>BJKM01000355.1:0-605185 GCA_015082035.1 Chaenogobius annularis
TATCATTATTATCATTATTATTATTATTATTATTATTATTATTATTATTATTATTATTATTACTACTACTATTATTATTATTATTACTATTATTATTACTATTATTATTATTATTATTATTATTACTATTATTATTACTATATTATTATTATTATTATTATTATTATTATTATTATTATTATTATATTATTATTATTATTATTATTATTATTATTATTATTATTATTATGTTTAAGTTTGTCCTGTTGTATTTATTTGACCCATCCTTCAGTGTCTCCGTGGTAACCTGTCAGGAGCAGTGCAGTGATCAGGATCTTTGTGTGGTCATTTCAGTCATTTACCCAATTTGAGTCAATCATGCAAGATATTTTCATTATTTAAGTTGGCAGAAAATGTTATGTGTCAGTTGTAGTCGTAGTCGTTGAAGTTAAATAGAGTTTCCTGATGTTTATTTTTAGACATGGCCTGTAGAATATTGTCTTACCTGTGATTCTGAACCACATGGGCACATGAGGGGACAAATTATGCAAAATCAACCATTTTGAGCTTTTAGCCGTGTTATAGAAGGGTTTCCTCATCATGTGTTTACTCAAAGTTGTATTTTGGTTGACTCCTGGATATTTTTGAGTAATGTATTGTCCTGCAACTGAGGCTGGAGTGCTTAGAAAAGGCCTGTTTTCACCTACCCCCTATCCCCACCCACATCCCTATACTTAGTTACGATTATTTGTCAAATAAAGACTTGAGTGATGTTGATTTTGGGTTCTAAAATGTCACAGCCAGTTCTGCGACCGGAAGTTAATGAACCTGTTTCTGTTACGAAGCCGCCGTTTTAGCTCAAGAGTACAATTAACAAAGAACAGAATGTAAAATGATGATCTACTTATGTTATAGCTCAATAATAAATCCTTGAAAAAAGCAAGTCTCCTTTAAAAGTGGCTTTGATATGAAGGAAAATAAAATTAAGCCTGAAGTTCTGACTATTGGATTTTTCACCATGACATTTCACGGGCATGCTCACGTCATAAGTGCTCACACATATGCATTTTCGTACCACCATTCCTTTCATGTTCACCTATGAAACATGCAGCGATCACAGTAAAATTGGCACATTTGCACTTCTCTGTTACTGTTTGTAATCCCCACATTGTGTTCTGGTCTGGTTCACAACAACAGCACTTGAATGCAGCACAACACACGTCCGGCCCTTTGCTCTTTTCACTCCCGAACACACAGGAGCTGTAGTCTTTGATACTACAAGAGTGTCCTCCATGTAATTACACTTGATCATGTTTGCTGTGTGTGTGTGTGTGTGTGTGTGTAATGTGTGTGTGTGTGTGTGTCTCTCTCTCGGTCTGTCAGGCTGCAGCGCTCCCGGGAATCTCCTGCTAATCCACGACAACAAGTAGTCCCCCCCCCACCTTCCCCTCCTTGTCCAATTCCGAGGCACGTTTCCAGGAGAGGACAATGACACATGGAAAAGTCTGATATCTGCAGAGAGGAGATAAGTGGAGTGTGGGCTTGTGTTATGGATGCATGTTAGCGTTGTGTGCTGGGAGGGAGCGCTGGCTGTGCTGAGTGTGTGCAGAAGGAGAGGAGGAGGAGGAGGAGGAGGCGAGGCGGCCGGGTGGGGTCTATAATGCCAAGAGCGTCAACGAACGATTTCAGTTTCAGTTCTTCTGCCGCAGCTGTGAAGGTGAAGCAGCACCCTGAGTCCCGTGTGATGTGATCCGGAGGTGTTGGACTGGCGAGGTGTAAAGTCGTGGCCTAAAGGGGGTGAAGACAGCGGCTGGCACTTCTGTTTACAACACGGCGGTGCATTTGTAACTACTGCAGTGCCTTGTTACTACATACAAATACTGTATATAAGTCTATTCAAGGAGTGTTTTATTAAAGAAATGTAGTACCTAATAGAGGTGGGCAATACATCGAAATTTAGATCATTTTGGCCAGTATTTTTGCCATTTTTACCCATAGAATGAAAAATGTGTAATAAATGTTTTCCTTATTAAAAGAACTTTCAAATTAATATATCTAAATTTAAAGATTTGTTTATATTCATCATGCAATTTTAATAAGCTTTTAACTTTTCTTAAACAGTGTTTCCTCATCAGGACATCTCAAGTTCTATTTTGATGATTGTTTTCATGCATGCAATAATGAAGGTAGCATTAATTCAGCCTGGAAGACCTAACTCCACCCAATCCACTCCTACACCAGGGCACCTGCTCTCCAGCCTCAATCAACGCACGAGTTTCCTGCCTGGAGCACTCTTGCTCCAGCGCACAGTCCTGCCCCGTTTAAACCCTCATGCAGTGGTCTCGGCCACTTTCAGTCTGTGCACCACCCCTTTCTCCTCCTCTGCATCCCTTACATCACCCTCATCATCCTCATCATCTACCACCACCAGTCGCCAGGCTCTGGGGGAGACATCTAATATAATTCTATTATGGCACGGCCATAATCGCAATGTGCAAAATGCTTGTGTTTTTGTCTGAGTCTCTCCAGGCTGAAATCCTGTATTGTCCTGCAACTGAGGCTCGAGTGCTAAGAAAATTCCTGTTTTTCACTTACCCCGTATCCCCGCCCACATCCCTGTACTTAGTTTCAATTATTTAAAAAATTCAGACTCCTGCAGGTCATACATGTAGAGTTCTAAAATGTCATATAGCTGCTTTTCAAAAGTCAAAACGTAAATGACAATCTGCTGCTTGTTACCGTGAAATGTCACTATGAAGAGGCGGGGCTCAATCAGTTCGAACAGGAAGTCAAGGACCTGATGTTATTACTGTTTTTATATATATATATATATATATATATATATTATATATATATATATAAAATGTATCCTTGAAATACAATATACCCCAACAAAACTTTAAGAAATGTATGTTAGCTAGTTACTATTAACCTTTTTTTAATTTATTTTTTACCAAGGGTTCAATTTAATTCAATTTATTTTTGTAACGCCCAAAATCACAACAGTAGTTGCCTCGAAGGGCTACAGTGGAAAAAAAGGAAAAAATAAATACATAAAAATAAATAAAATAAACATTGTTCATAGGGACTTGGAAATGTCCATCATCCTGTGTCCTTAGACAGATGTCCCAAGCTCCCCTGTCCTTAGACCCTCCTTCTCGGCCAGGAAAAACTACCAAACCTCTTTGGGAAAAAGTAGAAACCTGTAGGAGTTCCACAGTGAAGGAGAGATCCGACTCCCTCGGACGGAGAGGAGGACGCGCCTCAATTTGCAGATACACGGTGGAGACCCACTCAGGAGGAGAATCAATTCTTCAAGGCCGATGAAGAAACCGTTCATATGGAGTAGAAGACCGTTTCTCCAGGCAGACCGTTTCTCCAGGCAGATGAGGAGCATCTGGATCCACAGGTCATCGATGTGCCTGCTCCACTCCCGTCGTCAGGGAAGTGGGGGGAGAGAAAAAGGAAGGAAAAGAGAGGAACAAGTAAATTAAATATTAAATATTGTTTGAAAGAAAAGTAGTAGGAAGCAGAGGATAGTGCTCAAGCTGCCATACTTCCCACAGCATAGTTGCTCCTAGGGCAGCATAGCTGGGAACTGTAGGTTTTTATTTCTGTTCCTAACTGGCCTGACCATAAGCGATTTCAAAGAGGAACGTTTTAAGCCTGGTCTTATATGAAGAGACTGTGTCGGCCTCTTTCACATGGACAGGAAGCCGATTCCACAACACAGGAGCTTGGTAGCTAAACGCTCTACCTCCTACTGTGCTTTTAGAGACTCTTGGGACCACCAGAAGTCCAGCATTTTGAGAGTGAAGTGCTCTGTTTGGATGATAAGGTACTATAGCCTCTTTGAGGTAGGATGGGGCCAGGACATTTATGGATTTGTAAGTCAGGAGGAGGATTTTGAATTTGATTCTAAACTCGACAGGGAGCCAGTGAAGAGACTCGAGCACCGGCGTAATGTGCTCTCTTTTAGTTCCTGTTAGTAATCTTGCTGCTGCATTTTGAACCAGTTGAAAGCTTTTTTATGGCGCTTTTAGGGCACGCTGCGAGCAGGGAGTTACAGTAGTCTAATCTAGATGTTACAGAACGCATGGACAAGTTTTTCAGCATCACTTTTTGGCAAGATTTTTCTGATATTGGCTATAAAGAAACCATTGGGATTGACTCCTCTTTTTCAAGGGTGGCTTGGGGCAAAGTGAAAATGAAGTAGCACACAAATTATAAAAACACTACACATTTAAGAATAATCAAAACTAAATCTGCATTTGAAAGCACTGACAAGCATTCTCACGCTTTGTTTTTAAAAACTGACCTCAGTGAAACCAGTTCACGCAACATAAATTCAGGACTGTCTGTTTTGTGAGTGGTAAGCTGTTCTATTGGTTATATGTTTGTTGTTTACTGTAGCTTAGGGTAATGTTACAATAAACTCAATTTCTAAATAGAGAAAAACCAAAATCAATTCTTTGGACATGTTGGAAATGCTGAAAATGACACCACTACAACTACATTAAAAGGATCTTCTACTTCCAGGAAAACAAAATACTGTTATGTTCACAATACATAACCCTGACCACAACCCTACATTACACTTTCAAAACAGCTTTAATTGTCACACTGAGGGTTCTCTGTTCTTATAAGCAGGCTAGTTCATGAATATAAATACAGGGACTTATAAAGTATGTCAGTAGATGTCTTGTTGTGTTGGAGCATGTACAGTATGTATGAGCTGTATCTCTGGATAGTGAAAGCCCATTACATGGCAAAGTATGTTTCTTTGCTGTGGGTGAATTGTAACTGTCAATACTCCAAATATACTCCAAAGCTTCACATGTTGTTTTATAAAAATGACAGAATCATTTATTTAAGCAACAAATGAACAATTTATTTGGGTTAATGCATTGCCAGTACAAATCAGGAGACCATAAAACCTACAACTTTTCTCTAGTCTTCTCCACAGAAAAAAACAATAGTTTGAATTAGAACTAAAATACATTTTTTTTTTTTTTTTTTTTTTTTTAAAATTGTAATACCATTTTACAGAAACTCTGAATCCTAAAAGTCAAAGTTTGTTGAGAAAAAGGCTCCATGATTCTCATTTAAAAACAAGTTCACATTCAAAACACTGCAGTACATTATTTTATTAAAGAACAAAAGACATGCAACAAAGAAAACATTTCATGTTTTACAAATTCTTCTTTTCATGTCCTTTTAATATTCGAACACTCAAAGCCTCATTTCATGAAGCTTCAGTCCTATGTGAAAGTGAGTAGTGGCCTGGTTTGGAACAGCACTCCTCTGGGACAATGTAAACTGTGGTGACATTTTGGTGCCAAAGATTGATTTGATAGATTACAAAGATTCAGATCAACTAAATAAAACATAACAGCAAAGTTAATAAGACAAAGTTACAAATAATATCTGTTCTCAGAAACACGGAATTAATTCGATAGTTTGCGTTTACGTTCTTGAATTTGATGACGTCATAATCTCAGATGGTGGGCAAGGGACTGTTAAACTCAATTCGGAAATTCAGTGTTTTTCAAAGAAATATCCAAAATTTAAATCTACAAATGTTGAACCTTATTATTTTCTTGAGATTGGCTCCACAAACCTGCAGTTTTAATCACCTTTCAACTGACAACGATCACGTCTTTGGAGTTAAAACATGGCGCAGCTTTCTATGGCGACAGAGAAGACATTGAACTGTGTGCCAGTTTTTATTTCATGTAACTACAGAGGTATGAACCAGAAACTAGGTAAAAATCTGACAGTTAAACAACAAATTCTACCATAGAATTCTGACCTGTTGCTAGATCAATTTTAAACTATAGGGATTCTAGAATGTTGAACACAACCCCATTAAGTCTAAGACGCTGTCTCCAAACACTAACTTCATCTTGTATTTTGCAGTCTTCTTACAATTTAAATAATAAAAAAAAAGTACTCTAAAAATGGTTCTTTGTTGTGGAGTAGTAAATGGTAAATACTGTTATCCAAACACGTTACTCTTGCCGTTAATAGTCTCCTAAAGAATATCCATCCAGACGCAGCACCCAAGTAGAATTTTTAAACAGAAACGTGATGGATATGACACAAGTTGCCATTAAATGATCCTTTTGTAGAAACAGAAAAATGTTCATTTGTTTACAGTGGCGTTAGTAATTTAACTCTGGCTATTGCCCAAAGATACAAAACACAACAAAAGGAAAAGCGTAGCTACATACTTTATATAGAAGAGCATTCTTGGGCTAATTCACATATAATGGCAGTATAAAAAAACAAACTTGTAGCAAAGCAAATAATGTAATACAAAAACAAGTTATTGACAAAATGTTGACAAAAGTATTTTCAAACCTGTGTGTCATGGAGGAGCGTTAGAGTCCGCTTCTTTATTAAAACACGTTATGAATCTAACTTTTGGTTTAGTTAACAACACATACATTTAAAAATCCTATGAAAAGCTGATCCCAAAGTATAAGATAGAAATTCTGCCTTTTTGGTATCATAGTCTGTAAATGCTCATGAGGAGGACTATTGTAATGCTTTTGTTTTCTGTAAGAGACCACGACTGTACAGACAGGTAACAGACCAGGAATCACACTGTGGCGTTTGGATGCTGTCATGTTGGGAATGAATGAAAGAACACTGACTCAACATTGTGCGTTGAAGAGGATGTGGCGAGTTGTTACCATACAGAAAGGAATATCTAAAATGTATTGAACATACTCTCCGTATGTTCATCTCGCTGTTGTTATTCTGGATTTATTATTAGAACATAGACTGTATATAGAAGTGGACAGCGCTAGCCCGTTAGCTGAAGGAAGCCAGGATGGGATTGAATCGGCTCCGTCAGGTCTGGCTCCTATTCACTTCCTTTGAAATCAGTGAATCTGGGCCTCTTTGTCAGTAACTGCTGCTGTGAGACTCACCATTCTGGCTTTAAAAGGTTACATTGAAAAAGTTCACTTGTGTTTTTATTTTGCCAACCAGGCGCCTTCTTTCCCACGTGATTCGCGCCTGCTCGCATTAACAAGTTTGACTGACGGCTCGTACAGCTCGTTGCTAAGCGCCCACCCTGTGGAAACCAGCGGTGCGGGCGGGAATGGGCGTGTACTTTCTACAACCTCGCTCCTGATTGGTCCTGTGGTTGCCATGAAACATGCACTCAGATTTCCAAATCAGGAACTTGGCTCCAAATTAGCCGCTATAACTGCTAGCCGCAATTGGCTTAATTTGGCTTCAGCAAGACAATATCCCTTTATCCATTAACATATACAGTCTATGATCCAGATCTAATCTGTAAACAAAACTAAAATACTCTGAACACAAATTTAACAAGTAATTTAAATGCATTATATGCAAACAAAAATGTGAGAAAGTTCTGTTAGCAAATTATGAACAACGTCTGTCCTGTGAGTGGTAAAGGCCTATGATTCAGATGCTCTATCGGCTAAATGTTTGCTGGGGTAATATTACGATAAAGCAAAATCTTCTCAATTCTGTGGACATGTTGCAAATACTGAAAAGTGATGCCAACATAACTACACTGGTGACACCTTCAAGGATTTTCCACCTGTATAAGATTTGGTCAGACCAGCAGTTTTTGGTACTGTTAAAATTTCCTTCATTTATGCAGATAATTCATATTTGAAAAACATTAATGTTTGCCACAAATACACACCATATTTTAATCCTATTTAAGTATGTAAGTAAGAATGTAAAAGATAACTTTTATTTGTCCCACAATAGGGAAATTTCCCCCTTCATGTCATATTGTGCTTTTGAAGTCCATGTTTTGTATGAATGAGCAGAAACCTTGTGACATAACTCCACAAATCAAAATCATTTTCTAAAATACAACAGTGTAAAAACCCTATGATGACTTTTATGTATTTCACTATTTTTGTAAAGTTTGTAAGTGTAGCACAGATTTCAAAATTTGAATCATGTAAGTAATTCAAATCAAACTTCACATTTTAACTTTGGCACTAATGATGAAAAGCAAAAACATAAAAACAAACGTGAATGGGTTGATGAAGCAGGGAGCCACTCTCTGGTGTAGGTACCATTTACACAGGGGCCCAAGATTGACTGGACCAAAAACAAAATCATCTTGAATAAGATATCATTTATGCCATATTTAAAGAAGACCTATTGTGCTTTTGTCTGCCATATAGTTTGAATCTACGACACCCCTGGATCCTTATGTTGCATTTTGGACATCTTAAATTGCAATATTGATTTAAAAGGACTCAATTAAATGACAAGTCAGCTTAATTCTGTGTTGAAAACCACCTTGCTGATATGCGCCGGCCCCTTTGGAGAGAGTTCACAACAGTGAATAGTGAATTTGTGCCAAAATGGCTACGCGATGCGCCGTGTGTCACTGTTTAAGAAAATAAAATTGCAGACCGAAGTAAGTACTGGACTATGATGTGTTGTCCGCAAAAAAATAACAATGACTTAAATACTCATGAATCACTCTAAATACTACTTTGAGTGGTTTGAGGACAAGGGGGAACAATACTGATATTGTTAAAGACTCCTAAAAGTACATTTAGCAAAATAGGTCTCCTTTAAAGAATCCCCAAGTTTATTCTTCGAAGCCACTCTCATATTGAGTTTATTCACAACTAATTACCATCTTTAAACAAGGCCAGTAATCACACAAATGAGTCTAGACTACATGTCTAGTATGTAGTCGGATATGTAACACCAAAACAAATTCTTTGCCTTTTTCATATTGCAAATATGTAATAAATGCTTATATTTTTTTGTATTTTTATTTATTTATTTAGTGTCAAATTTACCTGAGATTTTATTTATTGCATGTGAATGTTGTGTAGATTTAAATTACGGCATTTTCTTTTTTAAACAATTAAAATCTAAGTTTAAAATTATATATTTAGGGTAAGGTTCCAAAAAAGAATAGTTCATAATTCAGCCAAAAAAAAAAAAAAAAAAGGCCATCTATAGTTGAAAACAAAGAGAAGAATGCAAGATATGTTGAGTGACCTTTACATTAATATGTTACAAAATTGTACAAAATGGAGACTAAAATTTGTAACATTGTTCTTGTCTGCTTCTCTATATTTCGGTATTCTGGGGGCAGTGATCATTTCAAAGGGCTGTACCTGATTTTATGCAATACAGTCAAATTTGTCTTTCAGATATACAGATATATTGTAAAAGCAGCTCTTTGGGTCAAAATGAGACCACAGTGTACTTTCTAATTGTCTAATTATACTGCATTTTATCCTTCGCAAACCAGAACGTGCGCTGTTAGCATGCTAGTTAGCATGCTAGTTTTAGTTAGCATGCTAGTTTTAGTTAGCATTAGCATGACGGCACAACTCCGCCCCTGAAAGTTGTGGGACACTTTTATAAGCTCAACACGGTGAAGAATGAGGATGCAAGGAATGCGTTAAGAAGCGTTGCAAGAAGTTTAAAACAAACTAGTTCATGTTTTTGCGACAGTAAAAACAGCAAAGCACCTTTAAGTTTAAAATACGTCTTAAACCGGGCCAATCTAACAGCCAACATCTTCATGGTACCTACACCAGTACAGCGTATTTCCAATCATTACAAAAGTGTAAAGAGGTAGTGATCGCATTTCCATTTACAACATGTGGGTCTTACGCTGCTAACTGTGTGACCTCATGACACCAGAAAGACAAAACAACACAAAGAAAGGATTTTGGACGTGAAACTGTACAGAGTCTGAAGATTCGAGTCTCGTTTCAGGCTGCGCCGCTGGTCCGGGTCTGGATTAGGAGATCCTGTGTGTTCAGCTACAGAGAGTCCAGTCCTGAAGGGTCCGTGGTGGTGGTGGTGGTGGTGGTGGTGTGGGGTAAGAAGGGTTTTGGGATGGATGGGAGGGCATCAGTTGGAGGTGTCTGAGTGAACGCTGCCTGGACCTTCTGTGGGCGAAGTAACTGAGGAGGGGGTTGGCGCGTCCTGCCAGCCGCCGTTTGCCTGAAAACACAAAGAGTTACAATGGTGAACAGAGCAAAGAGAAAGAGGTAAAGTTCTTGTGATGTCATTCAGGGCTGCAAGTTAAAGGAGACACACCAAGTTTATTCCAGGTACAGGTAATGAAGTATAAATGGATTATCATTTAACATTATGTTCATTTTAAACAGCAAAATTGATCTGAAATGTCTTAATAATAGAAACCGGTCCATTGATTTCCTGTTCAAAACTGCAGAACTTTATTGTCACATTTCACCATAACAAGCAGCAGATTGTCATTTACATGTTTTTATTTTTGCAAAGTGGCTACGTGACATGTAAGAACTCTGCATGTATCACTTAATTTCACTAAGTAGATGCATGTGGGCGGGGATAGGGTCAGGTGAAAAAAATACAACTTTGAGAAAATTATATATATTTTATTATATTTTATTGTTTATACTGAGGCGCGGTAATTTTAAAATGTGAGACCTAATTGTTTGACTTAAAAACAACTGGATTGAATGGATACAGAAAATGTACTAAAATCAGGCAAGTTTAACTGGAAAGGATCAATTTTCTGCACGAGGTTATACACTAGGTCACGTACTTGATGTGGCGTCTTAAGGAGATAGCTTCCACCGTGAAATGTCCTGGGGGAACAGAAGTGCAGCGATCGCAGCCGGGAATGCTGGGATATGGAGACCACGGCCCTGAGCTATTACTAATCTATGTGCTCTGTTTGAGGGGGAGATAACCCTTGACAAATGAGGGCTTGTATGTCTGATATTAAACAATGCAATCGAGTTTGCATTGGAGCAGAAGGAGGGATTATAAAATGGAGCCTTCACTTGAAGACAACGAATTCAGATAATTGAAAAACTGAGTTCAAGAATTCATATTTGAGTGTTTATACAGGATCTATTTAAAGTCAGTAGTGTATAGGTATTATTATATTTATTTTTATTATTATCTTTTAAATCTTCTTTTATGTTTTATATAATGCAAAACCACAGAACAAGACACAGAGAGCGAAAAGACAAACAAAAAGAGTAGTGTGTAAAAAGTGTATAGGTATTGTATGTATATGTATGTATGTATCGTTTATTTTATGTATGCTTTAATTGTTTTATAAGGACCTGCAATCTTAAATAACTAAATTTTGTACATTTAAGAAGCAAAATATTACAAAATATTATTTTAACTGAAAAAATAGTCATTCTGAATGTGAACCTTGATTGAAAAACTACTTTGATTACGGCTTAAAACAATAATAACATACTTAAACATAAAGTGAAAAAGTAAAAAAAAAAAAAGAAAAAGAAAAAAAAAAAGAATGAAAAACTACTCCAAAATGATTTTTTTAGCTTATGTTTTTATGTTAACTAATGTCGATTTTGTAGCATAAAATAAAAGTAGATACTTAAATAGATATGTTTTAGAGTAAGTAAGTTCATTTTAGCCACAGTAAAACACCCGAGGCATCTTTTGGGCAAAACAAAAGAGCCGGATGAATTCTCCCAAACACATTCAAGTCTAAAAAATATGTAAAGTCCTGAATCTCAGTGACAGTGAACAGGCTGCAGACAGAGATTCTGCTGCTACATTATGCATTACGGAGCTTCTTTACAGCTTTAAACCTGAATAAAGCAGCGTATTGTGGCAGTGTAGGACGTGCTCGAGCAGGCAAGCGTCCAAGGAGAACAGGCCGGGCCGGAGCATCGCTAGAATACGTTAACGCGACCACAACTGGAGGAGATACGCCATGAAAGTTGAACTGGCTAAAATGTTACGACCTGATTGTTCAAAATTTTAGTTTGAACTAAATTATAACTAAAATATTAAATTACATGTAACTATTGGGATTGTATTTGTTCACAGTGCGCATTTTAAACTCCTCAATGGGCAGTAACATTTCAGAAAACACCAAATATTACCTGCTAAACTACAAGGATACATGCATTTATGGGCAGATGATCAAAATAGCTACAATATATTGTAGTCAATATTGTTGAGAGGATAAGTTTATGGTTTATTTCAAATACTGAAAATAAATAAATAAATTGTACATTCCTACATAAGGGGAAGAAGTGATGTTTCTACACATTTGTGTCTAATACTTGAACCTCAATATTTAAAGAGATGTTTTAATAATTGTCTGTCGACTTGACACAATATCGTCTGAATATTTATTATTGGGATACTCCCAAAAATACCGGGATATTCATTGTTGTCAATATCAGCCATCCCAATGCATTTCAGAGGATATCATGTAAAACTGCTTTTGTGATTTGCTAGCATTCAAATAGTTTATTTTTTTAATTCCTTAGAATAGGTTGGATTAATTTTGCTTGAATGTTTTAAAATGTTGCTAAATAGGCTACAAATTTCATCTCATCTTAGAAATTTTTTAGGTTTATAATTTTACTTCCTGATTGTAAAATGATGACATCACACCAAGTCTGCTAGCCTCCTTCTTAAGTCACAGGGTGCACGCGTTGTCAGGTGTTGCCAATTTATCCTTTAGCTAAAGATTAAAAAGCAGCTTTTAAGAAAACAGAAGGATTTTCAACCGAGAAAAAAGTTCATGTTCTGAAAATAACCAGAAATGGCTCAAAATCTTCTACAAAATGAGTTTGTAGCATGTGAATTGTGAAAACGTTTGCATGGAATTCTGAGTCTCCCTAGTTTGTTGTTGTCACCAATGTGTTTTGCATCTTTGCTATTAAACATTTTTACGTCTTTTATTCACAAATTGCAACTTTATTGGTGTGAAACGATCATTTATGTTTCAAACATTCATCATCCCACCAATAAGTAAAAATGATAAAATCATAAAAACCTGTGACTTTAAAGTGTCTGACAGTTTGGACAAATAATTGAATTAAAATGGAGCAAAGATAAATATATAACAAATTTGGCTAAAAATTCTAAAAATTTTATCCCAGAATAGCAAATTTTTTAGGTTTATAAGTGTACTTCCTGTTTGTAAATGATGACATCACTCTAGGAAAATAGCCAAAACTGGGACAAAATGGATCTATTCTCAATTTTTAAAAACATTTGAAAAATAAAAAATATATGATTTATTTAGTTATTTATTTAGTTGAATTATTGTTTAGGGATCAAAAAAGTTGTTTTTTTGGGTGTCGGTGTAATCCCTTATTCGTCCAGGAGTGTTCCATTGTAGAAAAACAAAAGGTTTCGACTGTCATCCTCCATCACGATTTAAGGAAGGATTTTCTTTTTTAACAAAGATTGCCTCCTTAACTCCTCTTTCAAACCATCTTTTCTCCTGCTCAGAATCTCCACCTCACTGTCTTCAATAGAGTGGTTTGTGGCTTTGAGATGAAGATGCACGGCGCTCTGGGGTCCTGAACTCGAGTGTCTTCTGTGTTGATAAAGCCTCTTGTGCAGTGGCTGTTTAGTCTCACCTATGTACCACACAACTTTCTTCACTGCATTGGATAGAATACACTACATTGCTTTGCTTTTGTGTAGACATCTTGTCCTTAGGGTGAACCGGTTTTTGTGTGTGTTGCCTGGTTTGAAATAAACCCAGGGTGTTAATTATGCATAAACTTTGCAAGGAATTAGTGTCCCTAGTGTGATGTTACCTCCTGTAATTTTCTACTGATTTTTCAACTTTTTCTCTACAAATAGCTACTTGATTGTTGTAAAACTATCATTTATATTTACACCAGGTATAAATACGCCAAATAAAGTCAAAATCATAAAATCATAAAAACCAGTCATACGCACTTAAAACTTTCAGTTCGACTTTTTACCAAACATGACACTGATACAATCAACATAAAAACAATTAAACTACTACTATTTAAGTTGTAGTTAAGTTGTAAATTTGGCAGATTGTAACTTCAATAAAATAAAAATCTCAACGTAGGACGGGGAAGAGTGGGAAAAATAAAATAAAATAAAGAATCCAACTTTTACACTAACGATACAACACAATTACAATACAGAACACAGCGCTTTATTTTTCCACACTAAAACTTGAATCAAAGTAAGCTCTGCTAGAGCGGGCGAGCGTCCAAGGAGAACAGCCCCCAACAGCCCAAAGAATATGTTAGCGACCTCTGGGGGTTAGCACAGCTGGCTCATATTTGAATACACTGCTTTTTTTTCTCTCCACTCCAACGTTTCCTCGGATTATCATAGGGGCGCTGGGGCGGGACCTCGTGTGTGTATGTGTGTGTGTGTGCGCGCGCGTCGCTCCTGTCAGTGCCATTACCGCGGCGACGATGAGATCAGGGGAATGCGCTTGGATTGCTGTCCCAAGTCCACACTCGCCGTCCCCGTGTCTGTCCCATCGATTTCCCCCTGTGCGATTTGGCTTGTCGCTGCGGATTTCCCCCCTCCGTTTACAGCCGGCAGCCATCCCCCCCACCTCCCCGCACCCCCCGCCCTCATTCAAGTCCCCATGTTTTTTACGGAACCAAAGTGACGCAGAGGGCAACGGAACGCAACACAATGAGTGTTTTGACGTTCGAAACATGTACTATGACATGAGTATAATACATTTTGCTAATGTTTGCTACATTTTATTGTAACCATTACGGAACTTTAAATCTTTTTGCTACCCTTTAATATAATGCATCAAATAACTTTAACATCCTGATAACTACATTCAATATCCCAGTAGGGCTGAATGATTTTGGAAAATATAAAATGTTTCTGTGATTAGATTGTGTTTAAATAGCAGGATTCTGTTCAAAGTTCACATTTGAGAGAAGATGGAGAAATGTACTTCTTGAAATTACAAGAAAACCATACATTATACATAATAACATACATTGTCGTTTACAAAAAAATCTATGGTATTTCCAAGTTTCCCAATTGCACCAAAAACGAAGCTAAACTTAACACAATGTACTGAATTTTAGACTTTTAAGACTCCACTTCACACCACTGTCACCTGTCTCCAGCCCTGTCCTGACAGCAGCATCACCCTCAGCAGTGTGAGCCTGGTGTGCCACTGGGCTCATGCTAATCCCAGGTGCGCTGCTGTGAGGGCTCAGTAGGTGTGAGGGTCTAGCCCTGAGCTAACGGGACACGACAGCCATGCCGCGTGTGTGTCCCGCCCCCGAGCACCTAAGCAGAGGGGACCACAAAGAAGACAAGTCCCCTAACAGCCACTGTGAGCCCCCTGGTGCTGAAATAATTGGCAGAGGAGAAGAAAGGGCGGCTTACGTTGATGCCTTGCGGACTGTACATCTGGGAGGCTGAGAGCGCTTCACTGTATCCGCCTGTCTGACTGATAACATGGCGAAGGGTATCCACCTGGAGACAGCAAACAAAGCAAGGTCACACAAAAGATCCAAGTTTTACATTGGCATTTTGAGACTCTAGGCTTTATGGGATTAGGCTTTAGTCATCTCCAATAGTTTACTTTTATTCCTATTTGGATAAGAAATGTTGCCTACATTTTGTTCAATTGGTTGCTTTTACTAACAATTTCATTAAAATGTTGTCATGTGACTACAACTTAAGGTTTTTATTTGCTATCTTATTTGAATAGGGTGACCACATATAAGCGTTTGGTAAATGTTCTGTTATTAGCAATAATACTACTTCTATTTCATCCTCCTGGCACATCCACAGAGCCTTAGTTACATACGTAACTGTTGTTGTCTGCAATATTGTCAAATGCCATATTGACATTGACAAAATAGACATAGGCCCACAGTAAGTACAATAGTCTATTCATTGTTGAAGACAGTAATTTTACAGTAAAGCAAATAATTCAGTCAAATTAGATAGTATTTATATATATTTTTTAATATCCGTAAAAACAAATTTTGGAATTTTAGGAAATAATCAAACGCTTTTTAACTGGTGACATTTTATAGTGTATTTTACTGAGCTAATGTTAATAATAAGCTGTTATGTGTTATATTTGTAATAGAATGTGTACTTTTATTAATGTTGGCTTCACCTGCCCAGGGACTGCAGATGGAATGTAGCAGTGGCTAAATCTGGTGCATGCTTTTCTTTCGATTTTGCACATGGTCCTTGACAAATAAAGACTAAATGAAGCTATTATAAAATATTTTTTAGTATACTTGTTTAATAAAAAAGTCATACAGGCCTATTATTTTCACGAGGCGGTTTAAAAACCAATAATGTAGAGCCGCACAAGTCTTTATATGCCCACTATTAAGTTTGGGATTGAAAAAGCATTCAAGTCATTATTGACAAAAGATGCTATTTTGCAAAACATCCACAGATACATTCAAACTACAACACTGCTGGGTCAGTAGTGGTAGTAAACACTTTAGTATTCACATTGCATGTTAAAGTCTCCATTGGTTTAACATTAGGCTAACTGAAAATTCAAAAAAACAAAAACAAAAATGGGTTGAAATGGTTGTTCGTTTTTGTTAATAGTATTGAAGACCGGTGTTACTAATAGCTTTAATTCAAAATAAGAATTAAATGCCCAATTCAATTCTGCATATGTCAGATTATTTATAATGTTGTCAGTATGCTTGAGTGTTTGTTTTGGTGTGCCCCTAGCCCTACCTGTGACTGGACGTTGGCCCCCACCTGTGCTGCCTGGTACGAGTCCCCGTTTAGAGACTGCACGGTCATGAACAAATCGCCCGAGTTGGACATGTTAAAAGAGGCACCAGAACCTGGAGGAGACAGAGAGACAGAGAGGACAGGCTAAAGCTAGCAGCACTATGACAGGCACCATGCAGTTAGCGCTGAGCTAAAGAGACAGCTCGCCTCTGGTCCAGGCCATGCCACAGCCAGAGTGCAGAGCCAGAGGAAGAACAAGGGAAATACAAACTACAGTGTGGCCTGGGCTGAAAAGCACGTGAATTAGCAAAGTTTGACAAAGCTTATACATAAATCTGTAGACTAATAATCAAACAAGAGTGTACATCCAATGAGTTTGTTAGAGATGTGGAAACAGGAAAAATTCATTCAAGAACCATGGCATGTCAAGGCAGAGAAAATATATAATGTCAAATTTATCGTGAAATAAGTTTGTGACCTGTTACTGCATTTCCATCTAAATTTAAGACATTTTCAACAGGTTTTTTTTCAATGATAAGTCATTGACATTGTAACAGCATATTTTACACCACTAATCTTGTGAAAAGGCTTGCCCAGGAGTGTCCAACTCTATCTTTGAAATGCATTCAAAGCGGAGGGCCACAGACTGGTGGTCAATACAGTGGCTATGTATAAATTCCAGACCTTTAAAATGATTTACATGACATGCAAACCGCAAAATCTGACGTGACCATGGTCAGAAAGAAACCTGCTATTTACAAACCTCTTTAATAATGTTTTGACTCGAAAAATACGATAATAATCAGATTTTGTGTGTGCATGTACTGTAACTGCAGTGAGTTGATCAGATGAGTGCATTTAACAGAGCTTCGACAGAGCCACCAGGCGTTCAATAAGACTTGGGATATTAAGACTTTTAGGTCTGTCACAATATAATGTGATGTTATTGAGGATATGGTTTTTGCAGTTGTATTTTATTTATTTGTTAAGGGACCCCAAGGCCATAGTTTGGACACCCCTGAGCTGGCCACTACAGTGTAGATGTGGCTTTATCGACAGGCCTGAACCTCAAGAAATCGCTGCCTGGAAGACTTTATAATTGGCTTATTGCTGGGTTTCAGATGACATCACAACATTCTATTGGCCAATAATATTTAATACAGATGAGGGGAAACTAAAGTCATTATGGTTAAAATGCAGTTTTGTCTTGTAATATAGCGAGTTCCAGGGTCTAGTCCCTTAAACTAATTTGTAAATTTACCTTTTGTAAAGTCCATGGCAGAGTACAATGTAATCAATGGGAAAATCTGGCTCTTGCCCCCCATATGGGAGTATGACATCATCACATTCTAGAATCTGAAAACCACCAATAGCATGGTCGCTGAGGTCAATTTGGGGCCAATTTGTCAATTTGTAAAAATGCGTCAGTTGGCTACTTAAATACAAATGCAGTAATAGAACATAAATAGTATCATGGGAAAACAAAGCATTAAGAGCAAGATGGTGACTTGGTGCGGGGCTCAGGGCAGTTTGTTCATGTACAATGAGAATCGCTTAGTCTTTCTCTAATATTTGCGAGCTGCAAGTGGCTCTCCACTTCTTTCCAAATAACTCCACAAAGGCTAAATGCATTTTACTCTTTTCTTGCATCAGATTATTATTCACTAGTCATATTATGTCACAGTATATAAAGTGTTTGTTACATTCAAATGCACATGCAAGAGAACTAAATATTGTTGTATCAGCGTAAATTAGTCAGTTGCTCTGTTATCTCCAAACCAATACTTGAAATTAGTAGAAGATGATGAATAAATGATGATTAATGTTACAAAGTACAAGTTGCTGTCATTTTACTTCTGTATTTAACTAGGGAAAAAAGTTGGAGACCCCTAATCTATGGTCTGTCCTAAACCTTTTGGACAAATGCTGGTCCCTACACTGCACAGAGAGGTGACAGCTGAGCGGGCACAGCCTTGACTTCCTGTCTCACCTGCAGAATTCGGAGTGGAGGGTGAATTTGCTTGGCTCCCGTGTGAGGACGCGTTAGCCGCACTGACGGCAGTTCTCGCAGCGTACATGTTGGCTTCCTCCTGGAACTTACCAATGTTTTTCTTGTATCTGATTCTTTTATTCCCAAACCAGTTGGAAACCTGAGCAGAAAAAGAAGAAAAGATAAACAGTAGATTATGGGGCGTGCTGTGTAAAAGGTCTGTTTTAATGTTATCCTACTGATGCAAAAGAGGAAAACAACTGCTTATTTGTAACATATTTCTCAAAGCTATTACAGTAGCGATGTCCTAACTCCAAATTACATCAAGTTATTAGCAAATGGCGCTACATATACAGTAGCAAGACACTTGACCACACAGTCAAGTAAAACAGATGATTAAAAATAAAAATGTTCCCTTTACTGTTTTCAAGTTACAACATGCATTTATCTAGTGAAATGTGTTTCGTACAATAGCAATTGGTCTTTTTATTAATTTACAGCCGAAATACCCCCTTTATTGTCACCAATCTGCAACCAATAAAGATTAGTTTACATTAGATAGCTAAAGAATGCAAAAGAAAAAAGAATCAATATATAGAGAATTAATTAAATAAATGGACCACTTAACTGGTGTTTTTAAACATAAAATCCAAATACTGGAAAAATGAGTGAAATGTGAATTATGATGTTAATGTTAATATCAACAAAACAACTAATATTTTGTGTATTTTGTGTCTGTTTTGGGACGGCCCTTTTGTTTATAAATATTGGACTGAGATTAATGTGTCACTGCAATCTTCAACATCGACATTCTACTGACTAAACTAAGTATCTAGGACATAAAACATCAACAATAGATGGATACCAGTGGAATGTACGTTTGGCTGCAGCAAAAAAAAGAAAATAAGAAGGAGATGGATGACGGACAAAGCCGACTGTGAAGGACTGGACTCAAAATAACTTGACTTTATTATCTACAAAATGTACAAAATTTGACTTTTTAATTTGAACTTGATAAAGGACATTGGTCTTTTTGCTTTCTGTCTGTCTGTTTTATGTTTTATGAAGAAAAAAATAATATAAATAATTACATTCTATTGTGTAAAAAAAATATTTTATAATATATAAATATACACTGTGATATTGAAATCTGTATTGAGCATCGAGGGCATTCCTTGAAAGATTGACATTTTGGTCATGACAGCAGAGTACCACTTTTTTCCCTACAAAATCAAGAGTGGGTGTTTTCAAATGTACTGTCTGAGGAGGTGGGCAATTATATCAACATTTAGATATTTTTTTTTTAAAAAGATATGCAACATTTTAAATTGAGCATTTATACTGAAAACTCCTACAAGCAGAGCTGATTTAAAAAAAAAAAAAAGAGAGAAAAAAAAAAGGTTATGTTGTAAACTTTCAAATACGATTATTGTGGTTAATTTTACAGACATTTATATTTCATCTGATAATTACCTGTTTTAACACATTTCTGTTGGATTGACATTATATCCTCTGAATATCGTTATCAAGAAACTCAACCCCCCTGAACATTTCCGTGTGTTTTATTTTTCATGTTGTCAAGGCTTCAAGAGCAGGCTATTCGCTCCTTGCTTGCCTTGCGTTTCCTATAACCCCAGGTCCTGCTTGTAAAAGAGGCTCCAATCTCAATGGGTTCTTACCTGGTTAAATAAAGGTTACAAATTGAAAAAATAACATGCTCTAAAGCCAATGCAGCGCTGAAGAGCAGCAGCAGCAGCAGTAGTAGCAGCATCACAAACTGGTGCTGTGAATCTGCATTAGCTCCAGAACCCAATGATTGCCAATAACAGTCTCATTATGACTCCATGACGGTAGCTATCATCACACACGCTCCAATCACTCAACATCGGCTAGCTCCCCATTAGCGCTAATGCACTCCCAGATGAAGCTTCGAGGGGTAATCCCGCCACTAATGATAAACAACATTAAAATGAAAACCGAATCAATCCTGCGAACTTTCCCCAGCGCTGCCAAGGTAAACAGTCTCCTTTATTACGGACGCGAAACAGAAACACGACAAATCATCCGCGAGACGAGTAGCGCTCACAATCAAGCGCGCACACGCATCAGGGATCGTTGAGAATGAATTAATGAAAGAAGCAAAGGAAACGATCTGTTCAGAAGTGATGGATTCAAAACACGGACTGCTGTTTACCTTCGCGATGCTTTTGTCGTTATCGACTCTCAGAAAATAAAAATTACTTGAGTGCTTGAACGCAAATCTAAATCTACATTTTTACTCATCAGCAACACTGGTATAGATCGCATGGAGTAAAATTAAATTTGGTTTGGTAAAATGGAGTTAGGACTTGGACTCACACACAAATGCTTTGTTGAAATGAATACATTGAAAACAAATGTAGGTTTAAGGTGGTTCTTGATTTTTTATCTCATAATTTTGCTTGTATACCATTTTACACAGTCTACACGCTTTTTGTTCTTCCCATTTTAACTAAATAAATAAAACTTTTCTGATTGATGTCATAGCTTTGCCTAAAATTGTCCACAGTATTCATGTGTTTCAGTCACGTAACTTAATTGTCACTTCGCTTTCTTTCTCAAAATGGCAGTAGCAACGAGTGTGTCACGTCACTTCGGACCCATTAATAGCTTTAAACTTAGAAATCTCCATGTTACAGGTCAAATCTGTGGAGCGGCGAGTTTGCAAGTATTTATGATCAATAAAAACACCTGTAATTGAATAAATGCAAGAAATGTTTAATGCCATGCTGTGGAACATTCCAGGCGAAGCAATATCACCTCAGCAGAGAAAAAGAAAATTTACCTTCACAAAAAAGTTACATTGTGCGCCATTAATGCTCTTTATCAGTTGAATTTTGACAACATGGATAATTGAACCATGCTTTTAAATATTACATTAGATTGAAACGTTCATGCTAATGCAATCGTCTGACTTGTGTCTAAACATGCACATAGTGACAGCAGAGTCAGTGGAGCTTCAATGGAAACAGCCTGTGTTTGTGTCTGGTTTGAAGAGCTACATTCTCTCCACACTCCACTGCTTTGTTGTTTAATAAAAGCTACAGCTGAAGATTAGAGCGCTGTCTGTATTCATAATATATTCATGGCAGCCACACACGCGCTGTAACACTGTGGTATGTACGGCCTGTTTGTTAAGTCCTGTTTTTTCCATGATGTTAGTCCTAGTTTGGTCCTAGTTTTAGGCCTTGAATAATTGAAGCTAATTGGTCGAAGCGTCACAACAGTGGAACTTTTGTTAAATCCAGTCCACACATGCCCAAAGCCCTTCCCGCACAGTTCATATTTCTGCGAAAATAGGCTCGAGTACGTCCGTCTGTGTCGCCATGTGTGTCGAGAGCCGGTTCAGACGGATTTTCATGCGTTTATGAACTCCCAAATGTCACGATATACAATACTATACTCTAAAGAGAAGTGTATCTGTTACCTGGGCGACTGTGATGGCGCACTTCTTTGCCAGCTCCTCCTTGGCCTCCTCACTGGGGTACGGGTTACTGAGGTGGGAGTAGAAATATTCATTCAGGATCTCTGTCGCCTGCTTATTGAAATTCCGCCTTTTTCGTCTACAAATGAAAGAAAGAGACAAATATTGTAGTTAAAGTGGGCAGGAATCCAGCGCAAAGGTTAGCCTCTTCATGTGGTTCTTACAAGCAATTCAAGTCTTGTCCTGGCTTTGTTTCGGTTTAGTCCTTGTCTAATCAAGGTCTGCTCTACGTTCCCCGGTACCTATATTCCCCGGGACCTGCACCGTGGCTGGATATGCTGCTATAAGTTATGCTGTAAAACCATACACTTATGGGGATCTTGGGGATGTAGAACCGTATATGTGGTTGAACCAGAAGCCTATTCTAAAATTTGAGGAGATTCAAGACAACAGGCCTACACTCAACAACATGCACCGGGGAATAACGGGACCTTTATAAATAATCGGTAATGTAGTTTCCCCGTTCATAGAAAAGTGGGAACATAGGTACCGGGGAACATAGGTACGAACCTGTCTAATCACACTGCGATCAACTAGCATGCTAACAGCACACTTCCTGTTTCTCAGACAATAAAACACTCTATGAGACCACCATTTTGCGGGAAAATCAGGAAGTGTGTTGTTAGCATGCTAGTTGTTGTTAGTTTTACCATGTTAACCAAACTCGCTCTGGCCTCTGAAAGTTGTGGAAGGCGCTTATAAACTGGTGGTGAATTGTAAGGAGGCTCTGACGTGAAGAATACTGTATTTTTGAACTGCTGCAATCTAGTTCTGTTTTTTCACATTTTTGAAAGATATAGCACCTTTAATCCTGAACATTTTTTAAACTTGAACTTCCTGTGAAATGTTTTTGAATCTCCAATCTTTTCTGTCGTATACATTTACATAAGATATACTTAAATAACCTTAGGCAAATGACCCGGTCTCTTATACAGCATACGCTTATGTTACTTATCAGGTAATGTTGACAGAGAGCTCTCCTTGGTCTCCTCGATTTGAACCCTTGAGCTGATTTGTACAAAACCCTGTGCATGCTGATATGTAAATGTGCACAGCATGGGCCCAGAAACAGCAGAGGAAGCAACATTCATCTGCTCCACACTTCTCTTCTCTCTTCATCTCCCCTCCCTCCTTCCCTCTCTCTCTCTCATTACAGCAGAATAGATAGAGGGCTTTGTACGGCAGCGCACGCCTCATTTAAATGTTATGCCTTCGACTCGGAGTGAGATTTATCCTTGAGAGAAATGTATGCAAATCTGTGGCACGCATCAAAAAGAACAACCGATTACATTAAAGAAAAGGAGGAGACACAGGAAGCACACGGGACCATGTCTCTGAAGACGTCCGAATCGAAATCCAAAAATGCAGTAGCGCTGGTTTAGTCTATGTTTAATTCACATTGAAATGTAATTTGACCGATGCTGTTGTGTTTTTTGTATAAATGCAAATCCAAGAGTGACATGTTTAAAAAAGCTGTGCACAAATAATAAACAATCTATCCCATTCATTTTAATGAGGCAGCAAAACAACAACAAGATTTTTCACATTTGTAGACGGCGCAGATTAAAGTTTTCTGTTTATGTGTTTATTACATATGCCAAGGAGTAATAAGAGCCAATTTCTGCAGCAAGTTCCCTCATTAGAAAAACGCCTTATAGATAGGCCTTAACCAAATAAATAAACTACACACTGAATGTTTGTAAGAACATTAATAAGTTGATTATTAGACAGTTTTCAAGTGATAAATGCTACTAAATGCCTTAAACATCTTAAAAACCACTAGAGCTACTTAATGCATTATTTTATTAAATAATCACAAATTTGTGGTGCCTGATAAAATAAAATAAAATACTGAAAACTGTTGTGGTCTGTTATATTTTTTGTGGCAAGAACTAGATTAAAGAAATATTTATCATGTCATCGTTAGCATCTATTTTAATTTTACCGCTAATCGCTACGTCAATAAACTATGCTAAATACTTCTACTTGCAGTAATGTTTTTTAAGGCTCTGGTGTGACTCACATGTGGTCGAGTTGTCGTCAGTCGCCAAAAGAGCCTTGGTTTTTCATAGTTTGAGATGTTTGGAGGCTCACGCTAACTCTCCCATAGAAAATGCATTGGAACTAATGTTTGGAGCGGTACCAGCCTTTAGAATGCAGCCGTTCCGTTTACAAACACTGAAAGCATCTATAGAAATGACACCCACACACGCATTTACTAAAGAGCGCTGATATATTAGAGAGCAGCTTGTGTCAGAATTCATTCATAACGTGATCAGCAGACATGTTGGTATCCTGAGAAGTTACTTAATACACAGCATGAATGAAGTGTGTGGGACATATGCATAGAACATAGTGAGCTACACACTGATATAGGAGCCACTATAGGGATGGGCAATACATCGGTTCCAAGACATTAACTACAAGCAAATTGATTTAATATTCACGATTATTCCGCAAGCCGCTGCCATACGCCACGTAATCCTTCTTCCGTTGTATTAGTGAACGTAGGGCTGCCGACCTCCAGAGAAAATAAGTTCTACACAGACTAAAAAGCCGTTTTCGGGCCGCCCAGAGGAATCGGTGCATTGTTGACTTGTTGGTCACGTAAACGTTGGGCATTTTACACAAATCAATCTACTCGTTCTCGCACTCGCCGCTGGGCCGGAAGTGCGATTACAACGGAAGTGCCGATCCACGGCAAAAAGAGGAAAAAGTTTGGCGGAATAAGGTCAATTGGCAAAAAATAAAATAAGATCCATATTGGCCCATCCCTAATTCAAACTATGGTGTTTAGAAAGCATTAGGAAAAAATATAGTTCCTCCATTACAGCTTGGAAGACGCGGTCATGAGTTAAAATGAAAATACTGATAGATGTAAGTTAATGTTGAAATATATTTAGCCAACATGCATTCGCTTTCATTTGTTATATATGTTATTACAATATTGGGGTAAGGGAAGCTCTGACACATCAGCTGAAACCTTCTTAAAGATTTGACACCAGAATCGTGTCAGGATGTACCATTGTGTTTCATTAAATTACCCCAACGCTGCGACACGGAATACGCGGTCTGAATACGTACCCACGATACACGGAATATCATAGAAATCTTACATACAGTGTCACCTTATACAGACCTTTAAAAGGTTACAATCATCAGAATGCTCAAAATTCTGGAAAAATTAAGTTGATAATAAAACATTTTCAATAAACTGACATCAGATCTAAAATACTAATGGTTTTAAGTCTTTATAATGATGAAGAAAATAAGCAACAACTTCCAGGATTAGAAATGTCACTTTGGCTTTCTAATACCAAAGGATGGGAATGCAAATAATAGATATTTTCTAGACTCAAAATTATATTTGAGCGTCACACAAAGTATAATTTTGCGGTAAGTATGTACAATATTTGTAGATAAAATGAAAACTATTGTCGGGGTCAACATTTCTATAAGAATTGTCTAGTAAAACCTACAAAGAAAAATCATGATTTTGCCTTGCAACCAATGTGTCTTTCATAATCTCTTATTAAAATAGAACCAAAAAATAGAAATACATGTTGTAAATGTCTTTAAACCAGGCTCTGATATGTTTCACATGAATCTGAGTGGTTTCATTTGTTTATTTTGTGATATTCTGAGGTTAATCCCAGTGTACTATATTGTGAAATTCACCGACTGTTACCAGGTAATTCCTTTCATGGATCAGTTTGTTTGTCTTCCAGACTTCCGACCCTCTTGATGGGCGCACGTACCTGGCGTCGAGGAAGCGTGAGCGCAGGATCATGACGGCCTCACACTGCTCTGCTTCAGCTGCATCTGGGATGGAGCTGAACTTCCTGTGGATGATGCCCACCATGCGTCGATCTTCTTTGGGAGAGATGGGACGCGTCGCAGACTGCTCCCTCAAAAGGTTCATGACGTGGGTGGTGAACTCGTTACACGCCTAAAATGTGGGAAACAAGAACATCAGAACATATGTCAGAAAACAAATAAGATAAAGACAAAAATAGATATATATTACTTTATTTCAGTGATTCAATAATAAACTTGGTCCTCTAAAATATTTCAGTGCATTAGTCAGGCCATTTAAAAGACTTGCTTTAGGATGTATGTGAGAGAAACCTGGTTGTGAAACTGTTGCATACTATGTCGCCCTTTAAAAATGTGGTATTGTTGGACAAGTCAGTGTGCTATTGAAACAAGTTCTTCAATGTTAGTGACAGTATAGTGACAACACAACTAGAATGTTTTGTAGCAAATACGTTTTCCCACACATTGATGAAAAAGAGGGCACTACTTCATGACATGAGTCGTGGAACGAAGCATTTTGAGACAAACTGAATATCAACCAGGATTATTCAGACGTACTTGAATGAAAGAAAGCATAACTACATGCATTAAGGAGAGAACAACATTATAACATGGCTAAAAGCTCAAGCACGGTCAATCCTCAACTTTTGTATCACTGTAATCACACAATGCAAAATGACGTGCGTGGGGAGGAGTTTATAAATTCTCCTTCCAACTCCATTTCAAGCTAATATGGTTTATTATGTGTATTGCAATGGTAAACATGGACACATAGGGGCCATTCAAATGTAAGTGTAATTGTGTATTTATGTAAAACGTGTGTGCATCTGTTTGTATGTGTATGCAAGCAATACATGTAGGTTCTTTTAGCTTTTTTTTTTTCACATACAGTATTATATAAAAAAGGTACACTTGCATTCCTTCCCTGCAACAAATCAGCAATTGATCGTAAACTTCAGGTGGAACGCGCAAACTAAACTAATCAAATCAATCAACTTTAAAATCAGATGAGTGCATTATGGATTAGGAGTGGTCAATAGTACAAAAATATAAAGTCTAGCTTCTCAGACCAGCTCCATCAAACTTTTTCTAGTTAAAAACATCTGGATGTGGCCCAAAGTGAAGAACAAGAATGTTAACCATTTTGTTATTTATTGTTATTTATAGTGACATACTTGTTTGGTCCTCACCTGCTCGTACTTCTCCAGCTCTGTGTGGTAGATCTGCCTGATTTGGGACAGCTTGGCCCTGTAGTCCGAGTGCTCCGCTGAGTTGTCTGCTCCGGGGCCCCCTCCAGAGGCCGCTGCCGCCGCCGCCGCAGCCGCCGACCCGCCGCCCTTCTCCGGCCCCGACACGCCCTCGGCCAGGAGCATGTTGTCCAGACGCATCAGCTGAGGGTCTGGGGGCTCCTCCTCCTGGGCACCGCGGATACTCAGCACTGAGGGAGGAAAAAGGGAGAGTTAGGGGTGAGGAACAAGCTGTCATCTGACGAAGGCAATGGAGCTGTGGGGAGTGTGTGTGTGTGTGTGTGTGCTCAAGAAGACGTAATGATCAGAGTTGTACAATTTATTCTTCGGAGAAAGTTTACAATTTATTCTTAGGAGGAATTGTATTAGATGAGCTGACAACAAAATTTGTAGCTATTTAATCTTGCATCAGTGTTTCCTCATCATAAAGCTTACTCAAAGTTGTATTTTGATTGATTCCAGCACGTTTGAGTAATACTGTATTGTCCTCAACTGATGCTCATGTGTTCAGAAAATACCTGTTTTCACTTTGCCCCTATCCCCGCCCACATTCCTGTACTTAGTTGTGATTATTTGAAAAATTAAGACTCAAGAGTGACACATGTAGAGTTCTACAATGTCACATAACCACTTTTTAAAAATACAAACATGTAAATGACAATCTGCTGGTTGTTACAGTGAAATGTCACTATGAAGAGGCGGGACTTATCATTTCTGCAGTTCTGAACAGGAATTCAATGGATCTGCTTCTATTCCTAAGCCTTTTAAGCTCAATATTTACAATATTTACAGTAAACAAAATGATGATCTAATTATGCTACAGTTTAACACTGGAAAAACCAACATAATGCCGAGACAAGTTCCTCTGTTTGTGAATTTTGTTCATTGACAATGGCAATAAACCCCTTCTGATTCTGATATTTCCTCTTTAAAATCACATTCAATACACTTTCATAGCACATCTGACCAGCAAGACAGTTCTCTGGAATAACGTGACACAAATGAACATCAACAGCTACATACTTATCTATCCCTGCTGTCAAAGCATTGCTAACCTTTGCTGACAATTCTCACAATAATATGGCAGTTTTAAACACCGGAATCTCAACAAAAACTCAACATTTCGGAATAACAAGCTTCACCAAACCACCACTTCACGATATCAACAGCACCTAGCACAAGGTTTGGCATGTTTCGGAAAGCCATATTTTCCATGTAAAAATCATTATCCGAAGATTTATAGCAAAAAGTCGCATAGTTCCAAAATAAACCTAAACTTAGTCAGGAAAAACATTTATACTTGATATATGATAATACAATGATAATAAAAACGCTGTTGTTGTTGCTTTGGACTAATTACTGTCATTGTCAACACAAAAAATAATAGTACTGTCTTTAAATTTCCATGTGGTCTCATACTAGTTCTGAAAAAGCTAAAGATTATTCTAAGACTGTTCAGGAAAAGTTAAATTTAGTCCTTTTTATGTAATTTTTTAGTGTTGATTTCTGCTCAAATTAATATTTAGTTTCAAAAGTAGTAGTAGTATTTTTGACATGTTTCGAAAAGCAATTTTTTCCATATAAAATCCTCCCCATAACTACATTAAATTAATGAATGGAATTAAAAAGTCACATGGATGCAAAATGAAGCAAATTTAGTCACAAAAAATACAACTTTTTTTGTTGCCCCCTTAAAAGATAAGGTTATTGTAGCAATTAAATGTTTACCTTAAAACACAACACAAAAGTCAACATACACTATTGCTCCATTCTCCACTAGAGGTCTCCCTTGTCATTCTTTCCAGCACAACTCTCTTCTTCCATTTTCTAAAGTAAAAACATTTATATGGTAGACATCCATTTCAATATTACCACCAACTCACTTACAGTATTTTGATTATTCAGCCTGTCCAATGATCATTTCTTTGGTACACTGAGCCTTTTCAAATACATTATCAGCCAAATAAAGGTTGTAATATGGTGACTGAAGACTTCTAGATAGACAATATTTATGACTAAAGAATTATATTGCTAAAAATCTGACTTTTTAAAATTAGATTTTGACATTTTGATTGAATAATGCCATTGTCTTTGTTATAAAAGGTCTTTTTGTATGTGTTTTAGAGTCAGATAACAATTATGAAAATAGTCGACTATTATTTTTTTTATAGTCAACTAGTCAAGGTAAATCGATTAGTCCTTGCATGCCTAAATGGCATTATATAGTTTTTCATAATAAATTATTGTCTATTTGGATTGACTGAGTTGTCCACATGCCATTTTAAAAAGAGATGTTAAAAATGTTATAATCAATTCCTTGGCAAACCACAAATTGTCTCTCAAAGTCTTCTATTCGCAGCTAATGTTTGTCTTAATAAACAACTTATTGGTCAGTTACAATGCATCAATTTAATGTTGAAAAAACAGCTTTTCGGTTTAAAATAAATGAAAGTGAAAAATCTGTGTTGATACAATAGATACAGCAACAAACCAAAAAGCATTTTTGTTTTTTCTTTGTTCATTTCCAATTTTCTTTCTTTTTGTTTGTCACTTAAAAAGAGAGACTGGTCCGAGCACGCGTTGTTAATTTAGAAGACAAAGCTTGTGTTTTGGTGCATTAACCTCCGCCTCTGCCTCTGTCTGTGGAGGCGACGGGGGTGAGAAAGACGCCTGCTGTCCCGCTTTGGCTCTGCTCCGCGGAGGAGCGTTTAGTGGAGTGGAAATGCAAATCCAGAGCGTGTGGGTGAGAGCGAGAGGTCAAAGGGCAGGGCCACGGGAGCAGCGGGAGGCGGGGAAAAGTGGTGCGTGACGAGAGCTGGTACAGTACAAAGAAAACTGGTCCATATTATGAATGTGTTTCTATAGACCCAGACATAAAATGTATTCAAACATAATATATATATTTTTTAGCTGCATTTCTGCATCTTCTCTGTTAAAATGTGTTACAAGATAAATTGTGCTGAATAATACTACAAATTTATTAAGAATGATTCTTAATACTGATACTTAATCAAGGGTATTAATTAGTTACTAAGCCTTAATGATGCTTTATAAACTATTTGTTCATTTTGAATTAGGTCTTAGTTCATGCTTTAGTAAGGGTATTAAAGGTTTATTAGAAACATTCCATTATTTCTGGAAAAATCTGACAAGAAAAAAACATGGTATCAGTTTATAATAACTACACTTCTAACTTGTAACTTAAGAAAGCATGAACAAAGACTTAATTCATAATGAACAACTGGTGTAAAAAGCATGAGTAAGGCTTTGTAACTACTCACATAATACCCCCACTGCTATACATATAAGCCTGAATCTTTCTCAATAAACTATTTGTTAATTATGAATGAATACACTTTTCTTTTTTCCTTTTCAATAAATATCGGAAGCTATTGACAAAATACAGGTATAGGACAAAAATACTTTTAACTGTTCTAGCTTGACAAAATAGGTCCACATTTTTGCCGTAAATGTATAACATAATACACCACATAACTATACCACAACAATGATTATGAACAAACATTACAATATATTAGCTGGGACGTGTTTTGTGTATAATTGTACTAGCATTACTTTTATGATCATCACACTGCATTTACGATCACACAGGTTTTATTTTGAACCTCTCAGGGAAATGTAAACTGGATGCTGAGCTGCTCATTTTCCTCCCAGCACATACGACACATACAAATGCGACGCTCACATGTCTTCTCACTCGTCTCACCCCTTCTTCACCGCTACACCGAGTCACGACCCCATCAGACCTGCCCCGGCCTAACGTCCCGCGCCGCCTGTCCGCTTTAGTTACTGTAACACACACACACGCACGCACGCACGAGCCCATTCCTTCCATACACACATGCGAACGCGGCCCGAGCGACCAGGAAGTAAAGTACTATAACCACCTCGTAAATACTGGACTGAAGGAGCTGCTAAAACCCCAACTTCTGCAGCTCGACTCCATGGAGACACATTTACACGCTGTAATGTAACTGTACGCTTTATGGTTTAAACATGTACGAGGCCATCGCTTCTGCTAAAGTAAAAACATATGCTTACAACTACTGTTTTTGTCATTAGGATGAGATAAAAACGGTTATTTTAGGAGTCAACTAGTCAGCGTATCATTTTTTCAATGAATCAACGAGTAATCTTTTTGTGTATCTATTGTGCATTGACATTTTTTTTAATGCATTATCAATAAAATAAGGGTTGGAATATGGAGACTGAAGCCTTTTAAATGGGGAATATTTACAAATAAAGTGCGTTATTGATGTAAATAATATTCTTTTTTGACATTTTGATTTAATCGATTTAACGTATGTGTTTTAGAGACCGTTTAGTCCAGCTAACAATTACGATTCTCAAAAGACAACTACAATCATGTTTTATCTTAATTAGCCACGATTAGTCCTAATAATTGTTAAGAAAAGTAGATTAAACTAAAAAATGTTGTCACTTATCATAAATTCTACAAATTGCCCCTAATGATCTTCTTTTCAAAACTAATGTTTGTCTTATCAACGGACATTTTGGTAAACTATGTAAATTTGTTTCTTTTAGACAAAAATAAAATAAAAACAACAATAGGATAATTTATTTAAAAACCAAGGAAAATCAATTGGTGTCCTTGAAAAAAATCTGAATGACTAAACAGTTTAAATGAAAGTGAAAAATGACACGCGCGTGACTAGAACAGAAACAGCAATTTTTTTCTTTTTCTTTTGTTTCTTTTTAAATTGTCTTAGCCATGGCACATGTGTCCGCACTTGCGTCTTTAATAAATAATGATCAAATTGAATGAAATGATTAGAACATAATATTTGTAGCCATATAATTTGCACCCCGTACTCAAAACAATTCCACAAAGGCTTCTTGCCAGAAAAGTTCAAATTAATGCAAAACATTAAAGAGGAACAGTCCGTAAATATAAAGTACAAAGAAAGGGAGTACATTTGCACAAAATTACCGCCGCTGCATTTCTTTCCGATCTCGTAAAATGTCTAGACTGTCAAACGAAAAACGTAAAATGATTTGATTCACGGCGGCCAAGTTCCAGCTAAAGTGTTTATTTAACTTGGCTGTGACCCATCCTGCATCAGTCTAAAGGAGCCTCGTGGAGAAAAGGTCACTGCTTGGAATGGATTTTGACGGGACGGGGAAAAAAAAGGGAGAAACAGGGTCAAATAAAGTGAAGCGAAGCAGCTATGAAATATGACGTTTGTGTTTTGATATGCAGAAAGTCCAGGGAGATCATGTGAGGAGGTAATTGTCTGCGGTGCCAGAAGTGACCATTTTTGGGTTGAAGTTGGGAAGCAGAGGCATTATGCTGCTTACAGGGTTGCCAGATTTTCAAAACAATCGACATCAGTACGTCATCACACGTCAGTAGAACACTGATCGAGTGCTAATGAGAGGTGCATAATCACATATTTGACATTATTGACAGCTTTAAGAATAAAAAAAATAAAACTCATCCATCAAAAGTTTCAAGCAACTTAAAAAGGAAGAAGCCAAAAGTTGTTAAATAGAAGAAGAGTTGACAACTAGGGCTAGCTGTAAAGTTAGCTCAGTAGGCTAATGCTAAAGTAAGTAGCTTCATTTCCCTCCCATAAACCACCATTTTACATTGATGGCTATGCTAGCAAATGTTAATTTTTTACAATTTGTTTTTTAACAATTGCGCTAAGGTTAGGGTTAGGATTAGGGTTCAATCAGGAACAGTTAATTAGGTTAAGGTTAGGGCTTTGAGACAGGTTAGCTAACCGTGTCTCGGCAATCCTTTATTGTGAAAAAAGATGCATATTGGAGACATTGTATTGTACAAATGCCTGATTTAACTTGCTCGTGTGACACGGTTACTTTTAGTTGTAATAACAATTATTGTTATCTACTCATTACATTAGTTTCACAATTTTGATTATATATAAAAAAAAGCATATGTAACACTTAACTTTTGACACACTGGTAAAGAATCGGTGTACACAAAGTTGAAGGGGTTATTTTTTGCATTTAATTACCGTAAGTAAAATCTGTTTTGCCCCAGCCCAGATGCGTTGTAAATCAGCCGAAAATGAGACAGCTGTGCGCTTTCTGCATCTAATTATAGTGTTTAATTCTCCCGTGAAGCAGGAACTGTGCTGTTACCATGCAAATGTTTGTTAGCTTTACTGTAACCATAACCTCTGCTCTGTGAAAGTTGTGAAAAGAGCTTATAAACTCATCCCGGTGAATAATTACAGTGTGCGGAATGCATTAGGTAAGTGACCGCTTACCTCACGCCGCTGTTTTGTTTTCATTTTTGAAGAAGGTAAAAATCAAGTACGGCATTTTTAAGGCATAAATAGTTCTTAGATTCTTTTGTACAAATCCTTTTAGTGAACTTGATATACAATAGGCTATAATTTGTACACTTTCCAATCAATGTTTTTTTTCCAACCATTTAAAACATAACACCAGACCAGACCAAACCCCCGAAATGGATCAACAGCCTCTTTCATCCACAGCTATTCTTGACAAACTCCTATGAGCAATCATGTCATCAAAATGTAGAAGCTTTTAGGGATGCAACAATAACCAAAATATCATGATATCATATTGTCAGAAGTCTCATAATAATACCGTACGAGAGAACTAAATAGACCATGATCTATTGCTCCATTTCAGTACTTTTATATTTAAAGTCTGTGGAATATGATTAGAGTAGAAAAAAATCTACAATTCCGTTAGCCTCTTCAAAAATAAGTATCATACCGGGAGATGCATGTCGTGATAATATTGTACTTGGATATTTAGATTCCATTACACCTCTAGTAGTTTATTGAAATACACCCAGCTAACTTGTTTATCTCCCACCAAAGCAGACTTGGTGACTCCAGAAAACAACTTCCACCTCCACACAGTCTCCCGAAGCACATTTCAACAACCACCCAACACTGTCTCTCCACTATACTCCTATCTCGCGGGCCTTCCATACTCCGAATAAACAGTGACATGTTAAACCCTGCCACGTAAAGTGACAATTAACAGGCATCCTAACACAATCCCCTGGCCGTTCTCGTTGACGCGTACAATCCCTCACTAATCACCTCTCTACTCGTTCCTACAGCTCCTTCCCTGATCTGGTGATGTCTTGGAAAGCTGGCAGTCAGGAGGGACCAAGGCTGGAACAATGCATGACGCCATGTTGGTGGTGTATTGTCATCCCTCATCGTAGGCACGTTGTCACATTTCTACCACAGCGAGTGTCCTGACTGAGCGCTGGGAGAAAGCAGGCTGTCTCAGTAATACCACATCATGCTGCTGGATCTTAACGTGGAGCTGAACGCTGCTACAGAGGAGGGTAAAATGTCTTATGATTTTAACAACGTGTAAACCTGGTAGGTGGATAATTTGATCACGAAATAGCATGGGATGAGACACAGTTCCCGCAAGACGACGCACGAGATTTGGTTAGGATGAAGAAGAAACTCAATTTTGACAATTTTCGCCACACAATTGTTGACTTAGTTGTAATATTTTGGTCGTCATTGTAGCAAGGCTTTTTGGAATTACAACTTCTCAAAGATGTAACTCAGCATTGCTTAATGTTTTTTTTCATGTCAAATGTAAAGGGAAAGCAAAGATAATCTTACAAAAGTCTTGTGGCTATTTTATCTTGCAAGATCTTGTAGCACGAGCGCTTGTTCCAAAATTATGACAAAAGCAACTCATTCAATTCAATAAATTAAACAAAATTAATAAATTGCTAGTACCAAAAGTTACAAAATTGATATGAAATGTAACTCAACAAGTTTACATTAGAAAATTGGACAATGGAACAAACACAATCTACTACTTACATTCAAGTATGATATTATGAGCAGCACCGTAGTTTACCGAGGCAGACGAATTAATAAAAACACTTTTTAAACAATGAAACATTTGCAATAACATTTTAAAAGACACGATTTTAGGTAGAGATATATTTTAGGGCTGTAGTCGACAAAAGAAACTCTTGTAAACCAAAGATATGTCCTGTGCATGGATTAGTCGACTGAAACAGGACAACACGTGCCACTCACAAAAGCTCACAAAACTATTAACGACTCTTATCATCTGAAATGGAATCTGACCCAAAGTGCACTGACAAGATCACAATAGTTCACACAATGACCAGTTTATATACAGAAAACTGCTTGTAAACTGTGTATTAATTTGTAAAAAATGTGTAAAAAACAAAACAGTTTGAACTGACAATTCACTCTCAAATCTCTTACTCCAGGCCTTTTCCTTTTTGTTGTCCATAAAAATCCAATCCAATCTTTTCCAAACTAGTTACAATATTTGGACCCAACGTATTGACTGTTGTAAATAATTGCATCATCGCAAAAACATTGTAAGAAATTGAAAAGGTGTATTCAGAATTTGTCTTTGAAAACCTTTGGAAACACCATCCAGTGTCAAGCCTAATATCCAGCGTTTACGACATCCAGAAAAATAAAACAAACCCGGTGTCTTATGCAATCAGCTGAAATACAAATATAATGCATTTCCTCTCGCTGTGGACATAATTAAAGCATGCAGGGATTATCGTAAACAAAATGGAATTAATAGAGAAAGCGGAGGGGATAATGTGCCTGTGTAAAACGCTCTTTGCTGTGGGTCATAATTACTCGACTCAGTGCGGCCATCGTTTCGGGATAATGGCGGGATAATTGATTGGTCTAATGTTTGCGGAGCTCAGGGCTGGTTTGGCTGCAGACACTGAGCCACCCGCGGACCAGTGCACAATGTACTCCCAGGCAGAGGAGGACAGAGGACAGCCCATGAAGTCGAAGTATTATTACATGGATGAAAAATGTGCATCATAACTACTCAAATTCTTTTCTTGTTTTTATTATCACCCTGTTACAAGCAGTTACTGTGACAATCAAATCATAATCAACACTAAAACTGTATTGAAACCACATACTTAAATGGACAAATATTGATACTCAAACAAAATTACATAAACAGGACAAAATGTGACCTTTCCTGAACAGTTTTAGAACGATCTTGAGCTTTATTCAGAACTAGTATAATGGTGTGTTCCAAGAAACTGGTAACAGGATATTTCCCTCGTTCGACTTGCCCTCAAGCGCTCCAACTGGTAATTCCTACTTGTGAAGTCGGAGCTGGCCGAGGGACTCCCACTTCATGTACAAGATCAACTGTGAAGTGCTACAGCAGTGATAACCACCACAAAAGGTGTATCTGAGCAACCACATAAACTATGTAGATATGTGTGACAGGTTAAATCTGAAATAGTCCGTTTAGCATGTTTGAGGCATTTGTTCACATTTGTCTAGCCTTTAGCAATAGCCATATTGCTTACATAGTTAATTCATTACAGATAATTCAGTTTTATATACAGAACACAGAACAGAAACATCTAATGCAAACATCTCCCAAACAAGGATATAGAGTAATATTTCTGCACTTTTGTGGTTAATTTTATGGTCCATTTGTGTTTTGTACAATACTCAACCAACAAAAAACAAATCTAAAAACACGTACGATAGGCTCCTCCCCTCATGGGCCAGCACTCCTCTGAAAAAGAGATGCTCCAGCTCAGAGGGATATTCCTGCTTAAATAAAGGTCAACAAATTAAAAAATATTTACCGGCATATTTTTGAAAATGTCTGATGCATTGCTAAAATATCATCTGTATATCATAATATAATCCCAAGAAATATATACATTTTTGTCAATATCGCGCATCCTTGTTTTTATGTGAAATTGCGATAACTTAAGTCTTAAATTTTACTCACGATGACACGATTTTTGTTGATCGTAAATTGTATAATGTGACGGCAAGTAGATCCATTATCCTCCTGAAATATTTATCCGACCACATCACAAAATCTGCATATTAACAATAGACATTTGAACTACCACCATCTCAATTATAAACACTACAGGCCTATTGAATGTTGTGATGGCATCTGCTTTCACCTCTGCTCACAAAATACTCCCCGGGACGGACTATTATCTCCCCCAGAGGGAGAGCGAGAGAGAGAGGAGAGCACATTTTCTGTATGTCTCTAATGGATGCCGTTTTCCCACACGGAGGCGGTTTAGAGATGGCTTGTTGTCAGACAATGCCTTATTCCTCTCGACTGCTGTTGACAAGCAATTCTCACAAGCAGCATCAGCCTCCATCACCACAGCTTATATTCAGCTTTGAGAGCGAGAACATAACATAACTGTAAAGTGATGTTACATATGGTGGAGAGGTGGGCAATATGTCGTCTACAAATACTATAGTAAATGTTAAGGGTCACACATTGATTTTTCAGGTTTTTACTTACTGGGGAGAAAAATTGTGTGTTACAGAATTTCAAGCCATGATTTATACGTTGACTTATCAAAACTCTCGGTCTGAAATTTGTTAATGTGCACTAAAAAGTAGAGGTGGTTGATAAGGCAAAAATAAAACAAATGGCAAAAAAAGGCAAGGCATTGAAGGTGAATAGAAAAAACGTCTTAAATGTAGAGATAACAATTTGGCGCTTCTTCAGGAGTTTACATCAACATATGTAAGAAAAAGTTTATTAACATTTTATTTGTTGTGTTTTCATATGAAAATACTGGATTGCACATATTTTGGAAATGTAACACTTATACACTTATTTCGGTGAACTAGATAATACTGAAAATTAACCCAGAAAATTAAGTTTTGCCTCATTTATTGAGTTAAAATTTCAATAATTCAGGTTTGGAATTAGATATCAGCAAATCCTTCAGTATGATGCGTCACAATCTTGAAAAGTAACACATTGTAACTGTTATTATTTAGTGTTTTATTTAAGGTGTAAACCACCTATTGGAGAAAAATGCATTTTCAGAAAAGTGCACAATGTCCCATACAAATCTATGGATGCAAGTTGATTGAATTAAGTGATAAAACATCGTTAGGTGCAGATTGAACAATGAAAGCTTATATGAAAGCAAACTGACCAAATAATTGAAAAAAATGTCTTTAGCCTGTAGTGTCTCGCCTTAATGAAAAAAACAAAAACGTTAGATTATATCATGTGTGGTTGAGCATAGTACAGCTGTAAACCAAAACAAATGTGATATCCTCAAATAATAATCACTCCAAAAGGGTAGATCAAGTTATTTTATACCATATTGTAAGGTTTTCTTAATGCAAAACTATTCATTATTTTTTTCAAAGTTCAAAAGCCTGGCTTTGCGAGGACATGGTGTACTCTGTTCTGCATGGACAGTAAATGTCACGTCACAAACAGGACTGGAATGAGAAGATGACATTTATTTAACCTCCCAAACATTTGGCCTTTTACAAATCAAATCGATATTTAATAAAAGCGTTTGGGACGGTGCTCGGTAAACTGTCTAGCAGGAATATTTATTAGATTTCTTCCCAGCGGAGGAGGAGGAGGCGGTTTGAGGATAAGGCGCTGGCTGCGTGATGCTCTGGAATGATTTACGTTCATATTTGAGACTGCAGTTTGTCCGAACCTCCCTTTACCTCCTTTTACAGCTTGTTTCTTCAAGCACATGTGTAATGCTGTTCTCTGTATATTTGTTATTACAGAAGTTTTGTAAAATATCGACTGAAACACAAGCAGTAGAGTTAATAGTAAAAGGAATGACAGGCTAGTGTGGTACAAAAACAGTTGTACATTTTTACATAAAAAATGTAACAGAATTTTGTCCAAGCGTTTTCTAGATACATTTCTGAGAACATTTCGAAACTTTCAAGAGCCAAATCATTCAGAATCGAGTTCTGAGTTTGACCTTAAGAGCTATACTACAGTACTATGTCAAATCAACTACAGCCTCTTTAAGAAAATGTATAATTCTTTAAAAAAAATATGCCAACAAATGAACAATTTGCTCCTTGATATCAACCTAGTCGTAATCTAGGCTTCATTTACTCTCCCAACAGGGGCGTGTCTAGGGAGTGGCCTGAAATTTGGTGCCCCTTCACTCAGAGGTAGTACAATTGCATCATAATAAAACAAAAAAGAATACAGAGACAAAATCAGGTCCTAATTGAAATTAAACCAGTATCGAAACTAGACACGCCTTTGAACAAGTTAGAAATGTTCTTGTTGTCGCCCCCGTCTCCCTCTTTAGCAGAGGACCTAGTTAAAAGAGACATTTTTTGAATAGGCTTTTGTCTTTTTAATTTGTGGAATTTGTGACTATGACTCAAATCATGAGCCTTATGTCTCATTTTGATAGTGGTAACCTTAACTTTATAGGATTGAATTATTATTTTTAGTTTTGCTAAAAAATTTTTTTACCAGCATAACTGAATCTGCCATGTGCATGACAGGACTGAATAAATATCGGATCTAATTAAAAGAAAATATTCCACTTTCCAAGTACAATATTTGGGATTGGATCAAAAGCTTGTCAAGCAGGGATTACCATTTCTTCCAGGACACTGCTTGCACTTTCAAACACGCTTCCTTTTAAAACCCTGGTAACAATACCCAAGTTTTCCCTGCATGCTTTGCGGTCCAGATATCTCCTCCTGTTAGATTATCCCTTGCAAATGGCAGCCTGTCAAAAAGCATTTCCATATGTAATCCCCTTGTACTTTGGGAAGCCGAGTTGGCAGGCTGTCATGTCCGCTGCTGATAGAGGAGAAGTGGTTTGATGTTTAATTAATGGTGTTTTCTGTCACCCGGTGCTCAGACAGGGACCAGGAGAGCGGCGAGTGAACACCTCCGAGGCTCGTACGGCTCTCACGCGCTGAAATGTGATCCAGGAGGTTGTGTACAGGAACAGCAGCCGAGGCAAAAGTGACACGTGAGAGTGGTCAGGTGACAGGCGGGTCAAAACAAACCAGGCTGACATGTTTGAGAGAAGGGAAGAGGGAAGTAGGGCTGCAGCCATTAATAGGAATAGCCGGCTGCTAAAATAATTGTGATCTGCACTATACTGAATTCAAAGCAAAGACATGAAAGGAAAATCAAACACTGCTGGGATGTCAAGATTTTTTGGTTAATCTGTAATTGTGATTATTCAGGTCGCAATAAAATCGCAGGAGCTGAAAAATAATAATTGTGAGAATCGTAGGCAACAACAATAGTCATTTTAGTTCAATCTATACTCCAAAAAAAGCCAAACTACTACATGTGCAGTACATTTTTATCTGGCTATGTGTCAACATCATTACTTTTTAATTCAGAAAGTTTGATTTCATAAAGCTACACTTGTGAAGGAAATCTTACAATTCTGATGTTGTTTGGTCGTCGTGCCAACAATGGTGAATAATCGGGAAATTGTGATGTTTCTTCTCACAATAATCCTAACAAAAACATCGTCAAAATCTGATATTGTGACACCCTTAAAACACTCTGATATTCTACATTAATTCACATACTCTATTTTGTAATTATTCTCGATCTAGAAGCCTTCCGTGAGCATATTCACATTTTAATCTGGTTATAAATTGAATTTTAAAACCTAAATTTACATTGTAATTAATCGTGCTGCCAATCTGCTCAAATGGTCTCTCCAAGCAATCAAACACTTAGTCCTACTTACATGACACAAAGGCAGGGTGAGTGACTAGTATTGCCCAACGACACAACAGTATGCACAGTTAGGGATAGAACCACCAGCCTTATGGCCATATTCTGCATTCTCGGATTTAATTGGCTTTTTGAAGCACCCTCTGCAGTCAACAGTAGGAATGAACAATGAAAAACGAAATAAATGAAGAGCCAAGCGTTAGTCGAGTTTAAAACTGCGCAGGAAAAGTGTGCAACAAGGGGACAATTCAAACGGAGTGATTTGTGAGACCACCTTCGTAAACGGGATCATTGAAACAAGCGTGAATGAAGCAAAATACAAATCCAGGTATAATTGATGAGGGGACAACAATATTACATGGTTTCAAACGCACAAAAGTCAATTTAGTTGCCTTTAACATTTGTTGAGGACATTGTATACAATCCTATTATACATACATTTTACTCCCTCCCTTTTACACCGGTGATAATGTACAAATATTACGCAACCATAAGTTTTACAGACTGGGGTTGGTGTGAAGAAAAGGAGAAAAGTTATATCAAGTGGTATCTCATATCAACATAATGCATGCAGTACATTTCCAACATACCTCCCTTTATAAATATTTACTTATTCGAACTACTTTACCGACTCAAGGAATGACGCTATGCACATGTATTCGTAGCTGTTAGTTGATTTGATATGGTTTTGTTTTATCCAGCTATTTTGTACAGACATTGGCCTAAAAGGAGTTGTAAATGTTAAACACGTCAAACGAGTCTATTTCGATAAATGGAACTTTGCAACAACAGCTCCTTTATTGAATTGCAATAATGCGGATTGGTACTGATAGTAACAAGGAACTTCCAACATGACAAAAGTAGCTAAACAAAACTATCTTGCGTCGCTATTTTCCCCTCATTCCGCATGTAATATACCGCTTATACTCCAAACAGTAGCATTAAGTCTTCAGCCATTTAACGACACCCAATCAATGACAAATGATGGCGGCGCTAATGGCTGGTGTTGAATGTATTATGTGATTTCTAATACGGCTCCATCTGTTCCAGCTCATTAATCGGGATCATCATTTTTAAAAATTACACCACAATCACCATTAGCCGTTAGCGTTCCCCTTCAGTGCACAAATCTTCAGTTAGAATAAGGATATGGATGGAGGAATATGGTTCTGAAAGGTGGGATTTAATCATTTCACCAACATGGCAAATGTTATTTAAAAGTTCATAATGTTATTAGGAGGGAATTATGCTTCCCTGAAAAATTGAATGCAGATTTTATGGGAAATTATTAGTGTACAGCTACATTTGTACAGGAAAATCCATTCAATACATTTATATTAAGTGAACAAAAACGACTACATTGAGGCAGGAGGATACAGAAAGTTTTTTTCCATTTTGATTCTCTGGTTAAAAATGATCAGTCCTCCTAGCAAATTGACAACAAGACATTTAAGAGGCAAAAGATCTTTCAAATTCTAAATGATAATTAATCAAACAGAAGCTACAGTATGGTGTCATCTAACTGTACATACGAACTGAAGTCAAAATGTCTCTGTAAGTCTATGTAATCTTTCAAACGATGGTATCAAGTCCTGAAATTCCTGCATTTTTTTGTTGTTTCAGTGACACTCAATTCACATTTTGGGCAATACTTGAATTGACCCAAAAAAAATAAAAATAAAAAATAAAATCCCGAATAACGTATTTCAGATGTTGCTTGTACAGATCTAAATTACTTTTCATGCAGGATAAGATTGTGGTTTGATGTTACTTTAATTCCAACTTTTGCCATTTGCCAATATCGTTCCATTCAAATTCCAATTTCAAATCAATTGCAGTTAATATTGCAGCCCTAACTTCAATCTCAGAGTCAAATTTGAGGACGTTTCTGATGGATTGATATAATACTGTAAAAGAACATGGTAAAAATTGCGATTTGAAACACTAAATTTCTTTTAACAATTCGTCATTCGTCCAGTTTACAAATGTTGTCATTTTAATTTAAGATATGATGAAGTAATCCACATTCCTTAACCCCTATGCTAAATATTAAGCAAGGTATTCTCTACCAAGTCACTGCCATAAAAGCCACTTGCCAATAGTTAGTGACACTTTTATGCCATGCTAGCGCAAATAGCCAATTCAGTTTTTATTGCATTGCGGTCAGTTAAACCATACACTAATACATTCACAGTCTATATTGTTTACCAGCCCTCTCTCTCTCTCTACTCTCCATCTCCGGCGTGGCATTCCATTATCCGTGTATCTTTAAGGCAGCCCTCCATTGCTTTTTGCATGATTAACCCTTCGCGGTCGGTCTGCGGTTGTTGTGCGTCATCTCCAATCCGCGCTGACAGCACTGGTCCTATTTGTTTGCGTCGGTGCCCGAGTGGGCGCACTTCATTGTGGCTTTAGCAGTTAATAAATCACAGCCCTTGCCCCCCCCTCCCCTCCACAATCCCCTTTCCCACCCCCATCTCTCCCCCTCTCTCCCGTGGGTGCCGTGGCGGTGGTCCTGTCACAAAGGAAGGCAGCGGAGTTGAAGCGACAGCTACATGCTAATTCAACACGACCATAATTCATTATACAGTCGCAAGTGTAGTGGGATGGAAAAGACTACCAACCTACACCAGGAACGGGAGAGAGAGAGCGAATGTTCAAACCAGGTCTACTTAAGCCCGCAACATGTCACCCACGAAAGGAAATTGTACGTTAGGCACAAAAAAGGCTTCATGCATAATAACAGCGTGGCATTTGGACTAAAAGATACACAATTGGAACCGGTGCAAAACGGTGGCTATAATTGGTTAGCAAGCTGAATGCGCATAAGAAATCAAGCTTGAAAATATATCTGAGTAATGGCAATTTATGAAGAATAAAGTGGAAAGGTCATTAAAGGGCAAGAAACAAAGGTTAATACAATACAGAAAAACGATAGAAGGGATGACCAAAGCTAAAAATATTGGACGAAATGCTATTAAACTGTAAAGATCTATTCAGGTTATGCACATTTCCCTTGCACATATCTCCAACAAATCCCAGTAGCACATTCTATTGCTTCAGTGCAGCACTTTGTCTGGACGGTGATTCGCAAACTGAAGAATGATAATTAGGAAAATCTAAACTATAGGTCTGTAAGAGGACTAAATCAAGCACATCAAAGCACATCAAAATTGGGACTAAAATGGCAACCAACAGTGAAATAGAGAAGCTGATTATAGAATGTTCACAGGAAATTAGCAAATGGATAAATGTGCCAGCATCCATTGTCCTTAGACCCTCCGTCTCGGCAAGGAAAGACTACAAAACCATTTGGGAGAAAGTAGAAACCTCGGTAAAACTACATTTGAGATTGGATATTGTTACATCTCTAAGGCTAAGTAGCTTGGATCGCCAAGCCCTCTCATCTCATCTCACAAAAAGGACTGGTAACAGTTCAAGCCCTTCCACACCAGTGTCCTGCCTGCCCCACATGAACCGGGGGCGTCCTGTACCAGATCTGGCCCCCTCCGCATGACCTGAGGCAGTGCATGCGTCATTTTCTTCCATCCCGACTCGATCCTCGGCACCTTATTAAAACCATTCCTTCAGGAGAGCAGACGAGCATGTCAAGGGAAAGCCTGAAAAACCAGGCCAAGCAAGGGAAGGTGACCACACTGCCACCATCAGCTCCATCGTGGGCCAGGGCGTGTGCAAGGGGTATTGGGGGTTGTCAGCCTGGGATAGGACCCCTGATGTCCCTATGATTTCTTTGTCGGTGTGAGTTAATGGAAGTCCCAGCGGTGAAGCGCGTTCACGGTCTTATCAGAGGCAAGCATTCGGCCCGGCTCTGGTCCTGCTGCTGATGCCGCTGCTGCCCGAGTGAATATTGATTGTGTTAGCTCCTGTTAGTGCATGTGAGTGTCTCAGGACAGGACAAAGGACATGCACTTTGTTTCACAACATGTTATAGCGCTGTAGATTACAAAATAATAATTTGAGAAGAGATTTTTTTTTTACTTCCATATTGATCCAAACTACAAATGTTTATATGACATGCATATAATACGAAATGTCTTTATGCTGGAGAACACAAAGTCTTAACATCCAATAAGTTACAGATTTAGTGCCATTAATGCCTTTACATTAACGATTACTCGATTGACTGTATTTATATCATCGTAATCATTATCTTTACTTTAAAGATATTAAACTCCAAAACACATACCAAAATACCTTTTTATAACAAAGACAGTTACTTCTGATTTTCATCATTATCCATAAATATTTTCAATCTACAAGCCTTCAAGTCAGCCTATTTAAGCTTTTATTTGGTTAAAAATCTATTTAAAATGTCTCAGTGTACAATAGAAAGAATCATATGACGAGTCAACTACTAAAATAGTTAGCTTCAGACATAAGTTATATAAAAAGACATCTTATTCTGTATAAAAGCCAATAATAATGTTGGGCCAAATTAAAAACGGATTAATTGTGTAATAGATTGGTAGCAATATTTTTTGGGAAGTTTGCATGTCCTCCTTAGGTGTCCTGGTTTTCTCTAACGGCCAAAAAGATGCACGCTACAGGTTAATCCTTGCTATTCTTGACCATTTAATTCAAGATGGGAAGAGGATGCAGGTCGCCCACTTATCCTACAGATTTAACCTAAAACATATCGCACACTTTAACCTTAACTTCTTTATCCCTGTTGAGAAAAAATGTTGAGACACACCGAGAGGAGCCGATTCTGGCCTCATCTTTAGCCCTCTCCATCTCTTTGCCTCACAGTATGCTCCGCTCTCCCACTGCCAACCAGTTTATGTAAAAGTGATTAACAGTAATTAATCCTTAATCACCGTGATTAGCCAAGTCGCAGTAAATTAAGCCACATCTGGAGCGGCTGAGGGCTGGAGAGTGGCAGCGTGCTCAATCCAAGCGCTGTTTAGGGAGGCTTACCTGGGGTTTAATTAGGAACACTACAGCTCTGTTAGGCCCATGCTTCTGCCTTTAAAATGGCTACTTCAGTTTTGGCATGTAAGGTTTGTTCCAAAATACACCAAGGGAATCACCATTTCTTAGATCAAATATAGTGTCTAAACAGATGAGCGAACATCTAAGGAAATAGCATTGTTCAAGCAGCTGACATGGCAAGGTTCAAAGCAGCTCAGATCCACATAAGGAATGTGCCCTATTTTCATGTAATTCGGTAAAAATAGTAGAGACAATATCGAAGAAGCTCTAAGGGTCAAAATGAGACTACAGTGTCCAACCTTAAAGCTGAGGCACCTAACTTTCTGTTTGTAAGTGAGTACATGTTATGTTTTCCCACAATGAGGCCACTGTGTGCTGTCTGCAGCTAATAATAAAGTACAGTTTGAATTAACAATGTAAAAAGACTGTTCTAAAGACGTGCATGTAGCTGAAAATGAATACATGAATACAATGAATACATAGATGAATACAATGGGTTTGTGAGCTACGGACCAGTTAGATGGATTTAAACACCTCCCTTTCGTGATTTGAAAATCAGGTACCCCAGCTTCGACCAAGTTAGACCACCTGATCCTAAACCCGATTGTGGAAAAAAATCAATCTAACTTTCGCAACCATAGCCACCATTTCAATGTGGTGCTTGTACGGCAGAACTGTGTTTGGGGTAATGTAGCTTCCGTGACAACCGCTGTGGCTCCTGACAGTTGAGAAACACGCTTATAAACTCAGCCAACACACTGTCGAACAAAAAACATAGCTTAACTTAAATAAATCAGCCAGAAGATTTTATGAAAATGTTTGTATCTACTGTATACATTTTCTCTCCAGATAAACATGAGACCTTGAATATCTCCTACAACCAAGACACACGCATGATTCCTGGCGACGTCCCGGTGCGTTCAAGTGTCACATAAATGAGCGGGAACCATCACCATCGTCTGCGGGGGGTTACATTGCGTCTCTTAGCCGAACGCTTCCGTATAGCGCACCCCGGAGAGCTGCCCCCTCCCTGCGCCCCGTCGCTCCCCGTTACACCACCCCAGATTAATTACACACTTTAATGAGCTGAATTATTAATGGGGCTCTTACTTGGCAGTTTAAGGAAATGCAGAGACGCCAGTGGACCGCTCGTTAAAATATCCCACAATGCCGCTGGGATGGAGGTTATTTAGACAGACATATTATAATGGGATTGGTACTTTGCATATTGGTAAAAGCAAGGATGTTCGAAACAGGAAGGGTCAATGCGAGTAGGAGTTGTTAAAACTAGTTCAAAATGTTTTAAATGCAATAGGCAATTTCATGCATTTCAGAGACAAAATTGGAAAGACTTGGTTAGTTATGATCCGTTGAAAGGTAATGCAAAATAATTGTGCTCTGTTACATGTACGGTGAAACAAACAACACATTAAGTTGAATTAAAAAAGCTGAACAATGTCATCAAACCATTGTATAACATGTGTAATGTAATATATAATAATAAAAACAGATAACTTAGAAATAGAAAACTCTTATAATCTTAATAATAATAACACTCTTATTTACAGCTGTCATATGGACAGAAAATATTGCACCAGGGATGATTGACATTGTGTCACATTATTGCACAGGAGTATAACAGTATTGCACAGGAATATAAGAGTATTGCACAGGAGTATAACAGTATTGCACAGGAATATAACAGTATTGCACAGGATTATGAAAGCTGAATGACACGTTCAGGACCAACAGTGTTTGTTGTAAAGTCTGACAGCAGCAGAAGGAAAGACCTGGTGAAACCTCTTCTTCACACAGCGAGGGGGATCAGCCTGTCACTGAAGCTGCTCTCAGAGCGGACAGAGTGTCCTGCAGGGGCGAGACTCATGTCCAGCATAAGACTGAGTTTAGCCAGGACCCTTCTGTCCCCCACCTCCTGCACCGAGTCCAGAGCACAGCCCAGGACGGAGCTGGACTTCTTGATGACTTTGTCCTGCTTCTTCCTCTCCCTCTCTGTGATATATTCAAACATTTATAGTATCGCAAAGGTTGTTTTGGAAATATGTCAAATTAGAATATCGAGTATATCTTCTGCATTTAAAACGATAAATCTCCCAAACAAAGGTAAAAAGTTATATTTCTGCTCTTTTGTGGTTATTTTTATGGTACTTGAACGGTTTGTGCGTTACTTGAACCCTGACCAAGACATTTACAGGTACAATTTAGCACATTGCTGATGCAGTGTTAAAATGATATAAGATGATGAAATAAATACATAAATATATAAATATATATATATATACATAGATACACATATATACACACAGTATATATATAAATTCTATTCCAATGCTAATGTTTCCAAAATAATCTAAAAAAAACCCACAAAAAAAACTATTAGTAATTTGCTAACCACTCTACTTACTTTCTTAACTAACATGCTGACCAAAAGAAGCCACCCAGTTTGTACTGTAAGTCTTGTTTTATTTGGTTCACACCCCAAAACAACCACATTATGTAGAGCCGAGCACTACAGAACCCTAGTGTCGCACATTATGTCATTATTAGCGCAGTTCTGGAGAAAATGGGAGGCCATTGAACGCCTTCGCCGCCAGGAAAAGCTGCTCTTTGTGATTGTTCAGCACAGATGGGGGCAATAGCATCCGAAATGAGCCGGACTAGAGCTTCAGTCAAATGAACGAAGAGCCCCGGTAATTTGCAGGTGAATATGCCTCATTCCCATCTCCCCGACGAGAAAGGCTTTTATCTGACGCAACGCTAGCACTTCAGGCGGCAAGCGCGTTCGTCAAAATCAGGAATATAGAAAATGGCCATTAGGAAAGCAGCAGGGAGAGAATGAGATGAATCCTACAATATCACAAGTGTTGATAAGAAGACTGCCACAGAGAGGAGAGGGAAGTGGAGACAGCAGAAAATATGTGCCACTACTTGATACTGAGGCTAGATTTGTATTTGTGAGATTGAATTCTTTTATCGGTTATGATAAATTACTGAATGTCTCTCCCATTCTTCACCCATATATCACACTGCTTAGTGCCCAAAAGCGCCTTCTATAGATGAAGGGTTTAGGTGCTACGCAGTCTGAAACTTTCTTTCCCATTCATTTTAATGAGGTAGCAAATAATTTTTATTTTTATTTTGCCGTTTGTCGAGAGTGCAGACACATCGTTGTTGCTTATACAGTTTGTTCATCACACTTGCCAACGAGTAACAACCTCTAGATTCTAAAATGTACTTGTTACTGTAGGATTTGTGTCGCTTGCTGAAACAACAAAAACAACAACAACAACAACTGTCAGCTACGTTTTTGGTGCATTGTTGTCTAGAATAATGATGAACAAAGATTACAAAAAAAGTTTATTATGAGGTTGTTAGCATGCATAATAATTTTTGGGTTTTCATGCTAACTCGTGGTATGGTACCAGCAAATGGAATGCAGATGTTTCGTTTACAATCACTGGAAAGGTCTCTAAAAGCAACCTATCTTAAATCTGCTAAAGTAAGTAAAATACTTGACGTGTACTGTATAATTGTTACTATAAGCAGTACTTTAAAAGCTGGTTGTATTGTGACAGAGTGTATCTTCATCAGTCTGTTACTTCAGGTGAGGGAAATACAGAGAGAGAGAGAGAGAGGGGGACTTCACGCTCCACTGTGGACAGCTATGGGCTCCCAGGGGACCGCTGGCTCTAGCTGAGGATGACTGCAGCAAATGACTGAGCTGGAGATAACAACAACACACACATTACACGAGGACTACCTGCGACAGCAATCAGAAGAAGACTCTTTTAATGGTGGACTGGTGGAGGAAAAGTGATGTTAAGTCGGGCTTGATAACTACATTACTCATAATTAAGATAATATAATACTTCATTGATTCATTCATTCATTCATTTTCTACCGCTTGTTCCCATTAGGGGTCGCGGGTGACTGGAGCCTATCCCAGTGCCTTTGGGCCTTCAATATAATATACTTTCAAAATAATTTGCGATCTCTCCAGTTCATCCACACCAATAACATTCCAAGCAAAGCAATGGCATCTCCATGGAGTCATGCAGGTGACGAACTACAACCAGAAAAGTTCCACAGCACACCTTTAAATAAAAAATGAAAGCAAAAAATGCCAACAATACAGAGAGCTGCTGAGCCATGGCTCTTCTCTCGTCACTAATGAGACCAAATGTGACCAAATGACCTGAAATGCACCAGCGTCATGTGTGTTGTGGCCTCATAGACAGTGCCCCAGGACAGAGTTAAAGGCCCCCCTAAAACCTGGACCAGAGCCACAAGTCGGGACTGAGGGCCCTGCCACGGGACCGGCTCATTAGGTGATTTCAGTGTGGGTCAGGGAGCAGATGCAAATGTAGGTCAGGACAGGGCCCGTCTCAAACACGGTGGTGAAGAGGAAGGAGGATTTTAGATTAATTTACAGACTTTTCCAATATCTCTCCATAGCGGTGGAGGTGGATTTGTCTTTTAGTTTTGGAGGTTTTCTGATCCCAACATGAAACAAATTTTTCCAGTTCCCGAGGGGAGTGATTTCTGGATATATTTTGACCACAATGAATAATAGTAGATAATTCATATTTTTAGTTAGCAATACTGTAGATCCAATACTGTAGATCCTTCTTTGCCATATCAGTGTGTTGTGATAGGAGAATTCCTGGCGTGTTTTAGCTCTCCCTGTGTACAGACTGCTGTCACTGTCGTCATATTTCAACCCAGTGTTAATAAAGGAGTCTGCTCTGGACTGGTCTGGTCCAGTCTGGGAAAGTCTCCATGTTTCTGCATCTGACGCCAGGCCGCTGTGACCTACATGTGCTGCACCTCCACAGAGCATCCTCCAGCTGCTCAAGTCTGGGACCTATCAACATCTCCTTCAATGCTCACTTCAGAAACACATTTAAAAGTCTGAACAAACTTTATAGCGTTTCATATATTCATCTGCTCTATCATAAGACAGGGCGATTACAATTTTGTATAATAAATTGAAGTAGAGTTGTAAGAAGAGACATGAGGCGAGGACAAGTTTATTTTCATCAGTACGGGACCTGGGACTCGGCAACATGAACCCTGAGACGCTGCAATAGTATGTGCCTTCCAGTCCAGTTTGCTTCAACGTTAATTTCCTGAACAAAGTGTGAACCTTAATTCAAACAACATGCTTTTCCTGGCTGAGGATTGGCTGTGGACCTCTGATTTAGGAGCATTTCTAAATCTAAAATATCTTAAACTGGAGTTGTTTTACAATGTTTCAGTCTTTTTGTGACTATCTGCAAAGTGTTGACTGTGTATATAAATAAATAAAGGTATCCAAAAATAATGATGTTGTTATTATAAATAAATCATCAAAATTTCCTCTATCAGACCAAAAAGTATCTTGCGTTACAGATGTGAATTTTGGGCTAATAGAGGAAATTAAAGTATCTTAGTTCAGTTAAAGAGAACCAAATTAATCTTTGCAATACAATTCAGTATATTTTCACTTTATCATGTGCAATCTTCAACATACTGCATCTATAATTCTGAGCTCTCAATTATTTTATGCCTTTAATGATTGCTTTTGGTTTGCATGATTTTATCCCATGTATGTGTATGCGTGTTTTTATGTATTTGTTAATTGTATTATTTGTATAGTCTGTGTTTAATCTGTAATCTTGTTTTTAACAGGTTACTCATCTGGTTTTGCCTGTAGAAATAAATGATGAATAAATAAAAAAAAACTATAAATCACCAACATATACACTTCTAACACCAACTCGCGGCTTTTCTTCTTCTTGTACCTATCCACCAATTACCTCAAGCTTTTAGCCTGTGCAATCACTTAACCGTTGTCATTTAGAGTTAAGTTAAGTTGTCTTGATACAACAAACCCAGTTCTAACCAAACCCTGCCATGCTGTGCCACATGTTAGAAATGCGGCTCCCGTTCTGTTCTGCTGTCCCAATTCTGGCAGCCCCCTGTTGTGAAACAAAAATAGAGGAGACATCACTACAGGTGCACAGGAGGAAACTTTTTATTTTTTGTGAAATAGGCAAAGTTTTTTATAGTTTGTCCTAAAACTCCGCTGGATACTTCCACTCCATTATCGCACTTACAGACTTCAAAAATGGCAGCTTATAGGGCTGAGGAGGTACTTGCAGATATAATGCAGAAGACAAAATGTAATACCATCATCTTACAGTTACTGTTATTGATTTAATTTTTTTTTTTCCCCCCATAGCCATACGGACTTTCTTTATTTACTGTTTTGTATGTGTATTATCGGCCTGTGTTGTCTGTAACTGAAGCAGAAGTGAGCATTCTGTGCTGTAACAAAAACAAATTCCACCAACTTGTTGTATTGTGATTGATTCCTGCATGTTTGAGTTAATCCTGTATTGTCCTGCAGCTGAGGCTTGAGAGCTCAGAAAAATCCTGTTTTCACCTACCCCCTTATCCCCGTCCACATCCCTGTGCTTAGTGGGGATTATTATATATATATTTGTTTAAATGAAGACTTTGAGTGATACATGTAGGTTTCAAAAATGTCATGTAGCCACTTTTAAAAAATAAAAAATGTAAAGGAAAATCCGCTGCTTGCTGCGTCACTATTAAGAGGCGGGGCTTATCAATTCTGCAGTTTTGAACAGGAAGTCAATGAACCTGTCTCTAGTACTAATCTTATTTTATGTCTAATGTTATAGTTCAAAACAAAGCACTTAAAAAAAAATACATCTCCTTTAATCATATATTACAAATCTAATCGCAATCACAATACTTCTTAAGTGGTGCAGCCGTATTTGCTAATTCCCATTCAAATAAAAATTTCAATTCGATTGCCATTAATCTGGCAAACCTAGCAGTTGTATCGCTTCTTCCTTCAGCCTTACGATATACATTTATGTCCATGCTACGCGCACAAACAACAACACTATCTCCACCTGATGTTCCACGTTGGAGGGCAAACTCGAATCAAATCCGTGCATGCCTTACAAAAAAAAAAAAAAAAAAAAAAAAAAAAAAAAAAAAAAAAAAAAAGCTGTTATAATGAACCAACGGCCGTAGTCACGGAGATATGCCTCTACTATATAAGTCACCTTGAAGCCTGCGCGCTCTCTGTCAACCCACTCACATCTGAGCACAGCTTATCCCTTTGAAACTACATCCTCTTTTATGACTCCTGCTGCACTTTTTGCCATCTCCTCGCGCTCCTCTCTTCGACTGCGCCAGTGACTTGATCGCCCCACACACAGCGCTCTGCTCCGACGCCGCGCTAACTGCCTGGAGGTTGACACTTGTCTGAATAATGTTATGCTAATGCTTCCGAGTCTACCTGTATTTACCTCTAAGTGCGGCGGCGGCGAGCTATCTGTTGATGATGTGAGAAAGCAATTTTCCCGAAAGAGCTGGAGAGAGAAAGAGAGAGAGACTGAAAGAATGAGCGAGAAGGGATAAGAGAGAAGAGAGAGAGAGAGAGAGAGAGAGAGAGAGAGAGAGAGAGAGAGAGAGAGAAATAGAGAGAGAAGAAAAAAGAGGGAGATGAAGGGAGGGAGATGAATGAGGAGAGACTAAAAGTGAGAGAAAGTGGCAGAAAAGAGGACAGATGGAAAAAGAGAGCGGGAACGATAGAAGAGTGAGATAAGGAAGGGGTGGGAAGATAAGGGCGAGAGAGAGACTAAATGAGAGAAGGAAGAGGGAAGGGAAGCTAAGTGCGATAGTGAGAGGGATAGAGAGAGGAGAAAAAGATGAGGGAGAAAGAGAGGGGGGAGAGATAAAGAAGCCGAAAGAGAAAGAAAAGATAAAAGGACTGATAAGGAAAAGATAAGGGAGAAGGAAGATGTAACATAGCGATCGAACGAAAAGATAAGAGAAAGAAAGAGAGAGAGGGAAGGAAGGAAGGAAAAGACAAAAGAGAGAAAGAGCGGTTGGGAGAGACTAAAGAGAGAGAGTGGTACAAAAGAGAGGGACAAGGAGTGGGAGGGAATGAAAGCGGGATAAGAAAGAAACAGAGAGGGATGAGAGAAAGAGAGTGAGGGAAAAGAGACGGACAGAAATCGAGAGGGATAAGAGAGAAAGGTGAAGAAGATGTAGAGAAAGAACGAGGGATAAGAGAGCACGGTAAAGAAGGCGTAGAGAAAGAACAAGGGATAAGAGAGAACGGTAAAGAAGGCGTAGAGAACGTAAGATGGATAAGAGAGAAAGGGAAAAGAGATGTAGAGAAAAACAAGAAAGAGAGGGGGAAAGGGGGATGGAGAGAGGGATTAGAGAGAAAGAGTGAGTAAAAATGGAGAAAGAGAGAGGGATAGGACAGAGAGAGTGAAAAGAGAGAATGAGAGAAAGGGAGACAGGGAAACAGAATAAGAGGCTAACAAGAGATCTTCTTTAGGCTGCGGCAAAGCAATTTACGCAGGACGACAATTTAGTGTGGCTGTGAAAAGAGCGCTCTCTAATTGTGCCTACGCAGAGCCATCAAGAAGGGCTTTCGGAAAATAGCAGAGCAGTCCCGGAGAGACCGAGGTATGAGCCCGATCCACTTTAGAGCGCCGTGTTTTATTTTTAATCAACTGCAGCGGTCCACACAAATACACGGGCTTTGGAACTGCGTCTTTCCCCCAAGAGTCTGAAATATCTTTGTCTGCGCAACACAATTACAAGCACTGGTGTAACTGAAAATGGTGTGTCTGTGAAAAATAGACTTATAACAACTTATCTAACGGGCGTCTGGTATCGAAAAAGATGCACTAGGCCACGTTGTCATTTTTAACGGGTGAATTTAAAAGGTGTTCAGTGTAACTTTTAGGGTTTTAGGGTAACTCCTGCTTGGAATCTTCAACAGTTCATTTTGTTCAATTAGTGGTTTTCATTGCTTCAAAACACCTTAGAAAACGTGCATGTGGGCTCGTCGCTCCACAGATCTGACCTGTAACTTGGTAAGTCTATTGTGTAATCCACGTCGCTCAACGCAAAATATTATCATGAATGTCCTTAGGGACCATGACTAGACTATGGAACAGGAGGAATAGCAAGATATGGGACCTTTAAAGCCTTATTGAGACAGGCATGGTGCAGACCCTCTTCCAGAAAATGGACATAAGCCATGTTTCGACTGGCCCTGATCCCCCAAACCGGTTCACGAGAGTTGGCACGCTTCTTTTAATGGTGTAATGCATTTCCATGCTTAAGGCCTGGCTCCGCATCATGTGACAGAGGTGAGCAACTTAAACATAAAGGTTTTCTTGATAAATCAAATCTAAGTTGTACCTGAATTCTACTTTTTAATCATAAGACTGATCTCTGTAATTCACAAAAAGACATTTAATGATTCCAAGTTTGTGTCACTGTGAGACACGGCTAAAGCTGGAATAAAAAGGAAACTACTTTGTTTATTGGCTGCTTTTTTTTGCATTTCTTTAACTTCTAATGTCTCTTTAGGTAATGCATTGAGTTTGGCCAATGTTAGATGCAAATATAACATTCTTGCTCTTGATGAGAGTTCTGTGCATCAATAAACAGGAAACATCTGATGCTGACGTGTGCAAGCTTAGTTTTGCTAACCATGTCTGCTCAACAAGTTAGCATCAGTTGAAATATAAAGGTTTAACACAAGATCAACTCAGCGTTTGGTGAGAAATGATAATTTTCTGTTTTTATTTACTTTTTGTCATCCTAGCAAAAATGTTCGGGAGCCAAAGTAAGCCAGGCTCTTTGGGAAGAATTCTTGTCTTCCACACAAAGAGAAAGCGTTAGCAGTCACCTCCAGTCTCTTCCTCTAAAACCTACAAATCAAGTGAGTAGTTTAGGAGTAATAATAGATTCAGATTTGATCTTTAGCCGCCATATCAAATCTACAACATCAGCAGCTTTTTATCATCTGAAAAACATTTCCAAAATCAAAAGTATAGTGTCTAAACCAGACCTGGAGAGACTTATCCATGCGTTTGTCTCTAGTAGATTAGACTACTGTAACGGCCTGCTCACTGGCCTCTCTCCAAACGAGCTGTCAGCTGCAGTACATCCAGAACGCTGCTGCTCGGGTCCTGACCAGAACCAGGAAGTACGATCACATTAGTCCTGTGCTCAGGTCTCTGCACTGGCTCCCTGTGGCTCAGAGAATAGCCTTTAAAGCAGCTCTGCTTGTGTACAAGTCTCTCCATGGCCTACCAAAGTACAACACAAGTTTCAACACTAGTAGCGGTAGTTGTAATAGTGCAATCATGTGGCCTCATACTAGATCGGAAAAAGCTCGTGATCATTCTAAAACTATTTAATAAAAGTCAATTTTGTACTGTCTATGATTTTCTATCTCGACAGCAGAGGCAGAATTACACAAAATACAGGCCTGCTCTTAATAACTACAATTGTTTTTCACAGTATTTAGAATGATTTTGGTTGGTGGCAGCTTACTCCATTGTTGATGAATAACATTGTTGTCCTTTTGCTTGTTACTGGAAAAAGACAGACACAGAAATTAATTGCTCTTTCTGACAGCGCTAAAAATAAAATGTATGTGTGTGTGTTGCCAGGTTGGTCTTTTTCGAGCGTGTTGGTCGGTTTCTCTGCCGCTCAGCTCTGCCTCTATCTGCCCGTGTGATAAAGCTGCTAACAGGCTGTTATCGGGGAGCAAGGGGAAATATGCTGTTGCCAGATTAGGCCCCAGACCCTGCCAAGGTTATAAACAGCTTCTTATCTGGCGCCCCAACACAGTGATCCAAAGCACTATCAGCACCGAAACATATGGGCCACACCGCGCTCTGATAGCCGCTGACGGACACTTGGCTTTTTAATTGCAACGTGAGGAGAGGACGTAAAAGGGATGTGGGGCTGTGGCCAGACGCTTAGAAAAACCCACATGGATCGCTGTGCAAAAACTACATGAGATAGTGAGGCAGTTTTTTCAATGAACTTCCTTTGAATTCACTTCTTTCCAAAGCATGAATACTATCTATTACGCAGACCTGTTCCTCTTAGTTTATTCCATCAACTATATAGGTCTTAATGGGGCCCAACTACAAACAAACAAATTAAAATACATTAGACTTATATAGCGTTTTTTCCAGACGCTCCAAGTATACAATTTCTGGGCTGATGATGGATGACAAACGGTTCAAGGGCACAACAATTGCAAGACTGTCAAGACTTTTGCTAGAAGATTTTGACTATGGTGCATGTTTTGGGTTTATGGGGAAAACCACAGCCCGGAGGAAACCCATCCAGACACGGGAGAAACTTGCAAACTCACGCAGATAGTAGTCCGGGAGTCTAACCCGGGAACTTCTTGCTGTGAGGTGAGAGCGATAGCCCCTCTACCACTTGCCTTGACAACATTTATACTCCTTTTCCACCAAGGTGCTAGTTCTGTGCAGTGTTGGCTTGATTTTCCACCAAGTAAGAACACATGCAGAGCTATGTGTTTACATTATTTACTAGCCAGCCCAGCAGTTAGCATTTGGTTGCCCCTTTCTAGTTTTTGCAGTATTTCAAGACTAAGACTGACTTTAATTTGTCTTTTCCATTAACTATATGTTGCTATTTTCTCATTATTCCAACAGAACTGATTCTCATTTCTGGACGTGTTCTTAACTGGTGCTGCTAGGACCAGTTTGTAGGAACCAGAAGCCAGCATTTTTTGTGTAGAAAATGATATAACCAGTTCTGAAAATGGCACCAGCCCAGAACCAGCACCAGAACCAAGTAGAAAAAGGGTAGTAAAGAATGTCGGTGTAATCCCTCATTCGTCCAGGAGTGTTCCATTTTAGAAAAAGATTCAGTTGTAGTTATGACTACAACTGAATCTTTTTCTACAAAGGTATTAAAGAATCTTAAGAGGCACTCTCAGGAAGGAGATATTTTCCTTTAAAAAACAACCAAGTTCTGTGGTTGTTCCCTTAGACAAGACACTTAACCACATTGCCCAGTGAAAGTGGTGTGAGCGGTTGGTGTTGGTCGGAGGGACTGCTTCCAGGGCAGCTGTGGCTACAATAGTCGCTTTCTACCACCGAGTGCAGGATGAAATATAATGACAACAGTGTAGCGCTTTGAGAGGATTCGACAAGCCTGTAAAGTGTGAAGGGAATTATTATTATTGAGCACCAAAGTATATTTATCCGCCGCACTCAGTTGCCTGTGTCTGTTTTATACTCTCTAAGTTGAAAGAATATTGTTCTCCACACTTTTGGTTTATTCATCCAGTTAATTTGTGCAGCGGTGAAAAGAACAGTCTCATCTCAATTCCCGAAGCACCTTCTCACTACAACACCTCTTTTACGGTCTATTCTTCCACCGACGCGTTGCAAAACATCTCTTCTTCAACACACTTGTCTCTCCTGGATCGATCCTAAACTTGTCCAGACACTCTTGGTAAACAAGAGCCACTCAAAGTCGCAGGCGGAGACACAGGCCTCAGAGGAGAGTGAGAGAAGCCAGGAGCAGAGCTGAGCAGCACCGACAGAGGAAAGGCCAGACCAAAATAGGAAAATCCCAGCATCATTGTTTAGATCTGAGAGCCAAATGCATTTATTATAATATTAGTAATGTCTTAAGTTTGATCCAAAATAGTGTCAGTGGCGTCAGTGGACCGTCAACTGAATTTTGAGGACCCAAGGCAATACGGCACACTTAGGCCCCTTAAGAATAAGGCATGTTTCCATTGGTTCACTTTTGAGTGGATGAGAAAGTGTCTTTAAGTGATCCAAAGCGGACACTGCAAAGTCAAGCTTCCATTGTGGTCTGTCCAGGAACGCGATTGAGCGAGATGATTGAACAAGAGAGAACGCAGACTCAGATAGAAACAGAAAATAATAATTTCTCATCAAACGCTGATGATGACATCGATCTTGTGATAAAACACCATATTTCCAGTGATAGTAAATTGTTTCAAGTTTATCGACGCACGGCATTCAAGTCAAGACCCAAAACATTACATTTCCAGCGCATAATGCAACAATATTCAAACCCAATGCATCATATAAAGAGATGTTTTAACAAGGCATAGAGGCTTTGTAGAGAAGTTAAATAAACACAACTTTAGCCATGTCTCCCGGTGCCACAAGCTTGGAATTACTAAATGTCTTTTTGTGATTTTCTGAGCTCGGCCTCATGATTAAAAAGTATAATTAGGGTACAATTTAGCTTTTATTCATTAAGAAAACATTTGTTATTTTTGGGTAACGTCAGCTGCTCACATAGCAGATTTCTGGACCCAGAGCCATGCCTAGAGGATGGAAATACATTCTGCCAAAGCACTCCAAGGCATACCGGTCTGGGGATCAGGGCCAGTCAGCCATGGCTATAGAAAATAATAGCAAGGTGGTTCGATCTCTCCTCTCTCAAGATCCTGTGGCCCAGAAGAACAGACACTTGCCAACCCTTGTTTACTCCCATGGTTACACATAAAATAAATAAATGAAGGCCTTATAGATTTTTTTAATGGCAGACTTAAGTTTCATATTTTCTGATTGTAACTTGTACAGTAAGTGTAGAAGGTGTAACCACTCCAGTCTGCCAGTCTCCCCAGCAGCAGCAGAAGGAGCAGCCTGGAGAGTCTGTGATCTGAATACCTCTGCCTTCATAAAAAATTCAGACCTTATTGACTTCCTTCTTTGGTTTCCCCTCGGAGCCCACCTCCCCGAACGCTTTTGAAATTCAGCTCTCGCGCCACAGCACCTGCCTCTGGAAAAAAAAAAAAATGCACTGGAATATGCTGTTTATAGCTCTCCTCCACATGTGCTCGTGTCGAGAGGACTGCATGAGCTTAGGCATCATTACCAGAAGAACAAGAGGCAACGCCAACCACTAAACTGAATCTGAAAATATTTATCTACAAGGTGTGCAAATATACAGATGGCAACATTTAAAACAATAAGCATTTTGGGTTGGTTTTGCTTTTCTTTTCTTTCTTTTTTTTTACAATGTCCAACAAGGTAAAACTGCATATCTGAAGTCCAATGTATTTCAGAACGCTGCCATTTAAATATGTGTTAAAATATATCTGAAATTTACAGGAATTGTACATGAAACAATAACAAGATCTTAATTTTGTCATATCTTTGTTTCAGATATAACGTTTTCATTTGGTTCATGAGGGGAGACACTTTAAAAAAGACAGCATTTTGTTGTTACCAGGTATTTAAGCAAGTAAAAAAAGATTTCTGATTGTGGGGAAAATCTTGAGTTGTGGGCTTCACAGTGAGACACGGAAAATTATTCAACTTAGAAATGCCGTATGACCAAAGACGAGCTGCAAGTTATAGCAATTTTGTTTGATATTTTGTTATCTTTGTCGCAGAGTGAGACCTTCTCTCGATCAACCTCTGTCAAACATGTGACCATCAGTAAACACAAACATGTGACCATCAGTAAACACAAACATGTGACCATCAGTAAACACAAACATGTGACCATCAGTAAACACAAACATGCGACCATCGGTAGACACAAGTTTTCCTCCTCAAAGTATCAGCAGAGGAGTAAAGCCATGAAACAGTAACTTTTACAAACGCAAAAACACCGTTAGCATGTAGCGCTAGCCTCAGCTAACAATTACTGAATGAATGAATTACTATCCTAGTCCTAATTTGATGAAAACATGTGCAAAAAGTCCTCATCTTCCACACTGACGTTCTTGAGAGATCTGTTGTATGGCATAGCATTTTCTCATTTTCTGTCAAAAAAGAGTAATGCGTCCTTAGGGACCTATCACCATAACAATAACTATCTCCAATTATCCCCATGACGACCGTTTGCAAAGCATTTTATAGCTGATTCTAACATATAAAACGTTATTGGATAAAAAGATAAGGGACAGGCCGCTGTATGGTTTTCTTGGCTCGCGTTGACGCCGGCCACATTATAGCTCCTTCATGACATTTAAAACTTTATTGAACAGGACGTGGAAATCTGGGGGCAGTATATAAAACGGAGAATTTATGACAGAATGTGGCCTTTTTCGTGAAATATTGTAAAGATGAGGAGTCTGTAATGTTGTGCCGTAAAGAGCAGGTAGCAGATGTCCTGAATAAACCCAATGTTAGATATCAATATTTAGCATAGCAGATGTGATGTGGCATTTTATAAGGGCAATAACAGCACAACGACGACATAAGTCACACAGAGAAGTCATTAGTGCAGTTAACAAGAAACAGGCTTTTATATGGAAATAATCAGGCAACATGGTTTACATCCAAATGTGTTGATGATGGAGAATAATGTTGTGAACATAAAGTCATGACATCAATCTGTTAGGACAAAACTAGAAGGTAAAGGTAGGAGATGGAACAAAAACTGTGTATCATAATTGTTGATTCGGACATAGGCCAAATTTGAGTATTATATCGTATAGAATAAATGTCTATAATAAACGGATCCTTTGTGTGAAGTACTAGACACACGGCATTGGGGTTTGGCTTGGACAATAGCGGTTTACCACCACCACCACCACCACCACCACCACGTATGGAGTGAATAATGACGGCGGTGTAGCGCAGGGCTATTCAACTTCATTTTCCAGAGGGCCAGATTTTTCAGAGGGCACAACACGCCACAACATTTGGGCTTTCACAAAATATCCACAACTCAAGATCTGTTTCAATAATGAGAAACTAAACACTGCTATATTAGACTTTTGTGGAAAAATAAAATGCAAAAGGGTTCACCTAACATTGCGCTACAACATTGAAAATCCAGGCTGAACTAGAATTAAATTAGGACTAGAAACCAAACACTAACTCGGAATCAAACTAGGTCTAAATCAAGACCAATCCAGGTCTAAAGGTGAATTAAACAAGGACTGAACCATGACTCAACCAAGTCTAAACTAGTACTAACCAGGAATTAAACCAGTAAACTGGAGAAAATATATATTTTAATATATATAATATACAATTTGAGTGTTACGATTATTATTTAACGATTATTGAGACTGTGACCAAACAACAGTGAAATCTTTATTTTTCTTTAATTTAACTTTGTCTTTCAAACTTGAGGAATAGTAAAGTGAAATATGACAAAAATAGCCAGATAAAAAAGTTACTTACTAGTCTATTCTTTGGCCTATAGATTGCACTAAAAACACTTCATTTTGCTTTTAAAATAGCTGCGATATAGTTATTTGGTTCTTGGCTGATATTGTGACTTGAATGATCACGATTATTGATTATCAATAAACTGAATAATCTTGACATCCCGAGTCGCGGGCCAGCTCAGAGCATTTGGGGCAGGTGTGTCCAAACTTTTTTCACCGAGGGCTGCATTTTGAAACTTATAAGGAGCCGAGGGCCACAGACAACCTGACAATGAAGTGAATCATTCGAAATTTTGCGTTTGTACAAGTATAAGGTATTCTTAGAACTGTACATGTTAAACAGCAAAAGAATTGCATTGCATGGTGTGTTCTTGACCTCTCCCTGCAGCTCTAACCTCGCGGATTCTGTGTCCAGCTCCAAACAGCTACCAGGCTTTCCAAGACGCAGCATTTCACACTCGGATAGAGCCAGCGGCCGGGCCTCTAATGACACACTCAGCCCCCCAGTCACCTACGATGAACACGCCGCGCTGGAAATAGACCGGAAACTCAGGCTTCTCGCGAGCCAACAACCTGGTGATGCCTGCCTCAGTGCCAACTAGCACAACCTCACACTGGCATGAAAGGACAATCCTGGGTAATACTGACACAGATGAATGGTCATTATATTGATTTTTGCATGCAATTTATCTGGAATTTGCCAAATAATATATGTGTGAATATCTTGATAAAGCTTAATGTGCTACACTATAGCCATTTACTAGGCTCATTGGGAAACAAATGTGTAAATGGTGAATGCCTCTCCGCACTCTTTGCCTTACTGTTGCTTACTGTTCTGTCCTTCTTAACCCAGCCTGATCCTCATGTATGTACACAGTGATAATCCTGACACCGTCACCGAGAGCCGTGCTGCTGATGTATGTCCAGTGAAGTGTGAGGCGAGCCCGTCCCGGCCATTGTTTTGTGTGTGCGCAGCCTTTTCCTCCACAAAACAACACGCCTCTATCTCGCTGTGGAACAAAACCCTCTTCAAAAAGAGAAAATCTAAAAAATCTCTGAGATATTCTGGCGGTTGATGCGGTGCAGCAGATCAAGCGCGGCTGTCCAATCTAGAAATGATACAGAGGAGAGGGATAATTGGCGAGAGATAGCCTAGTGTGTCAGTCAGCCGCTGCAGACCAGTAACAGACAAAGCTTTTTGAGAAGTGATGCCTCTTCTCTCTCCGAGCTCCATTGTCTGGACTAAAGTACATCATTCCACAGCTTCATTTAGGCAGCTTTCAGTTCAATATTTGTAGTTTTTAGATAGAAGAGAAGGTTAGAAAAGGTGAACATAATGGCAAAGATGAATAGAACTTCCCAATATGATAGCTATTAACATTAACATTAATGTTTTAAATTTATCAAATTGACTGGCAAGCAATACTTTTTTTCTGTTATGGGTGCCATTTTGAAGACCTCTCACCATTTGGTATACTCTCTTCTTATATGTTATAGATGTGTATAAATTAGATTAAACTCATGATTCACTCCAAAATCTTCAGCTAACTCACTCCACAGTCGCTCCTTTTTAATTATAAAATTAACTAAGACAAAGATTATTAATTGACTAAACGACTAAAGGATTACAGCCCTAGAAATTACAATTTGAACCAAGCAGCACCAAACTCATGAAGCTAAGTTCGCACAGCAGGTCCAGTCTTGTGTGTGACCTGGATCAGATATTTTCATGACCATGTGACCAGACCAAGAGACCCAGGCCACCTTCATAATTGGTAATAAATCAGATTTGAATCCGAGCTTTTGCAAATTGACTACGGTCTAAATGCACGGATTATACAGAATGTACAGAAAATTCCGGAATGGAACACAATGAATTAAAATGCCTACCAGATAACAGCAGTGAAGCAATAACATGCAGATAAAGTGAGGTTTTGAACAGAATTGGTATTTTGGGAAAGAAAGAAAAAAAAAACTAAAAAATGTTATTCTAAACTCTTTCCAGATGTTTAAATGTATCGCTCACCTAACTAAAACATTCCCAGCATCCTAAATATTCACCGTGATGAGTTTATGAGCGCTTTTCACAGCTTTCAGAGGCCAGAGCATGTTTTGCAGTGACGGTAAAGCTAACAACGATTAGCATGCTAACACACAATCTGACGCTTTATAATTAGATGCAGAGAAAGCGCAGTGGACTTATTTTGACCCTATAAAAGCTGTTTCTACAATATATATCTGCCCTGGGGCAAAACAGATTTGACTTTATTACATAAAAAAAATTGGGTGCACATCCTCTTTAACCACACGCACCTTTAGGTTTTCTTTTATCGGAAACAATAGTCAAGGCCAATGGAGCTTTGAGCTTTGGTATAAGTGCAAGCTTTAATAGCCGTGCCTATTTGTTTGGGGGCATTTCCATTTGAATCACTTGCCTTGTCTCCTGCCTCCAACATGACATATAGCCCATTTACCTGGTTTTAATACTGAGTGCTTTCCTATCGATTGCACCTTTCTTGGCAGCGCGGACGCGACATGCCTGGTTTACCTCTTGAAGATTTCGCTTGCACTTTGATTGCGGGAGAAGAATTTTACCAGCAGCGCGGATATATTGTTGGAAAATGGCTCCGGATTGCTATGACTTACAAAAACGCCATGCAGGGTTAAACCAACAGTCTCGATAATGATCCTGTCTGTTCCACAGCGTTGCGTAAAGCTATTACCTCGAGCCGTATAACCTCGTTCGTTTCTTACGTGCGGTATAGCTTCCACTTCCTCCCGACTCTAGAGCGTGGCGTTTGGAGTAAACTAACAGCCGTAATGATGCTAAAAAAGAAGTTGTACCGACTGGAGGTCTATTAAGACGACTGACAAAGGGAGGAAACACAGAACGGTTGCGGAGGAGAATAGAAGATGTCTGCCCTCCCGCGGTGGCATTATCTCGGTCTGTGGCGACGATGGGAGCCGTAGGATGAAAAGGCGCAGGTGGCACTGAGCTCCACTTTGCCTAGAGCTAATCGGCGCACACATTCTACAGTGAGGGCCCTCCTACTGCAGTCTGCAAGACATTTTATATTTAGTAACAGAGTAAGTCGCAAGATGTTTTATGAGGCATGTCCACAAAAGAGAAAGCAAGAAGAAGCGGTTGGCGAAATTGACAAAAATGAATATCTCTCTGTCTTTTTTTGAGTATTCTGAAGTTGTTATGTCAGCCCAATAGAAATGGGCTAAAATGTGTCTTTAAATGTGTTAGCTGTGGTTTAAGAATCAAGCAAATATGAAATGACTATAAAATTACACACACAAGTGCAGAAATATCACTTTGGATCTTTATTTGGAAGTTTACGGCATTTCTATTTTTTTGGCAATATTTTTAGTTTCTTTAAAACAATATTTACGATATAATCTATATTGCAATAATCTGCTCACTTCTAGCAAGAAAGGCTAGCAGAGAACAGTGTTTTTTTTAACACAATACTGCTAACAGAGGAATATGTAGGGCTGCACGATATTGGAAACGATTGTGACATACGATATGTCTGTTTAATACTGCGATATTGATATTATTATTGCAATATTTTAAAGTACATTTTGACACAATAGTTTCAGGCAAATAGTTCTAAAATGTGCTTTCATTTTCAGTCATGTTCATTGTAAGACATAATATTGATCTAAAACGTCGTAATGAACCCCACGTCTTCATGGGGACATTTCACAGTAACAAGCAGCAGATTATCATTTATTTATCGTTTTTATTTTTGAAAAGTGGCATGTATCACTCGGAATCTTAAAATCACAAATAAGCACAGGGATGTGGGTACGGATAGGGTGTAGGTGAAAACAGGACTTTTCTGACCACTCGAGCCTCAGTTATAGAACAATAGACGTGCGTGAATCAATCAAAATACAACTTTGAGTCAACTAATGATGAGGAAACACTGTTGTAACAAGGTTAAAAGCTCATTAAAGTTGATTTAGCATAATATGTCTCCTTTCAAAAAAACATACATTCCTGGATGGATAACATTAGTTTCTAGTTTCTCTTTTCAGTCATTGTAAATTGACAACAACACGCCTTAATAACACCACCAAACCTGACATCATTGAAGTCATTTTGTACGGATGCAATTTAGTTGTGTCTCAAACTCAATTTTGTCATATTTGTTTTATGACTAAACCAAAACCTATTTAAGCATGAAAACATAAATAATTTACGGTCCATGTTTATTTGTCTCTTCTTTCACTACAGCAATAAAATAACATTTTGAACCACAACAGTCCAAACCAAACCATCTAAAGCATTCGAACCCACTTCACACAGCCTTTTGACTTGATTGACTATACAGTTCATAAATCTAGTCAATTATCAATTCGCTCGTACTAATCCTCTGTCCTCTGAATATTTATGTCTGCGCTAGACAAATTTACATCACTGCCTCAGCTCCGTGCGAGGCAAACCAAGGACATGTGTGTTGTTGGAAGAAAGATTTATTTAAATTTACCACCTTCTTGAAAACCGGGAACTTAATCTCGACTCTATGTCAGAACACTTCATTTAGTCTCCATAAATCAACGTGGCGCAACCGGAACAATGGGACCAATTTCTCAAGCCGGGAGCTCATTGCTGAAAGTAAAGTACTCAAAATGGCTGCCGTGTTTACATGCACATCAATATTTAATCGGAGCTAAAGGCCCACGCCGACGATAGATGCTTTATAGGTGCTGTTTGGGAAGTCTGCGTGAGTTCTTTGAGACCTAAATAAAGATAAACACAGACGTTATGTTTGGGAAGAGCTGAATGCATTAGCGTTATGGGAATAGGCGATGTAATGAGGGCTGTCTAGTTGAGAATATGGCCATCAATTGCCGGTGTAGAAGCAATACCGTATCTTAATATTATTGACGGGGGCAAGGAGTGCTCTATTATCCATCGCGGAAAGTTTCTGAGAACTAACAAGTAAGGATTAAGATCAAAGTTCACACAAAGTTTTGCACATAAGCTTGCAAATGATCAGTAGTGAGGGAATAATCCAAATTTAAATCAGTTTATCTTGGATTTAACCAGGACTAGTACAGGACTAAACCGGAATAAACAACATACAAGATGTACTTCGAATGGCACTAGTACGGTTCTATTAATGAGAGGTGGAGTGTATCGCCATGCTCAGGGCCTGGCTCTGCATCGCGGCGTAGAGCTTTGCTAACTAAGCAACTGATGTCACCCAAACATAACAAAAGTCTTATAAAAAATCGAATCTAAATTGTACCTTTTTAATTATAAATCCGATCTCAGTAAATCACTAAAAGACATTTAGTAATTCCAAGTTTGTGTTGTCGTGAGACGTGGCTAAAGCTAGAATAAACAGGAAACTACTTCTGGTTTGTCCTTAGCTTGTTCTGCGTTTCACTTCTCTGCACCTTTACATCGCGTTGCACATCTCTGTATATAATGCAGTGGGTTTGGATAATGGCAGATGCATTATGCACTGGAAATATAACGCTTTAAATCTTATGCGTCGACAAACGGGAAACAGCTGATGCTAACGTGCGCTAGCTTTGTTTTACTATGTCTGTCGGCTTAACATATAAGTTAGCATCACTAGAAATACAGCGGTTTACCCCAAAATTAAGTCAGCGTAGAAGTTATTATTCCTGTTTATATTTGTTTTTACCAATTTGTTTTCCCTTGAGTCTGCAATCTCTCTAATCCAATCATCTCGCTCTGGTGTTCAGCCTCCCTAGTAGCTAGTCCTTAGCTAAAGCGCTCCAACAGCCAGACCGCTTTGGCGGCTACTACCTCAGATGGCCAACTTCGGACCAGTACAGGTCACTTAAGACTGTAGAGAGAATTTTGGTCCGCTCCAAAGTGAACCAGTGGAAACAAACCTAATGGCACGAGGATGAAAACATGTCCAGAACAAATCCAAGTACGGGTTGTCAAAAGCATCAATACCCAAACTGATATTGAAACTACAACTGATACTCATTTGAAGTATCAATACTGAAAAAAAAATCTGAATAACATGACACGGTTACATTACATAAACAAGTGACAAAATACTTGAATATCTTCTAAAACTTCCAATTTGTGAACCCTAACTCTATCCTAATGAATAATTTAGAAACTCGGATGAAATGCATCCTTTATATGGATTGTATATCTCTGCACAACGCCCCCCCCCCTTTTTGCTTTCCTAACAGTTTCCCAGCTCTCCGTTCACTGACAGCGTGACAGAGAAAGGGCCGCGTCCAATTATCCGGGGGACACATTTGCTGTGAGTGTTTCGTCTGATTGATGTGTGAGGGCTGCGGTCGGAGCGCTAACCGGCTCCAAATGGCGGCGATTGAAACGTTACTTATTGACTGGGTTTGACAAACAATAACATCACCAGCAGACGGAGATCCCCTCGCTCCCCTTGCTCTGCGGCTGGAGCGCGCAGGGGAATGAGGGATGGAGCGGAGCAAGGAGCAGGCAACATCTTTCAGCAATCAAAATGTGATCGTACTGGAGCTGAAAATACCTTAAATTTGGGTTTATGCATTATCTTGGTGTTTTACAGCAAAATAAAAAGGCAAACACATAGACAATAAAATTCCGTTCTACTTTGTCCATCCTGTTGCAACTTGTTTAGTCGTCTCGTGGACTTCCTGACATGGAAAAGAGTGTTGTTTTTGTTTTGGGGGTTGGAAGTGATGATGGGTCAATAGTGTCTGACCAGTGTTTTTTATTTCGAAGATGCCACGACACACCATCCACTAAAATATTATTAAAGGACTCAAATTAGAAGGAAGAAGTGTAAATAGAGGAGGGCAATTTATCGAAATGTGGATAATATCGTGACTGTTTTGAAGATATGCCAAAACACTTTCAAATAAAGGTATAAGGTGATATTTCTGACAGACATTTCACATTTGTCTGATGATTAAACCTCAACTATTACGTTTAAAGACACGTTTGGGGTGCCATAATGTCTTCTGAATATCATCATCAGGATATTCTGAAAAAAAAAAAAAAAAATTGATTTAAGTTTAAGTTTAGTCTAAATCATGTCTGTGTCACAGTTTCTTGCTCTTCTGATAGTGGTTCTTGTGCCTTTTCTGCTTCCGATTTTTGCAGCAGGGAATTAAATGACTGTTAATGTGTAAACCTTGAAATTGGAATTGTATTTCTTTAATTAAGAATCATAAGGATTCATTAACAAGGCAGAAGCCAAATTGTAATATAGTGCTAATAATGTTAGCTGTTTAATATTCAGAGTTCCGGGAGATTAGTGACTTTGAGAGTTTCAGTCAATTGCAGCGGTCGACATGCTTTGACAGTAAAACAATATTGCTTTTAGCCATCGTTTTAGCATAGCATCATACTATTTTTTTTTATTTGCTAGCTTGTTGGCAAGTTCAAAAGTTTGGAACTTTCCTTAGTTTTGGAATTGTCTTGATCTACCAGAACTGGTGCTGCGACTAGACAAACGATTGTTTCTGTTGAGACTTTTTGAATCAAATGTTCTTGTTTGTTTTTAAAGCGCTTCGCGGACTGCGCCCCCGCATACATTTCAGACCTCAATGTTTCCCTACACTCACCTGCGCGCTCGCTGAGGTCTGAGGGCCAGTACCAACTTCTTGTTCCAAAAACGAGACTTAAAAGCCGGGGCCTTACCTGGAGACCCCACATAAAGACTGGCACCTTCAGTTGATTCTTTTAAGTCTCGTTTAAACATTCACTTTTATTCACAAGCATTTAACCCGGCATGAGAATCGTGTGGTCCTCTGACATTCCTTTATTATTTTGTATATTTTATATTGTTTTTTAATTCGTTTTAATTTGGTTTGTACGTATTTTTTTTAAAATATTTTTAACATATTTTACTTGTGCTTGTTTTGTACTCGGTGCAGCACTTTGGAGACTTTGTGTTAGTAAAATGTGTTATACAAATAAAGTTTGATTGGATTCTAGACAGATAATCTTTAAAAATAAAGTGTATTATTTATGAAAAACATTGTTGTTTCTTTCTTTTTCTACATTTTGATTTATTAATACCACTGTCATAGTACTTCCTTTATGTTACTATGTGGTCTTGTACTAGAAGTTATGATAAAGCTCAAGATCAATATTGAACTGGCCTGGGAAATTTGAAAGTTTGTCCTGTTTATGGGATTTTTTTTGAGTGTCAATACTAATCAAATCTGTATCTAGTTTCTATACTAGTTTTAGTATCGATTAGTCTCTGATTTTTGATACTTTTGACAATCCTAATAGAGTAGTTTGAACCTAACATTATGATGAAAAGCTAACATGAATACAAGTTGATATTGTGTGTAAAAAAAAACAAAAAAACAGTAGCATTTTAAAGCTGACATAAAGACTGGACCAGCCCTCGTCTCTCACAGCATCCAACTGCTGGCTTTAATAATTGAGCTGGAGACTGCAGCAGGGTACAACACGTCTACGGGCCTTAGTCGATGGGAAGAGTCCTTAAAAGATGCATGGATGCGTCCCCAGAGGGAGGGAGAGGGAGAGAGCGGGAGATAGAGAGCGGCGACGCAGAGCTGGAGACGAGCTAAAGATTATGTGTGTGCGAGGCGCGATGACCGGGGCTATAACTCTCCACAGAGCAGCGAGCTGATAAGATACTATCAATATTCATGCCTCTGAATCAATTACATGCCCCTGTACTTCAAATGCAAATGGTCTGGCAACAGAGAGCATTTGAGTGTGCAGACTGAAGGGAATAGAGAGGAGGTAAACACGCACTTACTGGAGATGGACTGGGCATTACATCAAGTCATATCGGAATTCTTGTAAACGAACAGACAAAAAAGCAGGGTTCTTGAAAGTTATCGAATACATTAAAGGAGACATATTATGCTTTTTCTTACCTGTATTCTTACAGATAATGATGCGACATTTTGTCCATTCTAAACTGCAAAATTGATCTAAACCAGCTTAGAAATAAAAATGGCTCTGCATTTGTATTGTTACATTTCATTGAAACAAGCAGCAAATTGTCATTTACTTGGTTTTATGGCTGGAATATGGCTACAAAACCTTCTTTGACTTTTTGTGTTTGACCTGGAGTCTACATTTTTTTCAATACACTCAAGTTAGTACATGGAGGGATGGGGGGTGGATGAAAACAGAGATTTTCTGAGCATTCGAGGCTCAGTTGCAGGACAATACAGGATTACTCAGATATGCATGAATCGATCAAAATGCACCTCTGAATAAACTAATAAGTGAACGCTTTTGTAACAAGGTCAAAAGCTCATAACGGTTGGTTTTGTATGATGAAGTATGTCCCCTTTAAATATTGAAACACACCCGTATTTCATACAATTACATGATTTACAGATTTTAGGTCAAGTTAATAATGAATTGAAAACATCAAGAGTAACAGCGTTCACTGTCTTTAGCAAATACAATCAATCTCTTTTACAATTTTGAAGTCCTGTTCAGCCAAGTTTTAATAAGCAATTATGTATCTGTCGAATGCTGAAGGGATCTGGAAAAGGAATTAAGGTTGTCAAAAGTATCGAAAAATGTATTCATTCAATCCATTCTAAAAATCAATACTCATTTCAGCAAGGTTTGACACTAAAAATATCCACCAAAAAGGACAAAATTCAACCTTTTCTGAAGAGTTTTAAAATGATGTGGAGCGTTCTCAGAGTTTGTTTAAGACCACTGGACAACATAAAGAAAGTGCTATCATTTTGTGTTCAGTCTACGGTCAAAAATGTTTGTTTTTTGTTATCACTGAGGTATCAAAATTAGTACTGAGTATTGAGTCTACTCCTTATAAAAATTGAGATTGAAATGTTTGTATTGTGAACCCGAAACCAGTAAGGATCAGGTATTGATTCCCTATTTTCCAATACTGATCCAATACTCCAATTAGCCATTTTTCAACTTCAACCCAGTAAAAATGAACTTGTGATACCTCAGTTAAAAGCTTTTTACAATGTCTTGCTATTTCTGTAAAGGGTGCACACAGAACATTATTAGCTTATTATTATGGTATTAACAACTCTTATTCATTTGGGATGGTTTGATGACAAGGAATAGGGTCAGTTTTTGGGACGGTCCAACGACAGGCTCTCATTTATACCACGTGTTTCTCAAATATTCTTTTATCATTCAGAACAAAATGTATAACTTCTTCTTTTACCTCAGATTTACAGTTTAATGCTTCAATATTAGCCTTCATCGCTAATCCAACCATGCAATCTTAACCACTACATGTGCTAACTGTTTACCCCAAACGCATCGAGTGCCTCTAGTAAACTCAGTGGAGCTGGCAGTGCCTTTAAATTGCAATCTCTGACTCAAACGTATCACTTTCCCCTCGGCCCACCATTAAGGCCGGGGCTTAAATTATTGATCCGACGCCTTCATCAGCATAGCAGTCACGTCTGCGCGATAGGGATCTAACTCCGGAGGGTCCCCGCGCTCCAGCCGCTGAAATAATTAGGAGGCAGTCTCATTAAAAAGCAGAATGAAGGGTTGAGAAGAGGAGGTGAGGAGGTGAGGGGAGGCTAAGGGGCTACGCTGCCTGGGTGTTGCATGTTCCTCCCCTCATCCAATCTTCATGCACGGTTCAAAAGATGACGAGATAAGATGAAGGAAATGCATATGCTTTTGGGAACGGTGAAGCGAAAAGTCATAAAAGATTAGCTGATGTATTAGGCTCGATAGTTAACCCCCTCGCGGTAATAGTCAATAGGAAACTGGAACAGGTCTTAAAGGTGCAGTCTTAAAAACGCGAAGAACAGAACGTGCTCATGTTCAAACTCTCTTGCCAAATTCCAGCAACTTCACACCGTTCAAGAGGTAAGAGAAGAGTTTACCGTCACAGGTTAAAGCTAACAAGCATGAGCATTCTAACAGCGAACTGTAATTAGGCACACCAGCACGTACCTGTCTTTTTTTTCACGCCTAGAGAGGGCTTTAAGCAATAATATCTGTGCTGGCAAAAGGAAAAAAAATACAAAAACGTGCACAGCCTCTTTAAAGACCATAATGCCCAATGTAAATCTTGAATTAAAGGTGCACTATGTAAATTTCTGGTATAGGGTCGGCAACAGCTTGTCTTAAGATAGATGTTATTGCGTGACTGGAATGTTTCACTCTATGGTATTTCCTTTTTATATCTCCATCAACACAAGCAAAGCCAAGTTACAAATCGAATCTGTGGAGCGGCGAGACTGCTCAAGAAATATGGCACAAAAATGTATACAGATTTTATTTCAGATTATTATTATTATTGTTATTATTATATTCTTAATGTCAATTTTGGACAGATCTTTAATCCGTGCCATTTAATCATCTCCAACAAAGCCCCCTCGAACGAAAAGACCCAAGCTTGATGATTAGAAGACTGACTGTTGATCTTGATTAAAATGAAATTAATTACCCAGCTCCATGCAAACTTAAAATAAAAAATCAAACTCAAGACCTTCTTGCTGTGAGGCGTGGCAAGCTCAGATAGTTACTAGTAGGGATGGGACTCATGAGTCTCATGTCACAAGATCCCGCAAAACATGGCTTTAAATACGGAAAATTATCTTTAGAGCTTTATTTCCATCTGTTAACATTTAGCAGAAAATAAATAAATAAATAAATGTTAACTGTCTCGTTCTCTTGGACCCAAACTTGTGTCTCATCTTGTGGGAACTGTGTCTCATCCCAGCGTTAATAGTTTCCGCGTTCAATCCAAGAAACCGTATACTTTAAACGTTAACTGTCAATGCACTATAATTTCCCTGCCAGTGTTATACAGCGAGTTGTATAAGTGGTTGTCTAAGCTGCTTGTAAGTTGTACGACAACAGTAGTAGTTGCAGTAGTAATAGTAAACCTACATTTCATCAGCCCATAATAATAATGCAGTGCTCTGGTGGTGTGGAAGAAGTGGCTCCCTGCTTTGCTTGTGTTATTTTCACTGCAGAGGAAATCCACAGGGCTTCGGTGCCCCAAGGTACTTTCCTTCTTAACGCTTTCTGATTCATAAAGCCAAAATCCTACAGGGTCCAAGTGTGTGCATGTGTGTGTGTGTGCACGCGCGTTGTACATGAAACGCAAGACGCCGCGCGGAAAGGTTGAGGGTTAGGGATGTGAATAAATTGGCAAAGACAGCATAATGAATATTTGATTTGTTGCTATTTATAGTTGCTAAAGACACTTAAAGAATGTAGAGCAGGAGATGACACCAAGCAACTCAATACAGTCTTGTTTTGGGAAGTGAAATGATGAGATAAGGGCTGTAAAAATGTGAGAAAAATATTATATTTTAGTTTTAAATACGTAGATTGACTATTTATATTATGCACTAATTATAACACATCCAGGAACATTAGAGTGAAGATTATGAAAAGCAACTAATACATTGAAGAATCTACATTCATTTCAGAACATGTTTGGAGAGGTGGGACTTAACAATAAATCAACTTGTTTTTGCTCCTAAACTGTGTACTTGGTGGTTTTAATCGCATTGTCTACCCTTTCAAGTTCAATTTAGATTCAATTAATCTTCCAGCCCTAATCCTTATCCTTGACATATCTTGACACTCACAATTTAAGTATTTCTTAAATGAGGGTTGACATGTTGACAATGCAATATGCATTCATTTCGAAAACAAATCTATTGGGTAGAGGGAAACTACTACTTCAGACGCTCTGAATCAGGGTTTCGAGTGCGGATCGACCGATATGGGTTTTTTCATGGCCAATTGTTTATAAACCAGAGTAACCGAAGGCCGATACGTAGGGACGGTTTCTATCATTTTTCCCAAATTACATGTTCTGAAATTGCCACAAACTCGTCTAAACCAATAAGAGAGCTTTGTAGTCACATTTGAGTCCTTTACATTAGAGCTAAAACTAGAGCTACTTCCTTTAGTCTGGTGGTCAGCCAAAACAACTATCGGCCTATATTGGTAATTTATGGCCAATAGCCCATACCCTAAAAAGGACAAATATCGGTCTACGCATAGTTTAAAGGTGCACTATGTGTTTACGCATTTAGTCTATTGCAGGTGCTGAAAATACATGCGTGCCTGTTGAGTGAAACAGCCTTTCCACAGCTCTCACCTGTAACTTGGCCTGACTGCATCTCCATGGAGACAAGCACGTGGCTAATCCCTCAATTAGTGAAGTTACATCTCGCACCTTTAACTACAGTAGGGTTGCAACGATTAATCGACTAATCGTGGCGAGTCGACTATAAACAATTATTGTAGTCAATGGGATGTACACCCCCTGAAACACAGACTGCAGAATTATTAAATCAAAGGGTAAAAAAAATGAAATAAACTAATGTATTTCTGATTTATAATAAAATAAATAAAATAAATAAAATAAATAAATATAAAATAATAAAAAATAAATAAAAAAATAAATAAAATAAATAAAATAAATAAAATAAATAAAATAAATAAAATAAATAAAATAAATAAAACATTTTATTTGTAAATATTCTTTATCTAGAAGCCTTTAGTCACTATATTTCATACATTTAAGCTTATAGCCCTGGTCTTAGTTCTGATGTGGTCTAATTCCTTGAAACTCGCCCTGTATTGAGCTGTGTTGACATTAGCTGGTATACATGACTCTTCCCAGTCACATATAGCGCAGTGTAAGTATGCAAGCGTTAGGCCACTCCCCTCGTTAGTGCACGAGGGGAGGGGGGCAGGTGGTGGGGGCGGCTTTGCTTCTTCTGCTGCTGCCGAGTGCTGGTTTGGGCTTGGTTCATTATGCAAATGATCCTGTTGGAGCCGTATCAACGAGGCGCACGCTCCCTTATCATTTTCCGCCGCCGGGGCTCCGCTTCTCCCCGATCGCTCGCTCATACCGAATCATGGCCTAATAGCATCCCATTAACATAATTGCCAGCACAACTAGTGTTCCGTGTCTCCGAGCCACTCTCCGCGTTGCGCCGCCAACCGAGAACGAGAGAGAGACGAAGGGGGCAACGACGAGGTGCCATCATGTTAAGGAGAAAGAGAGCGAGAGAGTGAAAAAAATTTAATTAAGCCAATGACTGTACAAGCCACTCCCTCCTAGTGCTAAATGTGCGCTTCACAGAGGAAAGGGCAAGGCTTTTGTTTTTGCAGAGACCTTGAAACAGTCCCCTAGCTCACGAAGAAGCGCTCAATATTCCGCTGATGAGCCTGGTCCACCGAGCAGTCTGCCAGGAAAAATAAAATCACCATTATTTTTTAATTAATCCGTAATTAAAATGTATTACACCGCCATTTCCACAAATCTCTCCTAATGTGAGAATGCGGCCCGTTTAAGCAAATTTACACATCTTTAATTAATGGAGAACTTTCTTTCGGTCTAACGAGGCATGGAGGCCAAGGTGGTCGCTGAGGAACATGATAATACTTACATACTGTTCTGTCGTGATGTTTAGAAGGGTAATAGACTTTTGCTTGTATATGAATATTCTTACTTCTGTTATCAGAATATTATATGCAATATTACAGTTCAGTATGCTCAGTGCTGAGGATAGCAGGCTGACAGATGGACTCGGACCATCATCATCAAATATGCTGTTGTGTCCTTACATACATATGATTTGCTAGACATTTGGAAGTGTTTTAACTGGTATGACTGGCACTGGTATGGGTTGATTTCAGATTCACTTAAAGGAGACATATTGTGCAAAATTAGCGTATTTTCTTTTTCAGCTTTTCGTCATGTTTTAACATTGCTCCCTGATCGAAAACATACCAGGAGTTGTATTTTGCTTCATTCAGTCTTTTTCCCATAAATCCTGTTTACGAGTTCTTTTGGCTCTGAGCCTCACAAAACACTCAAATCCCCCAGTTCTGTGACATCATAGGTAGGGCTCTGTGATCTTCTGCGCTGTTTTTCAGTCCAAAAACCATTGCCAGACATTTCTGTCATCAAATTGTGTTCATTACAACTACAAACTTATGTTAGCATGTCGGCTACATATATACATAAACTGGCATCTGAGCTAAAGGCTAACTGACTTAAGTTGAGACTTCTGGCAAGAATCTAAACATCCTCTTTTACATGTGACTGGTGAGGAGAGCACATCATTGACATACATATCATGTCATTTACTGTAATATGGGGGTTGCTTCACCATTCGATTTGACGTAACTCCTTTTAGCATGGGCCAAGTGATCGAGTTCGAGCAACGTGCAGAGATGGAGAATTGTGCATCGATGAACGTCTATGACCATCATCTCATGTGATCGTCATTCAGATGTAATGTGAGTGTAAGTACAGACCTTCCTGTTTCTTCTGAGGTCTTTCTGTCTGAATCTGGTGGTGTCACTCAGTCCATTACGGCACTCGCTCACTGCAGCATGAGCCACAGTCCTGCAGTGCCCTCACCCCCACTCAACCAACCCCCCCCCCCCCCCTCCCTCTCTCTCGTCCCCCCCCTCTCTCTCTCTCCTGGGCCCGGTGCCGCCCGCGTGGAGCTGATGAATTGATTGACACCATTTTCCATCTTCCAGCGCTGTCAAGAGAGGCAGAGGCTCACACTGGGAGGCTGCTGCAGTGGTCACTTCTGAAGGGTGATGGGGATGGACTTAAAGACATGCAGACTATATCCTTACGCAACCTCAGACACATACGAATGGAGATTATGGCTGTACATTGGCTCCAATGAATTCAAGTTAAAATGTTCATCCCATTTCTAATAGATTTTTAATAATAATTAGAATTTGCTAATGTATTGCAATATCTCTTCTCCACATGTTTGTGAATGAAAATATCGAATTTAATAAAATGTCTTGACCTGGCTTGTATTTAGCAATGTTAATCTCATGTTAATGCTTTTAATTATATTCACTTATTTGATCACTTCGATTGAATATTTGAATAACCTTGATACTATATACGGATTCTGAAATGATAAAAACAAAAAAACAATATTTCATTTTCAACATAATTAATGTTTCTTTATGTTGCCATGTGGTCTTATAGTAGCTCTGATGAAGCTCAAGATAATTCTCAATACATGTTTAAATGAATATCTGTTTGAATAGTCAAAAAATCAAAACTCCAAAAATCAGAAGTTAATCAACACTAAAACTAGTATTATAAGTACCATAACCATTCGAGCAAGTACTGATACTAAAAACATCAGCAATGATAATAGAGTTTATTAGTTAGTGTCAAAGTCGAGTTTAAAGTGTTAGTATTGTGACATTAATACAAAATAAAATGGTAAATTGTCACCTTTTTGTAGCACTTTTCTCCCTCCAAAGTGTCACAACAGTACAGACCTGTGGAACCTGGAAACGCACCGCCAACCATCAAACTACCAACTGAGCTAATACCGCCCCATTTCAACCTTGTAAGTTTAACCCTCTTGAAGATGTCTTGGTTCCCGTAGAATTGATAACCCATCAGCATTCACGCTGAAGTGGCCGAACTTCTCTGTCTCTCCGCCTCACAGCTCAATATCACGTCCAAACTCGAGACGCTTCTCACAATGACAACTAAATAAGCACAATTAGCAGCCACCCAGGCGTACTCCAGCGCACATCTGAATCTCTCCCCAAATGATCCCGATACGCCGCCGTTATTCATCATGGTTACCGCAGACAATAAAGAAAAGGAGAGTTTAAAGCTACACGGAGACTTCAATCCCATCAAACTCATTTCCATGGCAGAGACGAGCTAACATCAGATCTCTGATTACGAGGTAAGAGTTGAACGCCGCGGGTTTCGGGAGGTGGGAAATCTAAGAAACAGCTGTGGTGATGTCGGAATTGCACAGGTAAAGCGATGAAGGTTGAATGGATGAAAGGATTAAGTAATAACCAAATGTTTCGAGTCAAATCCCATGCAATTCCTATAGGATTGTGAGAATGCAAACCCGGCTAATGAAATAAAGGTGTACTATGTAACTTTTCCAGGTCAGATGGTATCGCTTTGCCCGGAATATTCTACAGTATGACATTAAACTTGACAATATTTCCATGGAGTGAGGCCAAGTCACAGGTCACAGGAACATCTGTAATCGGATAAATGCAACATAAATGTGCTAAGGAGAATTGACAAAAAGACTGAAATAGGCCTTTAAACTGACAAACAAATAAAGGACTGGAATAAAGCTTTTACGTGAAAGGAGTGAATTTATGGAATGATCTTGACAAAGAAATCGTTTAAAAAAGACGTGAAACAGGATAAGAAGTAAGAATGAAAAAGAAAATTGGGTTGTTGCGATAAAAGACCGGAGATCTGTTTGCAATGTGTTTTTGCATGTTAATTTTGTCGCAAATGTTTATTGTAATGTGTTTTAAAATATCAGTGTAAAGTACAAGTTTAAAAGGGTAAGATAGCACAAGATTGCTCTTCTTTCTGCTCCTTTTCATTCATTCTTTGTTTAACTGTATGTCACACTGATGTCTCTTATATGTTATAAAATAAATAAAATTAAATTAAAATAAAATAAAATAAATAGAATAAATTAAATAATATAAACAACGCAGTTTTTTATGCAGAATAAGACAGGATAACTTGTCAACTGGCCTAGTCGAAATTAATTAAAAACCAATTTCTCAAAATGCATGTAAACCCAGGAACTATGATTGAGGTGCAGTCCCATCACACTAGGAGAAACATTCAACTGCACCAGGTAAAAAAAACAAAATATATATATTACGTGTTTGGACGTGGGCTCAAATCAGCAGAGATGACAAACTATGCTCCCTCCACCCCGGACAAGCAGGTGGTCCGCAGCGTTAAAGTGAAAGTAAAAACTTCTGGAGCTTCAGTGTGTTTGTTTGCGCTGGGAAATACCATGTCTGCAAATTAAATGCTCGAAGTTTGTATTTTTAAATGTTTTTTAACTTATTTTTATAGCCATATTTTTTACTAGCAATTACGGTTACAACATTTGGTGCACATTCTAAATTCCCAGGCGCCCCTGAACGTCCCTCAGCTCCTATTCTGCTCTTTGACCTGCTGTAGACTGGGACAAGAGTGCTCTGACAGGTTTTGGGGGAAAGATGGAGTGAGTTTGGCAGTTGAATCCCAGCTCCAGACTTTGCATATTGAAATGTTGTCCTTGAGCAAGACATTTCATACAGTATATGACTGCGGCTTGCCACTAGGACAGGGCATTTCATCCAAAAATGAAGAGTCAAATCTGATGGTTAATGATATGGTTGGAGTTTTTTAATGGAGAGGTCCACAGCACACACTCTGTCGTTAAAAATATGTGGTTTTAGAATAGAGGTCAGACTTTGGAGGAAGAAATGTTATTATTTTTTTTAATAAATTACTGTCGTTAATGTTCATGAAATCATTCCGAAAAGCCAATTTAAGTTTTTTGTTGAAAAGACAAAATAAAATCAAAACAAAAATCAAGATAAATCAATCTGGAGAATTTATTATCATTTTATTTTATTTTGAGATTATTTTCTTATTATTTATATGAGAAAATGACAAATAATTTAGCGTAAATCGTCTCTGAGAATCCAAAACAGTAAAATCCATCCCATTATTAATAATATTCTATGATTAGAAAACTAAACTTGTGAGTATCTATGCACGAACTATCTTTCAATCACACGTTCCGACGACTTCCTGCTCCTTTGATTAGCTTATTTTGCTGTTAGCGCGCAAGAGAGAAAACGCCATATTTCCAAATGGTTGCCACTTTAAATATATGGTGGCCCAAACATCATAAATAATGCATTACTGCGACGTACAGTGCTGGATGACAAACACACACCGCTCTCTCTTGCTCTTACTCTCTCTCCATTTTAATTTGACACCTCGAGCTGGGGGTAACTAGGTGGGGAGTGTGAAGCCGCAGAGGAATTTATTAAGCAAGGGTCCTGACTCGCCGCGCTAATGACATCGGAGGATATGGGAAAAACCAGACAGCCCCGACCGGCCCGAAACCGCGAAATGAAATAAACATGAGGAGAGCCACTTGTGACAGGCGCCGGCCGAGCCAAAAGCAGTCACACACAGTCATTTGGGCCGCGGACCTTGAGCCCTCGGAAGATCAAACCAGACGCATGGAGGACCAAAACAAAATTAGTGAGAGGAGAGGTTTTGACAGACAAGTGCGGCGCGAGACAGCATTGATCTTTCCAGGCTCAATACGAGATATCATGGCTGCTGCAGAGGAGCGATAACTTCAAGGATTCGAGGACGTGTAAAAGTAAAGTACAAATAAAACAAACATCTCACAATTCATTTCTTATAGTATAGGCCAGGGGTGTCCAAACTAAGGCCCGGGGGCCAAATGTGGCCCTCAGACCAATTTTTGTTGGCCCTCAGGCTTCCTGCTATGTTGGCCCAAACAACAATAAACAGTACTTTTTACTATAACATTTTGATGTTATATCAACCTAATATTAATGTTCCAAGTCTTATTAAAGGTGTGGAGGCTCATCAAAACGATGTCAAATGTAAAATGTTGAATTATTCACTTCATTGTCATATCGTCTGTGGCCCTCGGTGAAAAAAGTTTGGACGCCCCTGGCATAGGCCATCCTTTTGATGGTAAATAGCTTTAAATGACCTAATAAAGAACATAAATGACAATCTGCTGCTTGTTACGTGAAATGTCACCACTTATCAGTTTTAAGCAGGAAGTCAATGGACCTGTTTCTATTACAAAGTAATTTTAGACAGCTAGACCTTCTTGCCTCACAGCAAGAAGGTCGTGGGTTTGACTCTTGGGCCGGACCGAGCCTTTCTGTGCCTGGGTGTGTTTCCTCTGGGTGCTCCGGTTTCCTCCGTCAATATTACCCAATTCAAAAAATGTATATTATCACATATTATATTCCATGTTTGTAATTCCTGACAGTACTAAATTTTAAATAACATGTTAAACGTTTGGACCAGTTTGGAAACAATGCCAATTCAAAACCTATATGTCTAGGAACAAATGATATAAACTCATCAATGGACAAAAAACAGGAGTGACAGAGAAGGATGAACATAAATAGGTTCAAACAGGGACTAATCTCAGTCCAGACAAGGACTAAACCAGGACTGAAGTACATCTTGGCTCTTCCCAATTGCTCACACCAGACAAATGACAGGGCAAAACAATACGAGCGTGCACATGATATTTTGACAGACAGTGTGGCGAGGAACACACTTGATCTTTTCAGAGCTCTACACAGAAAATCATTACAAATATCTATCACTCCGGCAGGCTGCAACTGTCACATACATGGATGCAATTACATTATTTATATCACCACGCCATTAATGTGTGGGTCATTAGACTGTAGTGCGGAAAAAATTGGGGGGAAATGTAATTGTGATGTTTCTGACAATTGCAATATAAAACCACACATGCTTGAGCATTAAGACTAATTTATCAGTTTGTCAATGAAATCAGCCAATTCTGGAGTCTTGCGACATATCGGCCATTTAACTAATGTTTTGGAAGTAACGGGCCCCATTCAGCCACAATTACATTTTTACACACTTCAACACAGCCAATATGGACATCTGGAAGTCGCTGCGTTGATTAAACAACCCACAAAATTATGTTTGATCTTACGCTAAATACAACGTTAGCATTGTTAGCATCTTTAGCAAAAGCTAATGGAGGAACTGGGTCAAAGTTCAGGAGTAGAATCACAGAATTTGTGGTTGTAAACGGGTGTTTAGATGTTAGTAAAGTGTATTTACGTCGTGAAAGGCACCGTTTGGTTTATTGTCAACAGTGTGTGTTGTTGCAGAGTTAGCTACTGAATGCAGTTATTACTGATATATGTATGTATTTAATGTTGAATAAAACAATAAAAACAACATGAAAATTATTAATAATCTGCATTTCCAAGTATTTTAACATCGGCATCGGTATCGGCTCCAAAGAAAATCATATCGGTCGGGCCCTAGTTACTAACTAAGACTGAAAAATGTTCTGCTAAAACTAACACAAGAATCATGTTGGGCCTGGAGTTTTCCCAATATCAGAAAATAAGTCACAAACATGAAAGGAACTGCGAAGTTACCCCCGAGCACAGAAATATCACTCGTCTAATTTTATACGTAATAAAAGCCAATGGCGACGACATTATGAACGTTGATAATAGCAGTTTTTGCCAGTTACCAGTTTGGATTCCATTGCAGTTCATCTCGTAGCTCTTACGTACAGCTCTTTGTCCGTCTCCACAGCAAACCCATTAAGAGCCGGCCCAAAATAACACACGCTGACAAAATGACCGCTGACAAAATGACTGCGAAGATGCAAGGAGAGGTGGAGACGTACCGAGTCATCTTTCTTGCACTATTTTGTCAGTTCTTGGAGTCGCTACATTGGCAGCGGTGAAATATGGACACGATTCTCCCAAAATGATGGAGCGTGATGGATACGTCTCTTGTCGTTATAAGGACAAAGAAAAAGCTCCGAAACAAAAGGAAGTTACTATATTCTTGACTGATATACTGTAGTAGATGTAGGTTCTGTATAATGAAACCAAATGTCAAAAAGAACAAAATGTGTAGATCATTTGGACCGGAACAACATGAGGAATTTGAATTGCAGTGAGTAAATAATAGGGCTGTAACTAACAATTATTTTAGTAGTCAACTAGTCAAATTATTATTATTATTATTATTTTATTGTATTTTTTTTTTTTTTTTTAAATAAATGAATTTGAAAGATGGTTACAGAAGGCTTCTAACTTAAAAAAGGTCTTCTCGTAGGTGTTTTAGATAAAGTCCAGGCAAAATACGACAATAATTTTTTCTAGTCATGATTATTTGATTAATCGTTGCAGAGCTAAAACAAACAAGTAGAAAAAAACAATACAATGCATCAAATGTCCAAAATAAACCACTTAAATAAGAATTAGCAATCCCTTTTATTGAGAATGCTTGTTAAGATCGGCTCCTAGAGAAGAGTGTTGCCGCTAAAATATTATATAAATTAGGTTGTTTTGAGTAAAATGTTCAAAGTTCAAGTGTTCAAGTCTAAGAAGCACCTTTTCTCTTCCTGCATAAGGTGGATATAAAACATATTATTTCAACAAACAAAGAACCTTTCATTTGACGAACAGGCCGGAGCAGAATTGAGTCAAAATAGCAAATTGGATAGTCAAAAATAGCAAATTGTAAAGATAAATGAAATAATATTCTTCTTAGAGTTCTCTCAAATGATAAAACTAAATGAAATGTAAATCTAATCCTCCGCTGTTGCTTTACAGTCCATTTAAGCGTTACCAGTGTCTGCTCAACGCCAAAACAAAGCAGTCCAGATTTGTTCCCAAGGTCTTGTTTGTGAGTCTTTCAGCGCCGCTCCTCAAAGGACACAATGAACCTGTCCGTCACTGTCAGTCAGACCAGCACAGATCAGAGCCAGGACCAGGACCCTCTGCTCCGGGTGTCTGTGTGGGACGGACAGGGGGCTCTCTAAACCTTCTGGAACTGCAGTATCTGAAGCTCACATGCTCGGTTATGGCTGGATTAGGAGTGAGTAAGGGGTAAGGTCAGGGACTCAGAGATGTGACGTGGGGAAACTTCCAGCAGACCAGTGTGATAAGGCCAGGCTGACATGGCCTACAGGCTCTCAATGCAGATGACTATAGAATGTATATTGGAGCGTCTAACCCCCTCTTCCTCTGAGCCTCAGAAAACACTTGGTTTAAGATTTCCCACTTTTGTGACATCACAAGAAGAACGCCGAGATTTTCTGTAGTGTTTTTAAGTCCAAAAATCATCCCCAAACAAGCATTTCTGCATGATAAAGCGCTAAAGCAAATACTTTCACTTTTTAATATTACCGTCAATGTGACAAGTTGAAAATCAAGTATATGGATTATAACGAATAATTCTTTTAGTAGTAATTTTTTTTCTTCAATTAATGGACTAGTCAAACAATTATCTCTATTGAAGATTTTTTTTTAGCAAATGAAGGTTGAAATATGGTGACAGAAGTCTTCTTCTTTGTTATAAAGTCTGTTTAGTTCAGATAATGATTACAATTATAAAAATATTACCACAATTAATTTAAGTTGACCGTTCACGCTTAGTCTATTCATCTTTGCAGCCCTAATATGTATTTTTTCAGACATGGAATTTGGGGTTACTTGTCAGCTACCACTACGACTACTACTACTGAAGTTGAATCCTAACATGACTACGCTCTACGTTTAAACATAACCTGATCACACCCACTTACACACATATACATACTACTGGGTGGACCTCGAGGCACATTACAGGCTGGAGTCCTCTCACTGGCCACCCTACATGCTCGATGATGAATTGTCCTAGTTTAGAGTTTGAATTAATCACGGGGCAGTGACAGCTACCTGTGCCACGCACCATCATTAGTGCGGAGCGGAGGAAGCCCTCGACACACTGATAAGAGAGGAGGATACAGCTCATTACACACATCCTCCCATTCACTTTGGATAACAACAACACCATCCAAATGAACTGCGACTCACACCTGTGTGTGTCTGCAGCTAAACACTGTACGGGGGAGGACTTATCTTCACCTGGACAAACTCTAAAAGGGTTGAAAAAGGAATTTATACACAATGTAATATATAGGCTATAGGTAAAGGAAATGTACTTGTATTTGTATTAAGAGAGTAAGAAAACACTAATGAGTCAACTTAAAAGTAACGTTTCTGGTGGAGCGTGAGCAACCTTCTTTATATAGCATTTATTTGTATTTATACAATTACAAGTGCTATATTACCTGAAAATATGCATTCTAGGGCTGCAGGATTGGAAAATATTAAGTATAAGTGGTGAATCCGTAAACGTCCGTGAACGTGCCCATAGTACACTGAACCGAGACGAGGGGGCATTCTTGCTTTCTTGTACTTGGGATACTGGTCTAATATAGAGGAAAGAAAAGAAGTATCTAGATACATACATTTTTTGTGTTTTTTCAAGCTTCATAACCCGGTGGCATGGATTTAATGAAAGTGCGACCCCTGTGCTCCAGCCGTCCACACAGAAAAGAAGCAGCAGAACTCATTGTTCCAGAGTCACAATAAAAAGTGACAGTGCCGCGGGGCCTGTGCGTGATTGACAGCCCCATCTTTGGGAAGGCCAGCTCCAAAAACAGGCAGAGGAACAGGAGACAATATGGACAGTAGGGTCAGGGAGCTATGCATTTATGTTGCTTGAATGGAAAGTATATGTGGATTTTAGTTGCATTTAGGAAAGGAAAAAAAATACTGTTTTGTTCTGTTTGTTTTCATTTTGTTTCTGTATTGTATTGTATATGGATATAAACACACAAAAAAAGAGGAAATGTATGTATCTGGGACATAAAACACCAATGAAAATAATGGATTTAGATAGATAATAGATACCTATTTTTGGCAGCAGACAGAAAAGCTTTCACTAAAATCTTGAAATTTGGCATATTTACAGGACATCAGAACAAATGGGACATTTACCAAGCGTTTAATGTATGCTCAAGGTGTGTGTGTGTGTAGAGAGAGAGAGAGAGAGAGAGAGAGAGAGAGAGAGAGAGAGAGAGAGAGAGAGAGAGAGAGAGAGAGAGAGAGAGAGAGAGAGAGAGAGAGAGAGAGAGAGAGAGAGAGAGAGAGAGAGAGCGAGAGAGAGAGAGAGAGAGAGAGAGCGAGAGCGAGAGCGAGAGAGAGTGGTTTTTTGCAGGTGATTTGAGAAATATTAAATCTAAAATTGAAGTTAAATGGCATATTTTGGAAAATTCCAGGCAAAGCAATGACAATTCTGGAGAACTAAGGTGACAGACCCCCCACCACAAAAGTTACATAGTGAACCTTCAAGTATTTTGGTAACAACCTATAGCTGTACCGTATTTTCCGCACTATAAGGCACACTTAAAACCTTTATTTTTCTAAAAAAAATGACAGGACACCTTATATATGGATTAATTCTAGTTGTGCTTACTGACCTCCGAACCGATTGTATGTGGTACACAGCGCTCAAAAACCCGTCAAAATGTTTTATCACGACTTTGGTAAACTACAAAGCCGCACCGCTTGCAGCATTACGGTTTACCGTAGCGAGGAGCGTCGCGGAGTGATAATGTGCGTCACCATAATATTTACAGTGTGTGTATCAGGAATTTGAAGGATTTGTGGACGAGGAATAAACTGAAAAAGTGAGTGTATTATGTTTTATTTTACGTGTTATAGTGTTAACTGAACAATTTTGAGTGACTGTGAATACGCCAACGTTTGATTCAGCGGTATCTGACTGTGTTTTTTTACATGTTGTACCGGAGCCATTTTGAGTTACTGTGAATACGCTAACGTTTGATTCAGCGGTATCAGACTGTGTTTTTTTACGTGTTGTACCTGAGACATTTTGAGTGACTGTGAATATGCAAACATTTGATTTAGCGGTATCTGACTGTGTCAGAACGTGTTTCCATTGAACAAGGTTGGGACTGTTTTGTTTAGCTTAATGCGCCTCATAGTCCGGTGCACCTTATATATGAAAAAAGTTCAAAAATAGACCATTCATTGACAGTGCGCCTTCTAATCCAGTGCGCCTTATAGTGTAGAAAATACGGTAGTTTAGTGGATTGGTAATGGTTTTTACTTTGTCCATTACTAATTACATGTACATGTATAAAACTGGTTTTCCAACTATTTGAGTCATGGCAGAAGTTTTTAGATGGTAAAAGCCACTAAAATAACACTAAATCACACTTTGAGGTAAAACGTTGGATATAATGTAGCTCATCCCACTAAATTCGGTAATGGTGACTGTTCTGCTTTCATTTTTGGATTAGAAGTTGGCTCAAGACACTCTAAAATGATAAATTATTCAATAACATCGGCACACCTGACAATACTTCCAAGGCACACAAGAGTTCCCCGGCGCACTGGTTGAAAATCAATGCATTAAACAGTACATTCAGGTACAAACGTATGTTATTTGTATTTGTTTAGGCTGTAGATTGGTTCACGTACGATATTCCCTAAAACAAAAGTGAAAAGGGTCACTGCGGTGGCTTGCCAGAGTAGAAATATGAGCTGGCTTTTGAGTATGAAAATGAATAGCTGTGTAAAAACCCTCTACAAGCTGTTAATATTTCACGAGGAGCCATTTTGACACAGTCGGCGATGCAGCTCATTTGTATGGCGGTTGGGGAGCGCGCCGTTTGTGCCAAAAAATTCCCAGGTAAAGGTAGAAAACAGCCCTCCACACAAAGACATCAAGTGCAACCCGGCGTCTGACAGCGAGGGTTTTTGGGGAAGTCAGCATGCTACAAAGCGCATCTGAAATGGCCCATTTAACAGCACAGTGGCGCACTCCCAGCCGATGGCACCATTTGCATACTTCATATCAGATGAAGATGGATGGTGAGAATCAGTGTCAGTACGATAGCCGTTTTATCAAGGTTGCACTATCCTCCAGACTCCTCAAAACCTCTTTATTTCAGCGCTGTTGTCAAGAATATTAACTCATCACACCAGGGTTTTTACAACACAACCAATAAGCAGTAACTGAGATGACAAGAAGGGCTGAGCAGTGACGGAGCTAATAATGCATTCATACAGGTTTGAAAACAAAAGTAAAACCCTAAAATTCAAACATTTGTACAAAGTATTTTCCCTCTTCCTGGTTTGAGCCCAGTTAAGTCCGGATGGTTTGATACTAAAATATACACGATGTAACTTTTCGGATGGAGGCTCCAGCACTTGCTTCCCTCCATGGAAATGACATTGTGCAGTATGGTATACCTCCTATATCTCTGGTGCAGTGGTAGCAGGAATTTCAAATAATTAAAAGTAACGAGAGGGGCTCAGACCGCACGCCATGGAGTGCGGGTGTACTGGTGCCACAGCTATACACAGCCCACCGCGGCCCTCTGCGGCTCTCTCTCAAAAAAAAAAAAAGACATCTCTATGGAATTGCAGTTGGCAGACACTCCATTACATACTTTACCTTTCAAGGTAAATGTTGTACGTTTATATTTCTGCCAATGGTGGTAATGTGTGTGTGTGTGTTTCTGACCATGGTGGTAACGTACGTGCCTGTGTGCGTGTGTGTGTGTGTGTGTGCGTGCATGTGTTTCGGACCATAGCATTAACGTGTGTGTGTGTTGTTTCTGCTGTTAGCCCAGTGCTAGCCATAATCACCTTTACAGACTCTGCCCCAGTGATATCTGCCCCTCTGCCCCATGCTGGTCCTGTTTAGCTCCACATCATTACAGAGTTCACCTCTCTGTGTGTCTAATGCTGTCTTTTCTGCATGATTATGTCTGCACTCATTACACTGAGCCCAGTCCCAGTCGGAGCTCTCACTCTCACCTTTTTACTCCGGACCGCTGCTCATAAAATGTCACAGAGGTAGTAGAGCACACAGGCCACTGAGGTCTCATAGTAATCACATGGTCCATATATGACCACAGATATAGAAGGTTATATGGATGTGGAGGAAACTTGTAATAATGCTTGGGTGGAATTATAACAAGCGAAGGGTCTTCAAATGACTACAAAGTTCATGCAGAGCTGCACAATACTGTATACATCAGCAAATTGAAATAGAAATAAATAGAAATAATCAAATACCAAAGGCTCCAAAGTTATTAGTAGGCCTACATTTCTATGGATTTTTTTATTTTTATTTACACGCATCAGAGAGAATGTTCTAACAGTTTAAACAATCATTTAACAAAATAAAGGCGTTATGCGGTATTATCATTATCAAATTCATAACTATTGTGTAATGTATAAGGATTTTGGCCCTTGTTTACCGTTTGATTGCTTGGTAACAGTTATGGAATTACCTCTAAATATGTCACAACCGCTGCTCATGACCAACCAAAGTAACATTATAAACTTCACCAAGATTCTTAAATATAATCCTGTTCAATATGTTTTAGTGACTTTCAGCATGGTCTTTTTTTATTGTTTGAAAATAACCCATATATTCTGATGTGGTACATTTTGTGCAGATTACATTACAGATTCTTCGTTTGCAGAGTGTAAGAATATTTCCCTCACATAACAGTAAATGTGTGCATGTAACCGCTCTGACTGTCCCACAGCAGAGGTCACAGAGAGCTCTTGGACCGGCCACATCCTCAAGTCTCTTCCCTCGCACTGACACTTCCTGTTGCCCCTTGTGCTCTGGTGTAGTGTTGCAAAAAAAACAAAACAAAAAAACACGGTCCATTTATAAAACAGGAAGCTAACAGAACTACAGTGCGCCGGCTGCTATTTCTGGAGCGGAGGATGTGTGCAAATCACCCGGAGCTGTCACGCCGAAACAGGTCTGCGCTCAAATCACATCCTAATAAATAAAACAGCACCGGAGGCTAAATGCAGAGAGAAAGTTTGGATGGCGCGTCGGGAGCCCCCCTGCCGAGGCCCCCCGTCGAGGAGCAGACGAGCACAGACGCACTTTAAGGAGCGCTTCATGTCGGGAGTTTACGCACAGGTTGTTTCTCATTACGACTGTGTAATGTTTCAGAGGTAATCAACAAGGTTAGCTGTGTGACTACAACAATCGATTTTTCATCGTTTCTCGTAGATTTCACAACTCGTTTCCAAGTCAAAGTTGCAAACGAGTACACTGTGAAAAGTCTCAAAATAGTAAGTTAAGTCATATGCTAATGGAAATCACAGTCTTTTCTCACAAGCTGAACTGCTGTGTGGGTGATAACTAATCTTGTATTACGAACTGCACAGACATGTTGATGACAAATTGAGAATTCAACTGTGAAACGTCAGCCAAGACATTTTAACGAGGAACTTCTTGAGTAAATGTGATTTTGAAACTTTTAACTGGCAGACCTTTCACTGGAAAAGTTGCGTGGTGGAACTTTAAAAACCGAGAATCAGATCGGAGTAGAATTGTGATCGCGATGAGATTGAAAAGTTCACAATTTAACGACTGAAATGTGAACTGACAAACCATAGATTACAAAAATGTTTAACTACAGAGTTAGCTGTTATGACCAAATATTTTGTCGTTTGTGAAAAAAAATGATGGTACTTCAAAAACATCAGCCTTTGCGATTTACTAATTGCGTCTGTTCAAATTGTGTTCAAATTTCGATTCAGTTCTGATACCTTTTGCAGCCCTAGTTCTGGGTGCATATTTTAAAATGTCCAAGAGCATTAACATTTTAGAGCATAAAATGTTACTAAATCAATACAAGATTCACATCATTTCAGAGCATGTTTGAAAAGGTTAAACTACAGGATTTGTAGATTGTATGCAGCTCCATGAAGACTGGATACTTTCTGCATGATAGTACGTTACCAAAATAACTGCAGTATTTCTGATTGTTACCATTTAAATTTTGAAATTGCAATTCCTGGTCTGTTCCTGATTGCCTGGTTGGGTGTTGTTCCCTGGCTGACACCCAAAGCATGCTGGGACAAGCTCCAAGACAAAGTGCCTCGAAGAGAAACAAGTGGCAGGATGTAGAAAAGCTAGATCAACATACGTGCACCTGCTGTATAAAAGTCCATTTCAATGGGCCTAATATAGCAGAGGTGACGGGGCATAAATCCATCATGTCGGTGTTGACAGAATGTGGAAACAGATCTGTTTCACACATGTGTCAAAGTCAAGGCTCCCGGGCCAGATCCGGTCTCAGAGGAATTTAAATACAGGCAAATAGAGTTTGGTGGTTAACAAGTTGTGTAGTGGTTTAAGGCAGGGCTATTCATGATCCTGAAGGCCAGATTGAAATGTGATACAATTTGGGGTTGTCCGCAACACTAGATCTGTTTCAATAATGAGAAGATAACAACTTCCCCTATGTAAGATTTTGATGAAAAATAAAATGCTAACGGCTCTACTAAAATGGTTCTGCAAAAATGCCAGTCCAGCACTGAACCAGAATCAAAGGATTAGACTAGCACCAACAGGGTCTGAACCAGGACTAAACCAGAACTAACCCAAAATTAAACCAGGTCTAACACAGAATTGAACAAGAAACAAACAAAAACTAAAACAGGACAAGAACAAATATATCTATTTTGGAAGATAGGCCATGGCCGGCTCAGATCGTTTGGAGACCCTGATCTGGCCCGCGGGCCTTGAGTTGAATAGGCCTGGTTTAAGGCGTTGCACTTCATAGCCTTCAGTGTTTGCCGAATGTCTCTTCAGCTGTCATGTGAAATAACAGCTTTCAGTCAAGATAATCTTTTATTTAAACTGTCCTATATTTTAAGTATGAGACACAGTATGTCATCACTGGAACTAAGATGTACGCGCATGTGTATAATTAACAGTGACATTATGACACGTCCAATTCTGATGTTGAAAACAAGCTACCGTCAAACACTAAACATTATTCTAAATGATATAGAGTGTGCTTGACCCTCCCTTATAGCTTGTCCTGGTTTAAGCAAAGGTTTGTCATGGTTTGGTCTGGTTTTATTCATGATCTTGTCCTCCTGGTGGTACATCAAGAAGACAAACATATGATCCAGAATTGAAAACCAGTGATCATTGTGAAAACTACTGGTCAAGACAAAAGAAAGTACAAAATGGCTATTAAGTACTGCAATATCGGTATTTCTGCGATATTTAAATATACACTTGACAACATAATTTCAGTTCTATTAAATACATATGATCATGCCTTAATGTATTAGTCAAATTCTGTCAAAATATAAATGTTACAGACAAAACAGAGTCTAAACCAAGGCTGAATCAAGAAAATCGTGACATTAAAAAATCTGCATTTTCATTATAAAAACAGTACATTTCTGTCAGATGGAGAACCTTGATGATATTGCGACATATTACGTTTGCTGCAAAATTGCGATATTGATTTTTTGTATTGCGCAGAACTGTTAAAAAGGCTGAAAAATAACCGTTCTTTCGCTGTTAAAAGAGTCAAACAGTGCAGGTGATGTTTTAATAATTGATCGACCTGCAGTTCTACATTTGAGTCCGTGAAAACCCCCTTCCCCCCTGGCGTCAGTCTCATTCTATCGAGCGGTGAACTGTGAGTGTGATTGCGGTGAGTGGCAGCGGCCCCAGATGTGCTGACTCCGCTCTTCTGCCTCATAAAGGACCGGGCTTAATGCAGTCCATGATTTCCGAGGCACAGCTCATCTCTTTGTCACCGGCTCTGGCACAAACACACTCGCAGGACTCGCAGGGCCCATCAGGAAGAAATATACCTGGAATTAAAGGCGCCCCATCCCTCACGCGCTGTCCATCTGCGAACACAGCCAGGCCCATTAATAATCGCTCACGTTGATTTACGCAGGATCGCTGTTAATTGGGAATACTGTAATGGGTTTGATGCGGGCGATGTCGAAATGTGGAATGCTGTATGCGTGCGTGCTTGCAACTGAAACTGGTTTAAACGTGTTCTGGTGGTTGCTTAAATGCTTAACTCCGCGGAGACGTTATTGTTTGATCTGGAATGTTCCACAGTACGGCATTAAATGTACTGAATCTGACAAACGGGTCGAACGCGGTTGTCAAATCTGGCTTGTATCATTTGCAGGCTTGAACAAGTGGCGCACGGCTTTATCTCGTCTCGCTTACACAACTGTCATGCACTTGTTTCTGGCATTTGCACGCTTATAGCTTAGGATTTTCCGCGGCGAGACTAAAAATCGTCTCCCGCGATATTTGTGACTAAAAATAACATTCCACCGTCTTTCCAGTTCATTTTTGGGTTGATTTTAAGATGTTATCGTTTGTATTTCAAGCTTTGAATGGACAGGGCACACAGAACATCTATGACCTCATTCAGAATTACACTCCGTTTAGGGCTGTGCAATTTTTTAAAATGTGAAATGACATATAAAAAAAAAAAAAGGGCAATACAGTAAACAATAACAACAAAAGACTGGACGGAGAACATGTTCTTTAGCTGCCTCAATTCACAACAAAGACAATCTGCTAGAGTATTGCACATTTCATATTGCCCCAAGAGCAAATTACAGTATGATTTAATAATAATTGCGATTGATTGAAAAAACATTTGGCGCTCTCCTTTCTGCAGATTTGACCTGTTTCGAGCTATAACAACAAGCAGGTGGCGGCCCCTCTTCCAGACACGCAACAGTCTGAATGGAGTTCTCAAAACATCAACTTCGGGGTTCTCTGTACAATTAATCGACTAATTGTGACCAGTTATAATTATAATTGTAGTCGCATTTTGATAATCATAATCATTATCTGGACCATGCAGAAAACACATATAAAAAGATCGTTTATAACTATGTCAAGATTATTAGGTTTGTGATTGGCAAAATAAGAACCAAAAAATAATAATCGTGACAATTTTAACTAAATTAAATCTTTTTTTTGTTAAGTATATAGCCCAATCTTTGTAACATTTAACTTCATTTTATTTTTTTAAAAGTGCAATTTAATTAAGTCGGTCACAAACTTGAGGAACAGTAACATGTTAAGACCTCGGGAATGAAAGTATTTCACTGTTTTTTTGGTCTCAATAATCGTGAATCATCGTTAAATCATTCTTAACACTAAATGTTATATTGTGACATCCCTATTTATAACAAAGACAGTGGCAATATTTAGTCAAAATGTCCCCCAAAAAAAAGGTTTAATAAATAATGCACTTTATTAGTAAATATCCTCTGTCTAGAAGCCTTCAGTTAGTATCATTCAACCTTTATTTGATTGATACAATAGTAATAATCGTTTGACTACTAGACTAATCAAAAAATTGTTAGCTGCAGCCCTAAGCGGTACCAAACTCTTCCATGAACAACCGCCACTGTTTGTTTGAAATTCCACTTCAAAGATCTCGACACTAGCCCCAACACACTTCCAATAAACGCATATCCTCTTTCCTTAATGCAATTACAGATAAAACAGAACAACACTACCTCCAAAAAAAACCCTCCTCCTCCTGAAACCCCGTCCACACTCTTCACCCCACCCCAAGTGACAGAGCAACCGCTTTGGCTGCGTTAAGTATCCGATGCAAATGAAAAGAGAAAATCTATCATGACTTTAATGCAGGCTGAAGCCGAGGGAGGGCTCCGTGCTGTTAGCGTCCGTTGGCTGCGAGCGCCGTGATGTATGGAGCCGCTGGATGAGAGGTGAAAAGCGTATCGAGACGAGCGCGGGCAGAAAACCGAGGAAGGGGGGTTTTCGCTGTCCCGCCAGACTACGGAGAGCCCAGGGCAAAAGTGGAATAAATGTTGATTAGTGTTGATTTTGTCCAACGAGCACACGGCAACTGACAGTGGGGCTAAACCTCGGCGAAAGGCAGCCATTAATCTTGCTCTGCTTTAAGCTGTGTATATTAATTTGTGTCATTTTCACTCCTGGCGCCTGCGTTTCTCCTCCTTCTGCCTTCTCCAGTCTGGAAAAAAAATAAAATAACACACACCACACAGCGAGCTTGGAGGTAGCAGAAGTAGCGAGAGAGGAAATGAGATTCCTAAACAGTGCATTATGGAAAATGAAGTCCAGGGGGGTTGGTGTGTATGGTAACCACGCTGAAAAGTGCCCGTTGCATGTTCAATTTAACGTGCATAACAAATTTGTGGGCTTGATTAAATTGGGGGAGTATTAAAGGGGGCTGTGGTGAGGGAAAAGGCCAAGTGAACCTGCAGGGACGGATGGAAATGGAAGGTAATAAAGCACTGAGATTTGTCTTGGGGCACAGCCAATTCTGGTATGATCACTGACATAGTGAAATATCATAATTCAATTCAGGTTTAACTTTGCTTGTCATTTATAATATTACAAGTCTTGTTTTGGAGATACGCAAAATTAAAATTAATATCTACTAATAAAAAGAAAAAAGAAACGTCGAGTGTAGGCAATCAACCTAAGGCCCGTGGGCCAGATCAGGCCCTCCAAACAACCTTCTAAACATTTAAATTTAAATAATATTTTCTCTTGTTTACTAGTTAAGTTTTAGGTGTAATTCCTCACTCGTCCAGGAGTGTTCCATTGTAGGAAAAGAAAACTCCCTTTATCAGGAGGTCCCGCCCTGTGGGCAGGGCTTGCACAGAGGAGTATATAAAACCTGAGTTCTCAGACTTGTTTCACTGATTGAGAATGACTCTTGGATGAGAGTCGAAACGTTTTGTTTTTCTAAAACAGAGTCCAGATGACTACAACTGAATCTTTTCCTACAACTAGTTAAGTTTTAGTTTAATTCTGGTTTAGTACTAGATAGGCAATTCAGCAGAACAATGTTGCCTTTTGTATTTTATTTGACAAAAATCTCATATAGCAGTCATTGTTATGCTCTCATGATTGAAACAGATCTAGTGTAGGAGATATTTTGTGCGTCGTCAAACTGTGCCAAAAGTGGTGGTACGTTGTGTACCTGTCCAGCGCAAAGGCCAAGGCCCTCTGGAAAATCTGGCAGGAAAATTTAAACAGGGTTTGTTTTTTAAAAATTGCAGATCTATGTGACACATGATTCACTACATGGATGACCTACTTCGAGATCCAAATGCCGAATTACACCAAAAGGTGACAAGTTTGCAGCCCTGTAAAACAGAGTGAAAAGCCCTCAGAGGAACAAGCTCACCCAGTTTCCCTTCAGTTTGAAGAGTGAGTGTTCCAAGCTGAGGGAGCAGCTTTGATCATTTTTTTATTGCTGAAAAACATGCATTCTTACTGTGAGCGAGGTCGCTTTTGCACAGATCTGAACTGTTACTTGGCCTGGTGGCATTTTCTGGCCCCTCCATGAGAAAAGTAACGTAATAGACCTTTAAGACTAAACCAGCCTAAAACTTGTCTAAATGAACATGAAATACCTTGGCAAAATATGTGTTTGAGCTATTGTGTCCGCTAATATTCTGATTACTACTTTAATTTAGTAAAATACTGTGCAGCTCTTATCCAAAGGTTAAAATATTTTAGCATATGGCTGGTTCAGTTCATTTCATGCCTCCCTAAAGCAGTAGACAGGAGGCTAAAATATGGAAGCCGATGCTCTTTTACTGCTCTTGGATCGCTCTCTAATCTCCACACTCACAGCACCGCCGCGGAGCAAATGTAATTTTTTCAACAAACAGAATTCCAGCTGCTTCAGAGGAGACCAAGAAAAGCATTCATCAGTGGAAATAGAGCAGTTAATCATATCAGAAGAGGCAGAGTTTGGTTTGAGAAAAATACTGTCGCTCCAAAAATGTGCTGTGGAAAAATTGGAAACAAATCTGTTTTTATCTGTGGATATTTCATGCAGTGATATTTGTTTGCTTGATCCAAAACATAGAACATAAGGCAAATTGCAGCGCTGAATACAAAAGGCATTTTAAGGTTTAGTGAAAACTGTATAGTGCGTCACGATTAGGGCTGCAATTGTAAGTAGTCAACTTTAAAAACAAGCGTAGTCGTATTTTGATAATCGTTACCTGGACATCAACACATACGAAACAAATTTTTTATAACAAAGACAGTGGCATTATTAAATCAAAACGTCAAAAAAGGATCAACTATTCTTTATTTCCTTCCATAATGCACTTTATTTCTAAATATTCTCCATATAGAAGCATTCCGACATGATTAGGGCTGCAACGATTACTCGAGTAAATCGAATAATTCGATTACAAAAAAGCTTCGATTATTATTTTACTGCTTCGATGATTCGTTTAATTTACATATTTAATCAAAAACACGTGAATCTTGGCGCGCGGAGCACACGGAACGACTTGTGGCGCTTTAGTTTCACACGGAGCTTGTTCCGCTCTGACGAAGGCGCAACAGGAGAGAGCGGCGCGTTTTAAAGAGTTTTGATGAGTGAAGAGCCATGGATCTATTATAATAATCCCGAGCTGCAACTCTAAACACCGCATCTAGCTCCGCCCACCCGAGCCCCCGCGCCTTCGACACGCCACCGCGGACCCCCGCGCTCCCCCACTCAACAACTCTGCTTCCCAGTCACAGTCATACTTTTAAACAGCCAATGCACATGGAAACAGCACGGAGGACCGGTTATGTTAGAATAATCTGTTGTGAAACAGAAAGTCCGAGACGCGGAGGCCAAAGTGACCGGCACACGAGCCAAAACGGCAAAACGCAAAATGCTCAAAATGCTCAAAACGCCAGGACCACCGGTCCCACCCAACATAACGTTTAACAAATATCTTATTTTAAGTGATGTGACAGAGCGACTGTAACTGTTTACAGTCTAAGACAAGTTAATTAAGTCCTTCATATATTCTTTCTATACAAACAGAACAGTTTGGACTGAAGTGGAAATTGTTCTGCGTGAAATGTTGCTGTTTCCTTATTTTGTATTTGTTTGTTACTATGAACTATAACGTTTATCTAAAAAATGATTTAAAAAGCGTTTAAATGGTTTACTGAATGTACAAAAAAATTAACCGAATACTCGATTAATCGAAGGAAAGAATCGATAGATTACTCGATTACTAAAATAATCGATAGCTGCAGCCCTAGACATGATATTGTGATCTTATTTTGGTTGATCATTTATTTTAAAAGTCTAAATGTGTTTAGAAATAGAAATACAGTAATCATTTGACTACTCGACTATTGAAATAGGAAAAGGTTCAATACTTAATATGGATTTCGATACCACATGGCTAAACACTCTTTTCAAACACAAAATAATTAAAGCTTTGCACTATGTTTTTGTCGCTCTGATATAGATCCAAGACCATACTAAAACTATTCAGATGTGTTTGTTTTTGTTTGTTTGTTTGCAGACAGTAACTTTTGGAAGAAATTGTACTTCTTCGAGTAACTTTCTGACACTACACTTTTACTCGTACTGTTCCTCTGTGAGTAAATCTACAAGTGACAAGAGCTTCATGCTGACAATATGAAATGATTTGAACATTTGTAGGGAAAGGAAACTTGTTTATGCAACACATTTGACATGTTTTGATAACTGAAATGAGCGCGTTTCATATTAAGTGTGTGCAGGTCGCGGTTTAACAAAGAAATACTGTTGTAATGTATTTTGTTCTAATTGTTTGACGTGAGTTTTAACAAAGAGTACCAAGACCACACTTTTGACATTAAGTAATAACTGAAGACACTTTAATCAGACTAAGTAGCTGCATAGGGCCCCCAAGAGCACCTAATAATGTATTGAAAAGGAAGAAAAAGTGTTGCATTGCACTCAAGCCAACGGGATGACGTCAAGGTAAAGTATCACTTTAATCAGGTCCAAAATCGGTCTACGATTGGACAAAACCATGATTAAAGTAATGAATAAGGAGGCCAAAACGATGACTAACAGACAACTTACTTTGAGTTACACAAATCTACGACCCAAACTTCCACTTAGTAGTATTGTGACGTTGATGTGACAAATATTTTTCATAATACAATTTTCATACAGATTGATGAAAACTGTTGCAGCCTGAATTCTTGCAGAAATCCTCGCACAGTGATGTCGGTGTTAATTACCAAAGCCATCACAGTCAGATTCCTATAATTAAGCCCCTTAATATGATTAACATGTATCAATTAGGCTACTGACAATTTGCATAATGTCTAATGCAACCACATTGTTCTATACGGTAATGGCATTAACTCTCATCTACAAGACTGTCACCAAAACTGATTAGGATTCTGCATCAAAGAGTGGTGTTGAAAAAGTAGCGTTGTCACCGCGAACATTTGAAACTTGATTTTGAGGAATAGCCTTGACACCAATTTCGATATCACAATTCTTTTTTTAATTTTTTTTTTATGGAGATATCGTGCTTAAAAAATTACAGTAGAATGTAATTTTTTAAGCACAATAATAATAGCGGTTTCTTGATTGAACTACAGTATGTGGTATTAAACTAGTTCTGATAAAGATTATTCAAAAAAAAAATCTGAAAAAGTTGGGTTTATGTGATTTTTCAAATGTGTATACTATATTTTTGATTCAAATTTTAGTATCGATTAGCATATCTGCATTGAATAGTTAGTTTGAAGCAATTCATATTTCCTTGTTTTTGTGTCTTGACAGGTTAAAATTTCAGTTGAAAACATAACTGAATCTCAACCCAAATAACAAATCTCAACCCTTCTGAACCGCGCTGTTCTGCAGATGTAGCAGATAAAAATACAGCGATCCCAATAGTCCTGAGCTGAATTCCACTTTTCCTGTTGCTGTGAGAGATGGGGGAAACAGCTGCGGCAGAGCTTGGCATCGCTCCCTCCCTCCCAACAAACAAACAAACAAACAAACGAATGAACGAACAAACCAACGGTGCAGATTCAGCAGTGAGAGAAAACAAAAGTGTGTAAAAGAGTCTCTGGCGGCAGAACGCTGCGACATCACAATCCGGAGCGGTTCAACATACACGAGTACAACGGCAGAAACAAGAGGACAAGGAGAGCAGGAGACGGAAGGCTGGTTAAAATGTGACGGGACATTGGCACGAGTCCCACCAACAAGACTACTGAGTGACTGGAATCAAATGTTTCAGAGTGATGGACAGATAGATGGATAGACCTGTCACGATAATTCATTTGGACGTGTGATATATGTATTGATACAGAAATATATCTCAATGAACAATATAAAATCCCAGTACACTCTTTTCTACAATATTACAACAAATAAAAAGCCAAAAGAAGCGCTTTATTCTCCTGTTTTTCTAATTACAGTTTGACATAAAGTAGTTTGGTGGGTTAGAACCTGTGGTGAATATTTATCATTGTTTTATATCCGTAAAGTGGCAATTTGTCAAGACATTTTGAAAAATAAAACGTTGTTGTTTAACTTTTAATAGCGGTTGGCAGCCAACTGAAAAGGTGCATTTATCGCCACCTACTGTAGTTGTACGTCTTCAAAGTATGTGTTTTACGCTATACCGTAAAAAAACAAGACAAGACAAGACAAGGAAAAAGAGAAAGAGAGAGAGAGAGGAAGAAAAAAAAAAGGAGTACTGAGTTCTACAACAGAATCCTTCTGTGATGTCATCAATATGTGCCATTGAAAATAATTTCACACAACATTTTCTAACAGTTTAAACAATTATTAACAAATATCTTAACAAAATAGGTGTTATCAGGTAAAAAATGTTGTCAAATTATAACTATTGTGTAATTTATATGGATTTTGGCTCTTGTTTACAGTCTGGTTGCTAGGAAACAGTTGTGGAATTACTGCGTGTCATATTTGCTGCCCGTGTCCAACCAGGAAGTACAATTATAAACTTTACACAAATTGTTAAACTGGGGACAACTATGCAAAATGTTTAATACAATGTAAAATATAATCATGTTCACTACATTTTAGTGAAATGAGTGTTCTAACCTGTCATATGCACATATGCACACCGGATTTTCACTGTTTTGAAACTAGAGCATTTACCTGATTTTATGTAGTAAAAGATTATCAGATTTTCCCCGGTACAGATATATTGTAAAAGCATCTAGTTGGGTGAAAATGAGACCACAGCGCTTTCTATCTATTTACAGAGCATTTTATTCTCAGAAAAGCAGGAAGTGCGGCGTTAGCATGCTAATGTTTGATAGCTTTACCCGGGACAGCAAAACTCGCTCTGTGAAAAGTGCTAATAAACTCATAAAGTAAATAAATAAACTTTACTTACAGTATATATAGCGCTTTTCACAGATGTATTGTAAGTTTTGGACAGTAAAGAAAGCTAAACTAATTCAAATACAATACACCAGTTTGGGCAGCTCTGACTAAAGAAGGAAGTCAACAAACGAAGGGAGAGAGAAAGTTTGTTCCACCTTTAAAGGACTGGTCTCCAGTTTCATAGTAAGGAACCGGCCCATGGAGGTCTGGAAAGGTAAGAACCATGAAGTGGGCTTGGTAAAAAAGAAAGGGAGCCAATGAAGACTTCATAGAATAGATAGAAATTAGAACTGACATTTGCAAAATGGAACAAATTACCTTCTGACTTAATTTGAACATTTACGAATTTGACAGACTTTGGACCAAATGGGACAATTACATCGGAGTACACATTTGGACTACACATTCTATGTGTCATTTTTCAGACGTTCTCCCACTTTACCTTGTTTCAGTTCTGTGTTACATATGAAACTGAAAAAAATGAGGAGATGAAAGCATGGATCATCATCTCTGCTTCTGATTTGGATATCATAAATCTAAGTTTGGAAATGTTTAGAATCACGCCGAGATTTGTAAGTATAGTTTTGTTTTGGGCGGAAAAGCTAAGGTTGCCAAAGTGTACATTTTTAGTTGATTTAGACAAAATTGGAAAAAGTCAGTAACTTGAATCATAATCAATAAATAGTAGACTGTAAAGGACAAATATTATGCATTATTTGTATTGTGTTTACCCTTTAAGAATGCTTTGGAGTACCTTTAATTTGGCATCTCAACAACAAAAGTGTTTTTACAAAAAATAATATAACTTTGCCACTTGCGAGACCCCAGAGTAATTGAGTTTATCTCCTGGCTGCAGAGGGTATTACACAATTTTAAAATCACTGTTTGCTAATGCAGCTGCTGGCCGACTTCCTGGTATAAGCACGTAGTTGTACGGATCATGATTTGACGCCAGAAATGCACAGAACAAGTCCGGAGATGATTTATGGACTTAAAAACAGCAAAGAAGATTCTCAAAGCCTCGTGAAAATTCAGAAGGGAGTGTTTTTGACAGTTGGAGGGGAGAGGACTTAACCAGGATTCATCAAACTAGCGTGAATGAAAGGTAAATGCTACTCCAGGTATGTTTTTGATGAGGGAACGATGTTAGAACATGGTTAAAAGCTCAGAAAACCAAATTTTGCATTATATATGTCTTTTAAAAGACTATTAAATGCCATGTCGGCATTTTTTAAAATATTTAATTTTTCATGAGAACATAGGACAATAGAACCTGAACAACATAACAAAACAAAAGAGGAAATAAAATATAGTAATAAACAATAAAATAAGCATAAATTCAACTAGAAAATTGAGACCTACAATGGTAATAGAAAAGTCAAATTTAGATTTTAGTCACATCAGTCAACATTTACCTGAAATGGTGGATGAGCTGTTGAATTACGTGGGCCATAAATGTGCTAAAACAATCAAGAATGCCAAAAAACGATTTGAAATTATTTGAATTAAAACCTTATCTATCAAGATCTCCGGAGAACAAACGGATAAAATCTTCCTAACTTTGCAGTAGGCAGTCATTCCGTGTAACACAAACAGTCAGAGAGGCCGAGGAAAGTCAATGAACCGGAGTCAATGCAGTCAATTCAGCAGCACCGACGTCTCTATAATCAAACCTGCGGCTCATTTCGCTCTGTCAAACACTCCCCCCCGCACCTCCCCATTCGCGCCCTTCAAAAAACAACATTACATCACCTTCAAGCAGTCACTCAAGAGACGGAGCGTTCCCCTTAGGCCTGTAACTTTAGACTACGCAAACACCGTCCGTAAGAAAACCAGGCTTTGTTGAGGTTTCATTTGGGGGGGAAAAACTGAACAGCACGTCCGAGCTGTGGTGCGCTTTTGTTTGACACGATTGGAGATTTATGACGCCGGCGAAGAAGTGTCTGGCGAGGTCAACGCGGCTCATTTTCCAAATCAGCTTGTCAAGAATGTGTGTTATCTGAAGAGAATCGTTTCTTTTTTTTCTTTTTTCATCCATCAGCGGAAAACGGATCACCTTCGAAATATACATATCGCTTTACACGGACAGCTCTATTAGACAAATAAATAGCAAACATTTGGATTGGGTTGTGACATGATAATTGATGGATCCAGAAAGGGCAGAAGAAGGCGGAGTGGTCGTTAAGTGCGGTGGAGAAAAGGTAATGACTAAAGCAGGGGAGAGGGAAACTGAAAAAATAAAGTATCAGAGTTGAATGTTCGCAATTATCTCAACCTAAAAGGATACAAAGTCAATTTAGTGCACACTTATTTCATGCTGTCGCAAATGGCTGCTCACACAGTGCAGTGGTTCCCAAACTGTGGTACCCATAAAGCATTATGTAGCACTTATGTGACATTTTGTATACGTGTGTCGAAGGATGGGGTCTGCAACTGGTCATCGAATGTTTCAAGGAGTACGCAACTAGAAAAAGTTACCACTGCAGTACTGTAATATTTGTAAAATATATGGGCTAAATTACTAAAATATGCTTTTATTATATTTTAGTAATTTATTTTTGTTCTACTTATATGCACATATTAGATGATTGATTGATGATTGATGAAAATGTTAAGTTAGTATTAAGTTATATTATTATATTATTATATTTCAAAAAAACGTTAAGCCAAAATATTTACAATTATATAATATCAATGAAAGTAAAAAACAGTGCTGCATAATTTAAATTTAGCATTAGCCTATATTATGTTATGCTTATATAGTTGTAATGTTAGGGGTTTTTGTATACATTTTGATAGAACTGACTGCACAAACAAAAAAAGTGCATTGAATTTGGTTTGAGTCCAGATTTGCTCATTTTAAACCATAACCAACTACTTTCTATAACACTTTTGACTGTATGATGCATATGTACATAAAACGTAGACCGACACAATCAGCTTAACAATTTCTTCACAAATGTTTCAAGTCTGTTTTAAAGTCACACATTTCTGTACCTAAATGAATATGTTTATATCCTCCTGCCTTGTCTCCGCTTGGGATTTCTGTCTTCCTTTTTTCACACAATCTGTCGGCCTCGGATGTGAAAAATGTCTTTGCTTTGAAGTGTGTTTGGACCGGAGCAGGTACAGAGGAGCGCCCTAGACCTTAAATCAAGCGCTCCTTCCTGTGCGTCTGTGAGCTTGTTTATACAACGCAGTATTTCGACGTACCATCCCACTTTTCATCCCAGTAAAAATACACACTCCGGGGGTCAAAAGTTCAAGTCCGGGATCAGCGTCGGCCCATTGTGTCCCGCAGGTGCTGTTGGGACTTTGAAATACATATGTAAACACGCGGCATGCCAACACTAACCTCTGGAGGAGTGAGGTCTGTCGTTCGGAAAATGAAGTTAGCGTGATGGTTTACCTGTTACTGAGAATTCTAGGGTTGGGACGAAATTTTACCTAATTGTGTTCATTTTATTTATTTATATAGGGAAAACCCTATAAGAAAAGTTATCTTTTTCATGGGTACCGTGTTAAAACACAAAACACAAACAAACAAACAAACAAACACACACAGGATATCTAAATAAAACGCCAATAAAACATTCAATAAAATTAAGAAATACATAAAAACACACTTAAACATACACTGTTAGAGACATTTAAATAAAACAAGTGTACCGGCACTGCGGGTAGTCCTTAACCAGTGCTTTAACATCATTAAAAGGCATAAAATGATTTAATTTTAAAAGTGTGTTTTGTTCCGCAGGAAGGGAGCAAAGTTGCTGAATTAAAATTATAATTATAATAAATAAATTGTGCGGTTCAGTTCATGCTGTTGGCCTCGCAACTTTTAATTTATTTGATTTAATATTTTTGCAGTCATTGTAGCCCTGTTTTTCAAGAATAATAGCTTCTCCTTAAAGGGGCAGTACACAGTTTATTAATTGTAATAAAGTCACATCAGTTTCGCTCCAGCTCAGATATCTTAGCATGCTAGTTGTTGTTAGCTTTACAGTGACGGCAAAATTCACTCTCTGAACGTTAAATCACCAATTGACCCCAAAAATATTTTTTAAAAGAAAAGAAATGCACTTGTAAACTTATTGCGGTGAATAATTATTTTGCTTTACATGACTGTAAAAAAAACAAAAAAACAACATCATCTAATTTCCTCATGTGTGCACAATCTCCTGTCAACTTTTAAAATATGTTTTTATTCAGTACTAAAATGTATTGTATTTTTATCTTTTATTGTATTTTTATATGATGAACTGAAGTAATTTATTGTATTGTACATTTTTCTTTTGTGAAGTACTTTGGGTTGCTTGTGCATGAATTGTGCTTTATAAATACATTTTTATCTCACAAGATCTTGGGGCATGAGGCATGAGATCTTGTCCCATCCCTAGTTAATAGTTAAAATTATCTGGACTAAACAAACATAATAATAGTACACTTTATGGTCTGGTTCTGGATTAGAGCAAAACCACCATGAACTGAAAACGTTTTAATTTGATGTTTTAAGATGAAAATAGTGCTAAAATGTTATAACTAAAACACTTCCTAAATAAGTTGTTGTTCAAACTGATATATAGCTGTAATATTTACCATTATATGACAGGTCTTCTCTGTGTTGCTGTAAAGTGCTGTATAAATAAACTTTGATTGATTGATTGATGAATTGATAACCAGCTTCTTAAAATTAATGTAAACGTACACGTCAGAAAAGGAAAAACTCACCTAACTAAAAAGTGTTTATTTAAAATATGTCCACTTGTAATGTTTGTTGGTAACCTGTTGAATTATAAATGCACTGTTACTCTTGGTTACAACTTAATACAGAAAAACCGTACTTTCAAATATAGCGTTTAATATAAAAAAAACTGTAGAATGTTCAACCTTATTATCCAGCAGTGTCTTTTACCACGCCTAAGCAGCATGGCATTAAAAGTAATTCGAAAAGTGGATAATATCGCAATTGTTGTTCTAGAGATATTCAAAATTAGAATAACGAATGCTCTAATTTTCCAAACAAGGGTGTAAAGCGATATTTCTACCGTTTTCTGGTTAATTTTTTGGTCCATTCACATTCTCTGCTAATCCTGAACCTCAACATGACAAGACATTTCCGGACACAATCGTCTGAATAATGCAAATATATATAAAAACGTTTTATATTCATTTCAATATTGCCCACCACTGCTAAAAGGTCAATACAGAGATGCAGAAAGTAGTGAACAAAACTCTCCCCACGCTTCCTCTCTGCTCCCCATGCAGTTCGCTACATTACACCTTACAAACTGTGCCTGAACAGAAGACGCGGAGCAGACAGGAAAAGGGCCAAGTCACTTTGTACGAGAGCCGCCGAACTCTGAGTGAACTCGGAGCGAAGCGGGGAGTACGGCATGGAGCGCAACTGTGTCACTCCTCCTCCGCCAGAAAAAAAGAAAAGAAAACACAACAAAACAAAACACACACAGACAGAGGAGGCAGCAATCAAGAAAAGTACACAGTAAAAATAGAAATATTACTCCAATTTTACAGTATTCATGTATGAAATCTTATCATTGAACAATATTGCATTAAGCGCCAAGTACTACCACAGAAAATACTATGCAACTGCGGCGATCAATGATAAAGAAGTATACCACAAAAATAAATAACTGATGTTTTAGTAAGACTTGACTTTTAGCAGCAACTAGGGATGTCACAATATCAAATGTTAATGTTACGATTCATGCGTGACGACCAAACTACAGAGAAATCTTTTTTCTTTTTTCTTTTTTTTTACCCATCGTCTAACACTAGAGTTTAGCGTTATGAAACTGAACTTTCTGAATGGCAAAGTTATTGTGACCAAACCAGGCAGCCAAGTATTTTACATTTAGGTGTATTTTTTGTACAGATTGAATGTCGCTTCTTCAATAGCCACGATAATTTTGTTTTTGTCTTGACATCCCTAGCTGCAACTAAATGGTGTGATACTTTATTATGTATATGATATTACGTCTACTAATATCACCATCGTAAAATGTGTTAGTACGTTCACACATTTGAGCGTGTAGCGTAGACCCAATTACACTCAAATGGAACGATACAACAGCACAAGTAAGTTAAAGTGAATATGTTTTTTTTTAAATCATGTGGAAGAGAACCTGTGGTAATTATTTATCACAGTATTACTTTAGGCAAGTGGCAATTTGTGAAGAAATGTTGACAATGACAGGAAGTAGCGCTGAGTTCCAAAACAGAATCTCTCTATTCATTTTACTGATAATTCAAACAATCATTGAACAAAATAAAGGTGTTATCAGGTATTATTAGTTGTCAAATTGGCTCTTGTTTACAGTATGGTTGCCAAGTAACGGTTGTGGAATTACCACTACGTATGACAAATTTGCTGCTCGTGTCCAACAAGGAAGTAACATAATAAACGTAATAATAATAATAATAATAATAATAATAATAATAATAATAATAATCATGTTCAATATGTTTTAGTGACTTGTGTAATCTAACCTGCCATATGTACCTTTAGCAATTGCCCCCCGGGGTCAACAGCGGTGGTAAATTACTTTAGCGCATGTTCCCATTTACGTGCCCTGGATTAGGGTTAAGAGAGGTACAGCGGGTCCACAGGGGGTCAGGGGTACTTGAGAATGGGTGGAACTTGAGTCAAAACAAACTCCAGATGAAAAAAACCCAGCATAAACCGCAGCAATGACACAAGGGACAAAGCGTCAAGCGATTCAATACAGAGAGAGCAGGGAAGTAATTGTACATTTACTACGATTTTATCCTTCATCAATGCAGATTTTGTCCTGCTTTAGTCATGGTTTGAAAGCGGTTTAGTTCTGAGTTTGATTTCAACTTTGATGTGGGGTGTGTGCAAGTTTGATTAGGAAAAATTATTCTTATCTTAATATCAGCCAACAACAATGAAATGCAACATAATAACCCTGACTTAAGAGATCTTTTGTTTAGTGTTTAGTCACAGTTTAGTGTAGAGTAGAGTTTAGAGTAGAGTAAAGCATTAAGCATTCAGCACAGTTGAAACTGTTCTTATACATCCTATATCATATAGTATGTGTTGATACAGCGATGAAATGCTACAGTTTCCAAACTAACTAATCGACCGGTAATTCATTTTTCACCAATCCTATTACTACAAGAAACCACGAAAAACTGAAGGCATTTAGTCTTACAGTACAATTAATGCAAAGAAATGTACACATCAAGATATAAACTAGATCTACACATATGACCATCAGCCGTACAGGGTTTGGTCCTCCTTTAGTCAGTTCCAAGTTGGTCTTGTAATTAAAGTGATTTATTACATACTACGCCAAAGTAAATTTAAAAAAATCTAATAATATCGTGATATCACATAGTTAACAAATACTGATTTCTCCCTCATGATTCACTTTTTTAATCTTTTTTAGACTCCTTGAGAAGTTTTGAAAAACAAAGGACCGACAGCTCTCGATCAGCTTGACCAAACTGCTTGGCAATGAGCAGCCACAAGCAGAGACACATTTACAAAATCTTTTGCGAATGATCACAGAGGGATTCCATATTTTTTCTCCTCCATCTTTATGTAATGCTTATTGCCGGTGGACGACACACTTAGTCCCTTGCATATGGAGGAAACATGTACTTACTAAGACAGTTAAAAAGTCCATAAGCAAAGTAGATTATGGGGATGAATTCCTCTCTCTTTTACAAATTTGTGCATGCTTCAGATTCAAACATAGCCTAAAAATTCATGCTTTTTTTTCATTTATGAATTGAAATCACAATTTTAAAAAAATCATACATTGTTCACACACTATAAAAAAGCATGTAAAGATGTCTTTTATAACCGTCTCATTTTAAATTTGGTATAAATTCCGCGCAATTTATTGATTTATTGAATTATTCCAGTGTACTTTAAGCAACATCTCAGCAATAACCATTAACATAAACATGCACAATGGCTCAATTTGATTTGTAGTCCACACATTACGCAAATCACACATGCAAATTGTTACAAAAAGACCAAAAACACACTGTATCCATCTTTGCGCTGCATTGTCCTTTTCAAAAACACATTACTATTTTGGAAACCTCAGTGTAACATTATTCTCACACCAATTATAGTCCACACGCGTCAGCCAATACAAGAATCCATGTGTGCGTGTGTGCTGCCGAGACACACAATGAAAGAAGACGCATTCACTTGTCTTGACAGTAACTCGCGAGTGGGAAACCTGCCCGTTACAATAGCGTCAAAAAAGCCTTATTCTTATTTTGACACCATAATTGATAAGCTCCATTTTGAGGTAATTGTCCACAGTTTCCATATTGTGAAAGAGTTTGGGCGATTTAAGACGCAAAAGGAAACACATGTCAAAGAGAAATTTATGCTGTGATTGTGTTGTGACTGAGAAAAACACTTTGATATTTTTATAGAAATAGAAAATTACAGCTTTCTGGTAAAATGATCTACTTTGAACAAGATTTGAAGGTAATAATAAGACTTTAGCGAGGTTAAGATTTGAAGCGTTACAGCAGCAGCTTGGAGTGTTGTGTTGGTCGTTTATGTATGTGAATGAAAAGGGAACTTACCTGTTTTTTCTTTGATTTCGCACAAAACGTTGAAAAGAGCAGGCTTCATTCGGTGGCAGTTCAGAGCGTGTTTCCTGGGATAAGTAATAAAAAAACCTGTTACTATAAATATTGTGACAAATATTATTTTTTACACATTTTACAGTATGGACATTTTTATGCACTTCATGTCATTATGAAGTACACACGGTTTGGAAAGACATAAAACTTAACTTGTGCTTATTTAATTTTCAACATATTCTACCCTCGGTGGGCTCCATAATAATTTACAACTTCTTTAATAAAAAATATTAGGCTGCTATAATTATGCAACTTCAGAACATTTAAATCATTTTACTAGAAGGGTTTTGACAGGTTACAGGTACTGTTGCATTGTTGTATTATTGCATTTTGAAACAGAAATTATGACATAAGAATGTATTGATAGATCCATAGGATTTTTTTTTTTTTTTAACACATACATAAGTTGTACAGTAGCAATAATTGGAATATCTTGGACTTTATTTTAATAATTTATGTTTTACTTTCTATTTCATTAATCATATGACTTATGTTCCACTATTTGAGTCTATATCTCTGTTCTGTATCAGACAGCAGGCTAGAGCAGCAGCTGCTTCACACATGATACTTTCCTACTGAATTGCAGATTTATTAAATAATTTATCACAGTGAAGAAGTTGTCTTTGGATTTGCACGCAAACACGATCCACCAACTGAATTACGCTTCCAATCTGGATTCATATTTTATCTGTCATTCAGAATCTTGTGTGCATTCAAAAAAGAGGAAAAAAAAAAAAAAAATATATTATATAATATATATAATATATATATATATATATATAATATATTATAATATATTATATAACACACAACACACATATATATATATATATACACACATACACATAAATATAAATATTATATCTATATAATATAATTATATATATATATATATAATATATATAATATATATATATATATACACACACAACACACACACATTTTCTAACGTATTAGAAGCAAGTTACCACTCATTACAATCGTGGTGTTTTTGACATTATGATCGTTTTGACACAAGTGCAACCACGTTTCGGGATGTTGGGGGTCTTTTAGATTTCTACGCGTTTTCCCCGGGCACAGTGCGTCTTTCTTTCTTTCGTTCTTTCTTTTACCTGGCTTGAGCTTCGTCCAAACTCTGATCCGTGATGGTCATAATCTGCTGTAAAATGTCTCCAATGTCCTGTTTTCTCCCGTCGCCGCCGTCCGCTCCGGTGCTGTCTGCATGTGCTGCGGTAGACCCGGGTGCCCTGCCATGCCTACCACCCCGGCGTGAGAGTGCATCAACCTCGCCTGCTCGTCCATCGCCACTCCGCTTTTGATTTGATTTTTTAAATTTTATTTTATCTTGCAAGTGGTTTGTTGTAGCGCTTCCGTAACCAATCCTACAAAAAACGCGTATCACAAAAAAACACGCGTGAGGTGACGATTGTTTCCCGCAGGTTTGTGTCGTTTGGCAAAATTGACTCCTCGCTCTCTTTCTCTCTCTCTCAGCTGTGAAATGTGATCGGAACTGAAAGAAGTGCTTCACTGGAGTAAAAAAAAGAAAAAGAAAAAAAAAAAAAAAAAAGAAAGAAACACTGCCTTCCTGCGCGCAAGAATACAAAAAAAACCAAAAAAAACAACAAGAATACGAGTCGCTACGGGGGGAAAAAACGTGTCGCGGCCAATTCACGAGCGACGAAGTGTCTACGAGAATCACCCGTGTGTATAGATTTATTGGGCTGTCTCCATCATCTGGCTTTTGTCATTGCAGGGAGTACAGTACAGTGCAGGAGCAGGCAGCGGCAGCCCACAGCGCGAGGAGTCAAGCCCCGCCCACGCCACATGATTGGGAATACAGGACCACTTAGCCCCACCTTGAGGCGCCTCTCGCGAACCGTCCATCACTGCACTGGATAAGGTAAAGGATGCAGAGGAGATGGATAGCGCTGAGGGGCAAATAAATAATGTAGTCTAGAGCTTTACGTTCCCCCTTTTTGACCCCCGCGGACCCCCACGCCGCAGCCACGGGACACCGCTCTGTTTCAGTGCCAAGAAAGATGAGAGGGACGGGCGCTGCGTGACCCAGACATTTCGTAAATTTAAAGGATGGGAGATATTACGGACGAAGGGAGAGTTATAGCTGGACAAGAGCATTCAATGATGAGGGAGATTGGACAAAATATTAGGGCTTTATAGTCCTTTAGTTGATCAATCGCTTCATGGTGCTGAACAATTATTAACATTTTATTTAAATCTTTTAATTATTTTTACTGCGATTATAAGGATTTATGCACCAGAGCAGAAAGGAGAGGACGTGGAGTGAAGTAACTGGAGTTAATCGTTCTGAGTTTAATTGACCTTTGTTCACATGCACACCAAAGTCGGATTACAAATCAGATTTCTGGACCTTTAAGATATTTGAAATCACATGTAAACTGCGAAATTTGATGTGAGTAATCAGAGAGTTTATGATCAGAAACAAATCTGACGATTTTGCGGTTTACATATCATTTGAATAACCTTTTAACCCCCCCAAAAATGTGTACGTAACCGTAGCCACGTTTAAAAGTAGTTCTCTGTATGCATAGTTGTTTATGTAAGTTGTGAGTGTTGCATGGTCAGATCATAGAGAGACACAAGTTTAGGTGCTAATGACTCGTCAACTAATCCAGTAGTTCCAAAAGTGGGGGTCAAGGGGCATGAGCTGGGTGTCGAAAGATGATCTCAATATAGTGTTTAAAAAATTATGACACAGTATTTTATCTTCTTTAAGATAATTATTCTTAATACCCTATTTGTTCACTATGAATTTAGTCTTTGTGCTTGCTTTACTAAGGCAGGAATAAGTGTTGTTATTATCCATGACCCATGGGTGTAATAGAACACAATTGTCTCATCGCAGAAGTTATTTAGATTTATTGACATATGTGTGCATGCATGTGTGCAATGTGTGCAATGTGTGCAATGTGTGTGTGTGTGTGTGTGTGTGTGTGTGCGCGTGTGTGCGTGCGTGCGTACGTACGTGTATGTGCATATATGTATTGGTGTGTGGGTGTGTTCAAGTGTGTATATAGACGTATATATCAGTGGTTCACGATATGTTTTTTCCAGAGTCGTCCTCAGCTTTGTCTCACAGTCAGAGTATCCTCTAATCTTACTGTAGTGGTATATTGTCATTTAGGCCTCTTATTAATGATATTTGTGTCCAAAATACATCCAAGCGCATGCAAAATGGATTACAAATAACATTTTTGAATTCCGATAATATTACATTCTTTTTTTCAGGTGAGACGCTGCAGTTGAAGGTGTAGGAACGTGTAGGAAAAAATCTGGAGATATCAATTTGAAAATTCTTCTGTTGTTTGGATTTATAAATGTAAGAAAAGTGTGTATTACATGTTTTATCATGTAACCCATAACTCTACTGGCATTTTATGTGTGAAGATGACTAAATCTGCCTAGAATTGGGAGATATACATCAGAAAAGTAGATGCAGCCAGTGCAATGTATTGCTTCATTTTGTTAGATACTAAAGATTTTTGGGATATCTTATTTAGTAATTGAGTAAACTAGATCTTACAAAAAAAAACATTTATTTGGCTTAGACTTCTGGACTCTGCTGAAAAAGAGATGATACAGTAAGAATAGCAATAAAAATAATAATAATAATAATAATAATAGTAATAATAGTAGTAATAATAATAATAATAATAATAATAATAATAATAATTATTATTATTATTATTATTATAATTATAATAATGATAATAATAATGATAACAATGTCCCTTGCATTTTGAGAGAGAAAACTGACCAAAACTGTAGTGTATCCCCCTAAAATCTAAAACCATTCCAAGAGCCCCCTGGTAAGTGCTTCTTTATAAGTGTTCTTTATAACACTTAATGCTTCAAATGAAACAAGTTACATTGTTGGCCGCAAGGACGTTTATTGTCATTTTGACTCACATTAACTCAATATGAATTTTACCTGAAATTTTTTTTATTGAAAAGTGATAGTGCATGTTGAGCCCGTTGGCAGCTTTTATGATTATTAGACTGTAGTTTATTGAATAGTAATTAGTAGATCAAATATGACATGTCGATATTTCTTTACAGTGAAAACTTGCTTTGGCATTATGCTTCTGGTTCTATATAATCCCAATTCCAACGGTCGGTCTGATTCTAGCGATTTGTCAGAAAATCCATTTTTGTGCTAAAGCGCCTTTGACAGGTCGGACGACTCATTGAACTAAAACGCAGATAAGATGAATATATTTAGAATTTGGTAAAAATGATAAAAATGATATCACAGAATAGCACATTTTTTAGGTCTATAATTTCACTTCCTGTTTGTAATTGATGACACCACACTAGGAAATTACCCTACAAACACTGGGCAAAAACTCATCTAATGTCACAATTTTTGTTAAATTTGACAAATAAAAATGTACTAGAGTGACTTTATTTTGGTGAATTCATGTTTAGAGGGTGAAAAAAAGCAGTTTCTTTGTGTAAATTATGCATAAACTTTGACTGGAATGAGTGTCCTTAGTGTGATGTCACTTCCTGTCATTTTCTACAGATTTGTCAACCTTTTCTCCACAAATACCCTCTCGATTGGTGTAAAACTACAATTTATATGTACAACAGGTATGAATACACCAAATAAAGTCAAAATTTGAAAATCGTACGCCGTCATACACCCTTAAGTGAAAGACCATTAATATTCAAATCTACACTTTTTTATGACAAATACAGGTTTTGTTTGCAATAGACAGTGTAAAATATATTGATTCACTAAATACATCATCAACATGACTCATGAACAGTACTCAAAACTTTTTGATTTTATGTTGCAGTTATGTTCTCATTCAATGCAACATTTCTTTATTGTGCACAACCTAGTGGCACAATCAGTGTGTTAGCAGTAGGTAGTAATAGAAAGTGCCAAAATAAATCGGTTAAGAACTCCTTTACGAACTTTTATTACACACTAAAACTACATGTATGCACAATTAAAGGTGCATTGTGTACATTTTCTTTGCTTTTCTCATGGACATACGTTTAAAGCTGTGTTTTTAGAAAATCACCGGTTTACATTTTATTTGTTGTAAAACACAATATTGATCTGTAATAGAAACATAACAGTTAATTAACTGCGGCTCTGATAAGCCCCGCCTCTTCATAGTGACATTTCACTGTAACGAGCAGCAGTTTGTCATTTCCATGTTTGTTTGTTGTTGTTTTTTTAAGTGTCTACGTGACATCACTCAGAGCAAGATATATATTTTTTAGATTATATGCACTACAAGTATGTGGGCGGGGATAGGGGGTAGGTCAGGGATGTCAAACTCATTTTGGGTCGCAGGCCGAACCATAATGGAAAAAATAAGAAATATAAAAAAGAAATAGCTTTATATAGCCTAGTAATAGTTCTTTGTGGACACTGTTGCATCTGAGTCCATATTCATGCATCAGCTGCAGGAACAGGAACATGGACGTGTATTATATTCAATTCATTTCAATTCAATTCAATGTATTTTTCCACTGCATCGTGTAAATACATGCGTATATACATACATATCAATATTACACTTTTATATATAAGCACATGCAAACATACACTTATACCCAATATATGCATATATCCATACAACACATCCATACATATTTGGATGAAGACAGTATCGCTGTGGAAAAAAATGGACTCCCTGAGAAGCTGTACAGCTTATAAATGGGGTCCATCACCATTGTGACTCAAAAATGCTAATGCTGGCTGACTTAGATTCTTCATATTTCCCTTTTCTTTTTTTCCCTTTTTTCTTCCCTCTTCCCTCCCTTCTTTAATATTGCCACTCATGTTCCTTGTTTTTTCATTTTTGTTTGATTAGATTAAATTTAAGTGAATCAAATGAGGTCATTGTGTTTGTATTTACAGTCCCATTAGTGTGGACACAGTCAGAGCTCACAGCAGCGTCACTCCGTCATGTTCATACTTTATGACACTCTGACCTGTGTTTTTACATGTAGCTCCTGATCTGTCCAGGTTTGCACTGGTTTGGATGTTTTGTTGTTAGCTCCTCATTAGCGCTCAGACCTCTGCTCTCTGCTCAAGTCAATCTGTAAAGTATTGTGCGAGACTTAGTCGGCACTTGGCTCCAGCAGCACGGCAGCGCGGAGCGGCGCAGGGGAGGGGCGGCTGCTACAAAGGATTGCGGGACTTGTATTTTTAGCAATGAAAACACTGTATATCTATCAGAAATTAATACATAAAAATTAGAAATGTTTTGCGGGCCGGAATGTCTGGGGGGCTGGATTCGGCAAACCAATGATGAGGAAACACCATTGTAACAAGGTTAAAAGCTCATGAAAGTTCCGTATCTTGTCCCATTTAATGCCACACTGCAGAACATTTTAGGCAATGTGCATGGAGACAAGCTGGTGGGGTAACCTTCTCCTTCAAACGCTACATTGTGCTATTTTCTCTTTACAGCTAACCCACTTGTTCCATAATGATGCCACATTTCTAATCTCTAATCTTATTCCTATGGACACTGTTACACTTTTGTTTTAATGCCTGGTATTGTGTAATAGCCGGCCTAAGCGCTGTCTGCTCGTGTTCCCAGGTATGTCTCCCTCTCGCTCGGCTGGTTTTGGCTGGGTGCTCCTGTGTAGAGCCGCTGACCCGTGCAGCTCAGTGAAGCAGCGACGCCCCACTCCAGTGCAGTGTGTGTCCAGGCTGAAAAGTGTCCTCCAGGCCTAGAGCTGCCTCGCTGCTCCTGCTACCAACAACATCCAGAGAGAGGAGACAGAGAGAGAGAGAGAGTCACCAACAAAGCAATCAACAGCATGGTACGAAAAGGTTTGAGGTTTGAACTTTTTCTTGCATGCCCTTTGGATTTCATATATGTTGTTTTTATTTTTGATCAGTGTTTTATGTTGCACCTTAAGGCCGAGACAAGTTCCTATGTTTGTGTTTCCTCATCAGGTTTTTTTCATACTTAGATTTTTGAAGTAGGCCTGTGCAATTAATAGTAGTTTAATTGTTCTCAAGATCCTTTCAAGTAATATTTATTTGAACACATCATAATATTAACAAAATAGCTGTAAATGTATAAGTTACTGAAAAAGTATTGTCTCAACAAACCCTTAAAACAAGCTTACATTTTTAAATACGTCTTTGTTGTAAAGTAGTAACCATGGAAATATATTCTGATAGTCATTTCTAATCGTTAATGAGCAGTTTAGGTCTTTTTAATCTAGAGCAGGCTTTCTCAAAGGAGCCCTGGGGGTGCAGGGGTGAGTTTGCAGAGTGTTGTGGGATTTTTTAGAATGAAGACAAATGAACATTTAAGTTGTTTTTAGAGAGTGAGTCTTAATTAATATGTTAAATTCATATGTTGAAATGCCATATATTGAAATACCATCTTGAGATTGCAGAGAATATTGTCCGGCTGTGTTTTTAGTTGATTATATGCACAAAGATATGGAGGGAGCAACTGAACATGTGGCAGTGGCTCAGTCTTTAAAGGATTTAACTATTTCTATTTCTTTCAGTAAAAATAAGGTCCAGTGCTTTTAAATAGCAACAAATCTGTTACTTCCTTGTTTAATAATATGCTCTAAAAATGTAAAAATCTGTACCTTTAAAAACTTTTTCTGAATATGAATGAGAACAAAGTCTAACATAAAAAGTCCACATTCTTTCCTCATTAAACTCTTTCTGTGTTTGGTAGAATTTCCAGCGCACCAGCGGGGCTCTCCACTGGGGCTCTCCACTGGGGCTGGCTGTGGGAACATTAGCATATTTGAGTTTGGAGATTGGGTTGTGGTGACATGTCAGACGGTCCCGGTAAACCTCAGGTGGATCAGGCGCCTCTATGTAAATGTGTGGAGGAATATGTATGATGGATAATGCTAAGTGTGCTAAGTTTGCATGCCATCTGCTCACTGGTGGAATAATGAGAATACCTGAGGGGCTCCGTGTTACTGCAACATCCGTACCCCTCCAAAACATCTGCTCCTTTACATTAGCGTGGCGTTTAGGAAGCTAAATATATGCTGCGACTGCGGGCTATACAGTGAGTGGAGGAAATCACAGTGCTGTGAGTTAGAGGATTACACTGATCTCATGGAGGACTGGGATCAAGCAGGAATAGCTTATAGTTGTCATTATGCAAATATCCCAATGCTACCACATGTAAAACGAGTTAAAGTGACACTATGTAACTTTTCTGATGGAGGGGCCCCCCTGCTTGTCCCCATGGATATATGATTGCTTTATGTTCAATGTTTGGCATTAAAAATATCTATCGCCATGGAAACTAGCAGATGGCACCATCAGAGCCAGTTACAGGTAGATACAACAGATAGTTCACTGTACGTGAATAAATGCCAGATAGATATGTTTAATGGAATGTTCTGAAGACACGCTGGTTGCTGACACCCCCGTTCAAAAAAGTTACGTACTGTACCTTTAAGTTATACACCATTTTTTAAACAAATAGGCCAAAACCAGGGGTCTGCAACCAATGTCTCAAGCGTCTGCTGTGGCTCTTTGCACTTTGCAAACTAAGTTTGTATTTTACAGTGTTTGTAGCATACTAAAGAGCAGAGAAACGAAACAGTGTCCAATATTTAAAGTCATTCAAAAGTTGAATTGATCTGCAATTGCAATTGCAACTGCAATTGAAGTGCAGCAATGACAGTCATTTTTTTACCATGGGGTTGTGCAAATCTCCTGCTCATGTTTCAAAAGAATCCCAAGATTGATGAGAATAAAGATAATTTTGTTTGGTGCTGAGCTATAAGTATGATATAAAATGCACCAGAATGCAGGGAATGAGAATATACGCCATGAATATACACCTTTATTTTCATTTGTGTGTCTTTTTCAGAGCCAAACCAGATGGTTTGTATATACCGGCCATGATTAAGTGTTAACTAGTGATGAAGAATAACATGATTTTGCTTTGAAACAAGTAATAACAATATTATTTATTTGATCTGTGAAATTACATCCACAAGACTGAGTTGTCAGGGACAAACATGTGGAACCCTAGTGGCAAATGTCACAATGGAGTGACTTTCACCTCACTGCGATGCACTGGGAACTATAGAAACATAATATTGGACTATGTCTGGAGTATCAGGGGTGGGTGGGGACAAATGAGTGAGTTAACTGCAACTAATCATACTCATGTTAATTAATTCTTCAACCAATTAATTTCTTCAGTAATTGAAATAGTCTTTGTTCTATATTTCTAAAGCAGGAGGAAACCCCAAATCATTTCCATCTTTAATTTAAATATAATGGAATCACCTTGGAGTTAATGAGGTTAGAAAAAAGCTGTTAATATTTAATTTATAACAAATTCAATATTAATAAGCTTGGGATTGTATTTATATCGCTGTTTTAGACCTCAAAAACGTTATACATCATTTCAACCATAGACCGTATAAATTGATAAATGAGTGAACAGCGCTCAGCACTGTTAGCAACTAGGAAGTGTTCACGGGCGAGATGTGGCCCCTTCAGGCCTGGCTCCATTCTCTTTTGAAACATTTGTGCCTCTTTCTCTATAACTGCTGCTGTGAAACTCACCATTCTGGCCTTGTCTGTTTTAAAAATCAAATGAACAATAATAACTGACCAATCCGCTTCAGCTCGCGTTGGCAACAGGTTTGATTAACTGCTAGCACGCCTCGTTGCTAAGTGCCCGACCCATGGAAAGTACCACTCAATTATACAGTCTACATCATAGACTGTATAATTGAGGTGTCAAAGTCAATTTTGTGTTGAAATCATAGAATTTATGATTTCAACTCTAATTTGACTTTGACGCCACAATTATCTGTCAGCCTCATGTTGCTAATAGTCATACTGCTAAAGCAGATACTCAAAGCCCATGTATTGATATTAGTATCAGAACGGAAAAAGCTAGATTTGTGTATCCTTAGGTGTGAGCGAGTTGGCACGCCCCCTCGTCCCGATTTACCGTCTGGTGTGTGTGTTCTCTCTCTCACTCAATGGCCAAATCGCATTATAGTGCTCACAGCCAGGGGAGGGCACAGAGGATGTATTTCTGTAATTTTTTCATGACAGATTAAATTATATATTTAAGCGAGTAACCTTGTGGTTAAAATTACAGAAGCATATGATTAGGTTATATAGGGACAGTAAAGGCTGACGGATACTGAGGTTGGAAGAAATGGGAAGCCTAGAGGAAGACCTAAGAGCAGATTTATGGACGCAGTGAAAGATAACATGAAGTGACTTGGACTGAAGGAAGAAGATGCAGAGGAGAGGGTTCAATGATTTGCAGAGGAGAGTCCTGAAGGGAACAGAAAAGATTTGTGTTTGGCCTTGGAGCCTGAAGGAACATGTCATGTGTACTGTACAAGGTGGTGAAGAGATGCATGATGGGATTGCCTTCTTATGAAATGGGGCGCTCTCTCCAATCTTTCATTTCCTTAAGTGGAGAGCGGCTGGGGCCCACTGTAACAGACAGATTAGTTAATTGGTCACCGCTGGCCCTCAGAAGTGACTGTATTTCACAAACAGACAGGATGCTCTACAGCGCGAGCCTCCTGCTGTCAATACACTGTAGACTGCCCCTCCCCTCTGCTGAGAGGGCAGAGGGCTGCAGAAGGAGCAGAGGGAGCAGAGGGCTAAAGGGGGAGCAGCAGGGAGCAGAGGGGAAGGGGACAGAGGGCTGCAGAGGGAAGAACAGAGGGCTGCAGAGGGAGCAGAGGGCTGCAGAGGGAGGCAGAGGGAGCAGAGGGCTGCAGAGGGAGCAGAGGGAGCAGAGGGCTGCAGAAGGAGCAGAGGGAGCAGAGGGCTGCAGAGGGAGCAGAGGGCTGCACAGGGAGCAGAGGGAGCAGAGGGAGCAGAGGGCTACAGAAGGAGCAGAGGCTGCAGAGGGAGCAGAGGGAGCAGAGGGAGCAGAGGGCTGCAGAGGGAGCAGAGGGAGCAGAGGGAGCAGAGGCTGCAGAGGGAGCAGAGGCTGCAGAGGAGCAGAGGGCTGCAGAGGGACAGAAGGCAGAGGGCTGCAGAGGGAGCAGAGGGACAGAGGGAGCAGAGGGAGCAGAGGGCTGCAGAGGGAGCAGAGGGAGCAGAGGGAGCAGAGGGAGCAGAGGGCTGTAGAGGGAGCAGAGGGCTGCAGAGGGAGCAGAGGGCTGCAGAGGGAGCAGAGGGAAGCAGAGGGAGCAGAGGGAGCAGAGGGCTGCAGAAGGAGCAGAGGAGCAGAGGAAGGCAGAGGGCAGAGGCGCAGAGGGAGCAGAGGGAGCAGAGGGAGCAGAGGGAGCAGAGGGAGCAGAGGGCTGCAGAAGGAGCAGAGGGCAGAGGGCTGCAGAGGGAGCAGAGGCGCAGAGGGAGCAGAGGAGCAGAGGGAGCAGAGGGAGCAGAGGGAGCAGGGAGGAGGGAGCAGAGGGAGCAGAGGGAGCAGAGGGAGCAGAGGGAGCAGAGGGAGCATTATTTCTTCTTTTGATGCAGGTTCACAGTTGGAACTGGGGACTGGGGCCACACTGCCTTTGTTGGAAACTTCAGTAATATCCAGACAAAGCAAAATTACTTGGGCACTGTAGCTCCAAAAATACAATTCTTTATTAACTGACTAAGTAGTATCTAAAATTCGGAATAATTGAATAATTGTGTTTCATAGTTAATTTAATTGTTTGTTTGAGCTTTTTGTGCGTCACAGTTTTATGTGCATGGACTGCTGTTCTCAATAATGGAATTAAGAAGGAAAATATAACGTACCCACACTTAATTAAATATTTAAATTCCAAATTATACCGATTCTAACGTCAAAGCCAGTTAGACACACTTTCAGCCGCCGTTGCTGTGTGAACGCGAGCAAGAGGGACTGAATGGTTCCTCTGACTAAACAGGGACTGGAGGCTTGTGGGGTACGGTTATGTGCGAAAACGTTGAATTTTTGGAGGGATTTTAGTTGGTTCAAAAGTGCAATTTTGTAATTTTAAAAGGGAATAAATTGTGATCGCAACTGTCTGATATATCACGAATCAATCGCAGTTCATCTTCATTGCAAATTCAGACGCTTTTCCTGTATCACAATAACACATTTTCAAACATTCAAAATTAATTGTCCTGTAAATGTCAAGATCCAACACAGTAATGATTCTCAAAGACAGATTCCGATAACATTTGCTTAAACCAATCTTCGGCTCTATAATGTAATCCTGAGAGCTTTCCATTTGTTTTCGTGTGCGATATTGGCTCGGCTCTTATGAGAAGTCCCCTTAATTGCAGAGGCTCCGATACTTGACCTCCAGCATCAGTTCATTAACCCTGCACTAAAAGAGGGCTTTATTCCACCAGATCTGCTCCGATACCGCTCATCGGAAAACCATCTCCCCCTCACACCCTGCAGCCGCCGCCTTCTGCGCAACACTTCATCAATTGCCTTCATAATTTTAAAAGCCTTTTTTATGTTGTTGTTTTTGCCTCATATACTAAATGGAGCCATAATTTAATATTTTAATGCATGTTAATGTGTTGTTTAACCTTCTCTCAACAATCAGGCGTCTCTGAAAGGTTAGCCTTGAACGGGGGCCAGTCGCAGACAAGCGCACAATAACACGTCATTCTTGGAAAAACATGGCGCTCTAATGGATTGGGGCTTGATTGCGCGGGTCCATCTCACGGGCAGATGCAGTATATATTGGATAGGCATTAAAACAGGCATTTGTCCATTTTGCCTGCGCCGGCTGCTCAGGGTCAGCAGAGCGCTATAGGCCACGCACGAAACGCTGAGTCAACACGGCCCACTCATTTATCTCCACTTTTGATTACGGCCTCATTTAAAGCTCCTGTAGCTTGCTGGGAAAGTAAAGGCGGAAGGAGTATTTCTGATGAATAAGTAAACGTTCTGATGCTACAAATATGCCATACAATGACGTATAAGTTGTCATAGGTAAATGTTTATTGGAAAGTTGCTAATGTTGTGCTATGACTTGTATATTGTACATTTTGAATGATTCACTTAATTGTCCTGTATAAGGCGGCAAGATGTATCACAGTGTCAAATTCACAGTTTGAATAGTCACAATTAGCTAATTGCAAGGATGGTATTTAATCAGCTAACATAATTTCCATTGGAAACAAAAAAATATCCTGTTTGATTCTGCTAACCTTGTAGTTTAGATCTATACAAACATGTTCTGAAAAGCAGGGGATTCTTTGAAAGTTCGTATTTCAGTCTTCTCTCAAATGTTAATTCTTCTGGACAGGATCACGTGACACTATCCAAACATAAATTGCAAATCAAATCTTAATCGCAACGCTTGTCAGAAAATCACAATTAGATATTTTTTTCCAAATCGTTCAGTCCTGTCTGAGGCCGTGCACTTGGTTTGGCCACCTCAGAGCCAGATGATAGTGCAGGCTTTATTTAGCTTGACACCAAAATGACTATATTAAAAGAATCCATTTTCTTACCACAGAGTTCATAGTAAAAGTATATTTGTATGTGACTTGAAGTAGAGAAAAAGGCATTCTCTTTGACAGCAGCCGCCCACTTGTTAGACCTATAAGATATGGCGGAGACACAGCTGCACTGACACCAGACATAAACAAAAGAGTAGGACGATGACAGGGGGATAAAGCAGACTTGAAAGAGAGAGGGAGAGTTGAGCGGGAGGAGCGAGAAACTGATCCAGCTAAGGTGAGAGAGAGGGCAGCTCTGATGAGGTGTGAAGGCTACAGACCGTCAGTAACCTCTCTGTGAAGAACTGACATCACCATCAGCACTTGTGAGGACGAGACAGTCGGCTGAATTCAACACACGGCAAAAACCTGCATGAACCAATCAAAATACAACTCTGAGGAAAAGTAGTGATTAGGAAACACTGTTGTGACAAGGTTAAAAGCTGATTAAAGTCCATTTGAACATAACGGTGACATTTGTGCTTCTCTGCCCACCTCTGCCAGTCCTAGGGTTTCTTCATTGACAGTGTTTGTTTCTTAGTTCTTCCAGTTCATCAGTCGTCCTCACACATCAGTCTGTCATCCCTGTGCCTGGTTCTGGACGTCTCGGGCCGGAGCAGAGGTGCAGGAGATGTTTGTCTGCTGTGACACTGTTGAGCTACGGGCCTGTCTCGTTGGGGCCCCGGCTGATGCCCGATGGTCCCCTTTGGTCAGTGATGTATGGATCCTTCAGACCTCCTGTGTCTGGGCCCAGCTTGGTTTTGTTAGCTTGGACTTTATATTCTTTACTTTTCAATTTGAGCTGCGATCACCACTCGCCTTGATTTGGTCCCAGTTTAGTCATGATGGAAATGTTTGGTTCTCCTCTAGTCCTGGTTTAGTTCTGGGTTTAGTTCCATCTTAGTGGTGTGTGAAGAAGTGTGAGTGCAGCTAGAGTCCCTGCAGGAATATTTGTCCTTGTGTAGTTCACAGTTGTGTCTGCTGAAAGTGTGTTAATGGCTGTTGCGTAGCCTCGCCTTGTTGCACCACCCAAGAGAATCATTTCATTAGTTAAATTCATAATAACTGAAGCCAGTCAGATAATGGAAACCTACTTAGGACCTCTCAAAACTAAATTTGCTCTCTACATTTGACTTTGAAGAAGTAGTGAACTGGAGTGAATATAGGATTTGTTGAACTTAAGTTAGTAGGTCAATAGGAAACCTCATCAAGGAACAAAAAATAAAATAATCAACAGGAAACGTTGATTTTAAAGATGCCCATTATGGCTGTGTCCGACTGCATAGTGTTGCACTATTTAGCAGACTATATAATGCCTCATTCAAGTGAGTCGGTCTTATCTTCTGCTGAGAGTCGTGTGACTCTGGCATCTGGGTGGAAAACAAGTCAGCTAAATGAATTTGTGGAATAAATATTGATAAATCCTTCTGACACACTAATGGGAATCATACAAGTTTTAATCAAGATGGACCTCATATTAAAAATCAAAACAAACTGGACTATTCAGCGTTTTTCTTGAGATAAGAATTTATCTATCAACAATGAATCAACCAAAAATCTTTTTTCAATATAAAAATGAATCATTGTTGCATTTTGATCATCTTTATTGTTATCTGGACATAACAAAATACCACTTTATAACAGAGACAGCTGCATTATTAAATCAAAATGTCTGAATAATTAATAATTCAATTAATTATACACTTTTTTGTAGATATTCAGACCTTCCATCGCCATTTTCTTCATCGCTACTTCTCAAGCTGCATTGTGGGAGATTTGCACTACTTTTTCACCTGCTGGACATTCCTAAATAGTGCCGTAAGTAGGGAACAGTGTGGACATCCGGATGAACATGATTCTCCTTGTCTACATAAGTTTAACAGTTAGATCATTTATTCTCTGGTTTTGTCTCGGATGCCACGCAAACCGGTCCAACACGGCTGACGTCCTGACATCCTCCCTTCACCCTTCACTCGCCCTCTGCACTGCTCTGACAAACAAAAGGTCGGACCAAACTCTTCAGATTTGTACCTGCACACGGCACAGATGAAAGAGAACCGACGGTGAGTTTTAAATAGGCTGTTCTTGGTTATTAACTGAGGAGCTCATTGTTGGATGTAAACCCCAGGGTGGCTCCACTAAATGTGAACATTAAAACTGGAAATTATCAGGGGCTTCTCCCAGTTTCAGATATTAAATTCAATTAATGAAGAAATTAATTGACTGAAGAATTAATTATTATCATTATCATTAGTTAATTAGTGAACTGATTTTTACCACACCCCTTACATCTAGAAAATAATACAGCTTTTATAATTACACAGTTTGCAGCATTTTATATTGATTTTATATATTAATAGAGGAATTATATAGAATCAAACTGAAAGTAGATCATGGACATGTAGTGAAAATATCAGAGTGTGTGTATATATGTAATACTGGTAGAAGTTTAACCACCAACCAACTGGCAATGATTGGACATTTTACCACAATTATTTCAAAGTTTCTTGCTTGAAAAACATATTTAAAAAATGCTATTAAACCTGGGGTGTCCGGCTTTGTAAATGAGAGTAGAACATAGTGTAAAAAAAACACACTTTCTGTCAAAATCAGACCGCTACGCCCTGTCTGCATTGAATAAAAACGGATTTGATCAATAATGAACCAGAAACCCGAAGAAGATCCTTGTCTGTATAACCTGACCAACCTGATGACTTCTCACAGTATCCATCTGACCCGACTCCCGCTGTTGTGACCGGGCCTGACTCACCAGGGGCGCAGAGACCTGACCAATCACAGGGCAGCGTTGCGGTTTGGACTGAAGGAAAAGGTGACGCGCCCCAAACAAACCGAAACGAACGATGCCGACAGATGTGCAATTTCGTTTTTGAAGAACATGATGGAGTGCATTTTGTGGACGGGAAAGAAATCTGTGCTTTTCTTTCAACTGGATTTAACAAAAGCTTGATTCCTCTGCTTGTTCCAATGCCGTGAAATGTTTCGATATTGTTCTGGACATTCCGCCTTTTCCTGATCACTTTCAGCAAGAAGAATAACAGATTGATAGATGTGTAGAACTCAATTCGAAGTGAAACGAGCATCAGTCTGACGTTCGCGGGGGTTAGTCTGCCCCTCAAAAAAGCTCTGAGGTTGTGCGCATTCTCTTAAATCCGTGCACGTGAATATTGATGATGTGAGATTCATAGGAAGGTAGATTAAGCCGTAAGCAAGTCTATTATTTTGTGGATCGAGGTAACACATCTAGAATATGTCATGTCAAGTACTGAGTCATCATTGCTCAGTGTTGTTCAGGAAACGTCATAGTCCCAGCTTGAATGGTCATAATTAGTGACTCACAAAGGTTGAATATTTAGGTACTAAAATTAAGGCTGCAACTAATGATTATTTTGGTTATCGATTAGTCTAGAAATTACTCGATTAGTTGTTTAGAACACAACCGGCCAGTGAATATGGGATTTTTACTACATTTTACCCAGATGGAGCTATACATTTGAGATGAATAATTTCAGATGAAAGAAAACACAAATTGTTTGTGGATTTATGCTCTGTCTGAGTAATAAAACCTCTTCTCTCAGCTCATGAGATGTTTTGGAGTCTGCGTATAGACCCGTTAATGATTATTCGATTACTTAATTCCTTGACGACTATTTCTATAATCAATTAGTTGTGATTAATCAATGAACTTGTTGCAGCTCTAACTCAATTCCTGTATAATAGCATAATCTGGTTTCTGTCATGGTTTTCTTGACTTTTGCAGTTCAGTTTTGCTCCTGATATTTTTCCAAATCTCCGTTGGGTTATTGTAGACTCTATCGTTCAGCGTCTTTGGAGGTGAAATCGTGTGAGAGCGCTGAGAGAAAAGGCCGATAGGAGCAGGGAGCGGTAGAGCCGACCCTGTCACCGTGAATCAGCCTCATGGAGCAGGTGAAGACAGAGAAATGCCAAAGGACGATCGGACGGATACAAGCACACAACGCTGAGCTTATCCAGGCAGGCGACGACAGCACAACAGAGCTCTGGACTCTGCTGCCGAGAGACCAGACTCAGGGAGAGACGGGGACGGAGGAGGGGGACGGGGGAAGAAAGAGAGAAACAGGAGAGACAGAGGAGCGAGACGGGGGAAGAAAGCAGAGACGGAAAGAGAAGAGGAGACAGGGATTAAAAGGGGGAGAACTGGAAACAACAGAGATAGAAGTTAACCAGCTTTCGAAATCAAAGTAATCAAAAGTTAATGGGATTTACTTGTTGCAAGGGCGTAGTAGACTGAATATTGTTTTATCAAGAGGGCCTATTTTTCCTTAAAACACTTTACTAAAATGGGTCCCAATTCAATCTGAAGCCGTTCCTGAACACTTTGGGGTACAAACAATTGGCTGGACTCTGTGTGAAGCTGTGACTCTGTAGTTTTGGCCTCTGATTTCTAATTTACTCTACTTTTATAGAGTGGATAGTGGTCACAAACGCTCCACAGAGGAGAATCTGATTTTAAATTCCGCCTCTTAAATTCCCTTTTCTTTGTTCAATAGGAATGAGTGGGTGTGGGTTTTGACAATTTCTCTTTAAAAGCTGAAGTTCATTTCACTAAAAGTTAGATTCCATATAAAAGTCCTATTCCAGTACAAACTGACCCTGAATGTCTACTTTGACGTACAATAAGTGGGTACAGCTTTATTTTTCTGTATAACATATCGAGCAGCTTTGAGAGTTCCCTTTGATCAGATGGTAGACAAAAGGGAATAAATAAAGAAAAAGCCCAGCGTCCCACCGGAGGGTCATATCAAACTAGCTCAACTCATGTAAATCATAATGTAAATGATACACAATTCCAATGACATCACCTGTAATGGACACATAACAATGACATGGGTAGCTCATCATTTTACATTGTCATGATCGAAAACAAGTCCATTGACTTCCCATTCAAAAGTGATAAGCAGGTTAACAACATTGTGATGTACATGTTTTTATTCTTGAAAATTGTCCATGTGTCATTTTAAACCCCTACATGTGTCACTCGGATTCTTCTTTTTTCAAATAATCCAAACAAAGTACAGAACAAGAATTGTACGCGCGCTTGAGTTGCAGGGCAATACAGGATTTTAGGATTTACAGTACAGGGGAAACTAATGTATTAATTCATGTATTAATAACTTTTTTCATCTGGTTGCTTTTCTCACCGTGTCTCTATGTAAATGTAAAATGATGATCTATTTCGATAATAAACACCTGGAAAATAGCATAATATGTCACCTTTGACCATATTCTGATCAGGAGTTCCTACGACAACACACTGTTATTGTGCATCCTTTCTATCTGAGACTTCACTCACATTGACTTGAAGGACAACAAAAAGCCTGCCGAATTACCGGCGCTCACCCCAATCGAATACGCGAAAAACAATTGTCCCGACTACATTTTCACATAACACTTACCAGCGCCGGTATAATAGCACCTGGGAAGGACAGTGTAGAAGTGCCGCACGCAGCCACAGCTTGACAGTTCGTCCTGGAGGCCCTTTTCTCCCAAACAGCGCTTTTATTAACACACCCAAAATAACACACCACGGCAGCGGCGGCACCCGGGAGGAGCCAAACCGGAATTTTTCTAGCCTCATTTGCATTAATAAAGAGGCTGTTCCTTGTCGGGATGTGTTTTATCCAACTCAAGAAGAAAAAAAAAATCTCCCTGGGCGCTCCCTTCTCGCCTCTCCGCAGAGCTCCGGGAGAATCTGCCTGTCAAAGCCGACAAGACGAATGAATCCGGATGTCAGCGTGGAGTGGCTCGCGGATGACACATTGAGAAGAACTGTCCCTCCGTCGACAGGCATGCTTCATTTTCAAATTAATAAATCTGAATAAAATATTTTAGCCTTCATTATGCGGCGGTGACAGCGCTGGGATGGGGATTGGGGAGAGGATTTGGGAGTGTGTGCGGCGGTGGCTGGTTGTGGTAACAGCTGTACCAAATCCACACGGGCTTTCTTGCGCTTTATGATGTTTATGATGCGTAGACGTGCGTGTTTTTTTTTTTGATAGTCTTTTGTATAGTCCTGTTTCGGTTCTGTTGATTGTCGTCGGGAACAACAACGTTTTCGGGTTGCACGCACACACTCTTGCACACAAATTCCAAAGAGGCAGGGACAAAACCAAAATAACTAACGTGATAGATGCCTCGCGAGTTCTCCCCTCACACCTGTGCAGCCATATGGAAGCACGTCTGCTCCCAACAACAACTTTTTAATAGTCGGGTTTTCACGATAATACCGAGACAATTTGGAGATGCCATGTACAAAGAGGGAAATGGTAATTAGGTGATATGGCTTACATGTGCCGAGGGGAATTAAATTTACGTCAAATGTTGAAGTGTTTGGCTGCGAGACAAGTAACAAATGTGCAGACAGAACAACAAATGTGGCTTTGCAAGTGGTTCATGCAGTACGTTTTAGTAGAGTGGGGTCTCATTTCTAAAGCATAAACGTTCTTAATGTTTATTTATTTAGTTTGTGTAGAACTTTCTACGATAACTGATATTCCATTACATTTTGAAACACTGTATCTTGGATGTGAAACTCCAGCAATGGAAACGGCAGATGGATACCTGTGAAATGCACTTTTGGTTGCAGCAAATAAGCAAAAACAAGGAAATGGATGACAGGGACGGTGCCGACTGTCAAGGACTGGACTGTTATAAAATGTCAAAAGTGACTTTTACACTGAATTAGAAAATGGACACATTTGACGGACGTTGGAGCAAATGGGACAGGTACAAAAGGGGACTAATGCCACACTGAGTTTTTCCACAGACTACTTTCTCTTGTTCTGTTTGTTTTTATTTAGTTTTTGTTTGTATCCTATTAAAATAAAAGAGTGGTCTGGTCCAAAAACTCATAACATTGAGTGTTTTGGTTAAATAAATCAGAAGTGAGCCAGTTTGAGAAGATTGTATTTTGTCCATACGTACACTTTTAGTACAAATTCCATGTCAAGTTCGATAAATGAGACCCCTGGACACTGTAGAAGCCAAGATTGTTCAACTTCCATCTCAAAGTCCTTTTAAATCTGATGTAAATTGTATTAATTCTCTCCTGAACTCAAATTAGTTCTAACTGACACTTGCCCTGCCCTGGTTTGCAAGTCTGCCAGTTTAACTCTCACAACTCGTGTGGTTAAGGCCTCTTGAGGTCTGGCCACCTCCACCTCAGAGCTGTCAAGTACCTCTTTAGAATGTGACCGGCTTGATTTCTGTCAAGGTCTTGTGTGTTATGCATTGTAACTCAGACACCAGAAGAGTTTGCCAAAAACAGGGTCCACGTGACTACCTTTGAAAGCTCATCTACCATGGACAGCTCCTGGACAAACTAGGGATTACGCCGACTCTAAGGTTGGCAGTTTGAATCCCACTCTCAATGCTGCTGTGCGCTTGAGCAAAACACTTCATACACCTGTGCGAATGTGGTCTGTGAGTGATTGGTGTATGTAGAGACTGCGGTGTTTTTTTTCATCTCATTTAATTCTGTAATTCGAGTTCGTATTAAAGATAAATTATGATGGCTCAGAATGGCAGCCACACTTCACTTCAGGGCAGGTGTGGCATCAGACTAAGACCTTTTAACACAAGACAAAATATTCAGAATTTCTTTTGGATCTGTTCTTTGTCTTGATGTGAGTTTGAATCAACAATTTGCTGCATGTCTTTCCCACAGTCTCATCCCCATTTCACGCTGCACTGCCCTGTCCAATAACATCCCAAATAAATTATTTTAAAATATATTTTCCTTGCCAACATTTAAAATACACTGTCATTTTTCTGCCTGCTTGACTCCATGGAGATGTCATTGTTTTATGCATTAAACTTATATATTTTGCATGTATTCAGTTAAACATGTTTTTATTGATCAAAAATACCTTGAAAAACATAAACAACAGCAAATGTCCATGGTCTCTGTAGTTCCATTTGACTTTTTTTTTAAAAAAAAGATAATCTTTAAGATTATCTTTACTATTTAAGATAATTATTGAATTCAATATAAATGATCATTCTAATAATTGCTGCTAATCCCACCCAATCATGGTTCATAACACGTTTAAATGTACAGTGAACCCAACAAGTAAAGTTTACAACTCACTCTTGCCATTGTCAAACATACATAATAGTTTGCAATTGCTATAAAAACAACGCACATCTTGTATTATTTCCCACAATTGACATCTGAGGAAATGATATCTGATGTTTATTCCGGTGTATTTCGCCCCGAGGCTCCTCCTGAGCTCTGCCTCTCTCTCTGCTTCAGTCAGACCTCCTCACAGGGCAGATTACTGTTTGCTGTTGCATATTAATTTACGACGAGATGAGTGAGCCGATCCAACCCACGAGCTCCTCCAGGCCTCGTACTGCAGCGTTACGAGCCCGCCGCGTTATATATTTCACATTTGTACCCCGTTGGATAGTCTCGTTATCTTCGGCAATTATGTCTTTCAGCCTTCATCAATCTGTCACTCAGCTTTTACACCGGCGTGAGCTTCATTCAGAAATACTGGTTTGTTGTTTGACGGCCTTTTGTCAATGATGAACTCACCTAGATATGCAACTAATGATTATTTTAGAAGACGAATTGCCTGATTTATTTTTTTTCCAAGTCAAGTAAACAAACAATTATTTCACATTTTTCACATATTTGAATGAATACATTTTTAGCCAAATGAAGGTTAAAATATGACGACTAAAGCTTCTAAATAGAGAATATTTTTTAATCATAATAAATATATTATAGGTTTGGAACATTTTATTATTTTTAATCAATATTGCTGTGAAAAAAAAAGTTATTCCGTCATGTGTTTTAGAGTATAGATTATCAAAACGACAAGGTTATTCTTTTTTTGTCAACTATTTAACAACTAGAATAAATTGTTACAGTGTTAAACTCACCGCTCATGGAATGCTGTGGTTCAGGGTGAAGTGTTCAGAATTTTAAGATTAGTCTATCAAATGTGGCTATGGAAAAGTATGGTAATTTGAATAATTTTACTTTCAGATTCTGTAAAGTGCTAAAATAAAGTGGCACTTTGAAAGAGCATGAGGCGATCATTTCAAATCGACTCTAAAAGATTCAGACAAAAAGAGCAGATTTTAATGTTCCAATGCCTAAAGTAGAAGTAAAAGCTGCAATTGAATGATTAAACAGGATGTATTTATGGAACTGTAAAATTCAAAGAAGCTTGAGCCAAGATCCTGGTTTAAGATGTGGAGAAAAGTTCCATGAGGCTGCAGTGAAGGTTAACAAATGTTTTTTTACTAAACTAAATCAGGTATAAATTTTGTGTACAGTTGTTTTTCTTTCTGCTCCTGACATTGTTCTTCACAGCCAAAAGTGAACACAACAGTCTAGAACACAAACGCCTGCTCGGTGTCAGCTCTGCTCCTGCACAGAGGGATTCTGGGAAACATTTTAGAGTGTGTTTACACGTGTACTTGTTTGGTCCAGTTTGAGCACATTTTAAATTCTTGTTTGGTCCTCTTTAATCCTGGTTTAGCCCTGGCTGTGTCCATGTTTGGTCCGAGTTTAGTCCAAATTTAGTTCGGGTTTAGTCCGAGTTTAGTCCGAGTTTAGTCCGAGTTTAGTTTTAGTTTAGTCTGAGTTTAATCCGAGTCTAATTCGAGTTTTGTTTGAGTTTAGTCTGAGTTTAATCTGAGTTTAGTCCGAGTTTAGTCCGAGTTTATCCGAGTTTAGTCCCATTTTAGTCTGAGTTTAATCCGAGTTTAGTCTGGGTTTAGTCCGAGTTTAGTCTGAGTTTAGTCTGAGTTTAGTCTGAGTTTATTCCGAGTTTAGTCTGAGTTTATTCCGACTCTAGTCTGAGTTTAATCCGAATTTAGTCTGAGTTTAGTCTGAGTTTAGTCTGAGTTTATCCGAGTTTAGTCCGAGTTTAGTCCGAGTTGAACCAAGTTTAGTCCGATTTTAGTCTGAGTTTAATTTGAGTTTAGTCCGGGTTTAGTCCGAGTTTAGTCTGAGTTTTGTCTGAGTTTAATCCGAGTTTAGTCCGAGTTTAGTCTGAGTTTAGTCTGAGTTTAGTCTAAATTCAGTCCGCATTTAGTCTGAGTTTAATCCGAGTTCAATCCGAGTTTAGTCTGAGTTTATTCAAGTTTAGTTTGACTTTAGTCTGAGTTTAATCCGAGTTTAGTCTGGGTTTAGTCCGAGTTTAGTCTGGGTTTAGTTTGAGTTTAGTCTGAGTTTATCCGAGTTTAGTCTGACTCTAGTCTGAGTTTAATCCGAGTTTAGTCTGAGTATATTTGAGTTTATTTGAGTTTATTTGAGTTTAGTCCGAGTTTACCATTTTAATGTGGTCTCTGTGCTCCCTTACAGTCTTTTCATATAAAACAATCCATAGAATTGAACATAAATGGCATTCAAGACTGAAAGATTTGAATAGTAAACGTTTCTGTCGATTTATATTTCAGTAAATAAGCAAACGCTGCCCGTAGCCACATATTCCCAAACTGAAAATGAAGGCTGTTTTGCGGTGAATACATTCTCAAAGTAAATAATTCCACTAAAAAGGAATGTATCTTAATTTGCCATGGAGAATTTGGTTAGTGTCAGAAAGCAGCTGTTTCAATCTTGTTTAAGGTTAATTCCTCTGGCATTTCTGGGTGGCCCTTTCCCTCCATTTGAAACTGTGTCATCATCAATTTCTAACAGACAAATCGCACTCCATAACACAGTACAGTCGTCTTGTGTACCAGTCTGACAGCAGCACAAATCAGGAGCGTGTACCCCCTTCAATATTTAAGACAGGCCGTGTTTGAGCGGGGAGTGTCAGTACAGCTGCTCAGGCGTCATCTCCCTGTGAATGAAGCATCATCAAACATGACGCCTCATCACATCCACACCATGAATAATACACACACGCACACACGCACGTCTCGACCCGGAGCTGGGACCATCGGAGCCTCATGTCGTCTGTCTCGGCTCATTACCTGCTCCGTGAACTGTCCCAAGTGCAGAGTATGGACAGTGGCGGAAAGTAACAAAGTATAAGAGTAGTAGAATTATGAGGTATCTGTTCTTTACTGAAGTTACGGTGGATGTGTTTTACTTTATGTTCTACTTTGTACTTTCTACAGACTGCAAATGTGTGTCAGACTTAAATGGCTGAGGAGTTCATTTTATATTTTGAGTTAATATTCAGGAAATCGTTTCAGTTGAACAAGAATCAATGTTTTATCCAGATCACTTCTTTGGATGATTTAATTGTTCTCAAATTCTGTCTGAAATACTTGAAGTTCATTTTAAAAGGGTAAATCCATACTTTTGCATAAATAGATTTTTTTATGTCTTACTTTTACGTGAGTAATGTGTCTTTGTCTTTGCTGTATTTGTATTTAACTAAAACATTTTGTACTTCTTCCACTACTGAGTAGGATATGTACTTTGGGACATTGTGTTTCAGTGACACAGGATAATGTTTGCATATTGCCAAGAATACATTTTTTTTTTTCTTAATTCAAGCGTGAGGTTCACCTCTATGGAAATGTTACTGCTTTGCCTGTTTTTTTTTTACAGTATGGCATTAAACTTATCCATCCATTCCCCATGGAGACAAGCAAGTGACAGCCAAGTTACAGATCAGCTCTGTGGAGACTTGAGCCTGTTACATTAACCTTTTTTTATTGGGATTCTTTTTTAAAACAAAATAAAATCAAAAGGGACAAGGAACAAAAAAAATAAGAAACAGAGAGCTCATTCAAATAAATGACAAAGTACTAAACATGTAGTCCGGCATATTCAGTCAATTTGGTCCAAAGTCTGTAAAATTTTCAAATTAATTCCGAAAGTAATTTTCTAAATTATTATGTAAATTGTGTCAATTATAATGTCAGTCCAGTTCTTGATTGTCGGTTTAATTTGTGTCAACCATTTTTTTGTGGTGGCCTTTTTTGCTGCTGCCAGAAGTACATATGCAGAGGTATCCATTTATTGTGTTCATGGCTGGAGTTTTGCGGCCCAAATACATAGTTCTGAAATCCAGTGGGATAGCAATGTCAAAAACAAACTGCAGTGCCTTGTTAATCTGTGAATTTGTGGTCCTACACTGGGAGTAGGACCACACACACTTTCCCACTCTTCGACTGTCAAAAAAATATTACCAACTCTTTCCCATTTATTTTTAATATCTATAGTAGAAATGATCAGAATCAGTCCAGAGTAGTCATGGGACGATATAAAAAATTTGTGTCATGATTATCACGGCCAAAATAATTGCAATTAACAGCAACATCACAATAATGATTTGTATTTTGGACTTTCTTAAGAATGCGAGTTGTAACGCAAATCATTTCTTATAAATAATGTGGTGTTTTAACACCTATTATAGTCTTGTACTTTGTCATAAGTGGAAACAACAATGATCTAGAGGAGAATATCATGGATGAATTTGTATCTTGGTGGGTTAATGGAGATTATCTTTGTTGGCAATTCTCGCGATTATACACAATTATTGTCCTACTTCAAGTTAGAGTTAAAGTCTCAAAATGACTTGTTTAAGTTACTGTAAAAGTAAGTGTGATGCATGTAACTGAGTACGTCCCACCTCAGGATCTTCTAATACCCTAAAACAATACTGGTAAAACGTTGCCTGCACCACATAATGCCTGTTAGTCCTGATTGTAAGCATGCTGTCAGTAACAACATACTGTAACAGGAGAGGACAGCGGCTGCCACTGTGTGTTTGGGATCTGTTCAGCGCAGCGTTCGGAGCAGAGCCAGAAACATGTGCCGGCCCTAATGTGTCCTGGCAACTCCGGCTCGGCCCGAAAGACCATGTTTCATGTGGGGTCGGGGCCAGTCAGGGGCCTTTTCAACCGCCCGGCAAACAGACGGATGGGCTCTGACTGCCCTGATCAAAACAGACACAGGAAAGAGGCAGCTCTCAGCACACAGAGGATCACATACTAGGCACGTGCTGAATGAATGGGAGTGAAAATGATACTTAGCAATTGTTTTGTGAGTGCATTAAAAATATACAAAAAAATACCAACAAATTTTACCTAAAACAAAGACACGTGTGTCTGTCTGTGCCTATTCCCACTTTATTTTGTGAGTGAAAATGGAAACAGAAGAGCATTTAGGCTATAAATATGGCTGTATGTTTACACAATAATGCAACAAATGATTTTATACCCCATAAATACAGTTTATTATTTTTGCAAAAACAAAATGTAAATTTTTTGATTTTACTATAACTAAACTGAAACAAGTTAATTGTAATGGATTAATCATTATCTGGACAATAAAACTCCTGCAAGAATTTGGATTTTCATTTACGGAATGAGTTAACCATCATCTCATACCAATTAAAACATGTTATTAAGAATGTGTATTAATAATTATGAATCTTCTCAGCGAGAAGAGAAACGATCACAAATGCTTTTCAAAAACACTGTTTGTATAATTGACTGTTTAATAGAATTAAAAACTAGAGTTAAGGTTTGCAGTTTTAGTAATTATACAGTAAATGTGCAGGCTTTTTCAATAAAGTGTATTTAAACATGCAATCCACGCAATCTAAACTCTTTAAAAGCACATTCGGACCAGGAAAGGGTCACTAATGTTTAATGTGATTAGCTTTTTAAGTTATATTGTTATTTACAGCTTAATTTAATGACAAAAATAAACTCCAAGAGCTATATTTCTGTCCCGTTGCCATTCCATGTGCAGAGCAGGAATGACATCAAAATGACACAAGAAAACATGTACATTTGGGGCTTCATCTGGGGCAAATTTTATAAAAATGTAATTCACAGGTAATTCAATCGTTAACATAAATTTGTGGTCCTTGCTTGTGGTCCGAGATTATAAAATCTTGGTAAATATCAGTAATTGGCCAAGACAGATAATGGATATCAACATCAGAACATCCCAAGACAACAAAATGCTCTACTGTAATGCATTAAACATCTATCCTGCATTTATTCAATTACAGGTGCTTTCAGTGCTAAAAATATCTTGAAAATATCTTGTGAGCGGGGTCACCTCTCCACAGATCTGACTCCACCAGAAACGTTACAAAGTGCACCTTTAACAGTGCATCCTTCAGAAAAGAAGACAATCACTTTGATTACAAATGTTGTTAAATGTTGTAGATTAAAGTTGCAGTGTTTTCCCATGCTGTTTTGTCATTGGAAAGTCATTTGCTAAGAACAGTGTTTGAACGTTTTTGCATGTCATTTTAAAAAGTCTAAATTGCTTTTTCCAGAATCTCTGTCTGCGTTTCTGGAAATCAACTTCACATGACAATCATTGGTGTCATGAGGACTTTATGACATGAAATGGTCTGATTAGATTAGACAGAGATTGGATTAAAACTGCAATGTGACCCACTGTCTGCTCAAAACTTGAACTTGTCCAAAAATATAGACAGAATAACTCCTGAGTGGTTTCCAGGGGAACACCAAGCCAAGTCAGTTTGTCGCTCATATCATCTGACACATTAAACTGCTGTTCTCTTGAATATTGTCTCCCTCTACCCGTACTTGTAAGGACTGCAAATTGATTGTTGCTTGGATAAGATGAGATCTGCTTTGTTTGACAGGACAGTTGTAGCATGAAAGGGGAAGAGAGTGGGTAATGACATTTGGTAAATGGTCTGGGAAGCAAACCTACGGCGCTGCGGTGGTAGCAATGTAGCAGTAGTAACCACCACAACATATTCAAACAAAATATTCTTACCAAACAAAAATAAAGAAGGTGTATTTGCACAAGAAAAACATATATATTCTAAGTGTGAGCAGGCTCGCCTCTCCACAGGTCTGACCTGTAACTTGGCCTTGCACCATAAGCTGTTTGTCTCCATAGAGATGGGTAATTTTAATGCTATTTTGTCCTGTGTCCACAGAGCGTCCAGCCTCCACAGACACATGTACGTCTGTGGCGACCTCCTGCTCGCAGGTATCTCCCTGAGCACCATCCTCATGCTCCTCTCTGGACTGACAGTGTGTTTAATCTTCCCTTTGCTGCCCGTTCTGGAGATTGGGCCAAACAAAAATCAATACGGTGTGGCAGGTGATCTCAGAGCCGGTGAATTACAAGACTCGGACGCTCCTCTGCAGCCTTGAGCAAAGCATCATGGGAGTTTCATCATGAGCAAGGGCAGGTCACCGTGTCAAGTTGGGGGCAAGCAGGGTGTTTATTGTCCATATACAGTAGGTCCACGACTGGCCCTGGTCCCTCAGACCAGTTTGTAAAGGAGGGCTTCAGCACGGGTCTTTTAATGGCAGAACACATTTCCATGCAGAAGTCCTGGCTCTGGGTCCAGAGGCTGAGGCAGCTACGTGAGCAGAACATGAGCAAACATAACAAATGTTTCTTAATAATTATTAGCGAAATCGTACCTGAAATATACTTTTTAATCAAACGGCTGATCATTCATAAGAAGGGGTTTGTGTCGCCGTGAGACGAGGCTAAAGCTCTAAAGCTAGAGTAAACAAGAAACTACCACGTCATTGAATGCATTTATTTCATTTTCCTAGTCTCTTTCAGTCTTTTATGTGTTTGGTTCGGATCATGTTAGATCCATTCATTTTCTGCCACTGGTTCCTGTTAGGGATCGTGGCTGTTGGCTCAACATATAAGTGGGCGTCACTCAAAATATGGTGGTTTATCACAAGATCAAATCAGCGTTTGGTTATCTTTTTGTGGTCTTGTTTTCCCCTGAGTCTGCATTCTCATCTCACTCTAGTGTGTAGCTCCTCCTTAGCTAAAAGCGTCCCCAGAGCCAAAGGCGAGCCAGACCACTTTGGCAGCTACTTACTCGTCTTCTTTGGCCAGTACGTTTCACTTAAAAGGAGTGGAGATACTTTCAGGTCGCCCTGATCCGCTCCAAAGCGCACCAGTGGAAGCATGTTTTTAGTCCAGACATTTTCACCAGACTCATTAAGATCACTTAAAGGCTCAAATTGAATTCAGAGGGCAAATTTCCCTATGGGGCAATAAAGAAAGTGTAAAGTGTTTCCTCTGGGCACTTCAGTTTTCCCTATCAACCCAAAACCTGCATCATAGGTCAAATCATCCAGGATCTGGAGATGTGTCCCAGGGCGGTCGCTGCTCCTGAAGCGTGGGTCAAATGCAGAAGACAATGTACAACGCCAGAGTCATATTTACTTTTCTTTCTTCTCAATTCAACAATGCATTGGCTACATTCAAATCTCTTAATGTGGTAGTAACTCTGATTAAGTCATTCAATAAATGAATCCACTTCTGTATTATGGCCCTATGCAAAAACAAGAAAATATTTTTTTTTAGTTAAGTTTAAACTAGCACCTCTAGTTTAGATTTGTTTAGAGTACAGAAACATTGAGCTCATAAAAGAGAGTTCTGCATAGATAGCTAGACCTGTAGTTTCCATCCGCAGTCCCTGAATGATTCTAGAGCGCTCAATGCACTCTACGGGAAACATAAACCCCATCTGTATAGATAGTTGCTGGCATTTATCTGTGTTTGTTTTTGTTTTGAAGTATACTTATAAATGGTTTCTATCTCTATGTTTGCCTTATCATTTATTTTACACATTTTATTTATTATTTATTGCTATTCTTGTACTTTGGCATTGCAACATGGAAACGGTCTCCATCGTGGGAAAGGTTTTCTTGTCTCTTTTGTGTGTTTGTGTAAATACCTGCAGATGGATTGTGTTTTTTGTGTTTGGATCAGAGAGTGGACATTGTGAATTGCCTCATTGTTGATTGCACTGTATAATTTATTCCTGTAAATCAGGGACTGCAGATGGAAACTATAGTTATCCAGCTATAAAATGGAGCGGCGCATCTCTATTTTTTATGCCGCAGTACATTGCCCTTTCAAATAAAGACTAAACCATAAACTAATGAACACCTTTTCAGTCGCTAATGATGTCTTTGTATATTTGTGCAATAATCTAACAGAGAATATATGGCTTTGTAAAGACAGTAAAGACTTTTCCCCGGTAAAAAGGAGCTGAGTTAATTTGTGCTTATGAGCGCAGCCTGAAGCACTGTGATCAATATGTGTGCAACCACCTGCCAATGCTGCACTGACTGAGTAATTAGCCAATGTGCTCGGCCGCTCTGACGGGGCTAATGGAGTCACACAGGGGGAGGAAAAATCTGCTGCTGCTCACATTCAAAAGAGCTTGTCCTTGAAGAAATTGAATATTCGGTTTTTGAGGTTTTGCCAAAGTGGGCATTGTTGTAGCGGCAAAGTTTAAGTGTTGTTTTAGAGCGAGGTTAACATAGAAAAGGACTTGGGCGACAAGGGAAGACGTTACTTTGTACCAGTTTTTGTTTCATACGGGTAGCCAAAGTTTTGTAAATACATATATATTAATTTTATATCAAAACAAGGATATTTATAGTTTCAGTTTATCTCTTTGGTCAGCAATGCATGCCTTTAACAAAAATAACTTCCTTTGGGGATAAATTATTGTGTTGAATCCACCATCAAAAAAAACTATATTTACATTTCAATGCAGCAACTTCTGAGAAAAAACATGTTGTAACGGACACAAATGAAAACCTAAAGCCCGTATCCGATTTAGGACCCTACAATTACCAAAAGAAAAGGGGTGTTGGGGCCTACCCTGTCTGAAAAATGGCTTTATTTCAGCACAAACCAGGGCACTGCTGTACTGGTGTGACCCGGAATATGAGGTACAATGGAAAAGTATTGAGTGTGATGTTGTGGCAGGGGTCCCTGTGCAGGCCCTGTTTGCAGATGACAAACGGCTCAATCACTTGGAGGAAATTGAGAATCCCTGGGTAAAATCTGCGCTTATGACGAGGAAAAAGCTAATCAAAACATACAAATTGGACTAAGATGTTAAAGTCATGGGATGGTTGCCTTACGACCAAAGTTTTAAGCCAAATAGCACTAACTTAAGATTTAAGGCCTGGATCGTGAAAGATAATTTGATGGAAAAACTCTTTTGGCCTGGAGAAACAAGATGTTTATAGATATTTACAAACAAGAAGTTATTGTAATCAAGAAATAAAACAAAGCAACGATAATTATAATCCCCTGACTGAAATCTTTATCAAGGCATACAAATCAGAACTCTCAAGGGGAATAATAGCTAAAGTAAATAAATGCATTAATAACCTGGATAACCAATCTACCAAATACATCAAAATCAAATGGGAAAAAGAGGGTAATTTTGATCTGACGAGTGAGGAGTGGGAAAGTGTCTGTATTTCACAAAGGAGAACCACAAGATCCCATGTTTGGAGGGAGTTCTGTTGGAAGAATGTGACCCGTTTCTTTATAACACAATGTCAAAGTGTTCATTACTCACAGGGAGGGGCTGAATGTTGGAGAAAATGTGGTTGCCAGGAGGCACATCATTATCATGTGTTTTGGGACTGTCCTGTTGCACAGAACTATCGGACAGAAATGAATAAGCACTGCAGACTATTTTTAACACGACCATCCCGTCTGACTTTAGAACTATGTATTTGGGTCTCAGAACTCCTGCCATAGACAATAAGGATGGATATCTTTGGAAGATACTTTTGGCAGCTGGGAAAAAGGCCATCACAAAAAAATGGAGGATACAAACGCCACCAACAATAAAGGACTGGACCGACATCATAATGGACATACGGAAAATGGGAAAAAAATCACATACGGACTGAAGTTGGAAAAGGACACATTTGAAATAACGTGGACTAAATGGGACTCAAATTATGGACTCTGTATGCTTTAACCTTGCTTCTTATTTTTATTTGGATGCATTATTCTTCAAATAATAATCTCAAATAATACACAAATGTTTCTGTTGTAATTGTTATCATATATTTTCTTTAATTTAAAAAAAAATAAAAAATACCCCAAAAAACTAAAGATGTAAAATGATATTTACATGATTTTAAGATGTATCTAACCTTTTCAATATTGCTTCTTGCTTCATGGTAGAAAATGTCCAAGGTCTGGACACTGTTTTAGAGTATTTTTTATCTGATGGAAATGGTTTCAGGAGCAATGTTTCTTCTCTCCTGAGATCAAATTGGTCCTGTCCTAAAGGAGGAGTTATAATTGAAACTTGCCCTGCCCTTGTTTACAAATTTGTTCCACTCTTACAGCTTGGATTGACGAGGCCGATTGAGGTCTGGTCTTTTCTACCTCAGAGCTGTCAAGTACCTCATTAGCATTTGACTGGTTTGATTACTGCCCAAGGTCTTATTAGGTTATTATAGAATGAGGGGAGGTTGTAACTAATTCCTTTTCAAAGAAGGGTTTTATTTCTTAACAAAAATAACTGCTTCCATTACTCTGTCAAATCATCTTTTCTCCCTGCTTAAAATGTGTACTTCACTGTCTTCAAATGTGTAATTTATGGATTTTAGATGAAGGTGCACTGCTGATTGTATTCCAGAGCTTGAATGCCTTCTGTGTTGCAATCTTTTGTGCAGCGGTTGTTTGGTTTCCCTAATGTAATGCTCCTTGCAGCCTTCCTCATTGCAATGAACAGAATAAATTACACATTACTCTTTGGAATTAATCAGTTTCTGTCTAAAAAATCCCTTGATTTCTAAAACTGTGTCCAGATTACTATCTTTGAAACCTTACCATGGGCCACTGCTGGATAAATGACGGTTATGGATAAATGACGGTTTGTTTCTTTCCTTAAATCAATCGCACTGTCATTTACTTTCTCATATCAAGCTGAAATATTTTGTCAAAAATGCCTTGAAACCGGTGAAATAATCTTTGTCCCATTGTGCATTGAAGCCACAAACTTAATTTCAGTGTTTCTGTCGCAAAGTCACTTAATATCTCACAGCTCTGAAGTGAAAGTGGAGAGACACGGAGAATGTGGCGTGGCGGAGCTATTTTATGCTCCGGTTTTCGTTTGATTATTTGTCATCCGCACGTGTAACGGCACTTAATGAGAAGCGCGAGATTGAATTAGTCGAGGTTCTCTTGTTTTTTCACTCACAAGTGCTTGTAATAGAGATAAAACCCTCTCTGAAGCGATTACTGTCTTATTTAATCATTGGAGGAAAATGTTCTCTAATCAATTGTGCTAGCGTCGCCACCAGATGTTTGCAGATGCTATAATTGAGTTATTTCAGTCAGACAAACCGAGCCGCGTTTGGTCTAATTACGCTCGTGTTGTCAGGAAAAATCAACCAGGAGGCGAGCGCTTTTAATACGGCTTTGAGTGATGTATCATTTTTAGATTAATTTCTGATGCAATAAAAAGTTGTCTGATCTTCGTCAAAAGCTGTCACTTATTCTCGTCACAGCTCTCCTGGAACAAACTGTTTCGAAAGTGCATTGTTTGTGTGCGTTTGATGTTCTCAAAGCAATCACGCGGTCACGAAGATATTTATAGCGCAGCTCCGCAATCTTGGCTGGAATTAATACTTGTGCAAATGAAGGCGCTCACGTCTGTCAGAGAGAGGAGATTTTTGTGTCTCACTGAGTCTCCTATAGAATACTCATAATAATGTTCCCTGTATAGTGTGACAGCTTTGAGACTGACTTTCAAACTTTTCAATCAATTTAAGCAAAAGAGTCCAGCAGTTTGCGTTTTTTGACCAGGACAGACTCAGACGAGATCGAGACCTTCTTTTCAAGGGGGACCTGCGGCGAAAGGAAAAAATATGGCGGCACACAAATCATAAAAACATTTACACAATTAAGAGACATTTAAGAACAAACAAAAACCAACAAGCTGTATATATCACGTGAGCACATACTCTTTGCTTGAGGGCACATAGGAAGGTGCACATTTACATATTACTTTATACACTAAAAGCATCCAATGTGTGACCCTCCTGGCACCCAAAGAAGGCCATCCAGCCTTGGCATGGAGTTCACAGTGGTGAGTGAGCCTGCCCCAACCCGCTGTGAATCTCAAAGCACAGGGATCTACAGTATCCAAGGATTTCAGACAACCACATTTTGGAGTTGCATTTATATAGAGAGCATTGCCATAATCCCATAGAGGCATAAAAGTGGCTGATATCAGACGTTTAAGAGCTTCACGGGTAAAACAGGTTTTATTACGACAAAAGTTTTACCTTCAATTTAAGAGTACATTTCTGTAGATGCTTTAAAAGACAGCTCTTGGTCTAGCAATGAAACCAAGGTATTTATAATTTGAGACAAACTCAATATAGTTTCCCTGAGAGGTCTTAATCAGGGGGATACCCTCTGTTGGTGCGCGTATGTGAAAATACCATAGTTTTAGTTATGCCAGAATTCAGCACTAACTTCATGAATTTCAACCTAGAGTGCACCAAGGAGAAAGCAGACTGTAAAGACTCGAAGGCCTGTTCCAGTGAGGCTGAGCAACGGTGAAGCACAGTATCATCTGCATAAAGGCTTGGTCAGAACACAGAGCAAGGCCAGAGAGCGACCCCCAAAACAAAATGAACACAGGTAGCACTGAACATCCACAAACAAACTGAACACCCAGTCCAAAGTTTGTTGTCAATTTCCAAATGAGTAAAATTAGTAAAAAATTCATTATTTTTTTCATGTTCCGTGTGTCCACTATATGGTCAGTCCAGTCCTTGATTGTAGATGCAACTTTATTCCATTTATGTGGTCCATGGCAGGAGTTTTGAGGCCCAAATACATAGTTCTGAAATTGAGAGGGATGATGATGTCAAAAACAAACTTGTTCATTTCTGTCCAATAGGGGACTCTGTGATCTTCCATTGTGATGTATAATAATAGTGAAGTATATAATATATTTTCCCATTCTTCGTCCGTCAAAACAAAAATTCCGTCTTTTTCCCATTTTGTTTAAATGTGTTTGGTAGACTGGTTGTACAAGTCATTAATGCATTTATATACTTTAGATAGTATTCCCCTTGAAAGTTCTGATTTATATGCTTTAATAAAGAGTTCAGTCAGAGGGTTATAACAATCGTTGCTTTGTTTTATTTCTTGATTATAATAATTTCTTATTCGTAAATACCTAAATAAAAGTTTCTCCAAGACAAAAGATTCCTTCAACATATCAAAGCTTTTTCATTTAATTTTCTTTTACAATCTGGAAGAAAACTCTTATGCCTTTTGTTATCCAGATCCTAAATCTCAGGTCGGTGCTAAAAACTTAAAACTTTGGTCATAAGCTAACTAGCTCAAAATTTTAACGTCATTTTTTTAATTTATATGTATCTATTAGCTTTTCACATGTGATAAGCACCAATTTTGCCCATGGTATTTCAAGCTTAAATTAAAAATATGAGAATACAGAGGACACTTTTTATTCATTCGAGATCATGTATGTCTACTTTCCACTCTAATATATTTTAGAACTGGACTGAAAAGTAAAAGGTACTTTTCCTCACCCGCAGCATTGGTTTAATAGTAATTTTTTAGCATGTTGGTGACATTCTGCCTGAAGGTTTTGTGTTCAAGTTCAAATTTGAGCATTGCAAAGCTTGAAATAAATAAATAAATCACAATTCGACATTTTCCATATTGATGCAGCCCTGTTGTTCATGTTCATGTTCATGCATGTCTTCGCATAGTGGTTGTACATCCAGCAGATAACAGATCAAATGTATCTATATGTTATAAAGAATACATTATGTATCGTCACCAAAGACAATTTTTCCACTAGACTTTCACATTTTTCTCTTCTTCCCGTAAAGTTTTCTCCATGAACCGATTGCCCGCAACACCTCAGAGAAATGGAAAATAGAGAGCAGTGCAGATCTGCTGTAGCGGCTCATTTCAGAATAAAGTGGAGGAAAACCTAATTGAAACTTTCTCCTTGTGATTTGCTGCTGGATTTGAGGCTGGACTTTCCCGTTGTCACAAAATCGTTGCAGCAGAGACAGGGAGGCCTAACTGGGGAGGGCTTTTTGGCTTTGAGAGCGCGGGGTTAAGTGATGTGCCTTTTGAGCTGAGTGGCTCTTGGACACAACGTTCACCCAGGGGTCTGAGGAAGAGGAGGCCTAATGGCAGATCACTGGAGGGGGACAGAGGACTGGGACGTGAGGGTAGGAGTGTGGGTCAATTGTGGGGGAGGTGAGAAAGACAGAAGCAATGAAAATAATAGTACTGATGTTCAAAATGATCCTGTAAATGGGACACAAATACAGAAGTCTCCGAATTGATGGTAACAGTTATTTAGAAGTTATACCTTTGCATCAGACTCCTTCGTCCATGTTGGGAGTAGGAATCGTATTGGAAATTGGATTCCCCTGATATCGGTAGTGGTCCGATACTGAAAATGTTGCCAATATTTGGCATAGATATCTTTTTTTTTCTGCACATTCCTAGTCTGTGTGCCCATGTGTCATAGTTTGTTCTCAGAGTATTTTTTATTTTTGTTTTTACAGGAAAAAAATCATTCCATATCTGTCCATCCCCAGTTGGGAGTCAAACCCACAACCATCTTGCTGTGAGGTGAGAACGCTAAACACTATTCAATTTCATTGCACACAATTCAAAAGACACTTAAATGTAATTTAATGTCATTTTCATAAAATAATCAAGTCAACAAGTCTAGCTCCTTTCAAGCAAGTGACTTTTGGCACCAAACCCAAGCCTGGGTAAATAAGCTAATGCTGTATTGAAAACATGTGACTTTCATTATATATTATTAGATTAAATTTACATGATATTCAAAACATTGAAAAACACTGGTGGGTGCTGCACGGCGGTCGAGTGGTTGGGGCGGCTCCGTGAGTTAGAATCTCGGCTCTGAAAATTTGCTCCATGTCCTCCCTTCTCTCATCCCCATTTCACGCTTACTTTCTGTCTAATAAAGCCTTCTGGCCCAAAAAAAAAAGAAAAACTCTGGTGGTGTTACCTGCTTGTTTCCATGGAGATAAATCAGCTACGTTCCCTGCACAAGTCTGGAAAACAACTCGAGAACTCGGGTCAAAAGCTGCTGCTCGACTTCCAAATAAGGTTTTTGCTTTCAGGGAAGCAAATAACAACAACTTAATGTTAGTACTATCAAATGGTGTAAAAGTGCGGACTCTGTGATTTTATATTTGGTGACATAAAAATCCAGACTTTCCCAAATAAAAGCACATGAATGCAAACAACTCAGAACCCTTACATCTCATCACGGAAACTTGAGCACCTGAGGACCACATGAGCGCAGCATTACTACCATCCATGGGGACAATCAAGCGCCAGATGCCTCACCAGAAGTTCCACAGTGCACCTTTAATATGGAGCCTTCACACTTGGAAGTCACGGACTCTTGAGAAGATGAAAGTTTGTAGTATAAAAAATATGGTCAGAATAAATCTCTCTCCATCCTTCATTTATCCAAGCTTGGGACTAACCCATGATAGAAATATGCATTCATTGTAGACTCAAATCCAACTCTGCTCAAAACACAAACACATACACAAACAAACAAACAAACAAACAAACACACAAACACACATATAGCCTGTTTTTCTTTAACTTTAAGAAGCCTATAATCATTCATCCACATCCACTTTGTAAACACTGTGGAGCGAGGTGGACATTACAATGACAGATCATAATGCCGCTGCTGCTGACAATGGCTTGAGTAAAGCACCAGTCAGAGGTTGGAGCAGCTCTTAGGCAAATAGAGCGGCCCCCATCGCCATTTGGGTAAGTAGGCAGCAATTACACACTAGCATGATTTAGGGCCGAATGCTGTCAGTGCGGTGAGGAGCCAAGACCTCGGCAGATGAAACAAAAATGGCCCGTATAATAGCGCAAGTGACAATGCAGCCACTTTGGATGGACCGACTATTACTGCTTGTCAACACGGGCAAGAAAAAGAGCAAAACTATGAGCGCTGCAATTAGGGAATGTGAAAGCAAATGGATGTGGTTAAGGGGGAGCAAGGAAGAGTAAGGAGTTTGGAGCGCGACTTAATGCATTGATTTATCGGATTTGTCATCATGAAGTTGTATGTTATAAATTTCCTGACTCCGGTAATAGCAGTAATGAGGTCACAGACTGTACAGTGTCATCTCAGCACTTTGGGGAGCAGGCCTTGTGTTAGAGAGGTAACAATCATTAGCAAAGAGCATCCATCTAAAACATTAGCGAAGTGTCAGCCTGACTTTGGGCTCCGTGTCCTAATGGATTCATTCAGACTATGAGGATTGGAAGAGAAAAGTGGTGATCTGTTAGTGTGAAGGTCATTGAAAATATATCCCAGTCATGAGCGTTATGATCATCACCCGCAGTTGTTAAAATCAAGATGTAAATAGACTGTGATAATTTATCATTTGTACTGAACTGTAATACGAGGTACGATACTAGGCTCTGTCAGCCTCAAGTTGAACTAATCATCCAAAACAGAGAGTAACTATTATATTTTACTTTGTCTAGAGGTTAGCGCGCTCCCTTCACAGCAAGAAGGTCCTGTGATTGATTTCATGTATGTTCATTAACATTCACTGTCCCAACCAAACAAACAAACAAAACATTTAAATGACTCTTTACCATTTTCTCTTTTATTTTTGTCTTTGCAACATTAGTTTGCCATTTTTGGCGTAATTTCCCTTGTCAAACCCAAATAATCCGATAGAAATCAGTTGTTCTATATATCTATATACCGTAATTTTTATTTACAAAATTATATATATATATATATATATATATATATATAATTTTGTGAAAAAAATTACGGTAAGAGAGAGAAGAGAAGAGAGAAGATGAGAGAGAGAGAGAGAGAAGAGAAGAAGAAGAGAGAGAGAGAGAGAGAGAGAGAGAGAGAGAGAGAGTGAGAAAGAGAAAAACCACCTATACCAGATGTGGCCTGAAGTCTCCAGGAGCAGGAGCTTGTACTGCCTGGTGTCGGGGTAGAGCCTCTGCTCCTGGGTCGGTCACTAGATTGCAGGTTCAAACCTCAGAGGAAAAACTACAATTCATCAAGGAATAAAAACAATCTCTGGTTTCCCTGATACAATTTGTTCTCGTCTAATATTAATTTCATTAATTCAAAAACATTACATTATAGTTTTCATTTTGTTTTGTCAGGCAGTGAGGACTTTTCTTTGATCCTGGATAACTGGTACAAGCCAGTATGCGAACACTTAACCGTGGCAAAAGATTCTCAAACAAAACTGGTGTCTGTAAACCCCTTCCTTGTAATGATATCCAGTGATGTTACTATTGTACCCAACTATGTGATTGAATTTCGAGTCCTGGAGCCAAGGTCATTGCTCTGATTGTACAACATAAGCGTCACACCAGTATCATGACTATAATCATTATGTGATTCGGCTGTAGCTCCACTCCTCAGTCTGGACCCCGGACAGCTCAGCGGGCCCCTGCTGCATTTGCATCTCTCAGTGTTTTCCTACAAACACTCAGCTCCAATTAACACAGGATTAATTAGCATCTTTATCTCATTAGGGCCGATCTGATCAGAGGATGATGAGGTTTTCGCCGCGCGCCCATTTGTTTAAGCTGATTGTGGTAATTGCTGTCATTATTATGGTCTCCTTAACGTCATCCCAGGGCCCGCTCACCCCCCGTTTGGACCCCATAAAGCTTAGCCATGTGTCACTGCGCAGTTTAGTTAACCCCTGGAATAGCCCGGGCTTGTCCCCTCGTGTGGTTAACGGCCGGAAGGGTAATTATCACTCATACGTTTGACCCATTAACACGTCGAGCGCCCCTCCTCGCAAACTCTCCGACAGCTTTTGTGCACGCCGCTCCTAATCGTGGTCCTATACAATCCCAAATAAAAACTTTACAGGTCCTGCTTGGAGAGAGGAGGGGGACACATCCACACCAGGGTTAAGTGTGTGGTAAGATGTTTTACACTGCCCCAGAGTCACATTTGTCAATCCGGTAATGATGTAGTTCTCAACTATATGGGTCATAAATGCCAGCAGAAACTATACGCATCTTGTTATAGGTAAGGAAAGGGAAATGATAGCTGTTTTACACATTGGAGAGGTACACTTTTTTGTTGTGTTTGTCAGAAGAATATTTTTGTTGATCATTTTAACCGTATATATTTATTGGCTCATGCGTGGTAATTTTCAGTCATCATTCATAAGTTAGGAATGCTGCTTTCCTTGTTTAGTTGGTCAATAGTAAAAGTCTGCAGGAAAACTGGTCTGTGTTTGACCCATTTTTCAATGCTGCGATCGCAATGGGACCGTTCTTCAGACCCCCAGACCTTGAGGCAGGGTCTTGGTCAAGAGTAGCTACCGTAGTTGAATGATTAGCCAATGTGCTGTTTTAGGTTGAGAGGTCCTGAACAAGTGAAATAAGAGCAAATATGGACCAGTTTGTTGCCGATACCAATGCCAATGTAATTAAGATTAATTGGCCTGTGTGGAGTCTGCATGTCCTTCTCGTGTTACCGTCTTCTCGTGGGTTCTTTCCGGATTCTGTGGCTTCCACCCACGTATGTGTTTGGTCAATTGGCAACTGTAAATTGCCCCTAGTGAAGGAATGTGAGAGTGAATGGTTATTTGTGTGTCCATGTCTCTGTGTTAACCCTGCGACAAGCTGGCCCCTGTCCAGGGTGTGCCCCGCCTAAGGCCCAAAGTCACTGGGATGGGCTCCAGTCACCTCTGACCCCTAACGGGAACAAGCAGTAGAAAATGAATGAATGGTTTAAAATGAGGTTCATGGTGTTCATGTTGTCCCCAAGAAGCCCCGGAAGCCCCGGCTCACTTAATGACTACAGGCCAGTGGCACTGACGTCTGTAGTCATGAAGTCATTTGAACGCCTGGTCTTGCCCCACCTCAAGTCCTTCACCTCCTCCCTGCTGGACCCCCGCAGTTCGCCTACAGAGCCAACAGGTCTGTAGACAACGCCATCAACCTGGCACTCCACTTCATCCTGCAGCATCTGGACTCCCCGGGAACCTATACCACGATCCTGTTTGTGGACTTCAGCTCTGCTTTCAACACCATCCTCCCTGCTCTGCTCCAGGACAAGCTCTCCCTGCTCAACGTGCCTGACTCCACCTGCAGGTGGATCACTGACTTCCTGACGGATCGGAGGCACAGCGTGCGGCTGGGGAAGAATGTCTCAGACACTCGGACTATCCGCAACAGGCTCTCCACAGGGCTGTGTACTTTCTCCTCTGCTCTTCTCCCTGTACACAAACTGCTGCACCTCCAGCCACGACTCCTTGAAACTGATCAAGTTTGCGGACGACACCACCCTCATCGGGCTCATCTCGGACGGGGATGAGTCTGTCTACAGGAGGGAGGTGGACCGGCTGGTGTCCTGGTGCAGCGGTAACAACCTGGAGTTCAACGCTCGAAGACAGTGGAGGATGACCATGGACTTCAGGAAAGTCACAGCACCCTAGCCCCCCTTATCATGACAGACTCCCCCATGACACGGTGGACTCCTTCTGCTTCCTCTGCATCACCATCACCCAGGACCTCAAGTGGCAGCCCTCCATCAGCTCCCTCATCAGAAGGCCCAGCAGAGGATGTACTTCCTGCGGCAGCTGGAAAGCCAAGCTGCCAGTGCAGATGATGGTGCAGTTTACACGGCCATCATTGAGTCCATCCTCACCTCCTCCATCACCGTGGGGTACGCCGGACCACAGCCAGGGACAAACAGAGACTACAGCGCATTGTGCGTTCTGCTGAGAAGGTGATCGGCTGCAGACTTCCATCTCTGCAGGACCTGTACGTCTCCAGGGCTCTGGGACGAGCAGGTCGGATCTCCATCCACAAAAATAGTTTCTTTCCCTCTGCCGTTGGTCTCATGAACACTTCTGTCACTTTAACTACAATACAATCAATCACTCACTGCACTGTCACTTTCTGCACTCACGTCTGTAAATTTAACTGTAAATTCTGTGTACATAGTAATGCCTATTTTTATTTTATACTATAGTCATTTTAAATTGTTTCTTAATGCACGCCCTTTTGATTTCATATATGTTGTTTTTATTATTGATCAGTGTTTTATGTTGCACCTTAATGCCAAAACAAGTTCCTATGTTATGAATTCTGTTCATTGACATTTCTGATTCTGATATGAAATTGGCTGGATAAAACTGTGTTCACGTTCTCAATGGCTGCTTTTGGTTAGCATGATCGGACAATTTTTGGCTGGCGATATGTGACTGTCAAAAGAACTCTGCAACAAGATGTTCTGAGCTTTGAATGAGGTATGGCATGTGTTTGTGGCTGAATAGGACCAGTTAAGCATACTAATCCAAAATATCGGTGCAAATTGCCGACTTTTTGGGCGATGTTTCATGAGCCTCCAAAATCAGCCGATTTAATTGCCAAAAAGATTAACCGGTCGGGCCCAAGAGATTTTTTAATGAGAAAAGTAAGAGAGGACATGTTGCCATAAGGTGTCAAAAGTGAACAGCCAAAACTGAGTAAAAGACAGGATATCGGGATCTAATGTTGAACCCATAAACAAAGAAGTGACTGACTCTAATCTCTTTGGCCTCTTTCTGAATTACATAAAAATATATATTTTTTTAAAAACACATTTTACATTTAGATTTACTTTTTTTGGAGTGTTGATTTAATTGAAATTGTCACAGTTCATATTCTTTGGTTCTTAGGATTATATTGTGACATCAATAATCACAATCATCATTATTACGCAATCAATTATCTGATTATTGAAAACATGTTTTTTGGGGGGTATATAGTGTGAAACTAAGCAGATCCTTATTCAAAATTGTCTTCTTTGTAAACTGCAATATTGATCTAAAATGGCTTAATAAACAGAAGCCTACATGTATGACCCCCCCTCCCCCATTAAAAAAAAGAATTGCAACTAAGTACAAAGTTAGGTGGAGTTAAGGGGTGGGTGAAAAGAACCACCTGCAAAATAATGTTGTAATGGATTGAAGCAGGTGACCAAATACTGTATGTAACGTTATGGTATAATATAGCGAAATGTTGGCGTGAAATCTCAGAACCAAGCACATCTTTAAGACTGGCCTCGTGATCATAAATATTGTGCAGATGTAAAGCCTGCTCTATCAGAACAGAAGACCCTGTTTGTGAGATGGGGAGCTATTACTTCAACATGAACTTGGATCTACGGCCCACAAGAGAACGGGAACAGCCCCAGATTGAGATATATCGCACAATAGAAAAAGAGGCGCATTGATCTCCGTGAGTGCAAACTTTACACTTGCCGCTAACTTCTCTGAAGGGAGCCATCAAATTTTATATGCTCGTAACTATCTCGCCCCCTCTAAATGTTAACAACTGTGCACTCATGCTATACGGCCCACCCCCCTTTGTTGATGAGTGGATTTGGGGCAGAATAACAAGCCGAGACTGCAGCGTGAAATGAGGTACGGCCCGCGTGTGACCGTGACAACCGGTGTGTTAAAACTTAATTCATAGGGCCAATATGCGGGGCCCTCCAGTCAATGAGCTCCTGGGGGGGCCCTAAACACGTGAACAAGAAGATGTATGTGTCAGCGTCGGAACAAGGGTCGTGCTGAGAAACACCCTCCAGGCAGAAGATGGATCTGCCGCTTCAAGAAACTTTTGCATCATGGGAAGTCTGACATTTTGAAGGATATGACTATTTCTGAACACAAAGGTAAAACTCGATATTTTTACATGAGTTGTCTGGTGTTTTGAGGAAAAGTGGATTTATATGTTTTTGTATGTGGCATAGCAAGGTGGTTTGCTCTCCTTCGAAACCAAAAAGTAAACAGTTTCCAGATTGTATTGCATTGTGGAAGGAATAATTGAAGCGGTAATTGTTTTACAGTGGTGGCAATTGGCCCTTTTCACGATAGTTCATTCTCTATGGGTAATTAGCAGAGTCTGAAATAAATCTAACTTCAGACAGCGGAGATCGGATTACAGATGTATAATCACTGACAGCATGTTAAGACTTTTATTATCTATGTGGTAAAAAAAAAACGTGGGTGTTTTTGTTGGAACACTTTCAGTTCAGTTGATTTAGTTTCAGTCACATCACATTTCATCACGTCACACACAGATATACAAGTTTTGAGTGACCAAAAAGGGCAGAAGCAAAACGCTTGTGTGTCCAATATGCGTCCATTTATATTTAACAAGTTTCCTTTTTGTCTAAGAATGAAAGAGAATAAGTGGTACATCTTTAACCTTAACGTAAACATATTTATTAATTTAGGTAACTTTCATGGCCTGAAACAATTTGTTTTTAATACAAATAAAGAATTACGCTTTCATCTCTTTACTAACATTATTCCATAAGCCCCCAAGTCGTTTTTTGACTTCTGGCAGAATACATTTATATTTATTTAGTTTAAAGTACTTTTTATACTTGGATTTGATTTAACAAATAATGTATTTGTGTGGCAAATATATCCAACTTTATTTATTAGACGTATTGCTCATTTCTGTAATAAAACTATATCATTGATGAAGGTCTAAAACCCACAGCTCAATAGGTCATGTGTGGAAGTATCAAGGTAGAGTAAGTAATTAATAATCTTCACTTTTGTACAGAATACCAATATTCTTTGATATTTTTGTGTTTATATATATATATGTATATATATATATATATATATATATATATATATATATATATATATATATATATATATATTGTATATATGTATGTATATGTATATATATATATATATATATATATATATATATATTGACCTTATTACGCCCCGCCCACTTTTTCCTCTTTTTTCCCCCATAGTATCGGCACTTTCGTTGTAATCGCACTTCCGGTCCAGTGGGGACTCCATTGGTTTGAATGGAGAACGAGGGAAAAGTCTCGCCTTTGAAATATGCTTTAAAGTAGATTCCCTGAGTGGCCCGAAAACGGCTTTCTAGTCTGTGTAGAACTTAATTTCTCTGGAGGTCGGCAGCCCTATGTTCACTAATACAACCGGAAGGATTTCGTCGGATGGCGGCGCCCAGATGGGTGAATATGTGGTTTCTATGTTAATAGAGTCAATTACAAACCCTAGAAATTCAAATCGAAAACTTTCTCGATTTCAATCTATTTTAAGTTTTATGTCTTTCCTCATGTAATGTTTTCATATAAACATAATAGATTCAATGTTAAAAATATCTGAAATCGTGCATATTTGGGATATACAAATCTGAAAATTATTGCTTAAAAAAGTCCAATTTAAATTTTGCCTCCATTCTTTTTAGTCAAAACTTAAACAAATGCTTAGGTTTAGCGTCATCAAAATGGTGCGATTGTGTCAAGACATTTCTCCCATTTGTATTGTAATTTCAGTGGGTGTTCAAGTCCATTCCCATGCTATTTTTGAGTGAAATGGAGGTGAAGAGAGGGGAGTGACATTCAAACAGACTGATTACGACACAAACCCGATCATGATTGTCCCAAAAGGCCATCTTAGGGCTGTTTTTATTATGACTTATTGTACCTACATCTAAACACTTCCTCTGGCTATACAACCACGTTTGGCAGTTCAAAATTTCCAAGAAACTTTTCAACCATGAAAGCACTTTTTTAAAATACTTCCAAGAACAATATCTCCCCAAAGTGCTCTAAAAATACAGAGACTTTCATCACGTTTTAATTCAAGGCGATAATTTGTTGAGACACCCTTTCAGGAAACATTTAGGTATGACTTCTCTCCTTCGCCAACTTTCAATTACAAATTTCAGATAAAGCGGCGCCGATTTTTACACTTGTGACAGCGGCATGACAGCACCCCGGCATTTCTTGTTCCCACTCACCTCTGCCTCTGAGCACCATGAAAAGACTTTGATTCCCCCAATAGTAACCCTCCGAAACAACAAGTACATCTATGCTATCTATGCTAACAACACAATGCGAAGCGGCAATGCGTAGCCAGCCATCTGTACCTCCAGGGGGAAGCAGCGGCGGCTTCAAAGCGCTACACGGTCGGCGATACGGCATCTGAAGGAGTCCTCAGTCACTCACGCGCAGGCAGGCTGACACATCAACACCCGAAGAGCAGACTTGAAATGCCGTTTGCCCCACGGTTGAGGATTTGATGTCACTGCGGCTGGTATTCTTTTCAATTCATGAGAGCGGGAACAAGGAGGAGTCCTGGAGGAGACACTTCCAGACACAGAAAGACAGGCTTCCAGACGTGGAAAAGGGAGACTTTTTTTGGTTTGCAGCGTGGGGGTGATGGGTTTTTAAATAATAAAGGGAGAGAATATTTGGTGTGGGTTGAAAGTGTTTTATTATAGTAGAATTTTCAGAGTTAGTATAAAGTCAGTGCATCTTGAGAAAGTAGTTTTGATGAGTAATTCACAAAAGACATATTATTCAAGGATTTTGTGAAGACCCAACAGAGGTGTTCAGGTATTTCAGGTTTGGCATCTATTTCGAGAGTAGTTCACACAAAGACGTAATCTCCGTCAGACTCGCGCCCGCAGTGCTCCAAGGTCAGTCACTACATCTACATAGTCCAGTTCAAAATGCATGTAAACCTGGAAACTACAATTGAGGTGTCTTAAGTCAAATCTAGGGTGACCAGGTGACCCTATTTACCCGGGGCAGTCCCAGTTTTGAGCGCTGTGTCCCATGTCGCAGATTTGTACAAGACATGTCCCAGTTGTGCTGGTTTTTGACCACTTTGAAACAGTAAAGAGGGGGATATGATTGTGCCTCTTTAGCCGAATTAGAGAAAACTTGGCTTTAGCATACCCTGAACACAAAAAAGACACTAATTTCCATAGAAGTCGAAGAGGTGTGAATGAGTCATGAATGGACCGAGTGCATAAAAATGTGCTTCATTACTTGCGCTTTTTACAATTGTATTATCGCCCAACCCAACCCGGGTGTGTCCCAGTTTTACATTTTGAAAAGTACGTATGTAGCAGTCCGATTAGCAGAGACATTCAACTGCACCAGGTGAGAAACAGACAGGGAAATATTGCACGTGTGTTTGGACGTGGACTCAAGCTTCTCTCCCTCCAGCCCTGACTAGCACATGTTGCTTTGTTTTGAGCTGCTGAGTTCAAATGAAAGTACGTTAATGTTTCTACTTGAGATGTGGAGGGAAAATGACTGAAAATCAAGTTCTCCTCGTAAATGAGCGGTCACTTATCCAACGTTTGTCAAAAGTGTATGATGGCTGTTTTTATCAGCGATTACAGCTGCAAAGTTTTGGTGCTAATGCTAAGACAACACTGAACGTGCCTCAGTCCCCGCACGATTCTTTTAGACGCTTAGAAACAAAGACAAAGTGCGTGTTTTGCGCGCTCACATGGGTTTTAATGAGTTTGGAAATCTTGCATGACCCGCGCAGGTCCAGAACTGCAATTGGTGCTTGTCGTTTCCAGACGCCATACTTTTACTCCTTCTTGAGTAACGTATTTGGCAGTTTAACACAAATATGACTTCTTCCAGTGCTCCATCACATAACAGTTTTTGTGCATTAGTTAATGTTTTGTTCTTCCAATTACATTAAAGGGCCTTGTTCCCAGTGTTTTGCATGTGACAAAGTAAACTCTGTTTTGCCCTAGTACAGATCTATTTGGGTGAAAATGAGACCACAGTGCTTTCTGTGCATCTAAAAATCTATAATTAGGGTGTTAGCATGTGTTTGTTAGCTTTACCCTGATGACAAATCTTGCTGTTGTTGTGAAAAAACGCTTATGAAGTCATTTAGGAGGCTGGGAACGCATTAGGTAAGAGAGCGATACATGCGAACTGCTGCATAGAGTTTAAAATGAACTAGTTCTGTTTTTCACATTCTTAGACAGGAAAAATCAGGTACAGCGCTTTTAACTTCAAATCATAAAAGGAAATGAAGTCTCATTTGACTGTCGTGTCCTTGGGTAAGACACTTCTTTCACTTTCTTTTAGGATAAGAATGGTATAAGCCCTCCTGCTGCAAACAGAAGGCAGCACTGCAGCATCTAGCACGGCTCGTACTCGCTCGATTCTCTGCTGGAGCTTCAATTACGACCGCAAGTGCCTCTGATGCAGCAGAAATATTCATATCAGAGCTGCCCCACTGAATCCAACACAGCCCGAGTACCTTTGAGCCTCGCACATGCATAATCAGACCAGCTAGCACCAGGCGAGGCTTTGGTGAAATAAATAAAGATTGTGGAGAGGAGGCTCAGCAGGCTATAGTGCACTACTGCTCTTTGAAGTCTTCTGCCGATCGCATAGGCCTAGACCCTTTTTATCTATTACTTTGGGAGTCCATATACCCATTTATATTCACTACTGCGCTTGGATATTTCAGTCCGCACAAAGATCAAGGTTGATTTTTTTTCCCCCTCCCTTTCGCTCTCCCTATTTTATTTTATGTTATTATATTTATTTATTTTGGTTGCTGCGATAAGGGCGGGTATGCTCACTCATCTATTTGATATTCATAGCTATTGTTGTTTCCCCCAGAGCACAGGATCATATGCAGGCTGACTTTGAGATTTCGGTAGAACTTGAGAGAGAGTCAAGACCGCAGTGTGAGTGAGTTTGGAGCTCAAAACTAAATGCAGAGGCTTCTCAAATAACTGTGTGCAACAGACCAAAGAACAACTGTAAGGCAGAAACAGGCTGGAGCTAAAGTTTTCCATACTGCGCTGACGACTGAATGACTGTATATTTATGTACTCCGGGGAAACTACACTAGAAACAGATATTGTACATAATACATACTTGAAAGCAGCTTTAGTTACAGTATAGCAATCTTTATTAGATATATAACAGCAATTGCAATTTCTTATCAATGTGCAATCCAAACTGCACACATGCTTTAGGGAATGTGCAATCAAAACTGCACACAGGCTTTAGGGAATGTGCAATCAAAACTGCACACGTGCTTTAGGGAATGTGCAATCAAAACTGCACACAGGCTTTAGGGGATGTGCAATCCAAACTGCACACATGCTTTAGGGGATGTGCAATCCAAACTGCACAAATGCTTTAGGGAATGTGCAATCCAAACTGCACACAGGCTTTGGGGAATGTGCAAACAAAACTGCACACGTGCTTTAGGGAATGTGCAATCAAAACTGCACACAGGCTTTAGGGGATGTGCAATCCAAACTGCACAAATGCTTTAGGGAATGTGCAAACAAAACTGCACACGTGCTTTAGGGAATGTGCAATCAAAACTTCACACAGGCTTTAGGGAATGTGCAATCAAAACTGCAAACGTGCTTTAGGGAATGTGCAATCCAAACTGCACACATGCTTTAGGGAATGTGCAATCCAAACTGCACACAGGCTTTAGGGAATGTGCAAACAAAACTGCACACGTGCTTTAGGGAATGTGCAATCAAAACTGCACCCAGACTTTAGGGAATGTGCAATCAATACTGCACATAGGCTTTAGGGAATGTGCAATCAAATCTGAATTTTAGACCAGCTGATGGTGTATTACTAGTGGTTATGTTGGTCTTCTGCTTTCATTTAATGGTGGGTGTTGAATATTCTGATGTCTTCTGCTAAACCATGTGACTCTAGGTAAAGGCATTGAGCACTTTCACTGTCGATTCCATGTTAACACTGCACCACTGTCCTCCCACTGTATCTAGTCTGCTACAGCACTTTGTTTCCATATAACTCCCACATTCAAATGTTCTCTGTGGCCATAAACATGAGTGTAGCTCTTTCACAGTAAAGGTTCCTCGCGCCTTCAGGCCTCCATCACACCAGCGTGAATCATGGAAATGTCAAGGCTGCCACAGTAAAGCTGCTATATTAGAATGTACAGAAGTCTAACACCATCTTCAACCCATGCAGACTAATGATACTCTATAGTGGGATTTTATGGAAGAAACCAGCCTATGTATGTTGCATGGTTGTGATGTTAAATTGTAGGTAAGTGTATTGTGAGATGAAACTTAGATGATATGTTGATATGTAATTATTAACAGCTAATTGAAATGTTTTATTCACTTTTATTCACACTGTATAGTATATTCACACTGTTACCATATTTTCTTTCTTTCTTGGTGGAATATTTATAAAGACATCCTTGTTTTTTGGAGAACAACTACTGTCAGCAGAATGAAGAATTAAAATATTAACAATAAATTAAGCCATTAGCAACGTGAACGCTATGCTAATAGAGCCACAATTTGACAACAGAACGAGTCTGTTGATGATTTATGGAAAACTAGACTGTAGAAGTACTGATTTTTGCCTGTGACACAACAACCTGGGGAAAATTCCAGCTGCGAGGATTTTGGGCATTGAAAGAAGAGTACCTTGTAATCAGGGCAGGTAAACAAGTGCAAATGAAACAAAAAACAACTCTAACACAATGCATAAGACATACTGTGATTTTATGAGGAAATATCTGGTGATTTTGGTAGAACAAAGGCGTTCATAGTTCTCTCATAGCTCATTGCTCTGGTCACTTAGTAAAACGTGTTGATTGCTGCTGTGGTGATTAGAGGTGACATATAGTGGAGGTTAGCTCTGAGCGAGGACACTCAGACGTAACCTTTACGCCTATCACCTTCAGCTAATGGTCTGCATGATCACAGAGGTGTTAGCGCGCGGCTATTTTTATTCTCCTTGTTACATGAAGCAAATGTAAGAAATTTACCAGAATGTGCTCCAAGATTCTACTATATGAATGACATTGACTTTACAAACATTGACAGCAGGAAATTATATTTAGTATTGAGCGGTGGTTTAAAGTACAAAAGTAAAAGTACTGTACTTAAGTTAATGTTTTACGTATACCTGCACTCAAATCATTTTACAGTGGATACTTTTACTTCGCTCCATTTGAGAGCAGGTATCTGGACTGTTTACACCACTACATTTTTAACTGTACGGAAATTTAAAATCATTTCCAAATGGTTTGAGAAGTTATTTTAACATGTTCATGGAGACATCTTGCAGAAAGGTTTTGAGTTCAATCTCAGCTTTTAGCAAACAAAAATATACACATAAATTAAACTATGGGAAAAAAAATATATAGCCTATGTAAAATATATTCATTCAGACTTTTGTTGATTTTTCCAAAGATCAGCACAGTCGTTCATCAAAAATACCACATTTAACGCTTTATGAGTACTAAAAATCTGTGAGAAATACTTTTACATTGTACTCTTAAAGTACATTTTACTTATGGGTACTTCAATACTTATAAGTAGATTTCTAATGTAAACTTACTCTTTTAGTATGTTTTTTGCTTAAAGACACAATATGTAACTTTTTAACCAAAAATAGACTCAAACGAAAGCATTGATTTAGTGTTTTATTGCACTAAACGTATAAAAATTTGTCCTTACTGCATCTCCCACATACCTGACTCGTGCTTGGCCTGGAGGAGGAGTTTCCACCACCGTCCTTGTTGCAATGGAAATGTTGTTCTTTGGCTAATACATTCACAGTATGGCATAAAACATGTCTAGCTATCTGAATGAAAAAAAATTAATGTGTTAGTCTTACGTTCTATTTCCATGGAATTATCGCAGGTGACTTTTCACCTCCAGAAAGTGACATACTGTGACTTTAAGTAGGCCTAACAAAACCCAGCACTTCTCCCACCCCTGATATTGAGTCTACAGTGCATGTAAATCCATGTTGTAAGGATCATTTCACGCTGCAACAACTCATAATTAGACCCAGCACCACTTCCTCTGCGCCCGCACTTGTAACAGAAACACACTTAAACTCAAAGTCGCAGCGAGCCAAACTTGTGCGCGCTGACAGAGGTGTGATTGGACAGCCTGTGATGTGGACAGACTGCCAGCCGCTGCAGCAGGTACAGACAAGCTACAGATGGATCAGAGATGTGCAGCCGCAGCAAATCTGGAACTCTTAATAATTCAGCAACTTCTTGTGTGACATTGAGTGCAGTTTAGCTCGCACTCAAAACCGGGCCCAGATGGAAAGACATACGCCGCGTCTCCTCCGGAAAACATGGCGCTATAACAGGAGCGGTCCCAGGAGGAGAGAGAGGAGGAAAGAGAAAGAGAAAAGGGAAGAGAGCGAGTCGGAGAGGTAAGGACAGGCAGACTGTAGCCGGCCCCCCTGAGACCTCCGGCTCTGCTGCTAACAGCTTGAGTCCACAGCCGCATGCTGCCAGACACTTCCTCCTGTTTGGGGGATTTGGGCTGAAATCACACCATGCAGTCCTCTGGGTTTAGACAGTGACCACATGTACACTGGGAAGCAGGTAGCAAGGGCCAATTTTCAACTTAGTAATGTGTTGTATTCAGTGTAGGGAAGAATACTTTGACAATGTTGTTACAGAATACTGAAAACCTGCATTCAAATGTATTTAATAACGTTTTCCATCTAACCAGTGTACTGCCTGAAGTTGCATTAGACTGTAGTGTAAAAACATGCATTTATTTATAAGATAAGAGAACTTTAATCACAAATTAGAGATGGAAACATTGCACGTGCACTCACCGTGGAGCACACCAGCTGTGTTTCAGTGGTTTTGGAAGTCTATTTCTCATTCATTTTTGCCATAGCGATTTAGAAACATTCAAATATTAAGAGGCACAACAGAGGTTCAGCAGCTATGTGGTAACTAATGTCCATAATGTGGTTGTTTTCAGTCCAAAAAGCACATGGACAATTCGTCAAAATGTTTAGAAACAGATAAAAAATACAACTATAGGTCTTGTACTCAGCAGTTACCACACAGAGCTGATTAGCCCAGAGCAAGCGTTCAGGCATTTAATATACATTTTTTGGAATCCCTGGGGAAAATGAATGTAAAATGTACCGTAATTCCAGAACCAAGCGGGCCGTCCCTCCATAAGAGCTGCGCGTTCTATTTCATCACTAATCAGCGAAGTTTGAAGCCTAAATTGTGTGCTCAAATACCGTGATTTTTGGCAACAGCGCAGATATGTTCTGAAAGCAGTTGTTAGTGTCACATATGAATTGTTAACACGCAATAGGAAAATTAAATGAAACTATAATAAGGAAATGGGGTGGGTTTAAATAAGTCGTAATCCCCCCACTCCTTTTAGAACATTTTTGACTTGTGATGTCGTTATTTGTGACATGACTAGTGACTTGTGTCTTTTCCCCTTTTTACAAACCAGCTTAAAAATGAGCCATGCAGGCCGCCATATTTGTACAACAATTTACAACAGAAGCATGATTAAACCATCTATTTAACTCACTTATAACCATTACATTTTACTGTCATAAGTAAATTGTTGATCGTAAAACCATAACAATCTTAATTTGAGTCGTTATTGTGCCATATGATTTAACCCTCATAAAGTCACCCATAAAATCGGACTGGTGCGTCCCATTCACCAGTTCTTAAATCCAGCTGCAGCGCTGACACTGTAATTGTCTTGACTTAAAACTAAACGGTAAAGTCATTACCATAACCATTATACTTTATTACTGCTCTTTTATTTATGTATATAGTTTTATATCTTCAGTATATTTTATTGATAATATTGAAAAATCGCTGAAGAAAAGTCACATTTGCATATTTCTCTGCTCCGTATTTGAATAATTTAATGCAATAAAATAGCCTTCCTTATCATTCAAAAATCAAACACTCATAATGGACATTTGATAGCAATTTATGTCGTTTGTATAGGTAATTTAACCTACTTTAAAGAGCAAATGTTGCTTAAGTTAAAATAGTCATGAGCGTCCAATCAGAGAAGACTGTGAACAATCTCAAGAGGGACAAGAAACCACTGTGACAAAGCAGAGGGATATGTCTGGAGCATGGTGGAAGGAATAAAATTTGGATATTTAAAATGACAATGTGGTTATAGTTTGTGAAAAGTTAATAAAAGCAAACAATATTGGTAAATTGAGTTTGCTAAAGTTCAGTTGATAATCGCAGTTCAATATCATTCACTTGAGCACAAAAGATTTTGGGATTGTCCAACTGTTTCATTGCGATAAGATTAATAACTCACTTCAAATAATTTTCCACATTAACGTCCCACTTGCCCAAATTACAGAATCTGAACTAAACTCTGCAGTGGAAACAGTAGTTGGATACCTGTAGAAACTCGATCCAATGTCGCTTTTGTGGAGGGAGGGTCCAGTACCTTTTATAAACGCTTGATAGAGGAAAAGCACACCTGAGAGCCAGCTTTAGGTGACCTTTTAATAAAAGAGCGGTTCCACAGTTCAAACTGTGACCCAATGTGATCGTGCACATGTTGAGCATATGCAACATACCAGAAGCCAAAGCGGTTCCTCATGAAATGGGGTGCATATCCCCTTTGCAGTTAATTGGTCTGTGCCCAGCCTCGCGACACTACTTCAAGTTGACTCGCTGTTGTGTAGAATCCCCTTCCACCTAGTTCTATCCTCATGGGGGTTCTCTGGCAGACGTTTAAAATAATCAATATTTTAAGATTACGCAACAGACGAAGAGTAAGAATGGATATTCTCAGAAAGTGTCTAAACGTGTTAAACTTCCGATGTCAATCACTTCACTGGAGGAAACGTCCTCTGTTACGGGAGGTGTTTGTGCATCATGCTAATGCCGAACACAACTAAAACTTTCAAACGTAAAACAGGATTAAATAGTGATTAAAAAAAGATAATAATAATTTCTTAAAAAATATTTGTCGCAACCATTTTAAATTTAAATAAAACAATACATTTGATAAGTAAATTCATTTAGGTCAAGTATGTTTTATTTTGTATATTTCTTTCTTTGCACTCGTGGGGAACCGATATTTTTTGTGTTACAATACAATGTTTGAGTTGTAAAGAAGAATTAGACTAGATACTACTCATTAGCTATTTAGTATTCAGGTCACTTTTTTTAAAGTATTGGACATTTAAAAAAGAATTTACTTGGATTATTTTGCTTTAAGGCTGTTTGTTCTGTCAGTGTAAAGTTGTTTCAATTTTATTGTATCATGATTTCTGTAGCAATTATCGCATTTCAAAATGTGTTATTGTGACAGGCTTCTCCCGCTCTCTTGCTCTCTCTCTCCCTCCCTCCACCTCCTATTTTCTCCCTTTATCCCTCTCTTCCTCCCTCCCTCTTTCCTGTCTCTCTCTGCCTCCCTCTCTCCCTCTCTCTCTCTCCCTCCTCCTCTCTCCCTCTCTACCTCTCTCCTCTCCCTCTCTCTCTCTCCTCTCTACCTCTCTCTCCCTCCCTCCCTCTCTCCCTCTCTCCCTCCTCTCTCTCCCTCTCTCTCTCCCTCTCTCCTCTCTTCCTCTCTCTCCCCTCTCTCTCTCCCTCTCCCCTCTCTCTCTCCCCTCTCTCTCTCTCCACCTCTCTCCTCTCTCCCTCTCTCCCTCTCTCCTCTCTCCTCTCTCCTCTTTCCTCTCTACCCTCTCTCCCTCTCTCCCTCCTTTCTCCCTCCTCTCTCCTCTCCTTCTCTCCTTCCCCTCTCCCTCTCCCCTATCCCTCTCTCCCTCTTTCCCTCTCTCTCTCTCCTCTTCCCTCTTCTACCTCTCCCTACCTTCTCCCTCTTTCCCTCTCTACCTCTCTCCCCCTCTCCTCCCTTTCTCCCTCCCTCCTCTTCCTCTCTCTCTCTTCCCTCTCTCCCTCTCTCCCTCTCCCTCTTCCCTCTTTCCCTCTCTACCTCTCTCTCTCTCTCTCTACTCTCCTCCCTCTCCTCTCTCACCTTCCCTCCCCTCCTCTCCTCTCCTCTCCCTCCTCCTCTCCCTCTCTCCCTCTCTCCTCTCTCTCTCTCCCTCTCCCTCCCTTTCTCCCTCCCTCCTCTTCCTCTCTTCTCCTTCCCTTCTCTCTCTCCTTCCCTCTCTCCTCTCTCCCTCCTCTCTCTCCTCCCTCTCTCTCTCCTTCCCTCCTCTCTCCCTCCCTCTCTCTCTCCCTCTATTCTCTCTCCCTCTCTCCCTCTCCCTCTCTCTCTCCTTCTCTCCCTCTCTCCCGCCCTCCCTCTCTCCATCCCTCCCTCTCTCCCTCTCTCTCCCTTCTCCTCCTTTCTCCTCCCTCTGTCTTCCTCTCTCCTCTTCCCTCTCTCTCTCTCTCCCTCCCTCTCTCCCCTTCTCTCCTTCCCTCCTCTTCTCCTCCCTCTCTCTCTCCTCTATCTCTCTCCCTCTCTCCCTCTCCTCTCTCTCTCTCCTTCCCTCCCTCTCTCCCCCTCCCTCTCTCCCTTCTCTCTCTCTCCCTCTTCCTCTCTCTCCCTCTCCCCCTCCTCCCCCCTCTCTTAGCAGCACAGCTCTGGCCTCCAGGCTGACAGTTGCTTTGATAAGGTATCTGCTCCTCCATATTGTGTCTGGGAGTGCATGTACATATGTACTGTTGCTCTGAAGCTAATCCTCTCTGATTGGTGTCCTACCCGCTCTGCCACCCTCTGCTGCTTGCTTGGCACATAGTTTTAGCTGAACGCTGCTTGTTTGGCTGTCGTGTTTGTTGTTTTGTCTAAGGATCACAAGAAGAGAATTAAGTACAATAAAATTACACCTCATGAGCAATCTGAGAAGCTGACAAATAAGAGGTTCAGTTTCTGCTCTCCTCCAGAGATGTCAGCAATCAGACAGGAACAATAACTAACGACATTAGCGATAGGCGGACTGGCCTAAAGTGGTTCAGACTGTGAAACCTCTTTGTTGGGGCACAGTCCAGACAGGACTCTTGGAACGATGATGAAGACCACTCGAGGTGACAGCGCCCCATTGTCCAGTCCCACCCAGACATTGCAGTCACGAGTGAGCAGAGTACACATGTATCAAGTTAGATCGCTGTAAATGGAGGTGTGAGATTACCAAGTAAGGGTCAGGTCCCTGAGGACAATATGTGCTTATCATGGCAACACAGAATACATATGAATACAGTTTACTTGAAAATGTAATACCAGCTAACAATAACACCAATGGTGCTAACCTGATGACCCCCCCCCCCCCATCTCTTTCAATGTTGCTGAGGTCAAGAGCAGAGGGCGACCACCGGGCAGGGCCCAAAGACCCTTCTTTAAATCTTGAGCTTGGTGTAAGTTGATGGAGGAACCCAAGTACCTAAACCCAACCAAAAATGGTGAGAACAAGAAAACTTCACACATGGAATTGAACCAGAAACTTCTTGCTATAGTGACAGAGTGGACGTTTGGAAATAAATTCTTAGCTTTAACTCTAACAACTCCAACGTACATTGAATTGAGGCACACAAGTTTTTTGTTGACAGGGTTTATAAATAATTTATTAAATATGTTAGCTTGAAAGAGTTAGTAGTTTGGTGCCGCTCGTGTCCGAGTGGCTCGCACATATGCCTGCCGTGTGGGGAAGGCTGCAGTCTTGTGAGTTCAAATCTGGCTCTTGACAATTTGCTGCAAGTCATTCCCCAGGTCTCATTTCCATTTCACAAAATAAAGCCTACGGGCTAAAAAGAAGAACCATTTGGCAGTTTGTTGTTGTAATTCATATTCCCATGGATCCATTACAGTTCATCCACAAATCAAACTATTTTTTCTCAAAGTTGTTGCACATTGAGGACATTTCATGATGATGACAAAAGGCACGATGACAATAACACTAGTAACTTGGGGACATCTCACAACTATATTAGTGACCTGATATAAAAACTAATGAATTTGACTAGGCTGATATCTCCAGTAGGCTACATTTAGGCACAAACCTGAGGTAGGACATCACGCCGCTTTGACTGGCACACAGGCTCATTTATAGCACTGGGACACTTACAGACTGGATTCTATAACACCTGGAGACGAATGGCAATGAGGAACGACATCAAAAGTGATCAGAAGCGTGTGAGGTCAGAGGACGGCTGACGTGAAAGAAGCGATTATATTGACTGACAGCTGACAGAAACAGCCTACTGAAACCAACCAATTTATTACAACGTAGGCTCAGAAACTCACTGTAAAAGGTTAGGTGTTTGTCTATTTCACTTCTACCTCCTGTTTTCTGAATTCTACCACTTCAGCGCTTTTCTGTGACTTTGTGCTCGCTTCATCAGATACAGAGTCATTTAAACAGCTTAAAACGGACAAATGGACCCTTGCATTGGAGAGTGTAGAGGAAAGGGAGAAGGAGATATCTGGGATAAGGCCCCATTTTGAGTGTGATTACTATCAGAGGAGTCAGGGGAAAGCAATCAGAGCACCCACCAATTCCCCATCGTTTTATCACCGCAAATACTATCTGCAACTCATCCGCCGGTGTTATCCCAGAGGCAGAGGACACACCACGGCAAGGAGAAATTCTAACAGCAAGAAATGCGTTTGGATTAATCACAGGGGAGATAGGGAAAAGTGTATTTAGTTTAGTCATCTTGGTTTGACATGTAGTCAAATGAAGTGGTTTGTGTAGCAGAGCGGGTGTTGTAATAAAATTTGGGTTTGATCAAAATTAACTTTAGATTAAACTAAATAAAACAACAACGCCACCGGGATTCAACCCAGAAAATAAGAACTAAAGGACACACAGGTTTGTTCTTGATTAAACAGAGGCGGATCCAGTACTACGAAAAAGGCATATTTAACAGTTAATCAATTGAAATAAATAGTTCAAGCATTAAACAGGTTTAATTCATATTCAGTTGATGTCACAACTTGTTGTTCCTGGACCTGGACCAAACAGGGCAGGTCCATAATAAAAACAGGAAGGGCACACCTAAGGCGCCAGGAAGTGTTTCTAGCTCACGGGTCCATGTGTTGAGGGGCCGTGACGTCGAGACCACGACAATCCCCGAGCCAGCAGAGATCACATCGGAGCCTTATCTTAAGTGGCGCCAAGTGACTGAACCCCACAAACATCTACAAAAGGAGCAAAACTACAACATCAAACCTTATTAAAGAGCACAACAACACCAACAGAGGACGTGGAGCAGCACCCAGGGACCCAGGAAGTGCGTATGTCAGAGAATGAATGACAAAACATAAACGGCTAATTCCTCATAAGAAATAAATGGCGCAGGAAGTATAGCACGGCATTTTCTTTCTTAAGAGTAAAAATGTCACGAACTGACTTTGAGAAGCAACAAGCATCAACACATTTGCATATCGACGTTGTTATGGCGAATTTGTCTGCACCTACACACCGCGGGCCACTGGCACTCCACCCGCTGTGCACATGTTTGTTCTGTGGTTCTCCTCTGCGCATTCCTCTGCAGTCTTTGGCTTAGGGAGGGTCTGTTTTCTCTTAGGGAGCAGCAGAGGAGCAGGGGTGAGGAGTCATGGGGAGGGCAGGCTGACAGATAGAGACGAGGTGGAGCTGGGGTCAGCGCTGGGAGGGACGTTTCCTCACTGATTTTATCCGTCCATTAACACAATGCTCCACCTGGCAGCGAGAAGCACACGGACAGACACACACGAGTTCAGAGAGAGATGGATAAACAAATTGTCGCGGTGCACTTGAGATGAATGAAACTTGAGATGAAAACCACTTAAAGAGGAAAGACAAATGTAAAAGTAAAGCCCCAAAGTCACAGGATGCTTACACTAGTGGTTCTCAAACGTTTTACATCAAGTACACCTTTGTTTACAATAAGAACTAAATCCAGTCTATTAATGGGTCTAAAGTGACGTGACGCACTTATTGGAACAGCCATTTTGAGGAATAATGGCACAACAAGCACACAAAAAGAAGGGATTATTCATGACATCCCCAAAGTCTCTTTCTGTCACCAGAAATGGATTAGGGCCATCAGGAGGTACGAGAGGACACCAGGATCTCTCCAGACTCTGCAGAGCACTTGTTTCAGGAGCTATTTACACATTTAATGACCACGTTAATTGTGCTAATAAACGTCGTTAACCCACTTGCAGACTTTACGTTAACCTAATTTCCTGCTATATTTTAGGATCGGACATTCACAAAGTATGTTTTGGCCTTTTTTTTATCTTTAGTGAAATGAGTTGTTTTTTGACTATCACGACTGTAACAGCGGAGATACAGTGACGCCCTCGAAATGACAAAAACGAAACTAAGCCTGGACTAAAACATGACTTAAAGGATTAAAAACTGCAAAGGATTAGAATTTCAACTCTGAAAAGGTGCACAAACTTTTCTGGTGCAAGGTCAATCACCTGCGCGTCTCCATGGAGGTGGTAATGCTGGCATTTATTACTTGCAATGTTATACAGTATGGCATTAAACTTACCTCCATGGAGACAAGTACGCCACCAGCCCAAGTTACAGGTCCGATCTGTGGAGAAGCAAGGCTGCTCAGAGTAAGAATTCATGTTGTCCAAGGTATATTGTGGAACATTTTAGGAAGACACATACTTTAGCCATATTGTGCATTAAAGATAACATTTTGCATGAGAAGATATTGTGACTCAATTGTAAAACATGTTCTTTTCTTAGACATTTTTGGCCAAAGGCTTCAGCCCTTAATAAATTGTTCATATTTGTGACAAAGGTGAGCACGTCGCCGCTGCACAGACTGTAAAGAACCATAATGGCACAGAACACTGGGAGGAACAACTGCCCTTTACGCGCGCACAGACATATTTCACTAAAGGTCATTGGTCGAATCCAAGAATAAATAAGATCAGAGAATTTACATTGTGTTTTTCGAGCTTTGAAAACGACAGTCATTTGTTGTGTTTTTGTATTTGTTTCTGGAAAATGTGTTGCCCTAATATTGTTATAGAATGGATCATTCAACCAGGTCCATGTTAAATCAACAACTCAAATGTGTAGAGCCTGTATGTCTGTATAAACACTATGGTATAGTAGTGTCACCATAATCACCATGTAATAAAAACAGATGCCCAAAACAAAAAGGTGACTAACAACCATGTGTGGTTCATGAAAATAACAGAAATGTCTCATAATGTGACAATGACATACCCCATGTTGGTGGATCTGCTCTCTGTGTTCTACAGTTTGCTGAGGAGCATTCCTGCCTCTGCTGGTATTTTGAGCACATGTTTTTCATTTTTGTATTTCACCAACAGAGTAGCTGGAAAAGCAAAACCGCGCCACAGCTGCCTTGAGCCGACTGCTTTGGAAGCTATAGGCTCACTCTCAGGGTCTGCTTCAGATCGCTTAAGGACAGTGGAGGCATCAATCTGATCCAAAGTGAACTCATGGAAACATGGCTATAAACACCAATTCTTTTCGCTGTATATATTGATAACAATGAAGATAATTTTTTCAAGTTTTTACCAAGTGCATCAAAACATTTACCGGTATTTTAGAGTATATAAATCTTCACACTAGACATTACTTTATACACTTATCTGGACATCCTCAGTTTGCGTTTCATCCAGTTGACCCGAGCCAAGCCGAGTCTATCTATCACTGCTGCACAGACTACAGCTCTGATCACTCCATAAATCTCCTAAAGCACTCTTAATGAAAGCCTGTGGTCCGACACAGAGATTTACATACACGTTATGACAGAGGTTTCTACTTTCATTTGGGTTTAGCCACGGCAGAGGGCAGCTCTGCTACTGCATGTGCCAAGTGTAGCAATTTAACATTACAATGAGTGCAAGATAGCATGGGCATTCATTATTGAGCTGCAACTGTTTATGTCACAATATTGACAAATACAATAATCCAGTGATTCTCAAATTGGATTAGTCGCTGTTCAGAGTTTGGAGTTAATTCAACCCATGTTTTCATCCTCCTTTGGGTCAGTCCCTGTTCAAAGCATTAAAGTGTGTGTAGTCCAATTTTAGATCTATTTTGGCCCTAGTTTGGTACTTGTGAAGGGTTTGTGAACCACTGCAATAATACCACCAAGAAGTTCTCCATTTTCCTTATTAACACTTTGTTTTTTCTGCACAAATTGACTAATTCATTCAGGCATGTGCCTTTGCATTTTAATTTAACTGAAACTATAATGACATATATTAATATTGTTATTCCAATACAAAGCATTTATTGCATCTTTTTCTCATATCATGCAGCCATAATTCTCACTATTACAAACAAAGTTTACAATTCATGAAAGGATTAAAGCTGCCAAAGATGTACATGCTTAAAAAACAAGACAATCACAACAAATGTTATATTTCCTAAAATGCATGTTCACCGTGGTCATGATGCTAATTTATAACTGCGCTGCACTATCCAGTGTTGCCAGCTGAGGGTGCCAGACATGATATCAAGGGCTCTGAGAGCGCAGGTGCGTAAAGTACGGTACTCATGTGAAGGTGTCCAATATGAAAGAAATGAGATTATCAGTAATCAAATAAAAAGCGTGGTGTGTGGTTGAGGCATTGCACATGTGTGTTGGTTTGCTTCCTGGCCTCGACCATTTGCTGAATGTCTCTACCCTCTCTCTCCCCCCACTTCATGCTGCAACTGACCTATCAAATAAAGCCTTTGAGTGAGAAAATATATATATATATTTTTTTTTGCCTGTAGGCTTTACTAGACAGGAAAGGACAGTGAGTGAAATGGTGGCTGAGAGAGAAGGGAGGACCACTCGACCACCGGGCAGCACGAGAAAGCTTTATGAAAGGACAAATATTATACATCATTTGTATTGTTATTGGCCTCTTGAGTACCTTTACTTTAGAATCTCATGTTTTAGAACAAATCTGGCTTTTAGCCATCTTCCATCAACTGGAAGCAGAGGGAATTACATAAAAGGGGATCAAAAAGAATGCTACCGTAGTTTCCTCTGACATGCTAATGTGAGCATGCAATTGTAATGATCACATACGAGTATGGCGATGATTCATGGAGCGCAATCTCATGTCATAGGTCGACTATGACATCACACATTGGGGAAATTCAGAATGGAGTGTTTTGACCATCGGAGGTAAGAGAACTTCAACCATTCATGAATGAAGCTAAATGCTACTACACGTATGTTTTTCATGAGGGAACATGTTAGAACATGATTAAAAGCTCAAAAAAGTCAATTCTGCACAATGTGTCCTTTAATGTAAAGGAATTCTTTTCCCACATGGTCATTTGACAGATATGTATGCCAAATGCTCCTACAGTTACTGCATGAAAATAACACATCATATTGTGAGATTCAACCCTGTGACCCTGGGGTTGAAAGGAAAACTCTTCCAGACTATGCCACTGACTACAGACCTAAAAAGTCTAGACAATTGAACAGTGTGAACTCCAAAGTATATTCTCTCCAGTCCCTCACACTGTATCTAATATGGGCCAGTACCTGCTGAACCCATGACACAGGGAGGCCTCTCTGTGGTGAGCCCAGGAGAGCAGCCACAGAAGATGGATGACGCCTGGAGGAGGAAACCAAAGACACGGCGCTGCAGAGAAGTGGCTCCGACGCCTGATACAGTCTTCTCTTAATAAACATCACTGATCCGTCAGATGTTTCACCTGCACCTCCTCGGCTCAGAGCTGGACACTGGTACTACAAAACGCCTCGTAGTAGCACAAACAGGCAACAGATGCTCAATGACAAACAGAACTTTGCATTGGTCTGTAGTTGGAGATCATGTGTAAGTGTGCAGCAGCATTTAAAGTCTATATGACAGGTTCACACGCTTTTCTAATTAGGATGTTGTCTGGTGGGATAGTCCCTGTGGTATATAATTATCATTTCATCAGTCAAGTTGCAGTTTGTGAAGAAAATTTGACAAATAAAAGTTGAAAATAACATGAAGTAGAGCTTCTTACTGCCATTCTTTAGACTTTATTCTTCAGACTCTATTCTTTAGACTTCATTCTTTAGAACATGAGACTTTAGAACCACCAGAACATGACAGCGAACGGGGAATTTCTTTACTCTGACACTCATTTAGTGTGTTTTCTATTTCTGCCAGATTAAAATCTTTTGTTCCAAGTTACGTTTCTGCAGCTTTAGCAATGATCCTGATCCTTTCAGTTTTTCTTTTGATTTTAAGCAGTACAGTTAATAACATCCACCATAAAGAGTACCAAATCATCCCAATCCACAACCACGGTATTCTCAGTCATCTTGGAAGCTTCACACTGGCTGTGAGCAACGCTGGCATCTACTTTCACCTCTTTCCTTGGCACTTTCTTGACTGCCTCCACGTAGGAAATAGCTTGAGAGACTTACAGTTTTTGCACCTCAACAGCCCTTATGCTATCTTCACATCCCCTGTAGGGCAGCGCTATGTTTCTCCCCCACAGTCACAACATCTCAGTTTTTTTTCTCCTTCGGCACATTTTCCATACTCGTGATCTCCAGCACATCTACCACACCTTTGCTTCCCTTTGCAAACTGCTGCTACAAGCCCAAAATGCTGGCACTTGAAGCAACGTAGTGGTGGTGGAACATGTGGCCTTACTTCATAGCTCATGAATCCAATGAACACTTTACTAGGCAGACATTTCCCATCAAGTTTTAACAGTACTGACAGGCTGTCACATCTTACTCCAGACCGGGTCGCTTTTAATCGCCTGTCTTCCTCAACCTTAGCTCCAGTTAACTTCTTTATTTCATCCAGTGACCATCGAAGGGGGTGATGCCTGTGATAACTCCTCTGACCATGTTTCTTTCAGCATCTCAAACAATAACCCTTTTTCCATCCAGCTTTTGAATCTTAATTGCCTTCATTTGCTCGTCTTTACACACAACCAGCAGCGACCCATTTCTAAGAACCCATTTCACTCCCCCCGCCATCTCTTCTTACCTCCACCGCTGCGATGTCATCAAAAAGCAACATTTTATTTAAAATGCAGAGAAAATGTGATCTTTTTTGACAGTTTGAACTATAATTTAACAAAATAAATGTGATGTTAAGTCTAATTAATCTAATTATTTGATTAAAATGGATTTTGTCCTTTGTGTACAATCTGGTTGCTAAGTAACACTTGTGGAATTACCGCTACCTTTGTCATATTTGCTGACCATGTCCAACCAGGAAGTAACATGATAAATGTCACCAAAATTGCCAAACTAAAAAAAGACTTTTTTGTTTTGTTTAGCAAAATCTTAAATATATGAACTACTTTTAGTGAAATTGTTAGTGGAACCCATCATATGCACTTTAAGTCAGGCAGTCTACATAGTACTACACGAGTGTGCCTGTGAACTCTTTTCTGTTTACAGTCTGCTCCATAAAACCCCCGTATCTGTCACAGCTCTATCTCCCAGGCCCGTCCTCAGCGCTGTTATAATGGGGGGGTGGGGGGGGGGAGGGGGGGGGGGGTGGGTGGGTTGGGTGGGGGGGGGGGGGGGGGGGGGTGGGGGGGGGTGGGGGGGGGGGGGCGGGGGGGGGAGGGGGGAGAGGGGGGGGGGGGGGGGGGGGGGGGAGGGGGGGGGGGGGGGGGGGGGGGGGGGGGGGCTGGGGGGGGGGGGGGGGGGGGGAGAGGAGGGGGGGGGGGGGGGATGTTAAAGTCATCCGCCTGTGAAATGGAGTTTTTAAAATAAATGAAAGAGAGCAAGAGATTTGGGGATACAGGGAATATTGTGGTGTCAAGCTGACAGACAGGCCGACAAAACGTAACCAGAGCATAGTCTCAAACCTGGATTAGAAGAAGGAGGCGGGTGAGTGCGGCCGGGAGGTGCTTCTCTCCGGCTCGGATATTGACACGACTGACTCGAGCCATTTTTCATCGTCTCATCAAAGCAATGCATTATGGGAGATCAATTCAGAGCTTGCATCAGGACTGCAGCTCTGCAATTGCAACTGGCTTTTTCAGATACAAAGTAATTTTTGCACTCAAAAAAGAAAAAGCTGTAAATTAGCTGTTTGAAATACATGTAAATTATATAGATAAGAAATATACAATCTTTAGAGCCAAGATGGATATTCAGTCATTTCTAATCATCAATGCTTGGGTCTTTTAATCATAAAGTCCACATCTTTAATCATAAAGTCCACATCCCTCTAATGTCCCTGTAATGTTAATGTTTTGGAGGAAGACATTTGATATTCCTGTTAAACGGCACATCATGCAAGATTTACATTTTTGAGCATGTACTTTTTATTGTTGTTTCCTCGTCATAAACATAATTGTTTTGGATTTCATTCACACTTACTTCATTAAAACTGTATACAAGGTCTTCTCTTCTCTGAGTGCTCAAAAAATCGACTTTATATGCAGTTTACAGTGCACATTCCCTAGGCCTATGCCATGTAAAGGTTTTATTACATTTCCCTATGTGCAGTTGTGATTGCACATTCCAAAAGCCTGTGTGCACTTTGGATTGCACATTCCCTAAAGCCTGTGTGCAGTTTGGATTGCACATTCCCTAAAGCCTGTGTGCAGTTTGGATTGCACATTCCCTAAAGCCTGTGTGCAGTTTGGATTGCACATTCCCTAAAGCCTGTGTGCAGTTTGGATTGCACATTCCCTAAAGCCTGTGTGCACTTTGGATTGCACATTCCCTAAAGCCTGTGTGCACTTTGGATTGCACATTCCCTAAAGCCTGTGTGCAGTTTGGATTGCACATTCCCTAAAGCCTGTGTGCAGTTTGGATTGCACATTCCATAAGCCTGTGTGCAGTTTGGATTGCACATTCCATAAGCCTGTGTGCAGTTTGGATTGCACATTCCATAAGCCTGTGTGCAGTTTGGATTGCACATTCCCTAAAGCCTGTGTGCAGTTTGGATTGCACATTCCATAAGCCTGTGTGCAGTTTGGATTGCACATTCTCTAAAGCCTTAAACATCACGATTAGCCTTTGGGGACGATATGAAATGAAGTCAAAACACCTAGGCCTATCTCTGCAGCCGGAGGAGTCATTCACAACTCTACACCTCATTTGGACATGTGGTTTTTGAAATAAAGTTTGGTTGTAAATTGTAAATTAGTCAACAAACTATGAAATAACATGAAAGTGATCGTTAGTGTGTGGAATTTGGCTATATGATGCATGTAATTTACTGCAGTACAAAGAGCATAAACAGCCCAATAACCAGACTCTCCGTTCAGCCCGGTGTGGTCTGTCCCAGAGAGGGTTCAGTCAGTTTACTGCTCCTCTGGGGGTTGCTCTGGACCTAAGCTTCAACTTTGACCCAGCATTTCCATTCAGAGACCCAGAACGTGACACACACAAACATTCTTCATTGGTTAAGTCCAGTTTGGCCCGGTTTTAACTTGTTCTAGTTTAACCTGTTTCATTCCTGTCTGAGCCGATCAAAGAGTCAAAAGGAATATGTTCCCATCAATGACCCTGCAGTTCTAAGCGCTTGTATACATGTCTAATACGTTTGATTAGATTTCACATTTATTCAATACATTGCGATTTTGGCATGCTTTTTTCTCAACCACATTGTACCACTTAACCTCCTCATCAGGACTAAACCAGGACTTTAGAGCTGACTTTAGCCAAGTCTACCTTAGGACTAAACTGGGCTCAAACCAGGACTACCAGGACGAGTGTGTGAACGTACCTGAAAAGTCTTGCTGAATGATTTGAACTGGCAACCCTCTGATTGGTGGGTGAACACAACCCAATGCACCACTGCCAACACATTCATTCATCACCAATTCCCTTAAGTACTTAAATATACTGAAGGTAACTTTGTAGCAAACAGTACTTGGCAGTACTTTAGATTTAAATGGTACATTTTTATGGCAACTGTGCTCATTGTACCCCATGTTGAAACCCATGAATAGGGTGTGTTCATGTTCCAGAATTTGACAATCTCATCATTTCAGATAAATTTGACATATCAATTTTATGGATTAAAATCCTTTCAACTGACAACATTTTTGGAGTTGAACAATGGTGCCACTGTCTCAGGGTATTGTGAGGAAATGATTTCACTTGTTTTTCTATGCTGAACTTTGTAACAGTTTCAGTTTCGTTTGGATACACTCAGAGATATGAACCATGAACCAGGTCTTTAATCTGAAAATGAAACAGCAAGTTCTGCCATATTTTGACTGGTTTCATTTTGTCCAAATAAGTGCTCATTTGGCACATGTAATTCCTGTTTCTTGTGACCACGTGTGTGTCTCGCCTCCCACAGGAGCTCCCTCTCTGAGTGTGTGCTTTTGTGTCCCTCCACATCAGCGTGTCGGGGCCTGAGCAGCGTTTTGTGAGGCTGAAGTTGTTTAACGAGTGAGGGCCCCCTGGTTCTGACCACAAATAAACAACAGCCTCTGAGGGGCCCCTTCTCTGGCCCCTGCTCCACGGCAACAGCATCGGCATCAATCACAGCGGGAGAGAGAGCGAGAGGCAGAGAGTAAGTGAAGAGAAAGAGATGAGAGATGAAGAGATGAAATGAAATGTGTGTAAAGAGAACACACAAGAAAAGGGCTAAACCTTTATGTTTTTAATATTGATCCACTTGTTGTCATGGACGTTAAGGAGAGAAAAAAGAACACAACAATGGACAGTACACACAATTAAATACGTCAAGATGATCGATAATTGTGATTATTCAGGTCACAAAATAATAATAATGTCTATTAATTACGCCATTTCAATTCAACTCCGAAAAAGTAAATGTAAAGTGGCTGTTTTTATCTCCAAATCCACTTTCTTTGTGTAGAACATTTTATAAACAGAAGTGCTGCACAAACAAAAAAAAACCAACAAGTATAAGATGTGAAACAATAAAACCAGCCAAAATAAACGTATGTAAATAATAATGTAAGTTATTACAATAATTGAATGTTTGCGTTCAGAAGGTTTGATTTCATAAAGCTGGTCACATACTATTGGAACAGTGATGTATTTGGTTGAAAGAAAGGATTTCACTTTGGTTATATTGTTATCGTGATGTTCTGTCTGTAAATGTCTTGGTCGAGGTTCAAATCCAGCACAAAACATAAACAGACCATTAAATGTAACCGCAAAAGAGCAGGAATATGACTTTTTACAAAACTTTGTATTGGGATATTACATTAGAGGTTTCTGTCTCTTTTTGAGGTCTTTTCTTTATATTTTACTCATACATGATACTCGATATTTGATATTCAAATTTTGCATATGTCCAAAACGGTCCCAATAGTATGGATAGAAATGATAGATTTTTTGATTAAGAAGGTGAATTGGGGAAAAAACCCATACATTTAGAGATATTAAACTGTAACTTCTGTCGTTAACTTATATAAATGTACAAAAAATTTATAACACGTTTTTCATTATGTTGTGTTTTTTATGTAAAAAAAAAAAAAAAAAAAAGGCATTTAATGTGCAAATTTTAATTGTTGTTTCTGTGTGAAATTCTGTATGTCGAGAGGGCAAACCAACCGAAAAACAGAAAAAATAGCCTTGTAGTGTCTTTGTTTGTCAAATATGACGAATTGGAATACATTTCTGTAACATTTTGGTTTAAGCCATGAAAAAAAAAAATCTGAAAATTGTTGATTAATATCCAACTATATTCTATACTATACTATACTTCACTTTCTTAAAAAGTGGATGTTCGGTTACTCATCATCCCCAGAGCTAACAACACACACATATTTTATAGCTAACAAATAAGCCGGCATCCACATAAAGTATTCAGAATCAAGCATTTACCTTCCACAAAGCAGTAGGTTTTTTAATTAATTCCAGCATTCATAGTTGTTTACTGGAAGTTCGTCGTGTTTGTCTTTTGTTTCCTGATAATTGCCTGACACTCTCTTTCTCTCTTTGCACAAAGATGGAGACACATTATGCAGCGATAATAAATGCACTCGCACTATTGTTCAGTCTCCACTTACACCTGCTCCATTTCATATGTGGAAAATGTACGCCAAATATGGCCAGCTTCCTAGAAAAGACTTGTTTTTCTAGTGTTTTATGGCTAATAATGTATTGTTTAAAGTTATTGGAATTGATGTTGCATTTGTTGAGCTTGCTTTTATTGCCCCCTGCTGGTCGACAACACATCGGCGTCACAAGACCTTTTGTGAATCTATTTTTAGGATTATATATACATTTACACTTCATTTTCATCCATATATGACCGTGTTTAGTTTAGGTTCATCTTTACTTGTGGAAATTGATTAATCTTTCTAAAGAAAATATGTACCACATTTACTTTCTGTTGGCAAAAGTACACATTAAAGTACAATTACAAGTATCTTAAGCTCCTTATTAACATTACCTAAGTCAAGTATTTCAAGTCGAGAAACTGCAGAGAAGGAAAAAATCCTTTATCATGTAATGTAAAACACAGTCCAGATGACTACAACTGAATCTTTTTCTACAATGGAACACTCCTGGACGAATGAGGGATTACACCGACATGTTTATCATGTAATGTTTTCATAAATAAGAAAGGTATTTTTATGTTTAAAAATGGTGATTATTGCTCATATTTGGGACAGACAAATCAGGAAATTTGATTGCGCCAGGTTTACATTTCTTCTTTCTTTGCATTTTAAATACAAAAACATACAGAGGGATTTTGTATATTTTAGTATTTGAGAATCTGAAAAAATTGGAGTCAAAATTCAAAATTGCGCCCATTTTTTTTGAATAAATAAGGCTTCAGAAATTAGGTATCAACAAAATAAATCTTTTTTTACGATCCGTCAAAAGATTGTAAAGTTTGGTGTGTGTAGGTGCTACTTTAAGGGCTGATATTTATGTCTTTAAGGGAGGAAAACGCATTTGGAGACAGTGTTGTAGTTTCAGTTGAAAGCTTGCAGGAAAAGCAAACTGAGCATTGTGTCTCAACATGACTAAAATGCCCAGTAAAAATAACAAATCTTTAAATACACATTCTTTTTTTACTTATTTTTGCCAAAGGCTGCAATTCCAATCTACTTTGAATTAGTATGCGTTCAATCTTTTTCTCTTGTTATTTATTGACCTCATCAAGCAAAAATACTACTATTCTACTTTTTCTACTTTTTGGCAATTTTATGAAATTATATTCCTGATTATTACAAAGTGTTCTAAATGAGGATAAATACTACATTCCTTACAATATGATTTGTTTTATCTTTTTTCTAAATAAGCTTCACGCAAATTACCTGAATTACATTCCCTAAAGAATCAGAATCAGAAAGAGGTTTATTACTAGGAACTTGCTTTGGCATTAAGGTGCAACACACAACAGGGGCACAATGTAACTTTTTTACATTAGAATGATGTTTTGTTTTGTTTTTTTCAGATTTATAACACAAACAAGACTAGCGAGATATAAACCAAAATAAGTAGATAAAAAAAAAAACAACAAAGAAAAAAATCATGGCACACAAAAGCCAAAGAAAACGTCCCATTTAGTCCACAGTCTGCTGAATTTGTCCATTATCAAATGAAGTCTGAATGTAAACTCCACTTCACGAATGTCCAACATAAAGTTTAGTCCAGTCCTTGATTGTCGGTGCATTTTGTGTCATCCATTTTTTTGTTAGAGCCTTTTTTGCTGCAGCCAGCAGGATGCTCCAGAGATACCTGTCGATTGTGTCCATGGCAGGAGTCCTGAGGCCCAAATACATAGTCTTGAAATCCAGTGAGATGGTGATGTCATAAATTGTCTCTAAGGCATTGTTAATCTCAGTCCAATACTTATGAACAACAGGACAATCCCAAAACACATAGTGATTTGCCTCCTGGCTGCCACAGGCTCTCCAACAGTCCGCATTTCCCCGTGAGTAAGGGGCACTTTGACATGGGGTTATAAAGAAACGAGATACATTTTTCTGAACTTATTTTGTGGTTTTCAACTGAGATGTACATTTTATCTTATATGCATTTAAAGTGGAACAAAAATGGCAAAATAAAATTTTTCCAACTAAAAATGTGTGATGGGGGTGTAAGGTCTGGCTTTACTGAATATTGTGATGTAAGTTGGGGGCTTTGTAAATGTTTGCTTCACAAATATTCAAGTGGAGTCACAGTAACTGGTGTCATTTTAAGAAACGGTTATTTTTGTTAACGTGAGGGGGCGGGAAGTCAAATTTGCGGACGCACACAAATCATGACATTTAAAACAAGAACGCATTGTCAACAAATGTAATGGGTTCTAGTGGGTTCTATTTTATGAGATTATAAGGAAAAACATCCAAAAGTTTGATAATGTTGGCCAACATTGAATTTCGGACATACCCAATAAAAAGTATGATTTTCTCTGTAAGAATAACAAACTTCAAATAAAACACATATTTAGACCAAATACTAGTTCTGTGTCCCATCCAAATCTGAGGACTCAAAAGGCCCTGGTTTCATGGAGCACACTTTACATGGCATTATTCATTCCCTCCACACTCGGTGATGGTAAACTACTACGGGTTTAGATTAGATTAGCCTTTATTGTCCCTTTAGGCAAATGTCCCTCTCCTCAAGAGCAGTGGTCTCGCCCGCACTCGGCCGGACCACCTTCACTGGAGGATTTGGCCTATGGTACATGTTTCGGGTTGATGGGGAAAACCAGAGCACGCGGCGGAAACCCACCCTGACACGGGGGAGAAACATGCAAACTCCACACGGAAAGGCCCAGTCCGGCCCAAGAGTCAAAGTCAAAAACAAGCATTTATCTTCCACAAAGACTTTTAATGAATTCTCGCATTCATACTTGTTTCGTGGAAGTTTCCTGTTTTTGTCTTTTGTTTCCTGATAATTGCCTGACACTCTCTCTCTCTCGGCGCCGAGATGGAGACACATTATGCACTATTGTATTATTATTGCAGAATTTGCATGTTTCTCCAGTGTCTGGGTGGGTTTCTTTCTGTGAAGCAAATGTGCTAAACACTCTGCCTTCGTGCCTGTCTAAACCACAGCTGCTCTCAAAGAAAAACTCCTAATGCAAGATTTCTGGAATGTTCCACAGTATGGCATTAAATGTATCTAATGCCTCATTAGTGTATTGAGGCAAAGCAATAACATCTCCATGGAGACAAGCAGGTGGCAGACCCTCCACCTGAGTTACAGTCCAGTTCTGCAGCTGTGTCTCCCGCACCTTCTGCTCCAGCCTCAGCAGTATCCTGTTATGTCACGGAAGGTTCCGATTGTAAAGAATGACACCAAGTGTACACAAGTGTCACTTTTCTGATGGAGGTGCTTGTCCCCACTGCGCTGAATGTTCTGCATGGCATATGATATCTCCATGTAGAGAAGCAGTTTCCCTCCAGGCCCAGTTACAGGTCAGATCTGTGGCGAGGTGGACTCTGCTCACAGTAGTACTGCAGATTTTTCAGGATATTTTTGAGCAGTAAAACCATCTGTAATTGAATAAATGCAAGATAGATTCCAGACAAAGCAATAACATCTCCATAGAGACGAGCAGGTAGCGGACCCCCACCAGAAAAGTTACATAGTGCAACTGAACAGCGTTTGTCCTTTCTATATTCTGCTCAAAAGACCCCATAGAAGTCTGCACAGCTGTGCAATATTTCAATTGAAATAAAGGACTATTTTACAAAATAGGCCTCACAATGGGTGCATAGGTCTATTTGTATTAGTTGGTCCTGATGTGCATGAGCACCACTCACCAGCTCTGGTCCAGCATACTGGGAAGAAGGGAGAGGCCATCGGGACATCCGGGACGGCCCACTCTTGTATGTGGCCCTGATTGTAAGGCCTGCCCCGACTGGGACAGCTAATGTATTTTTGTTTGCTCAAAGTTGTGACTCATAGGAACACTTGGCAGGGAGTGTCACATGCACACGCTAACATGCTAGTATTCACTGTAGAGTAAAAGTACAAATACTTAAACATTCCATTTTTACTTCCCACTTGTGTTCATGACAATGCTCAACTCTAGATGTTTTTACATCTTTTTTTCAAGCAAAGCTGTAATATGGCACAAATGGCACTGAAAATGTGTGATGAAGTTTTTACTCCAGAGGCAAGGCAAGTTTATTTGTAGAGCACAATTCTTACACAAGACAATTCAAAGTGCTTCACACAACAGGAACAATCCATTCAATTCACAAAACAGTTAAGGACATAAAAGAGAAGAGTGAAAATAAAATCCTTTCAGTCATTTGCACAGCTAAGACTTTTAGCTTCGATTTGCACACTGCCAGAGTAGAGGCCAGTCTCACTATAGACCAAACTTTGTCTGCCAACTTCAACAAAAATGCAAATGTGGAAGTACTGGTGCAACCACAGGGGTCTTGTGCACACGCAGAACCTTCTGTCATCAAAGTGCTGAATTATCATTTCCCATGATGCAGTGTGAGCGATTAAAGCGCTGACCTCACCTGTGTTTGATTGATATCTGTCAGAGGTGAAGGCAGCCGCTCGGAGCACACTCACCTGTTCTTCTCTGGATGTTTAATAAGAGGATTCCTGTTTCTTACGTGTGTCCAGATGTGGGGTCGCAATAGGCGTTTTGACACATAACAGACCCAAGAACTAAGACCCTATAAAGGCTAATATTAAATATGTTTATTTCATAGGGACAGAACCAAAAAAACATTGTTACAGTTTAACGCGTACCCTTCGTCCTGCTGCGGTCATCATGTTTTAAAAGATAATCCTATAAATCCATCCAACATACATGCACATGGAGTTTGAGCTTGTAGTGCTCCCTCCAGTGTTGCTTCGTGGAACAGGCTCCTGTCTTTTCATCTCTCCGTGCCTTTAGTGTTCATTTATAAATATTTTATAAGAAATGTTTTACTCTTTATTTTTATGCATTACTCTCTTGTGTCTGTAAGAATATAAGTGTATTCAATGCTTTCTTTGTCTTTAAGCTGATTGGAATTCATTTGTAATCAGTAAAAAGCCTTGAAAGGGCATTTTGAGCTGGAATAAGTTTAAGATTCCATCATGACAGTGGCTCATGCTCCAGTGTTCTCTCCAGTCAACTGTCCACATGTATTTTTATGCTTTATGAAGATTATGACTTCATCAAATTCTAGAATGTGAACACAATGTAATTCAATTTTTGCAAATTCAAGCAAACATTTAATAAAAACAAAAACTTTAAAAAGTGGAATTCAACTTTGATCAAATTGGGTCGAATAAGTTCCTGTCTGCTCGGCCCGATACTCAATACACAAAACAGTTTCAAGCAACTAGAAAAGTAGAATCGGACTGGCTGTAACAGAGTTTGCTAATCTTGCTGACAAAATAGAACATGTTAACACAGCACAATTCTCTGTGCCTGTTAATCCCACTTTAAAATGATATTCAAGCAGTGCAACATCAGACCAGACTGAATGAATCAGAATGAAATGCAACGATAATGTCCTTTTGGCTGGTCAAGCTTTAAAACCACTAAACTACAATCTGCAGTGTTGGGAAGAATACTTAATACTTGCATTAAAATGTTGCATTGTTGTTGTGTTGCCTTTAATGGCAACACAACAGCCAACTGAAAAGAGAAAGAGAGAGAAAGAGAGAGAGAGAGGAGAGAACACGCTTTATGTACAGCTTTATGTTTGTTCTGCATTTATTTATCATGCAGGGGGACATGTTATGCAAAATCAACTTGAATGAGTTTAATCTTGTTTCCTTCTATAAATAAAAAATAAATCTAATTAAATACATTTAATTTTCCTTTTTATTTTTTCATCCTCAAATTTTTGCTGATTTTAGCTGATTTACAACAGCTATTTTATTATTCCTTGACTAAGACCTTTGTCAGCACACTTATCTCAACAAAATGTCCGAATGCCTAAAGATTGTGCTCCAACATGCATGTTTACAGTTTGATGAGTTGTATACATATTTTTTCTGTCCATATTCAAATTAAAAATACATTTGTTCAAAATGTTTCAAACGAAACTCAAAATTAATAAATGAAACAATACAAAACTCTAATGTCATTGATTGTAAAAGCTCAAAAAGCTGGTCCGTCAGAATATGGGCGGCGTTACTGACTAGTTTGCCCAAATCACTTATGTTAGCTTTAAGCGGCGCTAAACCTCAGCATTATGAGTAAAAGGGCAGCTTTAACCGCTTCTTATATTCCTCAGAAACCTTCTCCCCGTTATCGAGAGAATCAAAGGTTTTCTGCCACGATTCAATCTCTGAGCCCCACAGAGCGGTTCTGGCCCTAATCCACTTTGAGAGCTTCGTTTCTGTGCCCTCTGCCAGAATCATGGCATCTCTGCAAAGAAAGTATATGTCTACACCAGCAAGAACACCATTCACAGCACCAGACCCAATCTTAGCTAACTTAGCCATGCGTAGGCCTCCATTCGCTACTTTGCCTACCTGAATACTGGCTTCAGCTGCATTATGTGTAGCATCTGTAATCACCTTGCCAGTTTTACTTTCAAAAATCATGCTAACAATTCCAACTAAGTTATCAGTAAACACACCACCACCATAGGTAGCTTCAGCATATTCTTTCAAACTAATTTGCTGAAGGTGTTTGAAATGCTGAAGGATGACATCAGTCAGGAAGTCCTGAAGCTCATTGATCAGGTTCATACACTTATCAAATCCTTCCTTTGCTCTGTTAGTCTGTGTTCTGTTGACCTCAATCTCTGTGGCTGAGGTTACCAGGCCCTGGAGTCCACTGGTCACTCCAATACTGGCTCCAGCAGCGGTCAGACCCAGAGAAACACCGGCTGTGGCAGGGGCTAAAACCAAACCAAGGATCGACAGCACCCCCGAGGTAATGCCCAATGAGCTGCCGACCACACCAGAGATCCTGGCTCCCTTGTTCATACTGTCCAGCTGCCACGCACAGCCTTCTAACGCAGTCATTGAGCTCTCTATCTGAGGCTTCAACTCAGAGAACTTCTGCCTGAAGCTCTGGGAGCGGTCTTTGAACAAGTACACCATCCTGAAGTGGGGGTCCTTCCTGAGGGCAATGAGCGCACGGATTTGAGAAAGCATCTTTTCAATGAGGCTTTCAGATAAATCTTTTAGATCAATCTTTGGTTGTTTCAAGCTGCTGAAAACGGTGCTTTTCCATCCATCACAAATGCTCCTCATTGTCTTGATGTAACACTGAAGCTGGTTCTGTAGAACATCTTTGTTGAGCACTTCAGGGCGGAAGAATTTCTCATGGTCACGTTTGAATAAGAGGAGGAAAGGACACAGGATTCCAGCAGTTTGGATGACTGTACACATTCTCTCCAGGTCAGCTGTAGCGGACAGGCTCATCACTGGGTTATGATTCTTCTGGAACACATGGACAGAAGTAACTGTCAGCCTCTCCATGGCATCCAAGAAGCACTGCATGTCCTTCAGCCCACTCAGTGTTGGCTTCAGAGCTGAACTCAGCTCCTCTGACTTTTTGATCTTGTCAATATTCTTGACTTCAGTCTGTCTGGCTTGGTTCCACTGCTCACTGTTAATGGTGAAGCTCTGGATAATACCTGCATCGGAGTACGTGTCTGAGACGTACTGCTGCAGCTCCAGCTTCAGGGTTTCTCTATTGGAGGTCATGGTCATCAAGGTCTGTAGGTTTGTAGATGTGAGTGTGATCAGTGCAGATTCTGATCTGAGCTGATGCTGACTCACAGCCCGTTTATATATCATACCCCTCTGGGAAAGAGGAAGTGAAAGTAAATTCCACCGATAAGGAGCACAACGTCACATGTGGACACACACGGACTGCAGACAGTTTGAGCTGCCCTCTGTTTACACTAGGTTACACCTCATTTAGTTTGGGTTAAGACCTGGACTAGGTTTAAACTTTACACACAATTTGTCAGAGAATAATTCTAAACTATATTTTATGGTCAGTTTGGCCTTTGAGTTGTAAAACACTTGAGAGAAACAGTTAAGACTGTGACAGGAAAGTCAAATCTGAACGTGCATTCAGTTTTGTTCTAGTTGATCGTTTTAATTTCAATTAAGTCAAAACCTGCTGTTTAAAAAACAAAGAAATAATCAGAATTAGTATTACCGCCTCTCTCAATCATACAGAAGTGGGTAAAGTGACCGAAAAGTGTACTTAATTATGAGTAATGTTACTTCAAAATAATATTACTCAAGTAGAAGTACATAGTAGTGGTCGAAGGAATTACTCAAACACCCAAGCAAAAGTAACTGAAGAATAGCTTGTGACTGTAATTGGAAGAACAAAAGATAAAACATTAAACTTTGGTATTTTGTGGCGTATAACCTAAAATAAGTGAATGGAAAAGCTAAGGGACGTAAAAGAGAGATTCACATGTGATAGTGAAAGTAAAATGTGTTTATGGACTGTGCAGTTTCTTTTTGAAGTTCATTCAGTTTGGTTCAGTTTTTAGTTTGACTTCCTGCTTTGGATCAAGTTTTTGTCAACATATTTTGAGTTAGTGAGTGGAGAGCTTTGACTCTGGCAGAGTTAGCCTGACTTACACTTACACGGACTGCTGCTCTGTTTCATTCATTCGCACCACACGCATCATTCACATACTTCCCCGCACTCCTCTGACACTAATTCGCCAAGGGTGCACACTTGCGCGCGTTAGAATAATTCTTAATCATACACGCCAGCTCTTACCCATATTGATTTGCAGCCTCGCTCCTCCGATGCGGCGCGTTGGACCGAAACCGAGCCAGTACTGCTCTGCCCGATACTCAATATACAAAACAGTTTCAAACAACTAGTAAAGTAGAATCGGATTGGCTGTAACAGAGTTTGCTATCTTGCTGTGGCCTTTGGTTCCCACAGGATCTCTGCTCATTTGATCTAAGTGACACTCTTGCAACATAATTGAACAATCACATAATGTTTTAACTAAGACAATCAGTACATTTCCATCCAAATCTTGTATTAAATATCATTTAATATGACCCGTTACAATACACATTCACAATACACAACAATATAAGCAGAGAAATTCCGACTGCTTCAGAGAGTCTTGATTTACTTCATCTAGGAGAGGTAGGAATGTGATGCAGTTTATCCAGCATCTGAATTTCTTGACTCAAAACTTTTAAAATGGTGACTGCATCAGCTCAATCTCTTGCTACTGTATTGCTGTTTTTGATGGACTGGAAGAACACAGCGACATCTCAAAAAGCTTTTATTTTTATCTTATTGTTTTGCCATGCTACAGAACTACTTGCAGTGACAAAGCAACTAGAAAAGTAGATTTGGATTGGCTGTAACAGAGTTTGCTATCTTACTGACAAAATAGAACATGTTAACACATGACAATTCTCTGTGCCTGTTAATCCCACTTCAAAATGGTATTCAAGCAGTGCAACATCAGACCAGATTGAATGAATCTGAATGAAATGCTAAACTACAATCTGCAGTGTTGGGAAGAATACTTAATACTGTACTTGAGCCTGCTTTATGTACAACTTTATGTTTGTTGCACTGTATGCTCTGCATTTATTTATCACTGATTAGGCACAACAATCAGAATCAGAATCAGAAAGAGTTTATTGCCATTGTCAATGAACAAAATTCACAAACATAGGAACTTGTCTCGGCCTTAAGGTGCAACATAAAACACTGAGCAATAATAAAAAACAACATATATTCAATCAAAAAGGGCATGCATTAGGAAACAATTTAAAAATAAAAAATTACTATAAAATATAAAAATATAAAAATAGCATTACTATGTACACAAGAGTTACAGTTAGATTTACAGTTTTGAGTGCAGAAAGTGACAGTGCAGCAGTGAGTGATTGAATAGTTGCTGTTAAAGTGTTAAAGTGGTGTTTAGAAGTGTTCATGAGTCCAACGGCAGAGGGAAAGAAACTATTCTTGTGGCGGGAGGTTCTGGTCCGGATGGACCGTAGCCTCCTGCCTGAGGGGAGTGGTTCAAATAGACCATGTCCAAGGTCTGTAGGTTTGTAGATGTGATTGTCAGTTTGGCCTTTGAGTTGTAAAACACATGAGAGAAACAGCTAGATTGTGACAGGAACTGATATGTGAATTTAAATGTGTTTATAGAGAGTGCAGATGTGACTTCTGGGAAGATCAGATGATAAGTGACACGTCACAGCAGTCGGATGATGCTTCTGAGGAAGGTGACAGATGTTCAGTGAAACAAGGTAAAAAAAAAAAACTATTTTTATTTAGAAATTAAACAAACAAAAGAATAAATGAGGATTGAGTGCTCAGGAAATTCCTGTTATCACACACCCCTTATCCCCACCCACATCCCTGTACTTAGCTGTGATTATTTGAAAAATGAAACCCTGATACATTGGGTTCTAAAACCTCACATAGCCACTTTTAGAAAATTAAAAACATGGAAATTAAAATCTGCTGCTTGTATGAAGAGGCAGGGCTTATCAGTTCTGCAGTTTTGAACGGGAAATCAATGGACCTGCTTCTATTATTAAGCCGTTTTATACCAATATTACGGTCTACTTATGTTATTGTGCAATACTAATCACCTGGAAAAATGCATAATACGTCTCCTTTAATTTTTGATAATAACGTGCAGTTTGAAGCCTAAATTACATGATGAAGTACCACAATGTATTCCTTTTGATTTTAGAAAAGTAGCTGTATTTTGAATACCACTAAATGAAAAAACAACTGAATCACTTTCGGGTAAGTGTATGCTATTTTGAGAGTCGCTCGCTTCGCTTTTTATTGTTCATCCACGAATTATACAAATACTATTTTAGCTTCCTATACACCAGTGAAAGTGTGATTGCTCCTTAAACAATCCGGAGCCTTGTACAGCTCACTTTCGATCAGTATTTTGTGTATTTTCTACTTTTTCCCAAAGAAGTTTGGTTGTTTTTCCTGGCCGAGAAGGAGGGTCTAAGGACACAGGATGCAAAACATGAACATTGTTTATTTTGTTTTCCACTGGAGCCCCTGGAGGAAACTACTGTTGTGATTTTGGGCGTTACAAAAATAGGCGGAATTGAATTGAATTGAACCAGAATACAGAACATTTGTATTCTGACTATGTATTATATCATGTATACTTCCCACTGAAAATCTGATTTAGGCTATAATGAGCATGGGAAAGTAGTAATGCCTTATATAAACAGGCCATTGTATAAGTAAACACTTCATACCTCTCTTCTTGTCTGTATGGAAGTATCACTGTCTTTGAGTATGGTTGAATAGGTCTGAATAACCGCCACATCTCTGTCAGTCTGCCCCAAGGCACATTCTCCTCCTGACGTCTCTCCTCACCCCTGAATGTGACCTAATTGTGCAGAATGCCAAGAATGGCACCATATCCCGATAAACAAGACAGCGACAAGCAGATAATTTAGTAAGTGATGGCCAACAGACTTATCAAAAAAAGCTAAAGCACGTCTGTGTAATCCGTCAAACAGCTGACTCAATGCATGGTACTCGCGTCGAGATCAAAAGTATTATATTTCCAGTGCATAATACAGCTAACATAAACCCAATGCATTTCATAAAGTGTAGTGACGCAGAGAAGTGACATAAATGCAGGAAAGATGACGATAAACTGCTAGTTTATTCTAGCTTTAGCCACGTCTCACAGTGACACACATACTTGGAATTACTGAACATCTTTTTGTGAATTACTGAAATTGGCCTTATGAAGAAAAAGTATATTACAATTCAGATTTGATTTATTTGGGTGCCGTCAGCTTCCCATGTAGAAGACTCCTGCTTCTGGACCCATTTCCCATGGAAACTCATTTTGTGCCCCCATCTCTGCTGGTTCTTTCCCTCTCTGTATCCCGCATGTGGAAGTGGCCAAGCGAGCCTGATTCATTTTGATGTTGTGCACATAACGACGAAAGCTCCCCGAGAGTCTTCTTCGTGCACCCGTTCTTCCAGTAGCGCCTGAGGACGATGCCTGCACCCGCGCGGTCCCCACACGAGCCCTTTCAGGTCAGGACCAATCCGAGTGTCCTGGGGGCTTCTCTCATTAGCGAGCCGCAGTTGGTGGATCTGCAGCGTCAATCAGAGAAGACTGTGAACACATCTCAAGAGGGACAAGAACCGCTGTGACAAAGCAGAGGGGATATAGTCTGGGAGCATGGTGGAAGGATAAAAGTTTAGGATATTAAAATGACAATGTGGTTATAGTTTGTGAAAAGTTAATAAAAGCAACAAATATTGGGTAAATTGAGTTTGCTAAAAGTTCAGTGATAATCGCAGTTCAAATATCATTCACTTGAGCACAAAAGATTTTGGGATTGTCCAACTGTTCATTGGACTAAGATTAATAAATCACTTTTCCACATTAACGTCCCACTTGCCCAAATATACAGAATCTGGAACATAAAACTCCTGCAGTGGAAACAGTAGTTGGATACCTGTAGAAACTCTGATCCAATGTCGCTTTGTGGAGGAGGGTCCTGTACCTTTTATAACGCTTGATAGAGGAAGCACACCTGAGGCGCAGCCTTTAGGTGACTTTTAATAAAAGAGCGGCTTCCACAGTTCCAAACTGTTGACCCAATGTGATCGTGCACATGTTGAGCATATGCAACATACCAAAGCAAAGCGGTCACTCATGAAATGGGGGGCATATCCCCTTTGCAGTTAATTGGCTCTGTGCCCAGCCTCGCGACACTACTTCCAGTTGACTCGCCTGTGTGTGAATCCCCTTCCACCCTTAGTTCTATCCTCATGGGGGTTTCTCTGGAGACATGTTAAAATAATCAATATTTTAAGATTACGCAACAGACGACGAGTCAAGAATGGATAATCTCAGAAAGTATGTAAACGGTGTTAAACTTACGAATGTAACCACTTCACTGGAGGAAACGTCTCTGTTTCGGGAGGTGTTTAAGATAAGATAAGATCACCTTTATTTTGTCCCACAATGGGCAAATTCCAGTGTTGCAACAAAGGGTACAGAAACAGATTATGCACAGTATAATAATAAAAGCAGATGATTTAGAAAAAGAAAACTCTTCATATCAAAATATTATTTACTTATTTACAGCTGTCATATGGACAGAAAATATTGCACCAGGGATGATTGACATTGTGTCACATTATTGCACAGGAGTATAACAGTATTGCAGGAGTATAACAGTATTGCACAGGAGTATAACAGTATTGCAGGAGTATAACAGTATTGCACAGGATACAGTAACACAGTATAACAGTATTGCAGGGGTATAACAGTATTGCACAGGAATATAACAGTATTGCACAGGATTATGAAAGCTGAATGACACGTTCAGGACCAACAGTGTTTGTTGTAAAGTCTGACAGCAGCAGAAGGAAAGACCTGTGAAACCTCTCCTTCACACAGAGATGGTGGATCAGTCTGTCACTGAAGCTGCTCTCAGAGCGGACAGAGTGTCCTGCAGGGGGCGAGACTCATGGTCCAGCATAGACGTGAGTTTAGCCAGGACCCTTCTGTCCCCCACCTCCTGCACCGAGTCCAGAGCACAGCCCAGGACGGAGCTGGACTTCTTGATGACTTTGTCCTGCTTCTTCCTCTCCCTCTCTGTGACGCAGCTGCTCCAGCAGACCACACCGTACAAGAGGGCTGATGCCACCACCGAGTCGTAGAAGGTCCTCAGGAATGACCCTGTCACTCCAAAGGAAGTCTCCTCAGGAGGTAGAGTCGACTCTGGCTCTTCTTGTACAGTGCGTCTGTGTGATGAGTCCTGTCCAGTTTGTGGTTCAGAGGAACACCCAGGTACTTGTATGAGTCCACTCTGTCAATGTCCCTTCCCTGGATGTTCACTGGTGAGGGGGCAGCAGAGTGGCGTCTGCGAAAGTCCACCACCATCTCCTTGGTCTTCCCCGCGTTGATGAGGAGGTGGTTCTGCTGACACCAGTCCACAAAGTCCTGCGCGAGTCCGTGTCGTGTCTGACAGCTGCAGTGTAGAGGGTGAAGAGAAAGGGCGCGAGGACGGTGCCCTGGGGCGCCCCCACACAGTGTCAGACACACAGCTCTCACAAACTGGGGTCGGTTTGTGAGGTAGTCCAGGATCCACTCTGCCAGGTCGTAGTCCACACCAGCCGTCCCCCAGGAGCAGCGGCTGGATGGTATTGAAGCCGCTGGAGAGATCAAAAAATAGAATCCTCACAGGGCTGTCAGGCTTCTCCAGGTGAGAGAGAGAGCGCGGTGCAGCAGGGAGATGACGGCGTCCTCCACTCCGGTGCCGGGCCGATATGCAAACTGCAGCGTATCCATGGCTGAGCTCACGTTGTAGCGGAGGTGGTCCAGGACCAGCCGCTCCAGTGTCTTTATCAGATGGGACGTGAGAGCCACAGGCCTGAAGCGGTTGAGGTCTTTGGCGCGCAGTGTCTTGGGCACTGGTACTACACAGAAGGTTTGTGCATCATGCTAATGCTAACACAACTTGAAACAGGACATTAAATATTTGATAAAAAAATATTGTGGAACTATTCTAAATTTAAATGATACAATACATTTAATAAATCCATTCATTTAGGTCAAGTATGTTTATTTTGTATACCTTTTCTTTGCACTAGTGGGGAAACCTGATCTTTTTTGTGTTACAATATGATTTGAGTTGTAAAGAGTCAAAACAGTAAATAATTAGACCAGATACTACTCCCTCTCTCCCTCGCTCTCTCCCTCTCTCCTTGAAGAATAAAAGAAAGAAAGAAAAAAGGTGCTAACCTGTGTAATTTGTTGGAGGAACCCAAGTACCTGTAGGAAACCCAACCAAACATGGTGAGAACAAGAAAACTTCACACATGGAATTGAACCAGAAACCTTCTTGCTATAGTGACAGAGTGGACGTTTGGTCAGAAATTCTTAGCTTTAACTCTAACAACTCCAACGTACATTGAATTGAGGCACACAAGTTTTTTGTTGACAGGGTTTATAAATAATTTATTAAAGATGTTAGCCTGAAAGAGTTAGTAGTTTGGTGCCGCTCGTGTCCGAGTGGCTCGCACATATGCCTGCCGTGTGGGGAAGGCTGCAGTCTTGTGAGTTCAAATCTGGCTCTTGACAATTTGCTGCAAGTCATTCCCCCGGTCTCATTTCCATTTCACAAAATAAAGCCTACGGGCTAAAAAGAAGAAACATTTGGCAGTTTGTTGTTGTAATTCATATTCCCATGGATCCATTACAGTTCATTGTTTTGAAGAGACTCATGGGTTTTGCGTTACATATTTGTTTTTTTGGCTTCATTACTTCTTAGAAGAATTATTGTGGCTAGGAAGATGCGGAACAGATAAACTCTTTGAAAATGTTTTAGAAAGTTGAAAATGAAATCAATAAAATCCACCCAATGTCATCGGAAAAGTTACGAGTGTAAACGGCATATTGAACCCAATCAAACGATCAAAAATACAAAAAAAAATGAGAAAAGAAAAAAATTACATTATATATTTACAAGAAATTTTTTTTTTCAAAATGACTATCCCTCATACAGAGGCATGGAGCAACCGATAACGTAATAACTGCTAATAATCTACATTAGGATTCAAACTTGTCCCAAGCCACGGCCAAACCACACGCGAGTCAGACTCTGGACACACACACATCTGCTGAGACTGAACAGACCATGGCGAACTGGAACGAGGTTCAGGCACTCTAACCCTAGTGAAGGTATAGAGGGAGCATCCACAGTGGAAACATATGGAGCACTGGTGTAGGGCGCCCATTTTAGCTCATGATTCTATTGTATCATCAGTGGTCATAATGTGGCCAGAGAAGAGAGACAAACAATCGAGGCACAACAAGAACCGTATAACTTCAGTTTGCAGACAGCTTCATGTTGAACCACGTGGAAGAGGCAGAAGAACCCTGGAGTTTGCTTGATCTACATTTGACTATTTTCTAGGCAGTATTTGTTTCTAAAATATGAACAGTTTGGTAATTAATTGTGCTCTAAATGTTCAGGTGTCCAGAGGCCCTCAAATGTTCTAAAGTCAAATCTTGTCTGTTTCCGTTTTACACTGTCAAAACAGCAGAATGCATTGATTCAAACATAATGACTATTTTTTGTAAATGCAGTCATATAGATTTACCGAAGTGAAACAAGTCATTGTATGCGACATGTAAAAAGAGATGATGGAGCTAATTATGGATTGTGTTGATTGATTGATTGATTGATTGATTGATTGATTTCCAGATATCTGCTGCATTGTGGCTTATTCAGCTGATCTTAAAGACTTACTGGTAACACAAGACAGCATAACATATCCAGATGGTTACACAGACACAGAAAATGAAATGGGTTTTTAACTCTTTATACTTTATTTTATACCAGTGCTCAGGAGATAGACAATAATGAGACAAAACAAGTGACTTGTAACTTCTTTGTTCTCAGACTTCTTCAGGTTAAATATTGTGCAGAGGCAGAAGAACCCTTGAGAGCTAAATCAGTTAAAGGAACTGGAGTATTCCGTTCTAAAATAGGAAGAAGTTGATTAATGATTGTGTTTTCATGTGTTCAGGGGCGTATAACCCTTGTGCTAGCTTCGGTAAAAATAAATAGTTGAGTTTTCTGAGGATTAAATTAACTGTCTACCTTGAGCTTGTGTTTTTTAATGTATGCATTTAAAAATATTAGCAATGTTCTAGCAACACAATAGTTTGTTTGTTGTGATATGTATTATGTACAATTTGGCTTTGCCGTTTTAATCAAATCATTTGTTTCTAAGCTACTGAGTAAGAGGGGGTTTTATTTTCAAAAGCACAATAGTCTTTGACAGTAGAAGCCGTAAAAACAGTAGCGGGTGGTAAAAATACAAATTGAATAATGGTAAGATACTGTACACATGCATGCGGTGGGAAGCAGTTGTTTCAGCCACCGCAAAGTTACAGCATTCTACAGGCAAATATTGCTGCCAGCTCTTTACTGTCCACGTGCAGCCGGCCTCAGTCGAATCCCGGCTCTGACAATGTACTGCATGTCCTCCCTTCTCTCTCATCCCCCCTTCACACTAAGCTGTTCTGTCTAATAAAGCCTGCGGTGAAATTGGGTCAGATAACACACCTACTTAAATAAATACAATTAAACCTAACTCTAAATGTTTTAAAACTTGAAATTGTTACGGACAGCTATTTCATTGTGCTGTGGGAGTCCTGGGTCGGTCCCAGCCTGAAAGGTTCAGGAGCCCTTGGTCTAGTGGATAGCACTTATGCCTGCCTTGTGCTCTCAAAAATGTGGCGTATGTCCTTCCCCAGGCTCATTCTCATTTCGCGCTGCTGCAGTGTCATGTTAAATAAAGCCTAATGGGCCAAAATATCATTTAAAAAAAAGAAATTAACAACGCATTTATTCAGTTATTAATGAAGAACTTTGTTTTAGAATCTTCTGCACCAAAGTGATTTCTCTTGTCTAAGTTTGAGAATGAAACAGAGGTCACTTTCCAATACAGACTGTGGTTGTACTGGTTTTACCAAAAGGAAAAGAAGCTAAAAACAAGTTTCCTCCACAGAGGGAATGGTACATTATAGGGACTTAGTTCTTGGTACTGTTTTGTGCTCTTGCTCAGTGGCAGAACTAGACCCCAGTCTCTAGTTCCTACTCCTGCAAACACACATCAAATGGCGACTGGAACTAAAAAACAAACAGGAACTGAAAAAAGTTCCCACATTGCAAAAACCCCTAAAGTACGGTCAAATCTTTAGATGGGGAGAAAGTTTGAAAGCGGTGCTCCTTTATGGTTTGATTCATATATTTCTGTAAAAAAATATATATATTAAAAATATATATATATATATATATATATATATATTGGTTTACTTTGGTATGTGAGTCAATGAAGTGTGACTCCCAATCTGTAACTAAACTCAAATGTTTTGATTGGTCACAAAAAAAACACACGAAACACACAAAAAACGCTAAAATGCATTTAAAAAATAAGAAACTAGTGGCCTATTTGCTAATTGACATATAGTTAAGCATTTAGAAGCATTGTAATGATACTTTCAATAGAATTACTCATATCATGTCTGTTAATCTCCTGAGTTGAACAAAGGCTGCAGGTGTGACCCAGTTGTGTGTTTAGAGCATGAGCCGTGTCCCATTTGAAAGACCTTTCGTTCTTTGCTGCTCCTTTAGAACTGTGGAACTGATACTCTGAAGAAAGATCATAAAATCCTCCCTAATCAAATAAAAATAGTTAATTGGGAGCCTTATTACCTCCCCGGTCCTTAATGAAGGATGATATTGTACTATATTGTGGCTGGTAATTGAAATCCTAATGTAGTTTTTGAAATGACCTTTTTCAATTAAAGTACCTTAATTGAAACTATATCTTTTTCGATCACTGTGTGTCATTTAATTAAAGAGTACTGCAGATACAAGATGTAGGACATGAAGCTTCTCCCAATATTTGTACTTTTGGTGAAATGACATTGAACAAAATAATAGTCTAATCATATCCCACAATGTCAGCGGGTCATTAAGTTTTTGAAGACAGAAGTCTCTGTTAAGAACTAAACTTCCTTCCATCCATTGTCCTCTGCTTTGTCCAGGGCCGTGTCACGGAGGCAGCAGTCTGAGCAGGGAGGTCCCAGACTTCCCTCACCCCAGACACTTCATCCAGCTCTTCCCGGAAGGATTCCGGGGTGTTCTGTTGTGGCATTTCTGTGGAAAAGTACCAAGAAATAGGAGAGGTAAACAGAGTTTGTCGTTCTCAATAGGTGGATCTTTATTTACTCATGCACAGTAAATAAAAACACTTTTCCCTGACAAGATCAGCTCTCCCTTCCTGACTCAAGAACAATGATGGTAAACATCCTTTTAAAGACAGTCACATACATTGACACGTACGCACATTGTCACGATCAAATCAGCTCTAGTCAAAATTAAAACACCCCTCACCCCTCAAGGTTTTGACCCACGACTTGGGCCGGAGCTAAGATAATATTATATGATACGTAGACATGACATTATTTGCAATCCTTAATAGAGAGACATTTTTTCCATTACAGTTCCCAGGCCACAGAGAGACCCTCCAGCGTGTCCTGGGTTTCCCCCAGGGTCTCCTCCTCCCAGTGTGACATGAAGCTCCAGAACGTGGCAGAGCAATGGCTCTACTCTGAGCTCCTCACCCTATCTCTAAGGGAGCGCCCAGCCACCCTGTGGAGGAAACTCATTTTGACCGCTTGTATCCGCGATCTTGTCCTTTCGGTCACTACCCAAAGCTCATTGACCATAGGAGAGGGTAGGAACGTAGAGTGACCGGTAAATCGAGAGCTTTGTCCTTTCGACTCAGCTCCTTCTTCACCACAACAGTCCGATGCAGCGACCGCATCACTGCAGACGTTTAACATTTCATGCTGGAATAGTTCCCCATCATCGCTCTTAACACTTTAATTCTGAGTTTGTCTTTTAAATGAAGATGCACTTTATTCCAATGAAATGTTGCAAAACCAAATGTCTGATTTGCTTTGTTTCTCTGAACATGTTTGCCTTGGCACTTAGAATTGTGAGCTGATAAATGGATTTGTGGGGACCAAACTCCAACCTCCTCCTTTTGACCTTGACAGTAAAATCAGGAAACAACAGTTCATTGTTCTATACAATTCAAAATAATACAAAACAAAACATCTAATACAATCTTGATCAGTGCCAGAGCTCAGCTCATTTGTTCGATTATAGCAGCTCCACGCCTGCTTTACCTCCAACACAAAAGCCACTTGAAACATTTTGACATTATTCTTCAAATTCCCACCATAAGCGTACGGCAATAAAATGAAATCAAATAATAGTGAACGTGATGTTGCAAGACACAAAAACATCTGGCCATATGTGCGACTGCTCCTGCTGCTGTTGTCGTCTTCTACACATTTTGACATTACTCTGCCTCCTCCTCCTCTCTCCCCCCCCCAAAAAAAATATCACCTTTTCCTCTCGAATCAGGTTCAAATGTAGCAGGCAGGAGATGTGGAAGCCTGAGATGTGCTTTGTTCAGAGTGTGAGTGAGAGAGGGGACGGCAGCTGGAGTAAGTCATCTTTAATGGGGCTTTTGAGCCGAAGCGACCGACCGAGGAAGACTTTTACAGCTCCCTCCGACATCGCAACATCTGTATCGCTCCCAGACAGATGTGGGAACCAAGTCGGAGGTAAATTGGTGCGAAAAACAAATGCAGAGAGTTGGAGTGGTGTTTTAGAATAGGATTACAGTAGATACAGTAAATAATGACTGACAAATGTGTGTAAATCCTTTAAACAATTACAGAAATACCAAGTTGACAAATACATGAATTCTTCTCGTTGAATTTTTTTGAAGAAATTGTGTTCATTTCTTACTGTAGGGATCTACCCAGCATTATAGAGCAATAATAGATTTATAACTTCAAAATTATGACAGAATTTTTGTTATGGAGGTCACATTGTTGGTCACAATTGTGTTTAATTATATATAATACTATCTAATCAAACAGCGATAGTGTAAAGAATATACTGTAGTGTATACAATGTCCCTCATCTTCCCTCAAAGCGAAAGACATTGCAGGTGAAAAAGCTCAGCAGAAAACACTCAAGGAAAGAAACTCTCTTTGAGTACAAAACACAAGAAACAAACACAGAATATCCAGCTAAAATGTAAATAAAACAATCAATGAAACATTAAATCATTTAACACATTTATAAACACACACTTAGACATACAATATGGAATAAAATCATGCAAAATAAGAGCGCTGGCATTGTGGGTAATCTTTAACACGTGCTTTCATTTCATTAAAAGGCACGAGATGATCTAGTTTAAAAAGGTCTGTGTTTTGTTCCGCAGACAGGGAGGCCTTTCTCCTGACTCAGTATTGACTCTGTGACTGCAACAAGGTCCCGAGATCTCAAGCGGTGAATACAAGTCAACTTGATCAATAATCAGGCCAAATCCCAATGAGACAAACAAAAGGCAGCGCTGTTCTCTTCTTGCATCCAATCATTGCCTCCTACTTTAGATATAAGTAACAGTGGTGAGTTCTGTGTCCTTCTTCTGTAATGAACCTTAGAGCTTTAGAGCTGAGCCTTAGAGCTGAGAGCCTTAGAGCTGAGCCTTAGAGCTGACTGAGAGCTTAGAGCTGAACCTTAGAGCTGAGCTTAGAGCTGAAGAGCTTAGAGCTGAACCTATAGAGCTGAAGTAGATTAGAGCATAGCTTAGAGAGCTAGACATGGCTTAGGAAGAACTCGTGAACCTTAGAGCTGAGCTAAGCAGACTTTGAGCATGTCTGACTGTCAAGCTACCTTAGAGCTAGCCATAGAGCGTTGAACTAACAGCTTAGAGCCTAATGAGCTAGCCATAGAGGGCTGAACCTGTAGAGCTGGGCTTAGAGCCTGACCTTAAGGCTGAAGAACCTAGGCTGAGCTAGTACTGACTATAGAAGGAGCTTTTGAGCTTAGTAGAGCTGAACCTTAGAGCTTGAGATGTTTATTCTCAATTAGATAGCTTGTAGCTCTTATGAGGCTTGAGTTATAAGGATGGCAGAGCCTTAGCAGCTTGACTTAGAGACTCGAGACGGTTTAGAGACGATGAGCCTAGCAGCCTGAACTGTAAGAGCTGAATGCCATAAGAGCTGGAGCCTATAGAAGCTGAAGCTTTTTAGAGCTTGGAGGCCATATGAGCTGAGGTCCTTAGAGCTGAGAGAGCACTTTAGATGCTAAACCTATAGAGCTGCAGTCTTGGAGCTGAGCCTTGGGGCTAGTAGTCAGTGAAGGAGCTGGAGCCGTAGAGCCTAAGAGGAAAACTCTTTAGAGACATGGCACTACTGAGAGCTGAGGTCCTCGTAGAAGTAGTTGATCTCTTAGTGCAGAGCCATTAAGAGCTTAGAGAAGTCTTAGAGTGAGCTCTTAGGAGCCTGAGTTCGTCTTAGTGCTGAGACTTAGAGTCTTCGAGCAATACGCTAGCTGATACGCGTTCAAGTGCTGAGCTCTCAGCTTAGAGCATGAGCTTTAGAGCTGGAGACACTTTGGGCTGAGAGCTGGCCCTTAGAGCTGAGCTGATCTCCCTCTAGAGTCCTGCAGCTTTTATAGAACTGACACTATAGAAATGAACTGATTAGATAGGCTGCAGTTTACAGTGCAGGTTACTTATACAACTAAGTGCTTGCTGAAAAACCGAATGCATACTTCTACATTAATAACCATAATCATAATCAATCAGCAGCTTTAAGATCGTTTGTCAGAAAGGTACTTTGTCGTACACTTTGTTTAATCGTATTTACTGAGCGTAAGAATAGATCATTTTTTTCACCAGAATCACAGATCGGGGGTTTGGCAAGAACAGCATACTTATCGTTCTACTTGAATTCATCATCATCCATCATCTGTAGAGTTAGATAATATATCAAAGTCTTCTTACATTTTAAAGTTGGATATGCATATGTGCTACTTAAAGGGCTGATCTTTGTTTCCAATATATAAAATGCATTTTACGCCTGCAGTGTCTCGCCTTAAGCAAATGTGCCATTGTTCAGTAACAAAATGTGCACTTAAGAATCTGTTCTAGAGCTACGGCAGTTTGTTTCTGTCATATTCTTTGGAAGATAATTTACTTCTTTTCTTCCTGATGAATGAAAGAAATAGTAAATAGTTTTAGTTATAGTTATAATAATGCAGTGACATATTTCTACTCCCTGTACCCAGGGGCCCCATGTGTTTGTGTGCAGATCTGTGACAGTATCTGACCAAAAGGGTTTAATAACGAGATATAAAAAAACACGACGAGGAGGGCGACCGCAGCACAGATGTCTCTACATGCAAAGTGACAAGACCTTTCAAGATTTCTTAACTCTGTTCTTAACTTCTGTCTGAGCGGCTCCTGGGGCAGAGAGAGCAGATGCACACACAGAGAGACGGGGGGAGGGGGGGAGGGCGGAGGAGGGGGCGGAGGCGGAGGAGGGGGGAGGAGGGGGGGAAGGGGGATGTCTCAAGGCAAATACATGATGCCTTGCCTTAAAAAGTTACATCAACTTGAAATGGCTTAATCGGATTTGTTGCTATTGTCTTCACGCTCCGCTCTCTGAGCTACAGTCTTGTAGGGATGTTGTGTTATTAAATGATATTTTGATTATTGTGAGTTGAAGAAAAGAGTTTTTAACCTGGCTCATGCCAGATTGATAAGTGTAGCACGCTGAAATGATCTGGAGAGGCTCTCACTGAAAGCCATCGGGACGTAAAGAAAAAAACAGTGGAAGACAAATCTGCATGGTGTTTAATCCAGTCAAGAGACAAGCACTGACATCTCTCCTGTCCACAAATGCACCAAGTGTCTCTATGTGCACCTTTTTGAAAACCAAAGTAGTAATACTTATACTTACTTGCCAGGATGTCCATCAGCTGTTAACCATTTTATAAAGTGTTGTTTATTGAATGACGGTGTTCTTGTCTGTCTGTCACTGTCAGCCAATGCCATTGCCTTTCAAGCACTCACTTCTCAAGTAATCCATGAATCCATTAACACTATTTCTTCTTTCCAATTCCACATGTTAGGCTGGCGCACCTTCTGCACATTTTCCCTCGCATCTTTATGTCTTTTTGCTTGTTTTACGGCACTGGTGGCACTCTATAAAAAGGCTCCTGCCTGTGGCTCTCTCTTGCTCACACCCTCTGCACCTGAGGCGTGTGATGGTCGCCGTGTGATGGTCGCCGTGTGATGGTCGCCGTGTGATGGTCGCCGTGTGATGGTCGCCGTGTGATGGTCGCCGTGTGATGGTCGCCGTGTGATGGTCGCCGTGTGATGGTCGCCGTGTGATGGTCGCCATGGTCGCCGTGTGAGCTCCAGACTCTGGCACACCAGGCCTGCTGTTAGCTGCAGTTAGCCTTTTGTGTTTGACCTGGTGGGACTGGCAGTCCTGTTTTCACTTGTTTTCACCTTTTCTTTGTGTAGGTTAGTTTGGGAACGTTATATTTTTTCCCAGTGTACTTACATAGACTTTATTTTTAATGTTTAAATTTTTTGGATGCAACTGCGATGTGACAGGTCATTTACATAGATGTACAAAGTCATAACAGTTTTTAGACCTGACAGACAAAAACTGGATGGGGACTTCGAAGCTATTTACAAGCGTGCATCACAAATCTGTGTATGTGTGTGTATGTATGTGTATGTGTATGTGTATGTGCGTGTGTGTGTATGTGTGTGTCATTTTTAAAGTTGATTTTATTGTGTGTGTGTGTGTGATCAAGGGGACATCAGAAGAGAAGGGAGGGAGACTACAAAAACAACACAAACTCCATAACCGTAGAAACAATAATGACAAAGAAAAGAGAACATTATTGACCTTCAGGTTAGAGATACCGGCCAGACAGAACAAATGATGCGACACCAGGGCACCAGGGCAACCCTGTGCAGGGCTATAGATTTCTGTATCCTTTTTGCATCATTTTGGTCTGTTTGGCCGGCTCTGCAGGTTCATCTTTCTGTACTTTGTTTTTTGGCACAAGAGGGGTTTGGGTATTAGAAGTAAATAAATAAATAAAACATTTAAATGTTGTTCTTTTTGACTCCTGGGCCCTCTTTAGTAGAACAGATATTGAGCTATTGGGTTTCAGATGACATCACAACATTCTATAGGCCAAAATAATTTAATAAAGATGGGGGGTAGCTAAAATGATTATTGTTCAAATGCATTTTTTGTTGTAACACAACAAGTGAATAAGTCTAATAACTGACAGAAATCATCAGATTAAGCATTTGTGAATTTACCTTTTAGATATTTCATAGCAAAGCACAATGTTATTGACAGGATGTCTGACTCGTGCCCCCCATCAGTGAGTACAACATTATCACATTGTAGAATCTGAAAACAACCAATAACCACCAGCAAGTTACTCACACAGGTTACCTTCACGTTCTAGAATGTGATGACATCATCAGGTGGGGGCAAAGGCCTAACTGTGGGAGATTCACAGTTTTGGAAAGAAAACTTTTCAACTGTCACAATCTTTGAGTTTGAATAATGGAACCACCATCTGAAGCTACTGTGAAAAGATATTGTCACTCGTGGGCCAGTAATTACAGAGATATGAATCATAAACCAAGGTAAGAGGAAGTGTCTTGCCCATGGAACTTACCCACGTCCCAAATCTAAGAGGACCACTAACAGCAGTTGTAGTACGTATATATTTGGACATTATCTTTCACGATGTGTGTTACGTCTCCATTAAAGTCAAATGTAGCATGTAAGTCTTCACAGCCTACGCCTGACACTGATCTTTGGTGACAGCTGGGACCACTGCAGAGAGGCCCTTGGGTTTTTAGGGCCCCTGAGAAGAGAAGAAAGAGAGAAGAGGGGTGAGCGTAGAACTTACGGGTAAGACTCGAAATAGCAGCCAACTTCAAGGACTGCAAGCTGCTTTCTCCGGCAATTAAAATACATGAAGACTACAAAGACAGAAGAGTGTGGATGTACAAGAGCCGACTGCGTGCTCAGGGATCAGAATGTGGCAGGAGTGAGCCCCAGAGGACATGGACTTGAAGAGCAGAAATGTTTCATCAAATTCATACATCAAATATTTTACAGACGTGTACATGTACAGTGTGTATATTGTGTTATACTGTTTTAAAAGGTACACTACTATGCATGCCAGTCATTTGGAAGCTCTGCCTTTTCTATCCATAAATCTCCTTGGGTTGGTTTGATTCGTTGGTTAGGTTGGTCGGTTGGTTGGTTGGTTGGGTTGGTTGGCTTAATTGGTTGGTTGGTTGGATTGGCTCAGTTGGTTAGTTGGTTAGCTGGTTTGGTTGATTAGTTGGTTAGAGTGGTCGTCCATTGAGTTAGTTTGATGGATTGCATTGGTTTGGTTTGGTTTGGATAGATTAGTTGGTTGGGCTGGCAGGGTTGGTTGAGTTGGTTAATTGGGTTGGTTGAGTTGGTTGGGTTGGCTGGGCTGGTTGAGTTGGTTAATTGGGTTGGTTGAGTTGGTTGGGTTGGCTGCGTTGGTTGAGTGGGTTGATTGAGTTGGTTGGTTGAGTTGGTTGGGTTGACTGGGCTAGTTGAGTTGGTTAATTGGGTTGGTTGAGTTGGTTGGGTTGGCTGGGCTGGTTGAGTTGGTTAATTGGGTTGGTTGAGTTGGTTGGGTTGGCTGCGTTGGTTAATGAGTGGGTTGATTGGAGTTGGTTGGTTGAGTTGGTTGGTTGACTGGGCTAGTTGAGTTGGTTAATTGGTTGGTTGAGTTGGTTGGGTTGGCTGCGTTGGTTAATTGGGTTGGTTGAGTTGGTTGGTTGGGTTGGTTTTATTGGGTTGGTTGAGTTGGTTGGGTTTGGTTGGGTTGGCTGTGTTGGTTGAGTGGGTTGACTGGGTTGATTGAGTTGATTGAGTTGGTTGGTTGGGTTGTTGGGTTGGCTGTGTTGGTTGAGTGGGTTGGTTGGGTTGATTGGGTTGATTGGGTTGGGTTGGTTGGGTTTGTTAATCTTCAAAGTAAAAGCATCAACGGTGAGGGCAGCTGTTAATCAGCGTTTTTTTTATCCGCCAACTCGCATATTCTAATTGGAACCACCTTGTCTGTCTATGAATGCAGTGGACGAGTGATTGATCGGCGTTGGTCGGAGAGCAATGTCGCAGATTGGCAGCCTTGCTTCCGTCAGTCAACCCCAGAGCAGGTGCAGAAAAGACACCACAGCGCCTACCAGTGTGGAGTGAATCAAATGCACAGGACAGTAACGCAACATCTGGAAAAGTGCAGTCAATGATTTATTTTTTTTTTATTTTTTTTACTTTTAATGAAAGAAAACTTTGCACTATATCACTGAAAAAATAAAATATCAAATGAGTCTATATGACAAGTTCTGTGTTTCTAATTATTACATTGTTTGGTGGTATAGAACCTGTGTTGAATATTTATCATAGTTTTACATCCGTAAAGTCACAGTTTGTGAAGATATTTGGAAGAATAAAACATTGAAATTACAGGAAGTAGTGCTTGAAACGGAATTGCTGTCTGTTATCAATGTTATCAATTTGTGACGTGCATTTGAAAATACAGACAATTTACACTTAACTAACCATTTTCTGACCGTTTAGATGATCATTTAACTAAATAAAGGTGTTATCAGGTAATATTATTTATATATATAATATTTATTGTAAAATCATAACTGTTGTTTAATTTATATAGATTTCAGCCCTTGTTTACAATACGGTTGCCAGGTAACAGTTATAGATTTCATATTTGCTGCCCATGTCCAACCTCGATGTACAATAATAAACTTTTAAAAAATTGTCAAACTGGGGACAACTCTGCAAAAATGTTTGTAAAATCTCAAATATAATCACGTTCACTACATTTCAGTGAAACGTGTCATCTAACCTGTCATATGGACTTTAAATTCAGAATATAAATCTTAATTTGCGTATCTGTGTCCAGGCTGGTTTTGATTGCGTATAGGTGCGCTCGATTTTAATTTTTCAAGACATTTTTGACTGGTTACATTACACTTTAGCTTGAAATAAGAAAATATATGTTCCAATGACTTTTCTTATCCAACTGTCAAACAATATGGCTTGAAATGAAAAGTACCGCTTTAAAACAAGTGAGAAATATCTTGAAAAAGTCAATAACCTGAACTCCTAACCTGAAGTGTTTTTCAGTGTGGTGTACTCTATTATACACTGCCTCTTCTGCCTGATAACTGCTGCAGGTGATGATCTTTCAGCTGCAACACGGTATTTAAACCCAACTGATGCATTTCTGGAACAACCATGTGGAAAGACAAATCCCGTGGTCATGGAAAAGATGTCAGTGTGTTTGAGAAGGGTCAAATCATTGGCATCGAGCAGAGAAAACATCTAAAGGAGAAGCAGAAACTAAAGTACTCCAGATCTGAACCCCAGTGAGAGTGTTTGGGACGAGCTGGAGAAGGCTTTGTGTAGTGGTCACTCTTTCATCATCAATACAAGATCAACTGGTGAGAAAGAATGACACACTTCATGGAAATACATCTTTTAATATTGTAGAAGCTTAATGCCAGCGCGAATGTGTGCTGTAATCAAAGCTAAAGGCGGTCCTATTAAATATTAGAGCGCGCGCGTGTTTCTGTGGCAACTTTTTTTGGGGACAGGCAGTGTAAAAGCTCATCTATATTTGGTCCGTGGTCCTTCCATCTCACACTGATGCGACGTTTGGAGAAAAAAAAACAAAAAAACCCTAACCATCAAAAATAACGTAATTAAATACCCCATCTCCGCTGTAACAATACTGCAGCAGTAAACAGAACTGGGCCCATTCAGATCTGCCTTTCTCCTCTCCTTTAGTCATTCGAGCTCCTTCACAGACGAACTCGGCGTATCTCCCCACGTCGTTCCTTCGCCGCTGCTTTAATTGCCTTTGCTCTGCTCTAACAAAGGACTCATTTAGTCCTGGTACAATAGCGTTCTCAGCTGGCCTGTCCCACTTCTTACCGCAAGAAACTTTTAATTCAAAGTGCAGTGTAGATTAATTTTCTGATATGTTTTAACATTGTTCTGCATACTAATTGACACCGTTTTTTATTGTGCAAAGCTAGTCTATTCTCAAAGCTGTAATTAAAAGCGTTGGTGAGGCTTTTATGGCAGAGAAATTAGCCAATTAGCATTTTGAGTTGGAGGTGAAATGACCATGGCGGCTCCGAGTTTGCTTTTATGTGTTCAGTTTAATGGTTTTCATGCCTCACTACAAATATTTAGTATGCAAAATCCGGGGGAGAAGGACGCAGTTGGAATTAGCGGGCGATTTATCTGTCCTCCAGATGAAAGAAGGGCAGCAATGGGAGATTTTAGTTGCCTCGCTTGTTCGGCTAATGATGGCTAATGATGGCCCATGCACATAACCGGAATGTAAATAGTGTTAATATTGTTTTAGAGCCAGTGTTGTGGGCAAGGCCGCTCAGTTAGCAAGTCGTGACCAACACCGAGGCCTTGGCTTACACAAAGCTGTAAGTCATTCATTTAACTAATCAACCTATTTACGAAAGAGAGCGCCCGATGCCTGAACCAACGGTCGAACTTGAATATGTTTTCCTCTCATCACTTAAACATAAAACAGACAAAAGCCTCAAATTTGGGAAAATACGCTCATTTCAGGATTTGCCCGTAGGGAGTGAACCACAAATAATATTAAAACCTTTTTTTGTGTTGTAAGTGACATTAAATCTCTCTCTAAAAAACAATAGAAACAACATAACGTCCATATGAGAAGAACGTGATATTGATGTAAACTCTTTTCTCTTTTTTTGCATTTGGCATTATGAAACACTTCATATACATCATTTCAGTTTCCTAAAAGCGTTGTTGTTGTTTGTTTACCCGGAGGACAAACGCTTGCTACTCTGTGAGAAATGGTGCAGTGGTCGCTGTGCCGGATAGGGATGGACAAAGCAGTTGAAGCAAATGTTTCTGTGCTGCAAAACAATCCAATGATTGGGATACTGGATCAATACTGTGACTCTGTGACTCTGTTCAATTCAAAGTACTGTTTTTGCAGTCCAATGCTATAACTTTTTTTTTTACCATATTATCAACATTTTTCAAATCCTCACTTGTGGTACGTTATCAGCAGGCCTGGAGAGTAACTGTACAAATACTTTTGTTGCTGCAATTGAGTCGATTTTTTCACATGTGTATTGTACTTTAAAACAACTTCATTCAGCCTTAAACTGTTTATTTAATCAAGTTTTGTGTAAACGACTGATCTAAAATGTATTTGAAAAGTAACTATAGTATTATGAGTCATATTTTTCTTGCATGCTTTTCACTTTTACTTGAGTCAGGGAACAGTACTTGTACTTGTAACTGAGTACATTTTTAGCCATGCAACTGTACTTTTACAGTACATAATGCAGTACTCTTTCCACCAATGGTTATAGGGTTATTGTTGTGTAAACATACCTCAATAAAAAAATAATCAAATTGTGTCAAATAAGGTACAAATTTGGGCTCGAGCTGACTTTTTTTTTTTTTTTTCCCAACCTCTTATATTATATTAAAAGCATTAAAACAAATGATGTGATTTTGATTTTTTAAAAAATTATAGCTCAATTGTGCCACCTGGTGTTTAACAAGTGAACCTGCAAACTTGTATTGAGTGTTGTTTAATTGTGCAGTAAATACGTGTCTGGCAGCACCTTCTCTCTTGTTCTTAAAAGCTGAATTGTTTGATGATAATTAATAATATCCAAGCATGAAATAAAATGAGTCGTAATCTGAAAGAGCCATCTGTTGTCAAACCCTTGCGTACATATGGTGACAAATTACCCGAGACACTCAATCAGTGCACAATAATAATGCCTCTGCAGGACAGGAGCTCATGCATTAAGACAAATGCAGACACTTACTCTAACATAACTGGACATAGGCCTGAATGTACTGTAACCTAAGTGTGTTTTATTAGCCTACACGCACTTCCCATTCATAAATACAGCAGCAACAGTGTCATTAGTGCCGTAGCCACGCAGAACCTTGAACATTTTGGTTCATGAAGTCTCTAAATAAGCCTGAAGCACATGAACCACAAAATAATATATGATTAAAAAAAGTCTAATTTACAAGATAATCTCTGAGAAATAAGATTCTGACTAAAGCCATGAATGAACCCATGGGGGGGTGAAATCTAGCTCTTGGACGCCCTCTGGTGGTCATTGAAAATACTTTTGATTGTGTTCTTGTTGACTGGAGTAAGTTGCTCAGTATTGAAATAGACAAAGCCGCAAACAATGAATCACTTTGATCTACTGTTGTATTCCTGAGGACCTTCTACGACTCTGTGTTTACTTTTTTAGTCTTTATTTGTCAGGGTACATGTACAAATCATTATTCCTACAAGAGAAAAGGTCTTATTGTGTGCAAGCCTTCACAATGTATATGCATACATTTTTGCATGTTTCATTTGCTGATCTGTAACTTCCCTATTTTGGGACAAGTTAAGGTTCTCTAACACATTATCTTATCTTAACCTTAACCATAAACCATCAAAACCAGGCCCTAACCTCAAACTGGACCCTAAACCTACAATGCAGTAAATGGAGAACAGAGTTGTGGGGACATAGAGCTTAGTGTTACTTTCGTCAACTAAAATATTTTTGTCGTAGTTTTTGTCAATGTCATATTTTGGTGACTAAAACTAAATAAAAATATTCATTAGGACTAAAACTATGACTAAAATGACATGCAGTATCGTCAACTAAAAGAAGATATTTCAATTTGTCATTTAAAGTTGTAATATTTTTGTCAAGTAATAAAAACTAAACATAAATGAATAAAATGGACAAGTGGAGACAAAGCAACTTCAACTTTTCAGCCTCAAACCAGAGCAGAGACACAAGAAACACATCTGTATTCATGTAGTAATGCAATATATTTGATCATAGTTCAAATAAACTGTATATTTTCTGGTTGATTACAACTATTATTTATTCTGACATTTTTGTTGACTAAAACTAGATTAAAACAAAAAAGAATTTAATTTTGTAATTTTGTTTTTTAATGACATTACAAGTGTTATTGAGCGATGAATGAATAATAAATAGTAAAAGGCCATGTGTAAAGTGCGTTATACATTATTATGCCTACTATTAAAGTAGAGTTATAGGACATAAACAATTTGCTATCCAACCCTGCAAGTCACAAGTTTAACCTGGCTGCTGTGCCCTTGTAACAAACTGTCAATGTTTGCTACAACTATGACGATGATGTAATGTTATTTTCAGCGCTGAAGAACAGTGTGTGCCAGGATGAACGTGAAGTTATGCAACATCTCTGCTTCTCTGAGTTTGGCTGTCAACACGAGCGGCAGCTGCAGAGGCTCGCACATGCGCCATCAGAAGAGGACACTTTCTGGAAGAATACCACAAAACAAAACTAGGCTAAATGGTTAGGGTGACCCGACGTCTCTATTTACCCGGGACAGTCCCAGTTTTGGGTCCTGTGTCCCATGTCCCAGCAGAGTTATCCAAAACCATTGATTTGTCCCAGTTTCATACAGGACCACTTTGAGACCCACCATCAGTAAAGAGGGGGATATATTGTTGTGTCTTTAGCCAAAATAGAGAACATCTGGTTTTAGACTAACTTGAACACAAAACTACACCCAGTTCCACTGACTGAAGCTTCTCAGATGATATACTGACTCACAAGTGAGCCGTGAATGCACCGAGTGCTTACAAATGGTCTTTTTAAAAAAAAAAAAAAATCAAAAATGGATGATGTAAATTGCATTTATGAATTTATTTCAGTGGAGAACGTCAAAATAGGCATATGTTTTGTTTTTAGAAATACAGGATAACTCAAGTAGAAGTAGTTAGCCCATGAAAACAAGCTAGGCTAAACAAAAGCCCTTTGCTTTCCATCTAAAAGGCCCATGTCTATAATAATCTCCTATTAAATAAACAAATAATGTGAAATACAGTTGAAAATGTCTTTAAATAGGCCTCGATATCACTCTGATTTGCATATTTTGTCATATTCTGAGGTTTATCCCAAATTCCCAATTTCCAGTTATTTATTATTCCAATTACATTTGCCTCCATTCTGAAATTTCAAACGTTTTTGTTGATCTATTCTCCAGCTTTAGGTCTAATGTTCCCTTTTTGCCACTCTAATGCTCAATGTGAAATTCAAACATACATGGGTTTAACTTACTATGTCCTGTCCACTTGTTATGTAATTTCTTTGTAATTCATTAGATGTTTAGTGGGGAAATTTGCAGTATTTTTAGTTTCTTTCAGGTTGGATGGGTGAGGGGTGGGAAACAATCAGGAGGCCATTCACACTTCATCCTCACAGCCTATGGGCAAAAGACACTAATCACTCACACCACGCATTTGTTTGGGCGGAGGAGAACCACAAACTGCAGACAGGCGTTGGTAGTTTTCCACAGTCAACAAGAAGTACTTTACAAGAAGGAAACAACTGAAAATTACAGAATGTTTTGCTAACCCTAACCCTCACTTACAAATATGTACATAGATACTTTGCTAAATCTATTTAGAAGTAGTTATTTTTATATTGTTGTTCATATTTTTATTCCATTATTAGGCCTAATCCATTTGTGTGCATGAGCTAAATTTGTCTATGTTGTGTTGATATTGTCTGATTTTTTTGTTTTTGCTTATGCTTTGGTTTAAATCATGTTCTATGCCAGTGGTTCTCAAACTTTTCCCACAGAGAAAATATTTGGCGCTCCGAGTGCCAGTAGGTCTAAAACAGGACTATTCTAGGTCTAAATTATAGCTAAAAGATAGATTATAAAAGGACTACAAACTCAAAAGACGACAAAAAATGCAAATTAATTTCCAGATTAATCCACGTACCATCTGGACAACCATTTAAAGTAATTTGACATCTGTTTAAGAAGGGAATATTGTAGTGTTAATTAATAAGTTTATTAAAAGCTATTTTGGACTAAGGTTTTCACACACTTTCACAAGGGCATAAAATGTATTAGTCTGAAACTACAGCGGCAACAACACTTTTATTTGTTAACTGCAAATGTTTTACTGTTGCATGTTATGGTTTTGTAAGTGGCCAGATATTCTGAATTGACCAACCAGGTAAAATATGGAATAAATAATACTAGACGTCATGCTTAGTTAGCCATTGCGAGTGACTGCGTAATGCATGGCCGTGTTCTGTACAGTTTGCCATGGCTTCCTGCCTGCAGAATTATTCTGTACAGTTGCCGTGGCGATGATGTCACAAATCACCAACATTCTGCGAAAACATGACAAGACCGAGGAATACTAAAAGCAAGAGCAGGAATCACTCAATATCTACAAACTGAACTTTGAATGCGACCTGTGCATCACACAATATCTACAAACTGAACTTTGAATGCGACCTGTGCGATCAACAGAATATCTCACAAACTGAACTTTGAATGCGACCTGTGCGATCACAGAATATCTACAAACTGAACTTTGAATGCGACCTGTGCGATCACAGAATATCTACAAACTGAACTTTGAATGCGACCTGTGCGATCACACAATATCTACAAACTGAACTTTAAATGCGACCTGTGCGATCACACAATATCTACAAACTGAACTTTGAATGCGACCTGTGCGATCACACAATATCTACAAACTGAACTTTGAATGCGACCCTGTGGCGTGTCGATGTAGATACGTATTATCGTCACCAGGGGGCTAGCGTGTGTTTACTTCCTTACCCTTCACGTGTTGAGCAAACCCCGAACTTTATAAATATGCTTCTGCTACAAAATACACCTTATTTTGAGATTCTTTTTTGCATCTAACGTGTTGCAGCGAGTCTTTACATACAGTTAAATGTAATAAAATCCCAAACAGAGCATTTTAATCGCATCAATTCACACAATAGACCCCTTCCTCGTGCATACCCTGGCCACGCACTGGTCACGTTTGCTTTCAGCCAATCAGAGGCCACCCTCGAGCTGTGCGCTGCTATAAAGCCCGCGTGCATCTACGGAAGAAAGCAGGAATGAACAACAAAAGAGCGCTTCTGTTCCTGCAAACCTTTAGCAATCTGCTCCTATAACCGCTTCATATTCTCCTACACCTAACATACGGTAAGTTCATCAACATATCTGCTACTGGCCTGAAGCATCTTTTATTTTATTACTCTAGATTCAACGCTTACTAATTTGCCTGCTTTGTAGGCCACACAGATGTTGTCAAGCGCTTACGTTATGTCATTTTGTTTTTTTCCTTTTTTGTATTCTGTCTGCTACTTTTTATCGCGATTTTTGTTACTTTCCAGCTATTGTCTTTTTTCTTTATGTGTAATGTTTTTTGTCTTTTGTTTTGACTTATGCTGCCATACATAAACTTTTTTTTTTTTTTTTGTTTTTTTTTAAACAATTTTTTTTTTTTTTAGGCCAATACATTTCAACATTGTTTTATTTAGGCCTATTGAATTGAAGTTTAATCTAAAGTCAAAGACATTTTAGCGTAAATATTTGTTGCCGTTGCATAATTTTTTTTTTTGTATAGATTTGTACACATTTTATTTTGGGCCCATTTTAATTTAAAAATATATCAACTCAAGCAATTAACTACAATGCTGTTAAAGAAATACTTTTTTATTTATCTAAGCTTTATAACTTTTAAAAAAATTTTTTTACCACTTTCATAGCATTCCAGCTGACTAGACCTGGGTTTAATGAACACTTCTTATGCAACAGATTTGTACTACTGCCCATCTGTCACTTTTTGTGTCTCCTCACACCATCGTGTTATTTCTCCTTTAGGAATTTAAGGGCTCAAGATGGCTACCTCTTTAAGTTGCAAACTGAACAAAGCTGTGAAGCAGCAGTACATGGACCTTCCTCAAGGGGATAAGGTCCAGGCCACGTACATCTGGATCGATGGGTCTGGAGAGGGTCTACGCTGCAAGAGCAGAACCTTGGACTCTGAACCCAAGACTATAGAGGGTAAGCTCTAATGTAACATCATCCAAAGAGTTTCTGCTTTCGAACATGTTATGGTTGGATTATATCTTGTAATTGTGCTGTAAATGCCTGAATAAGCTTTTATTACATTTGCTATAGTTATTTTCATGTTTGTAAGGCTGAAACTGAGCAGAGTCATGTTATATGTAGTTAATTGATTAATCACAACTAATTTAGTTATCAAATAATTGTTATCTGGTCAATACACAAACAACAGACTTGCCATGCGCTAAGAGAAAAGGTTTTATTACTCGGACAAAGCAAGAATGACTTTGGAAACGCGTGAAATTAGCGTTTTTTGATCAAAAACGTATTTTGTCTGTAAATATACTCTACCAAGCGGCATCACCGTTGCTCCTCTGGGTCAAATTTTGTACAGATCTGATATTTACTGGCATTTTGAGTTCTAAACAACGATCAATTTGCAAAATAATCATTAGTTGCAGCCCAAGAGCTTTTGTTTGGTTTGTTGTGTTTCAAAATATTCGAGTTTAGGAATGTTAAACCGCAGATTGCAGTTTAAATTTTAAGACTGAAACAATTTAAGAATACATTTCAGAACCAGAATAAATTGTATTGCTATTTTGATTCTATTACGCATTATCTTGTTGCAGAAACTAGATAAAACATGACTTTGAGAGAAAATCTACAGATATATATATTTTCATCGCTCTAACATTTTACTCTTTATTGCCACAATTTGGGGGGGAAAAAAAGTTGAGAATCCCATTGCTACATATTGATTTGTGTTTTGTTTTTCCAGATTTGCCAGAGTGGAACTTCGACGGGTCCAGTACGTATCAGTCCGAGGGGTCCAACAGCGACATGTACCTCGTCCCGTCGGCCATGTTCAGAGACCCGTTCAGGAAGGACCCCAACAAACTGGTGCTGTGTGAGGTGTTCAAGTACAACCGCAAACCTGCAGGTGAGCAGAGTAATTGTATAAACCATATTTTTTTATTACGTAGTAGTACTAGTTGACTAAAGACGGGTTCATTAATGCAAAATGGTGCTTTGAGCAACAATCTGATGCAGCCTTTGTCAACAAAAATCCTCTTGCTTGTAACTACACCATATTGAAACAAAGCCATTTTCCACCAGTGATGTAATGTGTATATTTATTTGTTTCTGTAGAGACCAACCTGCGGCACACGTGTAAGAAGATCATGAGCATGGTGGACGCTCAGCACCCGTGGTTTGGGATGGAGCAGGAGTACACTCTTTTGGGCGTGGACGGTCACCCTTTTGCCTGGCCCTCTAACGGCTTCCCAGGCCCACAAGGTTTGGATTGAATTTCCCGTACGACATGTTTACTGAGTCTAGTCAACACAAATGTTCCGTTGCCTGACTGTTCGCTTGTGTTTTGGTTGGTTAGGACCGTATTACTGTGGAGTGGGAGCAGACAAGGCGTACGGCAGGGACGTAGTAGAAGCACACTACAGGGCTTGTTTGTATTCCGGCGTTCAGATCTGTGGAACCAACGCAGAGGTCATGCCTGCTCAGGTAAATGTGAACTTAAATTGACTATATTTCATTAGAATAAAAAAAAAAGTCCATTGTTATGTCAGGAATAAAACCATTGCCATTTAAGTTAAAATAAAGTGTGTCATAACCTTACATGCAATGCCAACTACACATTTAAACAAATAAGTAAATAAGATTGAACTAATTGGTAGAAGCTAAAATGGTAAATAAAAAAAACTTTAATTCCACTGTGGGAGTTGGCTTGTTGGATTTTGCTGCTGATCAATATCAAAAGGGGCAAGATGCTAATTCGACTGTATCAAAAACTAGAGCTAAATCGCCATAATTGTCTTTAGAAAACTGTCATAACTGATTACAATTAAATCATGAGAGTGCAGAAATATCACCACACTTATTTTTAATCTGCTATTTTTGTAGTATATTATTTTTTTGATTTACTATAAAACGACACACATTTTTGCATATGTTCTAAACAACATTCACAATATTATCTACATTTCAATATATTACCCACCTCTAGTCAAGCATGTGCATTCTAGTTTGCACTATATCTTCTGCTACTTAGACCAAAATAGATGATATAAAGTTTATGTTGTGTCTTCTCAGTGGGAGTTTCAAGTGGGTCCGTGTGAAGGCATCAACATGGGGGACCACCTGTGGATAGCCAGGTTCATCCTGCACAGGGTTTGTGAAGACTTTGGCGTTGTGGCTTCCTTCGACCCCAAACCTATCCCTGGAAACTGGAACGGCGCAGGCTGCCACACCAACTTCAGCACAAAGGAGATGAGAGAAGATGGCGGTCTCAAGTGAGTACTTTAAAGGCCATTCAAGTGTGCTATAATCCCCTCGTGCGTGCCCTATGACCCTTTACCCCCGTTGGATCAATGCTTTGTCTTGCAACATGCCAGTTTCATCACCATTTTTCTATTTTTGAGTGTCAAGTTTTAGTATAGCCACTTAAAGGAGCTGTACCTGATTTTCTTAAACATGTGAAAAACAGAATTCGTTTGTTTTAAACTTTTAAACTCTTTAAAGCGAGTTTTGCCATCACAGTAAAGCTAACCAACATTAGCATGCTAACAGTGCACTTCCTGCTTTGCAAAGTAAAAACCGCTCTATAATTGGATGCAGACAGCGTACATCGGTCTCATTTTGACCCTTAGAGCTGCATTTACATTATATTTGTACTTTGAGAGACAGATTTTACTTGTGTATGTGAAGAAGAAGAAAAAGATTTTTTTTTTTTTAACTTCTTATTGTAACCACCCTTTCCCCCTCTACAGAGTCATCGAAGACTCCATTGAGCGCCTCTCCAGGAGACACATGTACCACATCCGCGCCTACGACCCCAAAGGAGGCCTGGACAACGCTCGCCGCCTCACCGGACGCCACGAAACCTCAAACATCGACGAGTTCTCGGCCGGCGTCGCCAACCGAGGAGCTAGCATCCGAATCCCGCGCTCCGTAGGCCAAGACAAGAAGGGCTACTTTGAAGACCGCCGACCGTCTGCGAACTGCGACCCATACATCGTTACAGAAGCTCTTGTACGCACATGTTTACTCAAAGAAGAAGAGGAGGAGCCTACTGAGTATAAGTGAACAGGCTAAAAATAAAGCCTTTAGAAGTACTGTATATTTAGCTATGTCTTTTTCAAGACTTGATGTCGATGTAGACTTTTTGTACTTGGGATGGCGTGTAGTGGGCCATGTAACTCTATATTGCAAAAATATTTGACCTCTTCCTCAACAATGCCCTTTGACGTTTTACTATTGTAGATGTATAGATGGTATTATTGATTTATGTTTTAATGTGTACTAATAAGATTAACTGTTACCAAATGATCTCTATGGCGTATGAATGTTTTCTTCGATGTTAATACAAAACCAACTACTTTTTGTACTTTGTACTTTTTTTTTTTAATAGCACACGTCCATTTTCCTGAGATTTAATGTCACTTGAAGAAAATAGTTTAATAAACATTTTTACTACTAATTAATGACTTTTTTTTTAATTTGAGTGTATCCTGATGGGTGAGCTAAATGAGAAGTATTATCTTGTATTGGCTCATGGGACAAACGGGTCATCAGTCTGCTCTAGTTTTCAGTTATGTTTCTCAGTTTCCGATGCAACATTTGTGCAAGTATGGTGTCAGGCCTTGAACTTTATATTGTATTTATATTGTAATTCCACTGATTATACATGTGAAATGCACATTTAAAGCCATTGGTTATAGATGTATGCTAACCATTTGACACACCCTCTTGATGCGTGACAAGCGCTGAAAAGGACTTGTATTGCTTTCATATGGTGGATCACCTGACAGAACCCTTACTGTCCTCACTGTACCATAAGGAGTCTCTTCTTCACTGGACAGCTCCCAAAAACCTCATCACTATGACACTATTAGAACTGCCACAGTCAAAGATTGACAGTGAGGGAACATGTTGTTCTCCGCTCCTCAAATTTCAGACTGCTTAAGCTCGTTGACGTGTTGAAATAACTGAATACATGAACAGACAATGTCGGCCTAATCCCTCCTTCGTCCAGGAGTGTTCCATTGTAGGAAAAAAAAGATTCAGTTTTAGTAATCTGGACTCTGTTTTAGAAAAAAAACTATACGTTTCGAATCTGCAAGAGTCATTCTCAATCAGTGAAACAAGTCTGTCTACAACTGAATCTTTTTTTTCTACAATGAACAGACAATACATATTCAGAACACAAATTTTGAGTCACTACTTGGGTACAGTTGCTGGCTTTTGGTGGTCAGATTTTTTTTTTTTTTATGTAATTAGAGGAAAGTTTTGTTTTATGTGATCATGAAATTTAAGCTTCGAACTGCACTGAAGTAGTGAGAAAAATAGAAAACGCCGCTTTTGAGGCAGAATGTGTGATTTTTTTTCTTCTCTATTTTGGGGTTAAAGGTTATCATATCTTATAAATGCATAACAAATGGTAAAACAAAAAGCAGAATTAATTTGATGTCATGTTATCATACAGCCCAACATAAAAGTATTCAGAATACAGTTGTCTGATCAGACCAAGTAACAAAATAAGTTACAGAATACATTCAAATGCAGTTATTCATTATTTTGTAGCACTCTATGATGTAACAAAATACATTACCAAAGTATTCTTCCCAACACTGGTGAAGATGGAACAGGGTTTGAACCTGTACTGTTGAATATGTACATATTATGTGGAAAAAATCTTTCATTTTCTATACATGTACTTGGCATTGATGGTAATAAAATCATGATCCAAAATGATCAAAAAGAAGTCAACTGAGTTGACATCATGCAGTGATTTTAGTTATAGCCTTCGTCCTTATTTTGTGTTTTTGTAAAAATGCTGTCAAATCTCAGTTTTGTTGACAAACCAACAAAGGTCTTACAAAGCTGTCCAAATTCTTCTTTCTTAGACAACGACTTTCTTTATGAACACGTTTTGGCATTAGACTGCATTATGTTGATTTAGATAACAAGCCAGAAGTTACTAATTCAACCATTTATCACCACTGTGTTTCTCAGTGACATCCTGAACGTGAGAACCTCACTTCTGCTGAGTGCACATGTCCCAACGACGACCCAGGTCACTCCCAAAATAGTCCTGGGTTTGGTCTGTTGTTTTCACTGCAGCAATGATAATGTTGGCTCCGTTTCCATTTAGTGTATGTGTCAGTGCCAGAATAATGCAGTGACAGCGTTAATGACATACCTTATTATTAATTTGATTCATTCAAACAAGTGAAACTACTTTCAAATTTAAATGTTTAGGATTTTTCTTATATATATTTCATAACCATTACATGCCTGTTCCCCCAGATTGAAAGTAAACATATTTAAATCAAGTGGGGTTTTTCTTCTTTTTTACTAAACAATGAACAATTAAAATGGTAATTTATTCTCAATAAAAAACATTAAAAGTTGTTCATGTTTACATCTGTGCTTTGTTTGTCAAGATTATTAAAGGGGACATATTCTGCTAATTAACCCTGTTATAACGATGTTTACTCATCATTAGTTTAGTCAAAGTTGGATTTTGATTGATTCCTGTGTTTTTGTGTAATCCTGTATTGTCCTGTAACTGAGGCACCCATGCTCAGAAAAGTCCTGTTTTCACCTTCCCCCTATCCTCGCCACTGTTTTTAGTTCCAATTATATGACAAATGAAGACTCTAAGTGATACTCAAAGTATTCTAAAATGTCACGTAGCCACTTTTCAAAAATACATGTAAATGACCATCTGCTGTTGGTTACAGTGAAACGTCACTATGAAGAGGCGGGGCTTATCAGTTCTGAAGGAAGTTAATGGAACGGTTTCTGTTACCAAGTCATTTTAGATCAATATTGCAGTTTACAATGCACAAAATGTAAAATGAGTATCTACATATGTTATAGTTCAATGCTAAGTACCTGAAAAAAAGGCATGTGTCCTTGCTTTAACCAATCAGAAAACAGAATCACTTTAGGCTGCCAGATACTACAAACAAAAAACACCCAAAATGACTTTTTATGATTTGATTTGCTTTGGTATATGATCACTGATGCCTTTGAATCCCAGTCCTGTTGTGATTACATTTCTGTTTTTAATCGAGTTTCAGATCTTAAATAATCATTGTCCTATCAGAATTTGAATCAATATGGACAAAAAGGCCCAAAGAAAAAACATGTATCAGATGGACTTACTTATTGAAGAACAATGTTTGAAGGAACGCAGTTCAGGGATGATAAAATATGCGGCCTCCCCTGAGCTAGAATCAAATGAGGACACAGAAATAGGCTCATGCTGCGTTTGTGCTTTTGGGCAAGACATGTCAACCACTCTGTGTCGATGTGTGAGCGTGATAAGGATGGAAACGTTGAGACTAGAAAAGCATAAAAGACCGTTACATTACTGTTTGTCTTTAAAGGTGTGAAGTAGCTGTGTTATTACTCTGCCTAGAATGTTCCAAAGTGTGGCATTAAACGTATCTATCTCCAAGCAGGTGACACTACCAGGCCAGATCTGTAGAAAGACAACATTTAAAAAAGAAATACAGTTAAAAAAAAAAAAAAAAAAAAAGTTTTTCCATTCTGTCAGTCAGCTCTGTCTCTGTCCCCCAGTTTTATTTTTTTTGCTGCAGTCGATAGTACACTCCACAGGTATCCATCTATTATTTCTATTACTGGAGTTTTATGTCCTGGATACATAGTTTTAAAATCAAATGGAACGTCGATTGGTTCATCACTATCATGTGTTTTGGGACTGCCCTATTGTTCTTCACTATTGAACAATAAACGTTGCATTTGATTTTAAAACTATGTATCCATCTATCATTTCCATTGTTGGAGTTTTATGTCCTGGATACAAAGTTTTCAAATAAAATGGAATGTCGATTGCCCAATATTGAATAACAATAGGGCAGTTCCAAAACACATGAAAGCGATGATAAACCACTTGTCTCAAACAACCAGTATTTCCATCCGTCATGAATATTTTTTCCAACAAAATACAGAATGCATGATTTTCAAGATACTTATAAGTCATAGAACATGTAATCAATGCTAGAACACGTATTGTCATAGTGTGGAACATTTCAGTCAAAGCAATAACATCTCCATCTCCACCGACAAACAGGTGGAATACCATCCACCAGAAAAGTTATGCAGTGCATCTTCTTCATCTTCATCATTCAAATTCTAACTCCAGAATATACGAATTTAACATAATATTGGAAATATACACTTAACAAAAAAATGCTTTGCCATTGCAAGTAAACAGAATTTGTTTCAGCGAATGCAACATAAAACAAATACTAATAATAATAATCAATAATAACTATTAAAATATAAACAAAATAAAACCATGCCTAAAATAAGGTAGATAAAATAGAGTGAATGTTTTTTTAAATCTAAAGATTTTTGAACAATCTTTTGGTTTTCAACTGTTTTAAGGCCAGGGACCACCTCATTGGCATGAAAATATCCCAAGGACCCCACATCGTTCTCCACATTGGCATCACAACATAATTCAGAAGTTCAAACCATGTTTATAACCAAATATGGATGAAAGATTAATTCCTCATGGTTCTTGTTTTATTGGTGTTAAAAAGATTATGTATGGGATTGTGTGTATATATATATATATATATATAAGTAATGATTTCACAATTTTTGGGGGACCCCTAACACATGACCACGGGACCAGACCCCACTTTGAGATCCACTGATATATATATATATATATATATATATATATATATATATATATATATATAATATATATATATATATACACATATACACACACACAATATTTTGTGGACTTTTTCCCATTTGAAATATATAATATTTTGCTTTGTAATTGTTATGGCAACCCATGGATAGTCATGTAAATGAGAAAAAAAAAACTGCAAATTGTTACATACATTTGTATTGCCTGACATAGGTTTGAAAACTACATTTGATCTGATTGTACATTCTCACATATGGGTGCACATATTTTGCCACATAATTATCCAGCTTTGCACAATATATTGACTTTACGCCTTTGTGTTTTGTACGTGACCCCATTGGACTTTTTTTTGTACAAACTGATGTCAATGTGTGGGCTTTGGAGACACTTCAGAGGAGATAAGGATTGTTTGAGTAGAAAAGAGGTTAAAAACTTTTTTTTTTTTTAAAAAACATGCAGTCACGGGTTGGGTTTCCACAGCAACCCCGTTCTGATCTATAGAAATTTGCTTGGTGTCGGGGTGGGGCATGATGACTGGTATGACACACAACAGAAGACATGCTAACATTATATGGAGCACACGAAGTGAAGACAAACTTAACCCAGACTGTGGCAATGGAAATAAAGCTGTGGCCAAGGACAAGATCCAAGTCTGTTTGATATCTGCTGTATCGCCTTTTGTCTTGCGTGGCGTGTTTTGTGTGTGTCAAGTGTCTTTCCTAGGGACACAGCGGCGATATGATCTGAAAGAGATTGGAACCAGGTCTGTCTGTGGTTGTTGTGGCTTAAACATCCACAAAAAGTGTTTGTGCAAGTGCTATTAGCTGCATAACAACACTGCACTGCTTGGCTTGGATAAGTAAAAATAATGTTTTGCATATGTTCTATTGACATTAAAGTTAAAAAGTAGATTGTATTTTACCTTCTGCTGATACTAGGAAAAACTGTCAGAAGTGATGGGTGACCAAGGGCAGCCTCAGACTAGGGGAGAACATATAATCCCCACACAGAAAGATCCATAGTATTGTACAAATTACACATTACCACACTATCAGTATGAGTTCAGCCTTTAGTGAGAGATATTAACAAATGGGTGGGTGGGGAGTCCTTGCCCCAAGTGGAGGAGTTCAAGTATCTCGGGGTCTTGTTCGCGAGTGAGGGAAGGATGGAGCGTGAGTTTGACAGGCGGATCGGTGCAGCGTCTGCAGTGATGCGGTCGCTGCATCGGACTGTTGTGGTGAAGAAGGAGCTGAGTCGAAAGACAAAGCTCTCGATTTACCGGTCACTCTACGTTCCTACCCTCACCTATGGTCATCGAAATGAGTTTCCTCCACAGGGTGGCTGGGCGCTCCCTTAGAGATAGGGTGAGGAGCTCAGTCACACGGGAGGAGCTCAGAGTAGAGTCGCTGCTCCTCCACGTCGAGAGGAGCCAGCTGAGGTGGCTCAGGCATCTGTTCCGGATGCCTCCTAGACGCCTCCCTAGGGAGGTGTTTCGGGCATGTCCCACCGGGAGGAGGCCCCGGGGAAGACCCAGGACACGCTGGAGGGACTATGTCTCTCGGCTGGCCTGGGAACGCCTCGGGATCCCCCCGGAGGAGTTGGAGGAAGTGTCTGGGGATAAGGAAGTCTGGGAGTCCCTGCTTAGACTGCTGCCCCCGCGACCCGGCCCCGGATAAAGCGGAAGAAGATGGATGGAAGGATGGATATTAACAAATAAAAACAACTCCTCATTGCATTATTATTATTATTATTATTATTATTATGACTTGTTATTACTATTATTATGATTATCATTATTATATTATTCTTTTAAAAATATTATTAAGGGAAAATATATATCTTGTTAATAATAAAATTATTAGTTTTATTTTAAAATTGTACACCTGCTTTATCTTACTAATTATTTTAAGGAAATGTTTTATGTGACCCGTGGATATTTGTAACATAGAAAATTATCAGTTCCATCTATTTTAAGAATGTATGTATGTTACTTTTTGTTTAATCTTTGTGGTGTGGGATTCAAACTTGGAAAAAGAGAGTATTACATTTTCAAATTGTGTATGGTTAAGGTTATATACATTGTTATAAATGGAATATCTGTCCCAATAACAGCCAATTTAAATACATTCAAAAATATAATGTTAAGACAATTTTAAAACTTCAGAATAAAAAAGCTTCTAAAATATTATCCATAAATAAATAATTAAATGTACAATCTGAATGACTTAGTTATTATTTTATATCATTTTACTTTATTTTTAGATATTTACATGTATTGTTCTTTAATGTCTATATTACTATGTCTGTAATTTATAGAGTATGATATAAAAAAAGTGAGTATGTATAAAGAACAACATGACAAAATATTACAAATACATGCAGTTGCAGTTCAGCTAAACCATTCTAATGTTTCTCAGCCGTAGGATACAGTCCAGACGATCTAATAATGAGCACATGAGCCGCTACAGTCTGACAAATACTCAAATACAGAACAGACTCGTGTTTATCTTACTCCAGCAGTCACACTGAGAGTAAAGTTTGTTCTTTGTTTTAAGGAAAGTAGCTTTGCTTTTGAGACGGACAATTTAAGTAAATACAGTATGTACTCAGTATATACAGTATGTAAATACAGTATGTATTTACTGTATAACTCCATGTCAAAGTGCTCACTATTCACAAAGAAACGCTAACTGCCTCAAACTCCTGCCCTGGAGCTCTTGGCTGCAGGGATAAAGGCCCTCAGGAAAAAGATGACACAAATTGTACCGACAATCCTGGACTGGACAGAAATTATAATGGACATTGGCAAAATGGAAAAGATTATATTCTGACTTCGTTGGAAATGAACAATTTGACTTTGGACTAAATGTGCCTTAATTTTCTCTGATGTCTTCTGTTTTAGTTATATTTTTATCTCTTGTGCTCTCTCTAGTGTTGAGTTCTGTTTTTGTGTTTGTTGGTACATTTTCAGCATGCATGCTTAAATCGCACCAGCGCCACTGGTTCATAGATGCAGACAGCACACAGCATTCTCATGTTGACCCAATGAGCTGCTTTTACAGTATATACTGGGGCATTTATTACATGAAAACAAATCAGGAATAGTAGTGCCTTTAAAATATAAACAGTTTATCACAATCATTGTCTGATTGTATTGACAGTCCGATGAAAACACTGTGATATATTCTAAAAGTGACAGAATCAATGAGATCTTAATACACCAGATAGAGGGATGAACTTTGGCGCTTAGACGTGATGCAATGAATGGAGAAATGGTGTGACGGAAAATATCTCACCCCAGGTTTAGAGACACTGGTGACGATGTAGAAGAGCAGATGGAGAAGCTGAGGTGGCTGATAGATCTACTGCGACAACAGAGACGAATAACTTCCCTCTTTGTAAGAAAATAGTGTAGCCGGTGGCAACTGGCTCACAGCAACAGACAAGTGACAAAGAAATAAGGTCAATTATTCCGCCTAATTCAATTTTCCTTTTTTTTTCACAAACCAAGCTACCATATTATATGTCTAATGCGATGCTTGGCCCTTTTTGACGTGACAGAGTACAAGCTTCTGATCCTTTCAGACGAGGCACAATCCCGCTAACTCCACATGAAGCTCTGGTCGGAATAGTTTGACCCTTATCTAATCTGGAGTCTGCGTTTCCCTCTTCGTCTCTCGTCCCAGTGTCACCACAGCCCTCCCCCGCCTTGGCCTCTGCCTCGTTTACAAACTTGGGGACAACTAACCTCAGCAGCTGTCCAAGCAAGTCCAGACCACCTTCAAACTTGGACATTTAGGTCTTATCTGTACTCTCCGAGGGATTTGAGTTTTGACTGCTTGGCTCAGTCCTGATTTGTGTCGAATAGCCACCAATGTTTGAACAATGAGGCTTCTTGTGTAGAGTAGTATTAAGTTTGTGAGGTTGATGCATGTGCACTGCAGCTGACTGTGATCAAGAACCGGAGCAGACTGGTATAGGCCACTGCCTTTCAATGTCATGTCACGGCTACAAGTAGATGTATACTTTTGAAAATGGTCAAGTCCATTTTCTCTTTAAATGAGTGGTTCCCAAATGATGGATTGGCACCCCAGACCTTCCTACATTTCTTCTGGATACTCCAGTATTTTCCATTGACCCAAAAATATGCACAAATCAAGGCTAATCCTCCAGCAAAATACTCCTGATGAACATGCGCACAAATGATCTGAGAAAGACATCTGATATTACTGGGGGAGGGATCAAATGAAGGGAACTATCATGTTTATAAGAATCAAGTCTGAACAAAAGTAGAGTTGATGTTATATAATGATCAGGGATAAGTAATGGCTTGTTTCCACTGGTTCGCTTTGGAGCAGCTCGGGATGGTCCAAAAGTGTCTCCACAGTCTTGGAGTGAACCATGCTAGCCCGTTTAAGAGGTCCAAAGTGGAAGTACTCGTTTCCAAAGCGGTCTTCTTCACTTTGGTTTCCGGAACCCTTTTGATAAATGGACAAAAGATAACACAGATTCATGTGAAAATATAACAGCAAACAGCAGATATAAACACAAAATAATAACTTCTCACCAAACGCTGACTTGATCTTGTGATAAACTGCTGAATTTATGGTGATGGTAACTTTATATGCTGAGCCAACCGACTTAGCAAAACAAAGCTAGCGCACGTTAGCATCAACTGTTGTGTTTTTCGATGCACGACATTCACGTTAAGACATTGAACATGTAGACACATGCATTAAAAGAAATATTCCAAAGTACTCTAAAGTGAAGCATTTTGGGGTGCCATGGTCAGTGGAAACATGGCGTATGTCTCACAATCATTTTTCATTTCATTTATTGATTTGCTTATCACCATGCAGATGGTAAGAAGCACAGACTTTTACAGTTACACACAACGGTATATACATTCAATCACAGGCATTATTGGATCCCTTGCAGTTTGCTTATAGATCTGGAAGAGGCGTGGACGATGCCAATTGCACTCTACTTGACCATGAACACTTTTGTTCGTATGCTGTTTATTGACTTTCTCGTCTGCCCCTATTTCAATGCAACCGCAACAACATTGGTATAGGACTGATTTTGTGTCTGACTCACTGACTTTTTAACAAACAGACCTTAAAAGGTCAGAGTAAATGAAAGGCCTGTCCGATGTTGTGATGTCATCCACTGGAGTTCCACAGGGCTATATTCTATCCCCCTGATGTTGTTCTATATGCAAATCTTTGCCGAAGTCTCCATGAGAATCATCACATAGTAAAGTTTGCAGATGATGTTGTAATTGTGTCTTTGCTGAAAGGTGGTGACTCGAAGGAACATTGCCTTTTCCTTGCCGGTTTCTTGGTGCTGCTTGTCGTTCCTCCAAACAAAGGAAATGCACATTGATCTCAGGAAAGCCCCTCTGGCTCAGACACCAGTATTCATAGAAGGGAAGCCTGTTGAAATTGTGCAGGAATACAAGCATTTGGGCCCCCAGATTGACTTCGAATCCCAGGTTGACGAAGTGTGCAGTAAAGCACATCAAAGGATGCACTTTTTACAAAACCTCAGAGACTATAATGTTGATCGCGTTATAATGAAAATGTTTTACAGTTGTTTTGAGGAACGGCTGCGCTAGAATTGCCCCTGTGGGATCAAATAAAGAAATCTATCCATCTATCGACAAGGCATGTTACCAGAGAGACATGTTAACAGATCATATAACTGCTCTGACAGCAAGTTAGCGTGAAACTATGGATATAGACAGTGGGCGATTTGTTTATTTATTTATTTTCAAGGGGTGGTGTTTTTGTTATATCCAACTGACTACTACTTATTCTGTATAATATGGGCACATAACATATCTAGAGGCATTTGTCCATACAGTATATTCTTGCTTCTAAGTTTGACTTTCTCACCATGACCATGAAAGTATAAACCACACACAAAATATGCATACTTAAGCCACACAGTAGAAGTCAAATGTTTACCCAGCTACAGGGAATATACCAAGTTGCGTAGTTTAACACTTCATGCTAATCGTAACATATGAGAGGAAGCCGTTTGCCCTTTTAAACTTATTGCCCTCATAAACATTCACCTGTTTACTCCAGACAGGAACAGGCCAGATGTTTTCCTCCTAAAAACGTTCTCTCTCTCTACGTCTGGGATCAAGTTACCACTGCACAAGAACAAGTTAAAACAAAAAACTGAGAGAAAAAAAAACACTCTGAGAACATGGTGTTGCATTTGGGAACATTTTGTTCAAAGTCAAAGAGGGGCCAAACCAATGTAAAGACAACGGGCCTAAAATAAAAGAAACAGACTCTTATTTATAGTTTTAAAGAGCAGAGGATTTCTAACAAAACACTCAATTACAAGGGTTTTGACACTACTGTCGTCAAAACTAATCGATTCTAAAACTAGTATCGAAACTAAATATGAAACATAAAAAAGAACAAAATGTGACTTTTCCTGAACAGTTTTAGAAAGACCATGAGTTTAACCAGAACTGGTATAAGACCACGTTGGAACATAAAGAAAGCACAATAATTGAATGTGGAAAATTTAAATTTTCTCGACCTTTGACCTACAGAAGAGCACTTTTTAATCATTGTTGTATCAAAATTGAAATCAAGTTTGAAATGTTATTATTGGAACAGTACTACCATAGTATTATTATATGAAATTGGACACAGCTAAAGGTGTGTATTAAATTGGAGAAGAAAAAAAAAAAAAATTAAAAAAAAAAAATTAGTACTAAACCTAGACTAAATGAGGTCTATGTGAAAGCCCTGAGCCACATCTAAATTAGAATCAAACCAACTCTAAATCAGGGCAAAACAAGATCCAAAAGCTCCAAATCTGGTGTAATGAAAGATTAGGCTAAACCAGGCCTTAACCAGAACCATCAAACAACTAACAAATCAAAAACACACACCAAACTGATATTGCAACATACAGAACTGAATCCAGTGTATTTGAGGCTTAGACAAGGATTAAAGATTAGCTGCGTTTACGCTTGTCTTGAATTGGACCTGGTAGAATGTATTGCTTTCTTGTCCTGGTTAAATCCTGGTCTTGTGCAGGTATAGGTCTGGGTTAAATCCCAGTTTAGTCTTAGTTTAGAGGAGTAAACCTATAACCAAACCCCAAAACAAGAAAGCAATCCAGATCTGTAGAGAGGCGACCCCCACTCACAGTAACAATGTGTTTTAGCCATAGCAACACCTGTAATTAAATGAAGAAAAGACAGATAAGGTTGTAGTGCCATGCTGTGGAGCAACACCTTTATATAAGCAGATCTACAGCAAACCAAAGCACAACTCCAACAGCTCCAAGAAGCCTGCATGTGAACAAACTACAGCTTAACACGAACGCTCTTGTAGGAAATTATATTGGAACTAACTTTAGAGAGGTTTATGGGTCACTACCTTCCCCCTGCTTCAACTGACCGCCCCCCCGCTCCCTCCCTCCCTAAATGGGACCCTATACCCACCCCATCCCCCGATCAGACAGCGTGTGGAAATTTACTGAGGCCAAAGAAAGAAAGGAGAGAGATGTCTATTGACCCACCTGACTTTAAAGTTGGAATCTATTGTTCTACTTAGCACAAAAGACGTTCTCCATACATGTGACGAGTGAGAATGGCCTTGTATGTTACTTCAAGCTGACTTTTTTTTTTTTTTTTAATCAAAAGCAAATACACACACACACACACATAAAAAAAAAAAGAAAAAAAGAAAAATTAGTTAAGAAAAGCCAAAGTGGAGGGTTGACTCACTGTGCGTGTTTGTGGTCGATGTGTGGGAAACTGTTGACACGAAAAATGCATGAAAACGCAGAGCCAATTCCAGCTAAGCACACAATAGGCGTGTTTCCACCGTCGCTTTGGAGCGGATTGGTACGGTGTCTCCAGTTTAATGTGACCTGTACTGTCCTGTTCAAGGGGTGCAAAGCGGACCCTACAAGATCACTTCCAAAGCAGTCTGACTCCATTTTGGATCCTTGAATGCTTTAGCGGTGCAATGAATTCCACAAGAAAGAAACACGGTGGGGGAAAACTTCAATAACATATATAAAATGTAAAAAGAATCACTGACTTAATCTTGTGATCTCCGCCCCAGAGGTCTTGGCACTCAGAAAAATCTGGCCGTCAGGAAAATGAAGTTGAATAGCCCAGCATTATATTTTGAGCCGACAGAATTAGGCAAAGCAAAGCTAGCGCACATTAGCATCGGCTGGTTCCTGTGAATATTTTATTTCAAAATGCATAATGCTTAAATGCAGCTACAATCAGTCAAACTCAATGCAGTATATAAAGAGACATTAAAGTGCAGGGGAAGAGAAAGAGAAATAAATGCAGAAAAGCTGACGATAAAACGGTAGTAGTTTCTTGTTTACTCCAGCTTTAGCCATGTCTCACTGCCACACAAACGTGGACTTACTAAACGTCTTTATGTGAATTGCTGAGATTGACCCTATGATTAAAAGGTATCATTCAGGCACGAGTTAGATTTGACTTATTAAGAACATTTGTTATGCTTGGCTGACGTCCGTTGCTCATGTACGTAGCTGACCACTGCACCACGATGTGAAGCCGGGGCCCTGAGCCTGGAGAAACACGCCGCCATCGAAGTAACCGGTCCAAAGTGCTCACAGGAGAAAAGGTCTGGGGGGCCAGTTGAAGCGCGGGTTTATAGGCACGTGAACTGGGCCCCACATCACTAGGGAACCCCAGCGAATATATAGCCCTTTTGGGTATTTTTGCATGTATTATCTGATTGATCCTCAGCTTTATTTATTTATTTGTATTCATCCATTCATTAATTTATAGATCTTTCAGAAATTTGGTAATCACTCAATTATAGTTTGCCAAATGGGATCCCCAAACTACACTTGGCCCGGGACCCAAGAAGCTAGAAACGGCCCTGCGAAAACTCCACACTGAGAAGCCACAGTGGCACGTTCTGTACTGACTGTACCTCAGCCCCCAATACTTACCCTATACCCCTATACTTACCCTATACTTACCCTATACTTACCCTATACTTACCCTATTACTTACCCCTTTACTTATCCCTGTACTTACCCCTATACTTACCGCAATATCCAGTAAGTACCTACACTATTTTCTTGTACAAATTCCCTGATACTCCAGTATTCTGTATATCTGGCGGTGGGGGTGGACCTAAACGGTGCCACTTATGCAACTGTACCAGACCGCGGCGAATGCGATGATTTGCGCAGGAGGAGGACATTTGTGTGGAAAATTCCTGTATGTTTGGGGTTAGGTCTCAGAAGCACCGTGAAACACACGAGCCTCGCACACAATGACTCAGCACTTTCTTTACGGCTCTAAAGTCGCCTATGGGCTCATTCAAGTCCTACTCGACATCCAAACATGTTAGAGTAATTTCTTCAAGTGGGTAATCTAATTTTGTTTTTAGGTCTTGAGTCCAAATGGCATCGATAATCAGGATCAGACTGAGTTGGAATTCTTCTCTTTTTCTTTCCGTTGTTTATTTCCATTGAATCATTTGCCTCGGTCTCCCTGGCACTCTTTTCTGAAACTTCCCCTACAACCCAGTCGTCATGCCTTTCACTGCGTTCTGTTTCCCAGCATCCTTCTAGATTATCTGTACAATAGGTTATAATCCTCCCATTTCAGTGACTCATGACCAAATCTAGGCCGCAATCGATGGGTCGCCTTCTCTGGACAACGTACCCAAGACTTTTAAAGAATGAGTCTAATTCAGAGGACACATTTCCCCACGACGTCACTAAATTATAACTTACTTTCTTCCCTTGCACATCTTCAAATGTCATATATCCTAGTTTGGACACACACTTCAAAGCATGAAAAACATAAAAACACTATACTTCCTGTCATACGTTTCTGTCATCCAATCACAATCTACTCCCTTTGTCTTTCAGCCATTTACTCCTCCAGCAGTTGTAACAAAAGCTCTCTCTCCCTTTCTTCCTCATGCCAGTTCAGCAGCAGAACCATCAGCCTCTTCAACCTTTCCATCTTCTTCTCTCCACCAGTACGTTGACATTTATCTTGACAAGGTGGATTTTCTGTGCATCACTCAACAAGGACATGAATAGCCAACCATATATGTATTATATGTTTACATTTTTGTTGTTAAAGTAAAATTGGAGGTAGTACGTGATATGGACCATTCCCCAGGCAGATAGATTTCCATGGAAACTAAAAGCCCCACCATGTAACATTTAAGCCAAAAAGAGACTAAAAACAAAAGTTATTTATTGACTTATTGCATATGTAAAATGTAGAAAAAACATGTGTCCTTACAGTGAATGGGCTTGCATCTCCCCAAACCTGACTCGTACTTGTTTGTTTCCATGGAAATGTTGTTCTTTTGGCTAGAATATTACACAGAACGACATAAAACGTGTCTATCTGCATGGAGAATGTTCAGAAGTATCGTTTTACCTTTGTATTTATGGAACCATGCATGTGTCACATCCAGAAAGTTACGCAGTGTCGCTTTAAAAAAACAAAAAAAGAAAGTGCACTATTGTCTGTTAATGTACAGTCAACATAAGTATATATAAACCACGCAAACCATATTAAGACAAAAATCTACAATTCAGAAGTATTACCAAACCTGTAATATAACTTGTTAGTTGGTTCTCAGAGGGGACAGTTGACCCCAGACCACCCTGACTGTCCCGTCCTCTCTGCAGGGGCCCATGGGACACTTCCAGGTGACACTAGGACCTTTTGGACGTCCCAGCAGCGGGGCTCACGTACCACAGAAGAGGTTTATTGTGACAGATTCAGCATAATAAACACTCTGCATCACAGGCACCACTCGCTCTCGTGCACGTTTGACTTTTAGTAAACCTGCTACATGCAATACTCCGGACATGACAGGCTTTATACAAGTTATTTGACAGACATTTTAACATTTTCATTGATAGATATGGTACAACAAATTTGCACAGCTCAAATAAATGTCAACATAAGACAATCTGACGGCTTGTTTTGGTCAACTAGGGGAAACCAGAAGAACATGCAAACTCCAAAACAGAAAAACCACATGAGAATTGAAACGCTGACCTTCTTGCTGTGAGGCATAAGTACATACCACCACCACCACCATGCCACTCCGGATGTCCGTTCATGTAAGTGATGTAAGCATGTCCAAGCATTGAACCTCCAACTGGTGATGTGCAATATTTGTGATTTTTGTTTCAGTTTAATATTATAAGTTTTGTATGAAAATGCATTGAAACTCCTCCTTAACGTAGAGAGGCTACAAATATTCTCGCTCAAACCCAGCTTGAACTGATCTAAATGTACAGATAAATTTAAAGCCCCAAAAAGTAAACTTTTAGCGAAAAAATATGTTTTTATTGCACTGAAAAACTTACAAAAAAGGGTGTCCTTACTGTGAGCAGGCTTGCATCTCCACAAACCTGACTCGTACTTGGCCTAGAGGAGCCTCTTCCTGCTTGTTTCCATGGGAATGTTGTTCCTTTGGTTATAATTTTCCACAGTATGGTATAAAACGTTGAAGAATGGAATCATGCAGTTTGTGTCAGAAAGTTACCTACTGTTGCTTTAAATATGTAAAAGCGTTTCAAAAATGATTAACAGATGATTAACAGTATTTTATTTGTTAATCATTTTCCTTTCGAGAGATTTTAGGTGTTGCGATTAATGCATGAGAATGAATACTTTTCGATATCTTGACAGTATCGATACATAAATCTTTTGGTATCATTCCGTCCATCAATACCTTCAATGTCTTGCAGTTGCTTACTGTTTATTTATTTTATACTTTTGGTGTTTGAACAACTTACAAAGAGGAACAATAAATATGTTTATCTACATTCTGTTGTAAGCTGCAGCTCATACACAAAAACCTGATTCAATTTCACCACTGGTTGTGGGAAAAAAAACAGAGTCCAGAACCCAAAAAAACCATTCATACAACGTTAAGACTCACTTTTGTTCAGGCAAATCAATGCAGTGTTAGATTTCTCTCTGTTCTCTTGGGAAACTGCAGTGCGAAGGCCTTTGTTTTGTAAAGGTCCATTCATCTTTTATAATTGAGGTCGATTTTCCCCCCTCAAATAAATCCTTTTTGCTGATGTTGTAACAAACTAAAATGATTTTGCACAAACAATTTCTAAAAAGTATCCAATCAGTAAACACGGCTTTCCAGGAAGTTGTGTTGAGAATGTAAATTTGGGAAACAGAGTAACATGTGACCTGAGGAGCCTTTGTCTCGAGTTTGGGGAGACTTTTGTTGTTGACAGTATTTTTCCAGGTACTTTTCCACAGACCGCACTTTTTGGCTCAATTTGAGTGAAGGAGAAACGGCGCCCTCTTCTGGTTACTAAGTCACATTACAAGTGAAAAAAGAATCAACGATCGACTAAACTCACGTGACCAAACCCAGTCCCCCAGTCTTGGCTTGATGTGAGAAGTGCTGTCATTTTTATTAGCTGTTAATAAAATGTGTGACATGTGAAATGTGTGACATCGAAGATGCAACTTCTAAATGATGACGATATATATATATATTATATATATATATATTTTTAAAAATGCCCTTCTCACCCTCTGCGGGTGGTCTCATCCCTTTTTCTAAACTCGGGTCCTCTCCCAGAGGCCTGGGAGCTTGAGGGTTCTGCGCAGTGTCTTTGCTGTTCCTGCACTGCACTTTTCTGGACTGAGATGTCGGATGTTTTTCCAGGGATCTGTTGTAGCCACTCCTCCAGTTTGGGGGTCACTGCCCCAAGTGCTCCGATGACCACGGGCACCACTTTCGCCTTCACCTTCCCACGCCTTCTCCAGCTCTTCTCTGAGCCCTTGGTATTTCTCCTGTTTCTCGTTTTCCTTTTTCCTGATGTTGCCATCACTTGATATTGCCACGTCGACCACAACGGATTTCCTCTGCTGTTTATCCACCACCACAATGTGTGGTTGGTTTGCCATTACCATTCTGTCAGTCTGTTGTAGCCACTCCTCCAGTTTGGGGGTCACTGCCCCGAGTGCTTCGATGACCACGGACACCACGGTGCGTATTTTAAGCTAAAAGCCATGCTACAATAAAGGCTTTTAAATTATTTAGAATTGTGTGCCTTGGTTTTTCTTGTCTGTGGGAATATTCAACATATATGTTTATATATTTGGCTACTATTTATTCCCCAAATAGACAAATCTACTGTATGTTTAAATGTTATGGATCTTGAAATGATCTTAATTATTATTATTATTTTCGGGGTCCCCCGGTCTGAAAAGTTTGGGAACTGAGCAATAAAATCAGAACAAGTCTGGAGAGGTGGTTTAAAAAAACACAGAGGAGCACTTAATACCAAGTAATGATACTATGGAGCCACTGGAGGGCGACGTGTGCTGGATTAGTCGACTCAAATTGAATGAAACAAAAGGAAACACCTTTGAACATGGTTAAAATGTCAACTTTCAAGTGCATATGATGAAGACATTTTTGAAGTAAATATGAATAAATCAGTCAAGTCAAGAAAATTACAGTAGCACTGAGTTGTAAAACATATTGATGAATGAAATCACATTAGAGGGACTCTTGTGTTGCATTGTGTTGCATTGTGTTGCATTGTGTTGCATTGTGTTGCATTGTGTTGCATTGTGTTGCATTGTGTTGCATTGTGTTGCATTGTGTTGCATTGTGTTGCATTGTGTTGCATTGTGTTGCATTGTGTTGCATTGTGTTGCATTGTGTTGCATTGTGTTGTATTGTGTTGCATTGTGTTGCATTGTGTTGTATTGTGCTCCTGTGGCACAATGTCCTGTATTTGCATGTCTCGGTCCCTGTTGAAAACGACATGCTGCACCTCTCAACGGGATTCCCATGAATACATTCAAATTCAGTCTGACAGGAAAAGTATAAACCACAAAAAATGACAAATGTTAGACAATTATTTTTGCCGTGTTTTAGTCAAATTAGTAGTCCAACTTGTCAGTCTTGCATTTGAAGTAAAACATCGCAAATGTAATGACTATATTCTATCCCATAAAAAGGAACAGTAGATCTACATGTAACGAGAGATGCACACAAACGAGAGAACATCTGCTAGAGCATTCTATGCCATTTCAAGTTGATGACTATGAAATCCTCCCGGTGGACTCCCAGTAGTCATGTTGGTCAGATAAGGTAAGCTGAGCCGCTGGTACAGGGTGCTGCTGACAAAGGGGGTTTCTGACATGACCCTCAGACACACACTGTCAACTCCTCCTGCTCACTCCACCTGCCATGGACTACAAGCAGGGGACTACTAGTACATGCACTGAGTCGAAGTATGCACTACATGTGGACTGAGACTGGAAACCCTATGGTAAGTAGGGCATTGAGGGATTCAGTATTTCAGCTTGCTTTTGAGAAATGAAATAATAATATTTGATCTGGGGTATTTTGTTGCAGTTTTTGTTTTGAACTCTACAAATATGCTAAAAATACATTATGTATTATCTATTTGTATAAATCACTTTGATTATTGCATTTATGTAAACTTGGGCATGGATCATGTTGAACTATCTACGTTGCATTGCAAACAATGTTTATGACCAGTCGTGGTATTCAAAATGTGTACTTGGACAAAAGTCAAGTTACGTAGTTGCATGGTTAGAACGTATACTCACTTGTCATTAAGTATAATCAAATAAAAAGAATACTACAGGGATATGAAAATATATATATATATATATATATCAAACATCACCTGCCAAAAAAACCAACTGTCACTGAACATGTTTTATGTGGAATAAAAACTAAGACTACAGTCTAGGAATAAAAACAGAGTCCAGTTGAGATTATTACACTGTTACTACGGAAACATAACATTTGAACCAATGTTTTTTTTTATTACTATGCTGTTTAGAGAATTTGCATTGCACCACTTAAACTAACAGTTGACTAGCAGGTCAAACCAGTCAGGACTGGTTAACACATTATTGTCGCAGTTACACACAGGGTGAGGCCCGCCTCAAGCAAAAATAGACAAATAATGTGATTTTGAAATATGGAAAATGAAAAATGTAAACTAGGGGTGCACCGATATATCGGCCCAGTATTGGTATCGGCCGATATTCAGGTCATTGAGTAATATCGGTTTCAGTCCAAAAGCATTGATATCAGGCCGCGATGTTACACCTTGGTAATGAAAGAGTTAACTCCGCGACACGTCAGAAACAGGAGGAGGAGCAACACATGATGACACAGGGACTGGAGAGGTAAGAGACACTTTAGTCTGAGAAATAATCTAAATAAAAGGATATTCACAGTTTGGAAAAGTGTGAGGGCTAATTTCAATCATACATCATAGTTTATATCTAAACACAGAGCTAAATAAAACGTTTTCTTTTTCAAACCTTTTTATTCTTTCCCCCAATGAAGGGCATAATGAGTTCTAATCCAACATTTTAAAATACAGCATTATTTCTTTGTTGAAAATATAGAAACATAAATAAATACCAAACAAAGTATCGGTTATCGGCCCAAGCGTTTCCAATAACATCGGTATCAGTCTAAAATGTCCATATCGGTGCACCATATAAACTACCCATCAATTAAACTTCTATTTGTTTTTACTATTGATTTGCAATGCATCATTTTCGTTCAATGCGACGTTTGGCTTTTTCGCCGCAGGTCCTGGTCTTCTGAGGACACACATGGGAGTTCCTGACGTGTGTTGAGCTTGCGCAGCGCTACACACTGAACGCACACTCCAAAAGCAGCCATGACTGAAAGGGCGTTCTCCAAAACAGGCAGCAAAAGAAAAGTTCAACAACAGTCTGTCCCCACGTCATTTTTGGCAACGGAGCAAGAAGAGAAGTATCTACAAGACTCAATGACATGCGTGGACATTACAGTCGATTCTGGAACTCTTTATTTGAATCCACTCACTCCTAAATGGAATAGTGGCATTTCTGGAAAGTCTCTTGACATTACCTCTGAGGAAGAAGAGGGAATATGGGTGCAAAGTAAGGATGATGACGAACTAAATTTAGCAGAAAAAGCGAAGACTTCTAAACGGCTGACATTAAAACTCAAACATGTTAAAGGCAAAACACATCATTTCATTCGGCAAACTCCAAATGGGATTAGTATGAACAATCTTGCTGATATTTCATCAACTTCATCAGATGAAATTTGTGTTCCAAATCTGGACAATGTTAAAGGGAGAAAGGCAAAAAAAAGAACTTCTAAACAGCACTTATTGTCAAAATTGAGACTACGTAAAATCCAAAAACATCATTTGAATGAACAATATACAATTGTGAAGAGTGGGATCAGCAACTGTTATGATATTCCGACCTCATCATCCGAAGAAAAGGACATTCGGGTTCAAAGTGACAACAATGCTGAGGGCACATTGACAAGGATCGCCAAGCAGGTCACGCCAGACATTACAAATCCGCAGACTAAACAATCCACAAATGAGAAGAGTCCAATCATTGAAACGTGCGCTCATAATTTGTCATCAGAAAGTGACGCGATGGCGGAAAGGGACAAACAGGTCATGTCTAAACTCAAAGATCTTCACGTCAAAAGTGACAACGGCGCTGAAGTTTCTGCGAAAGATTTATGCAAGGACGACGCCAAAATGTCTCGACTTTTAGAAGCCATGAAAAAACGCGGCGATATCGACTCGGAACAGCGACCGTTCAAGTGTCCGCATTGTCACTGGGCCTTCAAGAAGTTGTGCTACTTGCAAAGCCACTTAACAACCCATTCTGGACTCAAACCCCACGTGTGTGACAAATGTGGTAAAGCGTATTCGCACCAAGGCACTCTTCAACAACACAAACGGTTGCATACGGGAGAACGGCCTTACCAGTGCCCATTTTGCGACCGCAGCTACATTTGGTCGTCCGATTACCGCAAGCATATCCGAACGCACACCGGAGAAAAGCCTTACGAATGCAAAGAGTGCGGCAAAGATTTTATCCGATCTTCCGATTTGAGAAAACATGAACGCAACATGCACACCAACAACAAACCCTTTCAGTGCTCACATTGCGACAAAACTTTCAATAGACCTCTGTCGTTGAAAAGACACGAACGGAAACATCTTGGAGAACGCCCGTATTCTTGCTCCGACTGCGGTAAGAAGTTTGCTTTGGAGAGTCGCATGGTAGAGCATCAGAAGATCCACAACGGAGTGCGTCCGTTTGTCTGCTCCGTGTGCGCCAAATGTTTCACGAAATCGTCGAATTTGACCGAGCACGAAGCCATCCACAGCGGGAAAAGGCCCCATAAGTGTGGGGAGTGTGGGATGGCGTTCGCGATGGCCGCCAGGCTTGTCCGACATCAGTACACGCATAATATTGGGAAGATTCATAGTTGTGGTGGGTGCAATAAGAACTTTAGCTGTTTGGCAAATCTGGAGCAGCACCAGCAGCTGAACTGTGCGGGCAGGATCTTTGTCTGTGTACAGTGTGATAAGTCCTTTAGGTGTGCAGACAAGCTAGCGCAACACACGCAGCATCACAACGACAACAGTGGACCAAACTGAATTTATTCGTAAAGCTGTTGAGCTGCCATATTGGTTCTCGTCGCTAATGTAAACAAATATAAACTGCTAAGGAAACATGCATTGCCCCAAGGGTCTGTAATAAATCAGATTTAGTTGATTTTGAGCTTTCCACTTGTGTCTTAATAACCGTTTGCCATAGTCTGCAAAAAGCCTTGGAAAAGGAAGAGACCTCAATCCCGAGTCCCCTACCCGCAGACCTTAACCAGGACAAACCTCACGTGATTTACCTTCATCCAGACGACCCTAAGGCCCGGATGTGTTAAAGTAGCCATAACAACACCACGAGGAGAAGAAGAAGAAGAAGAAGAAGAAGAAGAAGAAGAAGAAGAAGAAGAAGAAGAAGAAGAAGAAGCCATCAACACACACGACAAGTTTTTTTCCTTGCCAGCGTGTAACATTCCTCTTTTAGTTCATGTATAACTGCGTGGACATTGATTATATGTTTGGCCAGTCGCTGATTACTCTTAACAATATTTACTGACGTGATGAGAGTTTGTGTTGTGGAGTGTAGGCGTTTAGGTAATACATCGCCGCATATCTTTACGCATTCTTTGGACCATTTGAAGAAGTGCATGTGTGTGTGTATGTGGAAAAGGCAATCATGTCATCTTTATCAAGTTTTCCAGTATTGTTTTTTTGTATTCTGATTCTGAAAACCAAACCAATAAAGAGAGGGTTCAACATTTGTGGGTCAGAAGTTTGGAAAATGTACTGCTAATGAGAGAAACATCTGTGGTTAGAGAGGCCCAGACCACCTGAAAATATGTCAATGCAACCTGTATTTGAAATGAGCATTTCTTCAAAACAATCTTCACCGAACAGTATTATCAATATTTCTATCCGGTATGGCTCCGACTGCGCTGATATCTGCACTGACTGGCCTACTGTGTGACCTTAGAGAGCAGCAACAAAAAAGAAAGAAAAAGTAATTCTGTTCATTTCAGTAGCTCGTACAATTGTCCTTGTACGATTGGACCAGCCATGGGCCAATTGTACAAGACTTTGCTAAATGGTGGGAGGAGTCCTGCCTGCTTTTGAACGTGAACCAGACTAAAGATATGGTCGTTGATTTTAGAAAAAGCTGCTGACCCAAGCTGGTGACCCAAGTACCTGGGCACAATCATTGACTCTGTTCTTAACTTTGATGCCAATTGTGAGGGTGCAAGAAGGGGCACCAGCGCCCCCACTGCCTCAGGAAACTGCCAACTTTTGATGTGGACAAGACTTGTGAATGTCTTTGTTTTATTCTTGAGTTTATTCTTGTTTTCATTGAGTCCTCCTGCATGTCATCTTGGTTTGGAAACGTGTCAGTGAAGAACAAAAATGTCAAAAAGGCCACAACCAAGTGTGGAGTCTGTATATACTAGCCAGCTGCAGAGACTAAGCTCCAGCAAAACTGGACTGGAGCCTCCTCATGAACGCTGTTTCAGGACCGGCCATCGGGGCAAAGACTGGTCAAGCCAAAATACAGGACCAAACAATAAAGAGACAGTTTTGTCCCAGCGGCTGTTGTCCTCTTAAACAAGCTCACTCTGCCTAATTAATGAATTGATTAACGCATGATTTATATTGTGTGTGGGCATGCATGTTTGATGTCTCTTCATCACTGCAAACCAATTTACCCAGGGGTACAAATAAAGACATCTAATCTAACCTAAGTACTTTAGAGTGCTTAAATGTGTGACACCAAGTTCAGAGCGCATGCACTGGTGCAGTGGCTGCAGGCATTCCAAATGGTTAAAAATATCGAGGCGTTCAGACCACACGCAGTGCAGTGCGGTGGTGGTGCGTCATGGATTCTTAACGTTGGAATACATTTTCGCCAGTCTAAGTAAGAAGTTAGTGTTATTTTGCTCATAGCTGTGATGTTAATTAGCCATCGTCTTGTTTTAAAGTACATATTTGTGTACAATATGTCCTTTTTAATCAACCATGTGTGAATGTTCAGATAGGAATCAAATTCATCCATTAGACATAGTGTATACACGCATTTTAATTGGAGCATTATATAAGTTCATGTTACATTATAACAAATTAATAAACATGCTCAATATTTTCAAATTGCTTGCACTTCAGCCCACCTATAATGTGCAATAGCTCAGATAAATGACAAAGCGATGCAATAAGTGACAGATTATTGGCAGAGTCTATAGTAAACAATGACTCAGATGTTATGTGCCACACACCCCTCTATCTCTCCTCGCTCGCCCCTTTCACACTCCTCGCTCGCCCCTCACTCTCTCTGGACTCTTGCAGACGAGTGGAAATCAGACCCCCACCTGCTGCTATGGGACGCTCTCCTTACATTAATAGGCAGGTCCTGTGAAAACCCGGTTATTTGACAGATGCATGTGCCAAAGTGGGACCATAAGTCTTCTCTGAGATCAGCTGCAGCAGATCTCGGACAGGCCAGCCACCCACACTTGGAGCAGCAAACGCACTTTGATCTTCATAAAGGTAGTAAATTGTACATCCAAGAAAATCTTTCAAAAATAAACTAAATAATAAAGAAATGAAGAACACAACCTAAATTCTCCAGATTGTACTCGTGGACCAAGCACAACATGGAGAATGGTCCCCAAGCGATGTCAATACATTTGAAAACTATTGAGCGCTCTATGTTTCTTCCTTGAAAAAAAAACGTCTCAATTGGGAATATATATAATTTATTAATAATAAAACTTAATTAAATGTTATAAAATGTACATCATTTAACATTGATAATATTTTACAAATACAGAGCCATACATACAGTTTATATTGAAAACTATGCAAGCACAAGTGAATACAGCCATATTATAGACCTATTGGTCTAAGGGCAGGAATCAGTTCTATCCTTGGTCACTCAAGTACTGTACATCGCAGATTAGCCTGACATACGCATCATTTTTGGCATCTGTGTCAACATTACTTCAAATAAATACATATTTTTGGTACAATTCAAACTGAAAGCTCCGCAATCAGTGAGTCAGTGGTTGTATCAAGGTCAGCATCATAGGTGAAGACACAAAGAACTGGCTTCTTACATGGAGTTCCATTACATGAAAGCTCTTATTTCAGGGTTAATTACAGTTTTATTGAAGTCATGTTTGTACTTTTTGCCCTCCATCATTGCTTTGATAAAAAGTATTTAAGTGTAGAGGATGTGTAAGTGTAAAGTGTAAGAGGATCAACCGAATTTGGCACTTATTTCAGCTAAAATGCTTTAAGATGCACATCTGCAACTAATTCTTTATATTAAGTCTAGAAGGAATTGCAGAAATTTTCATTACAAAAATACTTGGGTCATTTAAAGTGACACTGTGTAACTTTCTGCAGACACAAACAAAAAACATGCTTTTATTTGAGTCTATATTTTGGTTAAAAGGTTACGCGGTGGGGCTTTAAGACACTAAACATATCATAGGGTTTTATAAGTTAAGAAAATAACAATTCTATGTGTACTAATATCGATTACACTGTTAAAGTATCTTCATATCAAAACTTGTTGTAACTTAATGAGGATGTGCCAATTCCAATATGGCGGTAACCTAAATCTTTGGCCAATAGTGAAACAGATACAGCAGTTTGTTGCCATGTTATTGCGCCAATTTGTGCTATTCAGAGATATGATATGATCTGTTTGTACAATTCATTTAGCTACGGTCAGCTTTAAGTACATGATGTGCAGCTGGGAATAGGAGTAGCTCTGCCTTCTGGTCCTGGGTATTTGGAAAAAATGGCATTTCTATTGAGAATGTTTCAATTTACAGTCCGTTCACACACAGTTTATTCAGTGCTACGATGCTGGTCCTGCAAATGTAGAGATGTCACCTGTTCATTTCACATGCATACAGTCATTTTATGAACATGTTTTTGACTTTTACATACCTAACATGGAGGGATTCTAGCCCAGCTGTTGCCCTAGGAAGAAAAATCATTTGATTTAAAGTCCAGCAGTCAGAAAAAAACTCAAGCCTAACTGTGAAGGATAAGTAATTAAACACATTCTTAGACACACATTCAATTTGGTTCCACCTTTTTAAATTTGTTTTAACTGTTAGTGCATAAATCAAAATCCACCTGAAGCCAGTGTATAAACTATTAAGGAAAGTAAGTGTTTAAATGGATTAAATGGAATATTTGGCGTTTCCACCTCCTGTTACATATGTGATACTTCAAAATGTGCATTAAAAATAAGGGGATGGAAACACAGAAGGGACAGAACTGCATTACCAGTAGCAGGGTTCAAACCAGCAACCTTAGTAAGCAAATGTCTCAACCAACTGCATATTACAGTCCAAACACTCCAAATGTAAAGAAAATATGGTTAAAAGGCAGAAATAATACATCTCTAATCAAGATTTTGAATTGTCCAGCAAATAAATACTAATAAAATCATGACTAGTACATTCATGAGCATTGTAAAAGGTGTCATCCTGACAGCTATAAAATGGCTTGACTATGTGCTAAGATGATCTAGATTCTGGGAAAGGCTGAGACAGGTGGCTCACCAACTTAACTGCATTAGAGGAAGTCTTAGTTACAGATCATATGATCATATGGACAGCGAGAGCAAAGCAAAGATCAAATGTTTAACCTTCCAGACGTAGATGGCTCTTTCCCTGAGCCCGTTTCAGTTTAGTCGGCTATTTTTAAGGCATAAGCAGGATGTGCCAATGTAGTCCACTAAAGGGGTCTTAGCAATTGACCATTTAGTAGTTAGTCATGAACAGTACTTCATCCATATTTATTATTGTATATTCGCTTTTATGAATAGTGGTAGTAAGAGATGCTAAGAAGGCAGAGAAGGAAAGAATGAAAAAAAGGTTTTTAAAAATTGCATTATGTATAATGAACCAATATTTACATGCCCCATTTGCGATATATATAACACTAAAGTCAATTTTTGTGATTGACATAAAATGGTGACCATGTTGTATGAATACATGTAGAATGTTTTCTTTATTGTATTGAAATATTGAAAGCTGAGGAAACTGACATTCTTTTTGTAAATGAGTATACATAGAGTATATTGTGCACTTGTGACAAAGTGAGACCACTGCTCGCTGTCTGCAGCTAATATATTAAGTGTTTTAGTTCTTGTCAACCAGAGCTAAAGGCAGCACTCAGATTGGCTGTGCTTGGGTGGTCCGCCACAGTTTCACTTCATCATCTGAAAAAGCCGGGCACACAACTGAAAAGGTTTGTGAATGCAAATGGTTTTTGAGAGCTAGAATTTAAATCTATCAAAGTTATAGATTTCAATTCCATGCTTCTTCCTTTCGCAGTTTGAAACTCAGCTCAAAACTATCACCAGTTTGTACAAGAATGGCATGACTATTTGTCCCATTGGCTAAACATATATTTGATATAGTAATAGCTGCTTAAAATATGACACAACAAGCCTCAGATTAGTTCCACACATGTCAAATGTTGTACACAGTGTGTGAGTTTCCACAAGAAGGAAATGTAAAGTGCTTGTCATGCTTCATGTGATACCGGACCTCAACTCAGTAACGTGTTAATGCACTACACTGCAATGGGAGGAGGGGCCGCAAACCCCTGAAGTCTCCCAGAACAATTGGTCAATGTCAACAACTTTCAACTGGCATAGCTCTGCAACAAAACAAATGAATAGTGGAGATTATCTTTATATTAACACGTCGTTGCTCACCAGCTTTCCTTGAAAACGGGTTGATCTCTGCGGAGGTGGAGGGCTGTGGCCGGAACATGGCTGGATGTGGAGGCAAAGACACTCCGGGGCTGGAAAACTGACAAAACAAAAAGATGTATTTTAAGAAAGCATTCGTGAAAGTATGTGTGCTTAGATATTTTGAGAGGAGTTGTTTGAAGCTTTCGTGAGGAGATGGTAAAAAGTACATTAGGGTCAGAGCAGCATACACAGTTCAAAAGGTGCATACTTTGTTGTACTGTTCAATGTCACTTGGGTATTCAAGAGCCACACCATACACCAGGGGTCGGGGGGACATTTTTATTTAGTTATAATTCACAACACAGACCCCTAAAACAATTGAGTCTTAATACTACAACTTTTTAATATCTCATTATTAAAGTAACACTTTAAATAAATGTTATTTATTTTTGATGTATTTATAATTTTTTTATGAAACAAAAACATCCCCATATTGTTCATGTGTGATTACATTTTTTTAATATTTTAAAATGAAAACGCTTGGAACAGGTCTCTATTGGGGTCACAACGCTGCCCACCAGACAAACACAGACTCACGTAGGACAGTGTTTTTAAGTGCAGGAACTTTTAGGCCTGTCGAATCTGATATGAGGCAGAGAGGGTCAGGTTTGACACCACTGGACAGGGATCATGGTGAGGAGGACTGAGCTGGCGGACTGCTGGAACTGTGCACGTTTGCGGTTGATGAGAGATACAAAATGAAAAAGAAATAAGAATAATATCTTACCATCTGAGGTGGGTTGGCCGGTTCTGGAGTCTCCTGTTGGTTGTCTTTGGGTTTGGACTTAAACCAACCACTGAACCACCCTCCTGAGGTGCCAGCCTGCTCGCAAAGAATAAGAATAAGTAAAATAAATCAGTTTGACGACCATGGGTTGATTTGGGCTCGACTCATTAGGAGCAAACGTGCCTGTTGAGGAGGACTGCTGTGCTCTGAGCTGTCATGAGTTATAGATGGGCCTCGCTGCATTCCATGGTGTGTGTGATGTCCTGCGACCATCGGTGGACTGGTCACCTACAAAAACACAAAACGACTATTTGTCTGTATTCTATTTCAGTGATGATTTCTGTATTCTAACTCTACTATCTCTAAATAGCAATTTGCATGAACAAGTGTTTTAAATGTAGTCATTGGCCCTACCTGACACAAAATGTTTTGATTTTTAAATGCAAGGAAATGTCTTACTGCGAGTGATCCGGAAAGTGGCACAGCGTCTGTAATAATAAAGCACACACACATTACACATCAGGGCTGCAACGATCAATCCACTACTCATGACTAGTCAACTATAACAATAATAATATGTTGATAATCGTAATTGTTATCTGGACTATACAGGCTCTAAAACACTCACAAAAAGACCTTTTATCACAAAGACAGCGGCATTATCAAATCAAAATGTCAAACAGAATAAACAATTCGATTTTCATCAATAATACACTTTACTTGGACACCTTCAGTCATAATATGTCAACCTTTATTTGGTTACAATTGTAGTTTAAAAGTCTCAATGTAAAATGGAAATAATTGCTTGACTATTTGATTAAAATATAATCACCAGTCGACTACTGAAATAATCGTTAGCAACAGCTCTATCACACATTACAAAAAAAATATGTATTGCAAGGATCAAGCTCTCATTGCACTTATTTGTTTATTTTATGCATCCTTAATTTAGCAAGAAAGGAACACTATCTCTCCTTCCTGAGAGTCCTGGAACACTGACCTGAGGGACTGTCGACTTGGGAATTGACCACACTCATATTAGTGTTATAATGAGTGAAGTCTCTGGACACTGAAGGAGCAAACATCACAGGAGCTGGGGCAGTGGGAGGGGTCTGAGGCCTAGAGACAGAGAGACCATGAAACTACACGGAAAACAGAAAATCTACATGAAGATTGATTGTTTATAGTTTGAATTTATTTAAACTTGTCTATTTTAACCCCTCCCTGTGCTAGAAGACATCATTATACACGGCTAATACTCTGTTGTACCATTCATGAACTCTGCTGCAGTCTGTTGGGGCGACATCTTGGTTTCCATCTAAAATGTGATTCCCTGAGTCTTCCTCTGCGTCTCTGTAGTAAAGCAGCTCAGGCTCTGGACTCTGCGCCGGGCTGTAGGCACCTGTGGGAATAGCACACATTAGGATGCACAGGAAGGATGAAACGTTGACTTTTTAGCCCATTAGCTGCATTGGAGAGGACAGATGTAACAGCTTGTAATGGTGAAGAGATGAAGAGTGGGGAGAAACATTCAGTTATCTGTTGACTAGACTGTAGTGTAGACCCTTTAAAATGTCACCAGAATGTTCCAAATTCCAGAATTGAGGCAGCGAAAGGAACATTTTCAACCATTAACTGACATCAGATCTTTACAATAATAAATAAGCAACACAGGAATTCCTTATTTTTATCACAGAGAACTGAAAAATCCTATTTTCTAGACTATGAGCGTCACAAAAAAGTATACAGTCTGTGATATATCGGTAGATAAAATGAAAAACATTGTGGTGGTGTCATAATCTCCTAGAAATCTAAATAAACATATCATGAAAAACATAATAGTAAATGTGTTTAAACTCCGATCTGGCACTCCCATGTGTCTGAGTGGTTGTCATTTGCCAAAACCACGTTGTTCTTTCATATTTTGTGATATTCCTAATCACAGTGATTTTATTGAAATCACATTATAATCCATCTCACTTTGGCTTCCAATTGCCTCCATTCTTTTATGTATTTTTACTGCCCTTTTCAGGTCAGCCAGCATAAAAAACATACTATTTTTGAATATTTATTAAGCATAATTAGGTTAATGTGATACGACACGATCATTTCACAATATATACAGTTCCAAAAAGCCGTGATACTCACCTGTACTTGCTGGAGGTTTCTGGCTGATTTCACTGAAGCTGTAACTGCCTGTCTGAGAATTATAACAAAGAAGCCATTTGTGCTCAGGCAGATAAACCCAGACACTAATATTAGGCTGAATATCTTGACTGAAATGGGCTGCAGTGGTTTACCTGTAGTTGCTGATGCCGTAAGCGCAGTTGTGTCATCCATCCTGGGTCCTGCTCTGGTCCACTCAGCCCGGCTTCGCTCGCCTCAGCATGTCGGAGTCTGTCTGCCACCTGCAAAACAGCACAGACTTAGCCATACAGTAAATATAGTCACGGTACAATAGCTAGTGAGTTTACACATTACACTGCTGAACTTCGGCTCATTTCATGTTTTATTGTCGGATATTTAAAGTGAATGTCCTTTTAATTTGTCACTTCGATTCTGTTCGTGGGCCTTTGTTTTGTTAGGCCTGTGTGACCTGGGCATCTTTGAGGCACTTGTTTTGTTTTCTTTCTTATGTATGCATTTCGGTTCATTTACCTATACATTCCTGTTTATTAAACATGACAACTTTATTTGACCATTTTCCATCTTGGTTTTTGTCACTTCCCACTACCCTAGCAGAGCCGGGTTGTACTATTGGGAGCTCGTCTGGGATAGTTATAACCAAATTCAATGTGTAATTGAATTGTTAAAGGGAAAAAAAAAAGATTTGGCTTGATCTACAGTGGCGTCGGTGATGGTGGACAGGTTGGTGGAATGCAATAGCCTTGTCTTGCCTGTGGTTGGTGTTGCAGGGCCTGTTGTGAGTGTGAACCCTGAGCTTGTGACTCCTGAGAGTGCTGTGGAGGTTGATGTGCGGTCTAATCCACCGAACATTTCTTCCTCTGCACCAGTCCCTCACGCCTTCTAGTTCTCCTTGGGACAATTCTCCTTGGCACAAGGCTCGGCTCAAAGTGCACAAAACAGTGACTGAGGCCAAGGAGAGAAAACGCAAGGCTCAGCTTGAACTTGAAGTCAGGAGGCTCGAGATTGAGGCTGAGACAGCCATTGAGCTCAAAGCGCTTGAGCTTGAGGCCCAGGCCTCCATCTGGAGAGTTTGAAGTTGATTCCTAACAGCCTTAAGATGGCCCTGCGATGTTTGGCCCCAAACTCAGAGGCAAAGTTCAGGAAGTTGTTGCTACTTTACCAATTGAAGAAAGTTTGTGTTACAATATTGTTAAGTCTGCAATTTTGAATGCTTACCAAGTAGTACTTGTCGGCAAAAGTTCAGACAGCACTCCAAAGTCCTGAGTCACACCTAGGGAAGTCTCTATAATAAACTCTCTCTACTATAAATAGTGTGCTTCTGCTAAAGTTTCTGATTTCAGTGCACTCCAAGAGCTCATTTTGTTGGAGGACTTTAAACAGTGTTTGCCTGATTCTGTTGTTTTGTATTTGAATGAGAAAAAGGTCCAAGCCCTTTCTGAAGCTGCTATGTTAGCAGATGAGTTTGTGTTGATTCACAAAATACATTTCTGTATACCTTTGCTCAAATGTTCCTAACATACCTTCTGTATAAGTGAAAATTCTACAAGACCAGAGAAAATGTTTCTACTGGCATAAATCTAGACTCATTGCCGTCTGTCCAGCCCTGAAGCGAAAAGCAGATTCAATCTGATCAACAATCTTAGCCACTGACACCAATCAAAAGCTTGAGTCCTGCCTCGAGTCTTTGATTTCAGATGGTTTAGTGGGCCCCCCTTCTAGTAGAGCATTTGATCCGCATTCTGAAAATGACTTTCCTGATTGCATTTTCTTGTCAGCTTTTTCAGGTAAACATTGTGTGGTTTCTAAGCTTCCTGGGACAAGGTTCCAAGCCCATCCTGAGAGTCCTGAATCAGGCAGAACCTCCAGTTCATGCTACGGAGAAGACCTGTACATGGGATTGGACCAAGAAATTCAAAAATGTACTTGTAACGTTCATTCTCCTTATCTGATTGTGGACCGCTTTCAGGCCTGGCTCCTCCTACTCCTGTCTCAATTGGTGCAGCGCCCTAGAGTATGGCCAACCCTAGTTCTCCCTGCAGTTTTACCGTTTTACATCTCGGTCAGTTGCGTGTAAATTTTTCCCTTATTGATGACATCACAGGTGGATTCTGTTTTAGAACTCAGCACTACTTCCTGTAAATCTTCTTCACACACTACAACTTGATGGATGGAAAACTGTTAAATATTTACTGGCGATGCTATCCCGTTGCATTGTACCTTTAGAAGTAGATCAGTGAGCACAAACATGGGTGTGTTCTGCCGGAGCATGGCCTGTCCCACCACCTCACAGTAGTGAAAGGCCTGAGAGGAAAGTCCACAGTCCAACAGCCGAGTGGCATACAGGAACTTATACACCTGACAACGGACCAAACAAATACAGTTCACTAATTTACCAATACTGGAGTGAACTTCTCAGAGGACAATGACTCTACTCTATTTGTACCTGAAAAGAAGGTATGGAGAAGTATTTCCCTCCAAGGTTCTGGCAGTACTCAAACAGCTCTGTGCACTGGATGGCAGAGTTTGTGGCAAAGTTTTTAAATGACCGCCTACACAGTTGGAATAGAAAAGTACATTGTTGAGTAAAAATGATGTAACAGTGAACATAAATAACTACAAGCTCCTTCATGTGATGAGTCTGGTCCCACCTGTGACTGCTGCCCAGGAGCACCAGCTTCTCGTCCTTCTGAGTGAAGGCTCCAAAGGGCAGTCCGGCGGTCAGGTAGCACACATGAGCCGAGTGCAAGAGTCCTCTGGAGGCTGCAAGAACACAAGGACAAATCTAATCAATAAGAATTAGTAACCTGGCTCAGGCCTGATTGCTACAGTATGAGCATCACTCTGAATTGAGTTCTACACATTTATCAATCTGGAAAGGCTCTCGCTGAAAGTCATCAGGAAAAGGCGCAACGTCATCAGAATCAGAATCAGAAAAGGTTTACTGCCATTGTCAATGAACAGAATTCACAAACATAGGAACTTGTTTTGGCATTAAGGTGCAACATAAAACACTGATCAATAATAAAAACAACATATATGAAAATCAAAAGGGTATGCATTAAGAAACAATTTAAGATTACTGTAGTATAAAATAAAAATAGGCTTACTATGTACACAAGAATTTACAGTTGAATTTACAGTTCTGAGTGCAAAAAGTGACAGTGCAGTGAGTGATTGAATTGTAGTGAAAGTGAAAGGTGTTTAGAAGTGTTCATGAGTCCAACGGCAGAGGGAAAGAAACTATTCTTGTGGCGGGAGGTTCTGGTCCGGATGGACCGTAGCCTCCTGCCTGAGGGGAGTGGCTCAAATAGTCCATGTCCAGGGTGAGAAGGGTCAGCAGTGATCCGACCTGCTCGTCCCAGAGCCCTGGAGACGTACAGGTCCTGCAGAGATGGAAGTCTGCAGCCGATCACCTTCTCAGCAGAGCGCACAATGTGCTGTAGTCTCTGTTTGTCCATGGCTGTGGCTTCGGCGTACCACACGGTGATGGAGGAGGTGAGGATGGACTCAATGATGGCCGTGTAAAACTGCACCATCATCTGCACTGGCAGCTTGGCTTTCCTCAGCTGCCGCAGGAAGTACATCCTCTGCTGGGCCTTCTTGATGAGGGAGCTGATGGTGGGCTCCCACTTGAGGTCCTGGGTGATCGTGGTGCAGAGGAAGCAGAAGGAGTCCATGGTGGTGATGGGGGAGTCTGTCATGATGAGGGGGGGCTGTGACTTTTCCTGGAGTCTATGATCATCTCCGCTGTCTTCTGGGCGTTGAACTCCAGGTTGTTACCACTGCAGCAGGACACCAGCCGGTCCACCTCTCTCGTGTAGACAGAATCATCCCCGTCCAAGATGAGCCCGATGAGGGTGGTGTCGTCTGCAAGCTTGATCAAATTTACGGAGTCGTGGCTGGAGTTGCAGCAGTGTGTGTACAGGGAGAAGAGCAGAGGAGAAAGTACACAGCCCTGTGGAGCGCCTGTGCTGGTAGTCCAAGTGTCTGAGACATTCTTCCCCGCCTTTTGGACACCCTGGACTAAAGTGTACATTACATGGAGCAGGCTGCATACCCAGAGTGTCTCCCATGGTGGAGACGGCCTTCTGTTTGACAGCAGGGTCAGAGGTCTCATTGGAGAGGATCACAGCCAGGTGAGGCCTCCAGTCGCCCCACTTCTCACTGCCACAGCACTGGACATAAAACAGCATGGATCAGAGAACATGCCAGGCTCTGGAAACCACTAAGAAAGAAGACACCAAGAGGCAAAAGTGTTTATATATTAAGCACTATAGCAGAGTGTGCACAATATTTGTTTGGGTCACGACACAAAAAGATTAAATAAAAACATTTTAATGAATAGTATACACTCCAAGTCAAAGGTTTGGAAATACTTTCTTGCCTAATCTTGATCCTGACCAGTTGATGAACTACAGACCTATTTAAAAACACCCTTTGTCTCTAAAATCCTTGAAAGAGTTGTAATTAAACAGCTTTGTCGCCATCTACAGGACAATAACTTATTTGAGGTTTTCCAGTCAGGGTTCAGATCCCACCACAGCACTGAAACTGCGCTAGTTAAAGTCACCAATGATTAGCTGCTGACGATGGACTGGTCTCAATTCTGGTTCTATTGGACCTCAGTGCAGCGTTCGACACCATCGACCACAACATTCTACAGCAGAGGTTAGAATCTGATGTAGGTGTCAGAGGGACCGCCCTCAGCTGGTTTAAATCCTACCTATCGGATAGGTACCAGTTTGTTAATGTAAACCAAAGCTCCTCACCCTGTTCTAAAGTAACCTACGGTGTGCCACAAGGTTCAGTTCTCGGTCCAATTCTGTTTACTCTTTATATGCTGCCGTTAGGAAACATTATCAGAAAGCATAGCATTAACTTCCACTGCTATGCAGATGACACACAGCTGTATTTATCAATGAAACCCGATCAGACCGATCAAGCAGACAGACTTGGTGCTTGTGTGAAGGATATAAAAACCTGGATGACACTTAATTATCTGCTTCTTAACCCTGAAAAAACCGAGGTCATCGTACTAGGCCCTAATCATCTACGAGACACTTTATATGAGCAGATAGTCACACTGGACAACGTCAGTGAAATCTCCAGCTCCACTGTAAGAAACCTTGGAGTCTTATTTGACCAAGAGCTCTCATTCAAAGCACACATAAATCAAATCCTGTAAAACAGCCTATTTCCATTTGCGTAATATAGCCAAACTCAGAAAAGTCTCGCCTAAAAGCAAAAAACATGCGTTTGTAACATCTAGACACAACAAGAAATTAGACTACTGTAACTCCCTGCTCGCAGCGTGCCCTAAAAGCGCCATAAAAAGCTTTCAACTGGTTCAAAATGCAGCAGCAAGATTACTAACAGGAACTAAAAGAAGAGAGCACGTTACCCTTGAGTCTCTTCACTGGCTCCCTGTCGAGTTTAGAATCAAATTCAAAATCCTCCTCCTGACTTACAAAGCCATAAATGACCTGGCCCCATCCTACCTCAAAGAGGCTATAGTACCTTATCATCCAAACAGAGCACTTCACTCTCAAAATGCTGGACTTCTGGTGGTCCCAAGAGTCTCTAAAAACACAGTAGGAGGTAGAGCGTTTAGCTACCAAGCTCCTGTGTTGTGGAATCAGCTTCCTGTCCATGTTAAAGAGGCCGACACAGTCTCTTCATTTAAGACCAGGCTCAAAAACGTTCCTCTTTGAAATCGCTTATGGTCAGGCCAGTTAGGAACAGAAATAAAAACCTATACTTCCCAGCTATGCTGCCCTAGGAGCAACTATGCTGGGGGAAGTATGGCAGCTTGAGCACTATCCTCTGTTTCCTACTACTTCTCTATCAAACAATATTAAATATTTAATTTCACTGGCAATTTGTTCATCGCTTTTCCTTCTTTTTCTCCACTTCCCCGACGGGAGTGGAGCAGGCACATCGATGACCTTTAGATCCAGATGCTCCTCAACTGCCTGGATTTCTCCTTCACTGTGGAACTCCTACAGGTTTCTACTTTTTCCCAAAGAGGTTTGGTAGTTTTTCCTGGCCGAGAAGGAGGGTCTAGGACAGGGGGGAGCTTGGGACATCTGTCTAAGGACACAAGACGCTGGGACATTTTCCAAGTCCCTATGAAATTACCTAAATGAAACATTTTATTAGCCCCTCGAGGCAACTAGAAAAGGCAACTGTTGTGATTTTGGGCGTTACAAAAATAAATTTAATTGAATTGAAAACTTTTTCATTTAAAGCTGGGGTATTTTATTTTATACTACCTGTCTGGAGCTAATACAAAGAATAAAGTATGTTATTTCTCGTCAACCTAGAAGTAAGAGCAGAAAGCAGCGCTCTGATTGGCTGAGCTTTGGGGGTCCAACCTAACTTGACTTTGGTGTCTGAAAAAAGCATGTGGAGGCTAACAATGGGCCAAAGGATTTGTCAGAGTCAGGGACGAGTTAAATTTAAATACCTACTTTTTCCTTTAGCAGTGTGAAAATAAAGTACCCCAGCTTTAACGTTTTCTTTATTTTCATGGCTATGTAGATTCTCACTGAAGGCATCAACACTGAACGAAAAAACATGAAATGTGCAAACAAAAAAGCGGGAAATATCAACAAAACTCCGTTCACTTAAGTGGGCGGCTTGAAAATGACTTTTTAGTCTGAGAAGAACTTATTTTCTCTGGAAGTCGGCAGCCCTTTGTAAACTAATACAACCGGAAGAAGGATTACGTCGGATCTTCTGGAATAAAGTGATGTAGTGTGTTACATGTACTCGTAAATAAATACAAATATATACAGTATATACGACCAAAACAGCCTCACGGGACCTAGTCCCATATATACTGTACAAACGCGCGTGTGGCAAGCACAAATGTGTGTGCATGTATGTGTATATATATAAAAATATATATATATATATATATATATTGATATAAATAAAGACATAGCTATAACCAGACTTAAAAAACAGAGTCACCTGATTGGTGTTTAGTTACCGTGGCTACAGCAGGGATCAAAACTCCCGGACAGCAGCTGGAAGAGGGTCTGCAGTGGGTCATTGGCTGTGAGCTGTCCTGTAAACCTGCCCAAAACACACATCTCAACTTTTTTAATAACTGCTTTGTAACTGCCAAAACACTCTGCATTGTATCACATTTGATCACACACGCTCTTGTCAAGCTCAACATGAAAAATCAAAAATCACTATTCCCTTCTTCCCAGTCAGCCAAAGGAAGACATCTGATACATGAACCTGATATGATTGCATGAGGTATGTCCAACTAGGGTCAAAATAGACAGTAGCAATGACAGGGTTCAACGATCAATAGAAAGCGCACTTAAATGAGTGTTGCAAGTCATTAAAAGCTTACGACACCATTTTGGACCATATCATTTACACACTGTAGAACAGTGTTAATGTCCTCTATTGGCGCTCTCACTAAATTACGACTAGGGTGTTAAACAATCTCATTTTCATGATTTATTTCATACATTTATGCCTAAATCCTCTTCTTTACTTTTAGATTGTCCCTTCAGGAGTTGCTATATTAAGTAATCAATTTCCTTCTAATTTCAATACGCAATTTGAAATGTTTTCATTAGAACTTTAGCTTTTTCCAGCGAGGCCAGCATGTTGAAGCACTGAGATTACGATTTGATTCACTATTTATGTTTTGATTTTGTTCAAATTTCACATTTTAAACCTGTCCAGGAGTATTAACTCATGAGAGAAGACAGAAACATGAACTTTAAACTGAAACAAGAATCCCACTTATTTCAGAACATGTGTTGAACACTAAACTAGATAGTAGGTAGTTTGCTAAGGAAATTATCTTAGCTAAATATTTGGTTTAGGGATGTCACAATATCACATTTTTGTGTCACAATTATTGTAAGACGAAAGATTAATCAATTAATTAATTAACACATTGCCGTTCCAACAGTATGTGATCAGCGTTTTTTAGGTAAACTTTTTTGGAGCACAGATTGAATTGACCTAATTTAAGTTCTAAAATGTCACAGTTATTATTTTTTAGTTCATACGATTACACTGTAACCTGAGTAACCTGAATCTTGACATCCCTATTTCTGATAACTTAACATTTTCAAAAACTTCTGAAAAAAGTACTACTGCTGGTCATTTTGGGCCAGGCGGGGGCCAAAAAGAAATACACTACATTCCACTTATAAGATAAGAACCTTTGAACCTTTATTTGTCCCACAAAATTGGGGAAATTGCACTGTTGCAACAAAGATTAGGTACAAAACACAGATTAGAGACAAAAGTGGAATAATAAAAACATAATTAAAATTATACTTAAATCTGTATAAATATATTTAAATATAGTATAAATGTAAATACAAATAATAGAAACATTACACACTCTTATTTACAGTCAGTGGCTTTTATATAGATGTCACTTGATCATTTAAAAAAGAGAAAAGATCTGTTGAAAGTATATTTAGTGATCTAACTTCACCACAAGATGTACCTGCCCCCAATTAAACATTACATAAATCAAATTAAATTGCAAATTTCAATCCCAGACATAAGGATTAACACTACTGTTAAATGAACAGTGTTATGTCCGAATAGGACATCTGTTTTTACTAATTTTACCAAATGAATAAAGTGCTAAGGGGCAGAAGACTTCTACCACAGATGCTAAAAGCCTAAAGAAAGAGGTGAGGATCGCTAAGTTCTAGTTGGACACATTCTTATTTATTTTGGGACGCGTTGTGAGACCGTGTCAGGACCGTTCTCGGGTTTCCTCCTACACAAGACAAATTTTTAAACGTTATGGATCCTTGAGCTTAGACACCTTTTTGCAAAAAATATATTTATATATATTTATATAGACAGTGGCTTGCTGTCTTTTTGCCTTTCGCATCCCCAGGGCTGTGAAATGGGTCGAATAAAAAAATGTAAAGCCATATTTGTTTTTGAAATTAAAACCTTTACACCAAGAAAATAAAGAAACGTAATGAGACCCATAACATTGTAATTAAGACTTTTTAATGGCCTTAATTTCAGCTTAAATAATCAATCAACTTCTAATACTTTTTAAGACCCTGTGGACAGCCTGCTTATACAAGTGAACTAAGAATGCTATTGTATAACCGCATATCATAACGTCTAAGTTTAGTCAGAGAGGGAATTTCAACAAAAATGGCTGCTCATAATCACTTTTAGCAGCTGTCGTGCGCCTCACCTGTTCAGTACAGTGGTGTAGGACCTGCTGTCCATTTTGCTGGCCAGGAACAGAGCGTGTCCCCACAGGCCGCTGTTCATCGCAGACTCCAGCGCTTCCTGGGAAGCACAGCAGAGAAATAAGTGGATATATGAATGTCTATAAACAAAGACATTCATTCATTCATTTTCTACCGCTTGTTCTTGTTAGGAATTCACTAGGGGCCATTTACTGTTGCCAATTGACCAAATACATGCATGTGTTCGGACAGTGGCCAAAGAACCCTCGGTAACACGGGGAGGACATGCAGACTCCACCCTGAGAAATGATATGATCACATAATCAAACCCACTCCTTATTGGAAGGCGAGAGCTCTAACCGCTTTGCGGACATTTTTGGGTCAATCTTTATTTTTTTAAACGTTTTAAATGTGCCACACTGTTTAACATTCCAGGCAGAGCAATATCATCTTTATGGGGACAAGCCGGTAGCAGAGCAATCTATAGTGCATAGTCCACCTTCATTTATTTTATTCATTACATTTGTATTCATGTGATTATTTCTTAGTTTAGATTAGATTAATTTGATTGGCACATGATTAACACATAGAAATAAATAAATACTTTGCGATTTATTTATTTTTTAAATACAAGTTTATTTATAATTATTTGTGATTTTTTTTAAATTCTTGTTTGTGTTAATATTATGAAGAATAAAAAAAAAAACAAGATTCAGAGTGAAGGCCCGTGCACACAGAACGCGGTGAGCGGCATGTGCGGCTTGAAATCCCATTCATGTGTGTGTGGTTGTCAGCACAAGAAGGCACTGCTGTGCCACCAGAGAGAGCAGAGGATTAACATCTTTGTGGGGCACACAGAGAGCCACTTCAGCTCATCCAATCACAGACCCAGAAAGGTCAGTTTCCCGAAAGAGGAAGAGAGCATTCTTTCACAAAGTTAACAGCTCAGACAGTGCTGCCTTGGTCTGATTCCAAGAGGACTCTTTCTCTTGGTCATTATGTTTTTATTACTTGAACGTGGCAAACGTTGATGCTCATTTACACTCATATTCTTCACGACAACGTGCAAACACCATTTCCTGGTCTGTTTGCATGTCTCAGCTCTGCGTCCTGTGAACACAGGCCTTAACACACGTAAAGTCACAAAGACACTTTTTCAAAAAAGCAGTTTTGAACAGGAAGTCAGTGGACCTGTTTTTCAAAGAACAAAATGTAAAATGATGAATTACTTCTAGCAATTCATCTAGTTCAATACTAAATACCTGAAAAAGCACAATATGTCTCCTTTAATACTCATGTAATGTGTTTGTGTGGTTGACCTTCTTCCTTCCGGCCAGCAGCAGCTGTGTGTAGCTCCTCAGGGCTTTATGTGCACTCTCTGAGCTGCAGTGTCCCGTCAGCAGGTCGTCCTCTACGTCAGAGGGAGGAGCTTCAGCCACGGAGCCCTCACTGAAGTCTATGAGCGAGGCCGAGTCGGACTGACCACCACCTGTCCCCTGAGAGCCCTGGACCAGCAGCTCTGCCATGTCAGAACCAACTATTTGCTGGAATACACAAGGCAATTAGATTAGAACTTTATAATACATGTTCAAAATATATATTTCTAAACACACCACACAACCAACTCACAAACAAGTCATTCCAAATAGGACAACCAAGCCAATGTATGTGATGAATGACAACATATAACCAGTGGTGGAGGAAGTACTCCATTTTGTTACTCAAGTAAAAGTACAGATACAGGAGCAAAAGAATACTCAAGTAAAAGTAAAAGTATCACATACAAAAATCATAAAAAGTAAAAGCTGTGAAGTACATGTATTTCACACATATTTTGAGAACTATTAAAATGTCAAATGATGTGATTTATTTATTTTTTTACTGGTGATTTGTGCTGCTGCAAATCGAATCAATTTCCTTATGTTAATATTGTGAATTGTTAGTATATATTTTTACTACTAAAGCCAGCAGAATGCACAAATGTGCATAAAAATAGCCCCAATAAAAGTAAAAAGAAGATCACTATCATGTGTTTTGGGACTGTGCTATTGTTGTTAATTATTGGACTGAGATTTACTAGGCGCTGCAAGCTGTCTTCAATATCGGCATTCCATTTGACTTTAAAACTATGTACTGAGGACGTAAAATACCAGCAATGGAAATGATTGATGGATACTTGTAGAATGCACTTTTGGGCAGGAGCAAAAAAGAAAATGGATGAGAGGAGCAGAGCCGACTATCGAGGACTGGACTGAAACAACTTAACTAAATGGAAAAATTGACTTTTACATAGAACTTAAATATGGACACATTTAATAGACATTGGGAAATTACATGGGGGGCATATGCCTTGGCTGACCTTTCAGTTATATTGTTTGGGCTACTCTCTTCATTTTCTGAAGTTGTCTTTGACTGTCTGATGGTGTTCTGTGGTGTCTGTTTGCTTTATATAAACTAAAATAACCCCAAAAAATACTAGGACAGATGAATAGGGGACAATATTTTTTTGCCTACTCTTATTTCCTTTTGCTGTTGTCTTTTCACTCTATGGTTCTCTCTTGTTTTACTTGTTCTGTTTATTTTGTGTAAACAAAACATTGACAATGTATGTAGTATATCTAGAAAAACAAAACGTGACAAATAAAAAAGTCTGAAACTCACTCCATTTTGCCTGCAGAACAGTATGAGTAAATTCCACAAGAGGGCAGCAGAGCTCTTGTCGTGCAGCTTGACATCTCTCAAACACGCTCCTGCCATCTGGTGGGCAAATTCAATCGCATCCACTTTGTGCAAATCTTCCCTTTGAATATAATATTAGTAGAACACAATAAAATGAAACAAACCAAACAATTAGGTATGATAACATGTATTAGTCAATTTAGGATTACCTTGTTAAGGGCCCAGGGAACTTCCTCATTTCTTGTTGTTCTTGAGTCTCACTAAGAATTACCTGTGCAATAAATGTCATACTTATAAGACTAAATTTGGTCTCACAAAAAGACCTTGTGTAACTTACTGTACCTCCATGCTGTGTATTTCCAATTGACTGACATTCTTCTGAGTGGTAAAACCAGGACAGACACGTAAAAGTTGTCCGGACGGTCCAAAACTGACCACCGCATGAGGGATGGAATACTTCAACGGTGCGGATAGTTCGTGGCTTGGTTCTTAAGACACACACAAAAACAACATTGACATAACAATAATAATAATAATAATAATAATAATACTACATTAAAATAAATAAAAGGTACAATTTAAAACGCACCTGTTTGAGATGGAGCAGGCAGAGGTGCAGGCTCACTCTGCTCTGCCCCGTTGATGTACAGACTCAGTTCGTAGCTGCTGGAGGACAGACCGGAGTTTTTGGAGCTTTCTAAAGTCCCCAAATAATATGAGGAACTAATGTCGCCATTTTCTTTGTTTGTAGTGTCTTCACAGTCACTTTGGTGTTTCTGTGTACTGTCTTTCCTTTGGTCATATCTAACAAGAAATCATCAATTCATGTTTTGAAGTAGTAGGAGTAATCAGGATACTTTGAGTAAATTAATTTTGTATTTCCAGGTAATATAGTGCTGGTTGTTACTATTTCAAATCAGTAAAGCAGGCCATGTCCATCGCTAATTCATTAAAACTATTAATTATGATGAATTGTTACTCTTTGTATGATTATACATGTTACTATCGACTTTGTTGGGGTACAACATTGAGAGGGGCCAGTTAAGACGGCCCCTCTCTTAAATTTGGAGATTTAAAGCCGTAAAGTTTAACACATTTTGAAGTGTTGAATATATTGCTGCAGAAGATATAAAAGGATGATTTTGAAACTACTTTATAGCACTGACACAATAACCCTAATGCAGGATAATCCCAGAAAACTATTTTCTAAATGTATAATATCATTAAAAAACACGAGTTTCAATATGTAACACACTGAAAAAGCTATTTAGAATCTACTTTTCCACCCTCTTAACTTATCTATCTTTAAAAAAAATAACAAACATGTCCCCACTAGTGCAAAGAAAAGGTACACATTATAAATATTGAGGAAAAAAAATATTGTTCCTTCTATGTTTTATTGAATAATTAAAAGTATTATTCAATAATAAATAAATTAAAAGTAATTATACGCATAATAGGAATACAATCAAATCTATTTGCGCAGGGTTTACTTTACTTTATAATATTTATTTATAACATTATTACTACTTACTTAAATTAGTAAATCAGTCAAAGAAGATTTACCCCTTCCATTATTTGGGCTTATTTTGAACCACTATCATCAATTCAACAATATCAACAAACCCAGTCTTCATAACTTACCTCTCCTCTGTGCTGGTTGAAGTATTTTTTTGTTGTGTGTTTTCTTGATACTGTTCCCTTTGCCAGGAGTCGTGTTGACCCCACTGACCTGCATCTGTAAAACGCAAAGGTCATTACACACAGCTCAATGCAAAGAATATTATAGCGTATGAAATGATGTGGGTGAATACCAGGGTGCTGGTGCTGGTGCTGGTGCTGGTGCTGTCCTCTGTAATGGTCGTGTTGGTAGTAACCATAGCTGTCCCTGTAGTCCCACTGGGCGTACGTTGAGTGGTCATAACCATGTCTGGACACAAATACATGAAAATAGCATAAAACTAAACATTGTTAAAGTATTTATGTATTGAGTAGGGCAGCAACTATTGATTATTTCAGCAGTCATGTAGTCAGAGATTTTTTTTTTTTATTTGTCGACTTGTCAAACAATTATTTCTATTGTGTATTGGGACTTTTAAAATACATTATCAACCAAATAAAGGTTGTAATATGGTGACTGAAGGCTTCTAGATAGATTGTAGAAAAAGATTCAGTTGTAGTCACCTGGACTCTGTTTTAGAAAAACAAAACGTTTCGACTCTCATCCAAGAGTCATTCTCAATCTGTGAAACAAGTCTGAGAACTCGGGTTTATATCCTACTCTGTGAAAGCCCTGCCCACAGAGCGGGACCCCTGATAATGGGCCATCGAAACCAACTGGGATGGGCCTATTGTTCACTGACTTTTGCTCCCTCCTCCCTGAGTCCCTTTATTAGCATCCGAATGCCTCGGGCGTTTCCAGGGTTTTACTATCAGAGGAGAAGACGGGAAGCTCCAGATAGAAGTATATAGGAAACCCACACACACGGATCAGTACCTGCTCTTTGGCTCTAACCACCCACTACAGCACAAGCTGGGAGTGATCAGACACTACAACATAGAGCACAAGCAGTGCCCACCAGCTCAGAGGGCAAGAGGAAAGAGGAAAAACACGTCCGGAATGCTCTCTCAGCCTGTGGATAGCCAGCTTGGGCTCTCAACAAAGTGAAGAGAACCAAAAAGCAGGACAAAAGGACAAAAGGGAAACAGAACCAAGAAGAAGGGTGTTTCTATCCCTTATGTCTCAGGACTGTCAGAAAAACGGCAAAGAATTTTTAGACAACACGAAGCCCTGTTTATTTCAAACCAGGCAACACGTTAAGACAAAAACTGGTTCATCCTAGGACAAGATGCTGACACAAAACAGAGCAATGTAGTGTATTCTATCCAATGCAGTGAAGAAAGTTGTAAAGAGAGGTACATAGGAGACTAAACAGCCCAAGAGGCTTTGTCAACACAGAAGACACTCGAGTTCAGGACCCCAGAGCGCCGTGTATCTTCAAAACCACTCTATTGAAGACAGTGAGGTGGAGATTCTGAGCAGGAGAAAAGATGGTTTGAAAGAGGAGTTAAGGAGGCAATCTTTGTTAAAAAAGAGAATCCTTCATTGAATCGTGATGGAGGTTTAAGATTCAACCTTCTCATTGTTTATAATGGTCTGCTGAAACCCTGGAGACCCCGAGGCATTCAGATGCTAATAAAGGGACTCAGGAGGGAAGGAGCCAAAGTTAGTGAACAATAGGCTCATCCCAGTTGGTTTCGATGGCCCATTATCAGCGGTACCGCCCTGTGGGCAGGGCTTTCACAGAGTAGGATATAAACATGAGTTCTCAGACTTGTTTCACAGATTGAAAATGACTCTTGGATGAGAGTCGAAACCTTTTGTTTTTCTAAAACAGAGTCCAGATGACTACAACTGAATCTTTTTCTACAATGGAACACTCCTGGACGAATGAGGGATTACACCGACATGCTTCTAGATAGAGAATATTTAAGGATATATGTGTATTATTGATGAACTTGTTAATTATTAGACATTTTGATTTAATAACACAGCTGTTTTTCGTATAAAAATATCTGTATAGTCCAGATAATGATTACAATTATCAAAAAAATACGACTACAATAGCTTTTATGATTAGTTGATTATGTCTTTTTAAATTATTCCAATGAAAAATCTGTTAATTTATATTTTAAAAACTCTGGCCATGGTCAATCCAACCACCCCACAGCATGATCAGCATTTACAAAACTAAAAATATACATTTTTGCCTTTCCCCATTGCAATTAAATATTAAAGCAAATTGTTTGGAATGTTTGACATTTGAAAATGCATCAACCGAAATGTTTAAGCATGTGTTCATGCTTAGGTTAATGTCGAATCGTATAAACCAGGGCGCGAGACATTTGGAGAAGTGTTCGCACATTAGGCGTGACAGACGTGTTTTGAGCAATAGAAAAACGCCCAGTGCTAACACGGGGTTCATCTCTAAATACGAGAGAGCAGCAGTGGAGTGGGTCAGCCTGCCTCTGTGCCCCTCACACATGTCTGCATCTGTGCCCCTCACACACGTTTGCCCCGGGTTTAGAACCGAGTCACGGCTTTAACTTCGCTATGCGCAATATGTCCTGTCTCTCCACTGTCTCTCCACTGTCTCTCCACTGTCTCTCCACTGTCCCTCCTCATGTCTCTCATGTCTCACATGGTTCTGTCCTGGTCCCCATTGTGCCCTTTTAGGATCTAACTTTTGAACGTCCTCTGCTACTGACCGGTCATGTGATGACATAAAGCATATGCAAAAAGAATGCGTGCGCTTCGATTCCTTTTACTTTGATCCCATGGGCTTTCAAGACAATCAAACATAAAAACCTTTCCCGGACAGAGAAAGAATCAAACAGAAGATGTTGTATAGAATATCCTGTCTACAATCAGATTTTCCAGATTTAAAGCTTTGCAGTGCAGAGAGGCTGTCAGAAGCTATCACAAATGTTGTGACACTGCAACATTGATTCCGCCCATTCCATCGCCAATCGTATTGCTATGAGTTCTTTGGCGAAGGCAGAGAGATGATCCGTTAACCTCTTCTTAACCACTATCTCAAGGTCAGGTATGAAAAAAGCAGAACCTGTTCGCCCACTCTCAGGATCTTTAGATCCATCGGTATAAATAAATACATCATCAGAATGTTTATCAATGAGCTCTTGAATAAGGAACTGCAGTGCATTTTTAGGTTTTCCTTTAAGTTTGTGACGTAAACTAATGTCAACAGGAGCCGGAATAAACTTCCAAGGAGCAATGGTTGACAAAGCCACTGAAGGGTTCAAGTTAAGGCTTGGGCTTGTTCTACATCAAGTCTCTTTAAGTTAGTTTCAGCTGAAGACATGTAAGCAATACAGCCATAATCAATAGCTGCTCTCATAATATCCTAGAAAATATTCAGAAGCAACCTTCTGCTAGCTCCCCAGTCCTGGCCAGATAAACGCAGCAGATTATTCAGCTTTTTGCATTTATTTTTATCCTTATCATTGTGCTGTCGCCAATTCTCTCTCTGTCTTTCTCTCTTTTTTTCCCTCTCTCTCTTTCTCTCTTTTTTTATACGGTAGTAGCGTAAAACACATACTTTGAAGACGTACAACTACAGTAGGTGGCGGTAAATGCACCTTTCGGCTGCCAACCGCCATTAAAAGTAACAACAATAAACCCAGCGGTACGAGTCAGCACCAGCAGAAAGCAGTCTGTGTAGGACGGTCGTGCACCTGCAGTGGTAAAAGTGATCCACAGTGACGAGAAGTAATGTGAGTGCGTCTTCTCTTTGAAACGCCTTATTTACCGCAGTGAAGCGCCACATCTGCTCTGTCCCAGAGGCTGTGGGGGGGGCACGGGGGCGTTGATACTATTTTATCGCCCAAGAAGGGTTCGCCAGGAAAAGTTTGAGAAGCGCTGGTATGAACATCACACTCAGCTTTAAGTGTTTCTACAAAACCTGACCTTATCAGAACTTACCGTTTCTACTCACTTTATAAATGTTCTGGCCCAGTGGATGCACCATTTTAGGCCACTAAGATATAAACTATCAGCAGTATTATCAGAACGTGTCTATGCTTTTTATGCAGTTAATACATTTTAGCTCAATGCAGGGCAGTTCACACATTGTCAGTAGTATTGTTTTTAATTGTATGTGTAGGTTTTTAATTCCCAACAATGGAAACAATGTAGGCAATTTAGTGTATAACATTATTTAATGTTTTTGTCTTAAAAGCTTGTGTTAGTTTTAGGGCTGAAAAAAAAGACATTTTCTTCATCTCAAATAATCAATTATTGAGATAATCTGGACAATACACAGACTCCAAACATGCTCCATCCTGGGAGAAGACGTTTCATTGGACAATGCTGCTATTACATCAAAACGAGTTGAATAATCTATATTTCTGAAAACATACTCCATTAGGAAATCCTCAAGCAGCATCACTTTTGCTTCATCTCGGTCAAATGTAGTAAAAATGTTGTAATCCAAATAAGTGATTAGCTAATAATTGTTCGTTTCAGTCCCAGTTAGTTGACATGTCAATATTTAGTCTATTTTTATCTAAATGTATTCAACACCTACTTTTTATGTATGCCTTAGTTTACTACTATTGTTCAGTCATTATTTTATGTCGCACCCGACTCATCGCTGAATTTTGTTTGTAGACAAATGTTGACAAAATAATTTGACTTACAATGCTTTCAGTGCTCAAATGTGCTCAAAAGTAACCGGAAATGATATACTTTGTGAATACTATTGCCCTTATTACGACATGCAAACCTTGAATGTGGCCGCTGTTGCTCTGTCCATCCATAGCCGTGGGGAAAGTGCTGAGGTCCATAGGCGTAAGGATCCCCTCGGACAGGACTGGTCACTGGGGGCCTGAAGCTTAACTCAGGATGACCCCATGTCCCGTCCCATTGCCTGGGGTCCGGCGGAGGGAAGCACTGACCTCTATCCTGGGTCGGATACTTGTAATAATCCGCTCTACTGTCCCTGGTTTTGGGATTTCCCATTTGTGACCTGGGATGCCCTCTGTGCTCCATCCTTCAATTTCAGTTTCAAACCTGGCATGCGCACACACACAAAATTAAGTTTAAAATACTGAAATTGACACGCAACACCTGCTATTTTTTTGCTTGTTTGTTTGGGATACTTACAATGCCAGGAAAACCCAAAGTACAACTGCAACTGCCACATCATTTCCCCAGCTGATAAGAAGCCTTCTGATAGCACCAGTAGAAGCTCTAAAGATAACAACAGGATAAAGTTCATTTTAAAACATGGCCCAGTAAATAAAAACACAGATTTAATTCAAATGCATGGACACAAAGATCCAAACTTACCATCTTCTGCGCCTCAGTTTGCATGTGCGAGCCCAGCCCTCGAGTCAATGGACAGGGTAAACAAAACGGTGCACGCCCTTGTGCTTTGACAGCTCAAGTTCAGTGAAAGCAGAAAAATCTCTTCAAATCAGTTCTCACAAAAGCACAAAATGCATCTATTTGTGGGGGTTTCAGTTCGTCCTATGAACGGTTGCGTTGGAAAAGTTCACTTCCATGGAAAATAAAGAGCGGTGCTCCTTGCCACGTTGCCTGGAAGGAGAGACGCAACAAACCGGGAGAGAGAGTTAAGTTATGGGCCGGTCTGGGATCAGTTTGAGAGGGGGAAAGGAGGGGGAATCGACGGGAAATGTGGCTCACGGTCAGTCATATGCAGGAAAGGAAGAAATGGCGCTGAATGAAAAAGCCCAACAGAGGGCGCTGTTTGACTTTGTGAGAAAAGGTTGCAATAATGGGCTGGGTAGACATATAGGTTACTAGGTTAAATTGATCGGCCTATTAGTCTGTATTTATAAAATAAATCTATATTAGTGGTTCTCAAACTTTTTACACCAACTACCACCAAAGAAAAGATTTAGCTCTCTAAGTACCGGCAGCTCTAAACCAGGTCTATAACAGGACTATTCCAGATCTAAACCAGGTCTTAAGTAAGAACACATCATTGTTACAGTAGTTTTAACTGAGAAATTATTCAAGGAAGAGCAAAAATGTGAACAAAATGTACTCCAACTGATGTGTAAACACTGTGTAAACACTAGAACTGAAGATGATCTATATCATTTCTGGTGTTTTCTTCTTTTTGTGCAGACTACAAGCTATTCTGTGAAATAACAGATGTGTCTAGTAGTAATTAGCCTTAGGTGCAATATTTTTTGCGCACAAAACATATCAATATCATAGGATAATGCTAAATGTTATTGAAGGAAATAGAACAAAATGAAACTATATAAACAAAAACAGAATACATTTTCATTTGAAGGCACAGTATGTTACCTGTTGGTGGTGGATGTCACCTGCATGATTCCATGAATATAAAGTTAAACCATACTTCTGAACATTGCAGATGTATACGTCTTATGCATACATATTCTAGCTAAAGGAACAACATTTCCTTGGAAACAAGCAGGAGGAGGCTCCTCCAGGACAGACACGAGTCAGGTTTGTGGAGGTGCAAACCCATTCACAGTAAGGATACAGTTTTTGAAAATAAAAACAAAATTATGTTTTACTTTGTTTTTTTTATTTGCTAAAAAGTGACATAATGTGCCTTTAACTTCTAATAAAAACACACATGTTCACACAACATATAGTCTGTTACAATCTGACTCTCACTTCTCTGCTGCCCTCAGGTGCAGGACTCGGAGCTGGAAGCTTCATGTCTGTATTTTAAGACAAACGTCTTCCCAGGCCAGACAAGTGTGAAGGCGACTGGCCTGGGAAGACGTTTGTTTATGTGTGGTCCCATAGTACAATATTGAGCAGACGTGCCCTCTACACTTGTTTTGTGTCTCCTACGCTTCACTCTACTCATGAGGGTCAAGAGGGTATCCCAGGACAGGCCTGCAGGACACTCTCTGTATTATCTCAGGTCAACAGCACATGCCACAAGGCTCGAGTTGTGTCCATCTGCAGAGGAAAACAGACGTACAGCAGTGTGCATTAATCACAATAACCAACCACCTTTTATTGTTTCAGTGCCATAAAGTAGTTGGAATATGATCGTATATTGTCATTATGATGTATGTATGTATCAATATATCACACTTCAAAATGTGTTATTGAGATAGGCCTAACTCAGTAGACTACAAGCAAATAGAAGAATGATTTACCTCAGTGTAATTAATTGAATGATAAAACTGCAGTTTGATGTGACAAGGCCTTGCAGTGCAGTACGTGTGACCTGAACTGGCTCCAGCTTTGTTTAGCTCTACTCGCAGCTGAGGTCACCGGAGTGTACAGCCGAAACCACACGGGGTCGCAGCAGTGTCCGCAGCCACGGCTAGAGAAGTGTTTTTACTGTAGTATTACCGTGAGGCCAATGGGAGCAGCGTATGTAAATGTCCCGTGGCACTGGGGCGGCTCCTCTCTCGTCCTGCTGGGCTGGTCTGTCTGTGTCAATGTGCGTATGCTGCAGATACAAGCGGTGCACGAAGCGGCACGGTCACAGAACAGAAGCCGGCAGCGCGCAGACAAGGACGCACCGTTTACGCACCGTTTACGCATCGTTTACGCACAGCTCCGCTCTGGATTTTGTTGGATCTTACGCGTCTTTACGGATGTGCAATATGACTTTTGAGGAAAACAGTGGGGAAAACTCATCGGACAGGTTAGCATACGTTTTTTCTTTCTTTTTTTGCATGCGTGCGTAAAAAATGCGTAAAAATATTCTGTAGGCATTTAAAAATATATATTTTATTTTTTTTGCTGCAAATTTAAAACAATGCATGCTTTCTAAGAATATGGACTTACTTTACTATTCTGGATTTCAATGATAGTTTTTTTTATTCCACGGTGTTTTCCGGTGCAATGTCTCATTATTTTGTGGGATATGTTCAGACAAGTGCACGGTCCAGCTGACGTCAGCGCGTCACTAACGTGCTAATGCTAGCCGGCTTTAGCTCAGACGTTTTGCTTGCGTTTTTAGTTTGTCAGTGAACTTGGGGGAAAAAACTTGCCAAAACGCGTGCTTCCTAGGTCTTCTTCTCTTTCAAAAGAATTCTTCGACACATGTATATTTTATTTACAACTTTACATATTTTTTTCTGCATAAGTGTCTTAAATAGCTGAACTGCAAACTGTAATAGTTTAGTGACAATTTAGGGCTGCAGCAATAATATGAATAATTGTAACTAGTTTACTATTAAACAAATCGTAATCGTATTTTGATAATCGTAATAGTTATCTGGACTAAGCAGACTAATAAACAAATGTGCAAAAATGCATTTTATCACAAGGACAGCAAAATTATTAAATCAAAAATATTTCAACCTTTATTTGGTTAAAAGGTATTTCAAAAAGTCTGTAAAGTGTGCAATAGAATTAATCGTTTGACCAGCCAACTGATCGAAAATGAATTACTGACTAGTCAACTATGCTAAAATAATCGTTCGTTGCTGCCCTAGGTAAAGTGAAATCCTGTTAAGTGGATACAGATTGACATATTTTGTGCTTTTTCCAGGATGGAATCGGTGGCTGTAGCACTGGAGGAGGTCCTGAGCTCTGCATTGCCTCAAGGTTGCATCACTGTGGGAGTTTATGAAGCAGCCAAGTCACTCAATGCGTAAGTTTGCAACAGAACAATGAACCTTACCTGAAATTGCCTAGTTTGAAGAGGAGTCCATAAAATGCATTGAATTGCATTATCGATTGCATTCAGTTAGAGTCAAGGTAACTTCACTTGCCACTTATAAGTTAGCAAAATGTATCAAGTCACTGGTATCTTCAATCTTCTACTCATTATTAATAAAAGTATATTTCTAGAGTTTCCGCAAAAGAGATGGAATTATAATGTTATTGCACTAAAATAGATTCTAGATCCTAGAAAAAGAGTCTCTTGTAAGTCTCAAAATTCTTTTTGAAAAAAATGGCAACAAAAATTACCAAACCATTATGTTGCATTGTCTGACCTATAAGAATCCCACAAGGACCAAAAGGAAATAACCTGCTGCTCCTGATTTAACGCTTAACTTCAAACTATGATAAGCAGTGATAAATAATGAGTATAAGTAGGTTTTTTTTGTTTTATACATCACTGTGCAAACTTTAGAACGTCTTGTCCTATAATGTGCTATAGAAATAAAGTGGATTGCATTGAAAGAACAAGTAAGTAACTGTTTCTATTTTTATCCCAACAGTGACCCAGACAACGTAGTTCTCTGCCTGTTGGCCACAGACGACGAGGAGGACGTCGCTCTGCAGATTCACTTCACCCTGATCCAGGCGTTCTGCTGCGAAAATGACATCAACATCCTGCGAGTGAGCAACATGCGGCGTCTGGCTGAGATTCTGGGTGGAGGGGTGAAGCCCACTGCAGACTTGGATCTACACTGTGTTCTAGTTACAGTAAGTTTCATTCGTCACTCACAACTGCTTACAAAACCGTTTTACCAACCACTTAGGGCTTCCTATTGCTCACGCCCCACGAGGCTGTGAAAGGCAACTATTGTTTAGCCAGGTATCTGTGAGGGCTTTGTTCCTGGCAAGGGCTGAAAAGAGTTGTTGCTAGCATTTGCTTTAGAGTTTGTATGTAAAAAAAAAAACTAAAAAAAAAAAGCAGGGAAAAGTGGCCTTCTCTCCTTCTCTTTGAACAGTTTGTGTGGGCTTACAAAAAGGTTAGAATCAAAACTTAAAGGGGACATATGCTAAATTTTAGATCCATATTGTGAAATTTTGACCTACTTATGTTATAGTTCTTAGTTCGTTTATCTGTAACAAAAAAAAGCATATGTCTCCTTTAATAAAGTACAAAACAAGACTATTGGTTATCTAAATTAATGGAATAGTACCAAATAAACTGCACTTTACACGTCACAGTTTTAATTAACGTTCATGAAACATGAAAGCTACTTGATTGTCTGATTCAAAACCAGATGGAGAACTGTATATTATCATTGGAAAAAAACATAGTGTTTGCAGGGAAGAAGAATATAAATTGCTTAGTGAAGCCTTATCAGTTGTAGGTTTCCTAACGTAGCATTAACTAACCATCATTCTTTTCTGTCTTATTTTTGCAGAACCCTCAATCTTCTCTATGGAAAGACCCAGCATTGAGCAAAGTCAACAGATTCTGCAGAGACAGCCGCTGTTTGGATCAATGGGTACCGGTTATTAACCTCCCCGACCGATGAAAACCCTTGGATTTTAAACTATTGTGTGTGCAAAAAAATGGGATATTAACTGCACAAGTGTTAATGTCTTGTCTTGGGACTCCCTCGGGCCCCTCCATGGATCAAACTCGGGGAAGCGCTGAAAGAAAAAAAATCTAACCAAAGTGCACAAGGAAGCCGGCTGCAAACTGAACGTGGCAGAGCTGAGGCAAGGATGACTCAGCAAAAGCGGCTTCCAGGATTTCCAAAGGATGACTACACTTTTTGCCGAGAAAGAAAGCGGAAATTCAATCATGTTGGCAGATAAGCACGTGGTTGGGGGCGAGAGAGGAAAGAAGAGCAGAAAGGACCAATTCACTCAGAACTTAACGCAATCCTTACAAGACAAATCCAAGTGCAACATATTTATTTATATTATTTAAGTTACTTTGCTGATCTTAAGAAGGGAATGTTTTCAAAGTTATTCTGAAGGCAATGCAATGTTTGGCTGTATTGTTTTTTTTATGTGTTCAAGATGAAATTCATATTTATTGTGCAAAGTTCATGGATTTATGCATTTTTTTGTTAAGTTTGATTGAATAAAAACAACTTGTTCGGAGTGCAAGTTCTCTGTTGTCACTGTTTTTAAAGTGTAACTGCAGCTAGTTACATGGTGTACTCACTTATTACATAAAGGGAGAATCTGCAGCGGTACAAGGGAGACCAGGAAGGCCTGGGAGATCTCGGAAAATTTACAAATGCCAAAAACATGAACTCAACGTGCTCATTTCACCACTGCACCCTCAGGAATTTAAAGTGCACATGACAAGTTTTGATGTTTTTGTTATTATGATATGGTTTGGTGGGATAGTCGTCGTGGTAAATATTACAATTTTACACCAGCCAAGTTGCAGTTTGCGAAGAAAAATAAAAGTACAGGAAACAGTGCTGAGTTCTAATACAGAATCCCACTATCTATGTCATCAATAAGCGACATTCCCTTCCAAAATGCAAGGACGATTTACATGCAACAAACAATTTTTCAGACAATCTAGCAAAATAAGGGTGTTCAGGTACTCATCAGGTATCATAACTATTGTGTAAATGACATGGCTTTTGGCTCTTGTTTACAATTTTGGTTGCTAGCTAATATGTCACATCTGCTGCTCATGTCCAACCAGGAAGTAACATTATAAATGCCACCAAAGCTGTCAAACTGGGGAAACATGCCATTTATTTTTGTAATATCACACATTTCAGTGAAATGTGTGGTCTAACCTGTCCTTGCATTTTCGATGAAATGTCGCTTATTGATGACATACAGTAGGTGGATTCCTTTTTAGAACACAGCACTACTTCCTGTAAATTTTAACAATTACTTTAAAAAATGTCTTCACAAACTGCCACTTGACCTATATAAACTATAACAAATACTTATCACCGGGACTATCTCACCAAACATGCATTCATTTAGCAACTTATTTACATTAAGTAACGTATAAGGAGTGCCCCCTACTGTTCCCTAATGTTAGCATATTTCCTGGCTAAAACTAGCGTTGTGTTGTGCATTCACCCCGATCACCATCAAAAGGCATGTTGTGTTGAATTGGTCTAAAAGAACAGTCCCTCTTGTGAATGATTGGATAGTGAGAGATTAGTTAAGACAACCTGTCTGGGAACTGTCTTAAAACTTGACCTTTGGCTCAGTTAAGGTTTCCGATACCGCTCAGAGGAGGAGAATTCCCATTGTTCACCACTCACTCTCCACGGCCGCCGCGTCAGTGCAATCTGAGCTACATTTACAGCTGACTGGATCAAAATAGTAGGGATGAGAACATGCAATGAAGTTTATTTTTAGACCCAATAAGCCGTGGGAGACTCAAAATCTGCACTCTTGCAAAAATACAGACACTTGACAGAAGAAAATGTAACTGCTCATGTTACTACAACTGCTATTACTTTGCTACTATCCAAACTAGTGTACTTGTTTACTAACTATAAATTATTCTTACTCTCACTCAATCAAAACTAATACAAATATAAAAGAATATCTAACTTTAGATTTGTCCTCCTATATTCTCAGTCTGGTCTGCTACTATATTTTGTAACAATTGTGAGTAGCAATACTAATACTTAAAGTGCATATGACAGGTTAGACTACACCTTTTATATATATTTAAGATGTAACTAAAAATGCTGCCAATTTCCCCAGTTTGAACATTTCGGTGAAGTTTATAAGTCCTGGTTGGACACGAGCAGCAGATGTGACATAGGTAGAGGTAATTCCATAACTGTTACTTAGCAACCATACTGTAAACAACGGCCAAACTCTATATAAATTACACAATAGTTATGATTTGACAAATAAAACCTGATAACACTTTTAAACTTTCAGAAAATGTGTCAGTTGCATGTCCTGAATGTTGCTTACTGATGACATCACAGAGGGATTCTGTTTCAGAACTCAGATCTACTTGCACTTTTTCTGCTCGCACAAACTGCAACTTGTCTGATGTAAAACTATTCTAAATATTTACAACAGGTTCTTTCCACCAAACTAAGTCCTAATCAGAAAAAACATTCAAGTCTGTGATATCCAATTTAAAGGTGCACTACACAGTTCTGTTGGAGGGTACTACCTGCGTGTTTCCATGGAGATGTTGCTTTTCCTGGAATGTTCCACAGTCTGGAATTTAACCCCTGGAGACCAGATGATGCTAACAGGCCAAGTGACAGGTCAGACATGTAAGAATGCATGGTTTTGTTGTATTTTTTAGTACTTTGGTGCACGTTATAATAACTACGCCTTAATTAGCCTTAATAAAGCATGAACAAAGACTTAATTCATTATGAACAAATATTTTATTAAGGATGATTCAGGCTTCAGGTCAGTTGTTAGGGTTAGTGTATTAATTAAGCCTGAATAAAGAAACTATTTGTTCATTGTTAATTAAGTCTTTGTTCATGCTTTATTAAGGCTATTCAAGGTGTGGTTACGTTAACAGTTAAATGTAGGTTGTACTTTTTAGCACTAACATTTTACTTTTTAGCATCTACTGCGACTACTTATTAATACTTTTTGACCCATATCTTTTATTTTATTATTTAAAGTACATATTGAACGATAAGTCAAAAAAGATCTGCAGACGTAAAATTGTTTTGGACTTTACACTGTAAGTTCAAGTATCTATTCACCTGTTGACTCTTGTGTGGAAAGAGAACCCTAGAACTTATTGGTCCTTTTTTTTGGTGTGTGAGTGTGGAGGGACAAAGCGCTGCACACAGAGGGTCACGGGACAACGCCAGCAGCTCCTATTCATGTCTCAATGCTAGAGCCGTACAGTACTTTAGCTCCCCTGCTAAAAATACACTGCTGAAAAGAGGCCCTGAACGCTCACGTTGGACAATAGTGGGACTTGTAATTAACAGCTTTCGTGCAATGAGAGGGAAAAGGATGAGGTGGCACTGGCAGCTATGGTGGGAGAAGTGGCTCAAAAAGTATCTAGGCTGGCTGCAGACTGAGGAATGTTGGGTGTGACGGAAAAGCACTGGTTTGGTGTAATACAGAGACATTAAAGCGCGCACTGTGTACAAATCTAAAGGGAATACTGAGCTTTGGAGCGTGAAATGTGAGCACAAGGTTCAAACAGGTCCAGCAAATTAAACAATACTGTGATTTTACATATAATCTTGGAACGCATCTATATTAAACAATGGTATAAAATCCAATTGGGGTCTGACCCTGAGACAATGTGCCATTTAAACCTCTAACCTTTTAATAGACTTTGTTTCAGCTCAAAAGCTGGGCTACTGTAGGTGCTCACAGGCTGTGGGATCTGAGTCTGCATAATTCACACAATGTATTGTCAATGATAGATTTTGTAGGGTGCAATATTTATTTGTGCAAAAACTCTGTAATGATCATGCAAATCTAAATCCGAGCTACTTGTGCCTACAACCTAGAGCCCTATATCTAAAACTGGTATGCCACAGTCTTTAGTAAAAGTGTGAAAGGTGAGAGCTTTCAAAAGTACTACAATAACTCCACAAACCATTCCGACCCTTTTAGTGACTCTACACCTCTTTCACAGAGGAGCGAGATATGAGATATTGCACAGATAGAGCCTGGATTAGCCCAAAGCTTCTTCACCGGACATTCAGGAAACACAATCAGTCTCCACAAAGCTGAGGGGATCTATCAATGTAGGCCAACGCCAGTGACCTGGAACACATGTGCAGGTAACAAAGAACCTATACGCAGGTTGAGAAATATCGCATATTGCATAAGTAAAGTCTCTGGTGGCAAATTAAAGGGTGAAAAAGGAGAAAAAAAGTTTAATATGGCCCCTAACGTGAGATAAGAAGTGCAATTGGTGAAAAGAGTTGGAAAGTTAACATATTTGATCAACTTTTATAACTTTTTTATAATCATATAATCAAGAGATGACACAAACAGCATTGTTATATAAAGAAATACATGATTTTTACTTTACATGTTGCAATATCACTAATATAAGAGTGAAATGTTAATCACAACGCTTACAAATGTGTAGTTGTATTACAAAAAATATTCTAACTAAACAATATATTATAGACCTTAGTGAATGTGTGCATATGCTTTTGCCTCATTACTTGATTGTCTAGCCAACACGTTTTCATTGTAAACCCCCCCCCCCCCAAAAAAAACAAAGGCTGCATACACATACAATGCATAAAACTCACTATACTTTGTATTATTTCTACACAAACTCAATGGATTAACGTTAACTTCTCTGCAAAAGTGCGAAGAGGATGCATTGATTAAAAAGGCTTCGATTAAATGTATAAAACGTCTTTGCATTAGTGAAGTATGCTTTTTAATATAAAAAGAGATCTTCATGTTCTTGAATGTAGCAGATTCATGTGTCATGTTTTGGTTCATTTGTGTCAATAATGTGATTTACAGTTGTGTGAATTGCACAACGGGAGACTTTTCAGATTTACAAAGCTCTAGATTGACGGGACAAGTGTGTTTAAGCAACTACAAGAGGATCACAGCAAATCAATCAATCAAATCTGAAGGTAATTCTGTATTGATTTCTTTTTAATTTATGAACCTACTGACTAAAAGCTTTAACTTACACTTAAGCCACTCAACTGCATTGTGACATGGTTCATCCTCCTATTGACACCACTTCATTGTAGTGTTACCTGCAGCAGGAACATCTCACACCTCTAACCACACTATAAACAGATTAAGTGGATACTGCCATCTCTCTGTTTACCATCAACAACATACAAGTAGTTTCCTCTAGTTTGCAGATTTGAGGTGAGAGGGGGTGAAGCTTGACAGGCTGGGAATTTGCATGCTGGCATAATTAGCCCAAAACGCGGTCCCTTTTCCCCCCAGTTCCTCTAGATCACTCCAGAGAACAATGTAGCGAGACAAAATCCTAGCTAGCTTCTCCTAAACAGCATTGAGCGTCCTCTGCTTAGTACTGTGGCCTCCTGGGTTTGTGCCTATAGAAGGATGCAGGGTTTCTTGTCTTTGAAGGGGTTTTCTGAAGCTGCGACCCCCATGAGCAGAGGGTCGTATTTGGCGTGCTCCCCGCAGTAACGCATGAGGTCGGACGAGGCCTTGGATACCTGCGGAGAGAGGGGCCGAAATGCAATTAAGGGTTACGGTTGTCTTCTCTTTTTCACTGCAGAACAGAAGTGGTGCTAAGAAAAGAGCTCTTTGATTGGGTCAATAATAGGAAGTGAATTTGAAGGTCGTGTTGTTTTAGTCTTTGTGGTTATGCCTGTTCAAGGGAGAAAAGTGGAGTGGCGAATCATACATTACATGGGGTTAAACAGTCGATCAAAACTATATTATACCTGAAGCCTGACTTAGGTTTCAGCCTGTCCTTTAACAACTACAGTACGTGCTGAGTTTAGCAGTCTACTCTGATATTGCACCACAGTCTCGTGCAGTTGTTTCTACGAAGTTCTTATCGATCGCTACCCACTTTGTAGTAGTATTTTCACTCTTGATATCACACCCTGACATGACCAGGTTACGCTTATTTTGGGAAAGGTTTTCTTGTCTTGGCAGAACTGCGCTGAGGGCCAAAGGACGGCATGTCCAGGAGAGTGTCAGGTGGGCAATATTCCAATGATTCTTAGCAAACAATGTACCTGAGCGGACAGAAAGTGGTGACCCTGACAGTTGCTCCTCTCTTAGTTACTACTCAAAAAAAGGCTTTGCAAAATGCATAGGTTATGTTTTTCAGTCACAAAAAAAGATCTCAATTATCTACATTTACAAAACACTGCGAAATGACAATCATTTTATATTAATCAAAAGAAATACAAATCGGGTAAAGGTCCTAAAACCTGCTTCCTTGCTTGTATTCACGTGCATTAATTTTTTTGACACATGCATGACTTTCGAAGAGCTTTTTCAGGCGGTGAAGCGAAACAGGGGTGGACCACCATTGTACATCCAATCAGCTCTCGTCCCAAAGCAGCATATCGCAACACGCGCGGCTCTTTCTTCTGAGATTGTGGACGGTAAAAGGTTTCACAATGAGAACGGCGAGCAGTGGCACCTGATTTTATTTCACAAAGTACTGATTTCACAACACTTTATAGAGAAAAATACATTTGCTCATGAAGTAATTTGATTAACGCATGCTTATAATATTGACACAATTCATTAAAAAACCTTTATCCTGTCGATCCTGGCCTCTGCCCGGAGCTGCTGCACTGCGCGTCGAGCCTGGGCCAAACCGCTTGCATTTTTGGATGACATGCTTCACGTAGCGAGATCAGACCTACAAAAAAGAAAATTAGAGCCTCATCAAAGCTAAATAAAGAATCTAAAAGCATTTTTAAATCACAAAAAGATTGCCAGTCTTTATCTGAAAATATAGGTCAGTTGATATAAGTGGTGCTATGCTTTTTATAGCTTGATATAAAGGGTGTGTTGGCTAAATTAAATCATATTATCTTTATGAAATGAAGCCATGTTTGTTCTACATCATATTGTGTGCAGTGTGGGTTGGTAGCACTGAGTGTCCGGAACAGAAGTGCACGCAGCAGCCGTCACCTCTAATGAGTGTGCAGTGGTATATAGGACACACGCAGAGGGATGGAATGTGAGGTTACACCTGGAGAGAGCCAGAGTTCAGCGTTATGGCCTCGTTATTACAAACACAATATTAGAGAGTCAACAGACGCAATGCTAATGAGAGAAATACATATTTACTAAAGCTCTATTCGAACAGGATTCATTTTATCTAGTGACCTCAGGTAAATAATTATGAACGTTGTCTGTGTCTCTTGTCCCGTGCTAATTGTCCATGTGTGTGAAAATGTCTGTAAAAAGCCCTTCAAATTTGCCTAATTATATTTCTGCAAACTCAGAGGTCCTTAGATCATTTTAGTCCTGTGTGAAAGCTCATGTCTGTGATTTACAAAGTTTTTATCCGTTCATTTAATGTAAATTGATTCAAAATGTCTCTACAGTCCATTTTACATTTGCCATGAACCATTCTCAAATCCAATTACGGCTGTTTCAAAAGAAATATGATCATGTATGGTAAGGTTTTGGTAAAACGATGTTTCACGCTACAATACGGGTATATATTCAATTAAATGTATTTTTGTAACATCCAAAATCCCAACAGCAGTTGCCTCGGTGGGGAGTCCCAGAGTTGTTGATTTAACCAACAGAAAGTTATAGAATCAAACAATGAAACAGTCATTGGTCAATAATAGATAAGCAGATTAACAACGCTCACAGTAATTAAGCAAATGGTTAAATGTCCCAGAGCATTCCCTGTCCTTAGACCCTCCTTCTCAGCGAGGAAAGACTAAAAAAACCTAGTCTAAAAGGCAAGATTAGTCAGACTCCTCGTATGGTAATATGGTAATCTACCTACTGTATGCTCATAGTTATGCCAGTTTACCAAACATTCTTCTAATGGCACTTTTCAAGATGAATTTCAAAGTCGTCACTGCCTCCTCCACAGCAGCACATTTGTAACTGTAACAAGTGGTGACTTTGCAAAATATCATGGTGTCCTGTTCTGTGAATGGGAGCTCTCTGCAGCTGCCTCCACTTCTGCAGAAGTGAAGTCCACTCCCTTTTACTGTCAGTGTTTCAACACACTGCAGTACAGAACAAGCGCTGCGGAAAGTCAGTAAACCAATGTTGAGTACACGGAGAAACTTTGTTATTACCAAACACACTGCAACCTCCACTAGGACAGTGAAACAGAACTTGCACTTTGAATAGTTATCTGTAGGTAATACAATGTCCTATGCAGAGAACAAAATGTACCAGTGTCTCTTTGTGATGTGCACTGTGTTATTACTTTAGCAAGGCATTAAACCTATCCCTCATGCAATGATTCAATAATAGGTGTTTTGACTTTTATTCTAGTCAAATGCAGTGGAGAGTACAAAAGTAAGTACTAAAGTAAAAGTACTGTACTTAAGTGCAATTTTTAGGTATCTGTATATTTTACAGAAGATAAGTTTTACTTTTACAATTCATTTGAGAGCAGGAATCTGTACTTTCTAATGTACTTTCTAAAAAGTACTTCCGGGATGGTTTGAGGATTATTGTTTTGCATATTTATAAGGACATCTAAAGGTTTTGAGTTCAAATCTTGGCAGAAATTGATTGAAATTTGAGTAATAAACTATTTGAAATTGGATCAGATATCACACTAAACTAATAAAATAAATACAAATACAAATAAACCTAATTTGAAATGGTTTGAAATGTGAAATTATTACAGATATCTTTTCCCGGTCTGAAAAGTTTGGGAAGCTCCGGTGAAGGCTATACCCTCCGTCTGAAAAGTTACACAGTGAACCTTTAGGTATTAAACCTTATAAAGAGTACGTGTTCTGAAATGCATGGGATTCTTACTGTAGCTCTGTGCTTTCTCAACTCTCAAAGCCTTGAAATGTGCATTGTAAACTGAAATTTGCATTACTTGCCAGAAAAATAGCAATGAAAAAAACGGTTCAGCCCCATCTCCACCTCTGTCAGTAAATACACAACAAACAGTATTGCTGCAGTTCCCTTTTCTTCACTAGAAAGGTTTGTGTTGAAAGCAGAAGAAAAAGTCTGAGCACTCGGCTGCTTTGGGCCCGCTCTGCTCTGTTTCTGCTGCTGTGTGCATGTCAAACTGTCTGGGAAACCTCTCCGTGACGTAATGTGCCAATGAATGAGGAGACTCGTATCCTGGAAATGGGAATTGTGAAACACATTGTGACCAGTGTTTACGCACTTCAGACGGAGGAGTTCACAGGAAGCCAACTGATACTTCTGGGACCTTATTTAACAGCTCGCTTCTCGGTTTTGTGTACAAAGCAGTGCGAGGAGAGAATGGGAAATGCAGCCTTTGGGAATGATAACGTGACATTTCAGTGTTAACACAAAACACAGATTAGACAGTTCACTTTTTCATCGTAAAAGGACATCTGATATAATATTTGAACCAAGTCATTATTCAAAAACACTACAAGTATAGAATGATGATCAGATTTGCGAACTAACAGAACCAAGAACTTCACTGTTACTAACTAATTTAGTAATGGGATAAACATTAAGTGTTCCTGCAGTTGTCATGTATTTCTGCATTCATATGGGTTTCCTTTTCGGGAATGATTTAACCATCATCTCATAATAATGTTATTAAGATTCTGTATTGGTGATTCTATTAATCATTAACCCATATATTAAGCAAGAGAGAGTAGTTAAACCAATGATTTATGGGTGTTTATTGTGAATATTATGAATTAGCCTCTTCATAACCTTCACATTAGTTAGAGTACAACATGTTTTCACTACTATATCTACGTCACATCATTTTAATTGTCAATATCAGTAAATGTTATACACACAGGCTTTATAATAAAGTGCATTTCTCACAAACATCTCCAGAGACACTTTAGTACCAGATATCCAGATTTTGCTTATCTAAACTGAAGCACACTCTGACGACGCGAGGGTAGCAAATGTTTAATCTGATTAGTGTTTAAGATTTATTTATTTATTTATTGTTTTATTTATTTATTCTATTTATTGTTATTTACATCTGATTTAATTTTCATTGCCATTCATTACCACTGTTTCTTCCCTGCTGTAATGGCGTCTTCAAAAAAAGTAGTCATGTGGGCTTTATACAGCCTGGTATCTTTCCGTACGTTGGCGCGAGTTAGCTTTAGCCTCTTAACATCGCAAACTATGCAAAATCTGGGCTAATTCGGCGACTGACAACTCGACTACACATGACTAACACCAGATCCTCGCAACAAAACATTACTGTGTGTTTAGCCAGGTTTATTCACATAGCGGTTAGAGCCAAAATTAGCATGAAAACTAACAACCACTTAATAAACATTTTTTAAAGCTAATGGTAATCCGGAGCAAATCGGGCATCTAAAGCTTGACAACAAAAGGTTTGTTTTAGTTCACCAATCACCACAAATCATGTATATAAACGATAATCTTTTTTCTGCAAGGTTTAAATTCCTTTAGACTTTTCTTTTGTTGCCTCATTGAAATGATTGGGATACAATGTTTATATCAGTACCAGGTTGTGTGCACGATTGCTATAAACACATCACTCCTGGAACATTTCTGTTTTTGTAAACTTTTTTATTCTTTATAGGGAAATTTGTTCTCTGAATTGGACCCATCCTGCAATCCATGTCCCTAGTCTAGACTATTAGTTTACGGTCATTTCAGTAGTTGACCAGTCAGCAATTATTTTTTCAATTTATCAATAGTCAAACGGCCTTTCTATTGCACATTTTGATTTTGTAACTATATTTTCAACCAAATAAAGGTTAAAATATGCTGACTGAAGGCCAGTAGATAGAGAATGTTTACCTTTTGTGAAAGGTCCAGACAACGATCACAATTATCAAAATACAATTAGACAATTTCAATTAGTCGCAAGCTCTGGTATATTATGGATGTTTTGGGTCGTAAATGTGCTGTTCTCAGTTGCATTCATATCCAATTTCTACAGACAATGATTAAAACAAATGTACAGGTCTCACACATGCTCCAGTGATTTGCAGCTTCTTTCTGCAGCAGGAAGCACAGAGGAGGAGCGGGGGGGGGGTCAAACATGGGCGTCAGGAGACAGACGCACAGGACCAAACCCTCTGATCCACCGCCCACTCTTCCTTCCTCTTCCTCCACAGGAAGCTCCACGGACCGTTGCGACTAAATGATTTAATATGGGCCGGCCGCTGCAAAAATAGACCACTGGAGCACCACCTTCTGCAACTCTTTTGTTCACCAGCCAGACAGAGCTATAAGTGATGACCCTGCAAGACCTTCCTACCATGCTGTTCTATTTTTACATTCATTTTCAACATCCTGTCTGCGGTCATTCTGCAAAAAGAAACTAATTTAAGAGCTGGATTAAAGTTAAATAAAAGCAGGGAGCTAAGGCACAAAGTAATAGTTAAAACGCCCTAGTTTCAGCATGGCCAGTAGATTAAGGCATTGCCATTACTTTATTATATCCAAGTAGCACTCCTGCATGCTATAATTGATAAAGTTGTATTCTTGGTTTTTATTGAGTTGTGCAAAGTAAGTCTAAAAAGCAAGGCTATAGAGAGGTTAAGATAACAAAATAGAGCACTAGAAAAAATTAAACTACAGTATGTAAACAATGTGGTTGTTGGGTAGGTAATTTGTGTATCTTTTCTGGTAAAGAAATTTGGCATTTGCACTGAAACATGCAACCTTCAATGTAGCGACTATATGGACCCCTCTCGAGACCTTGAGCCTGGATCTGGATCTGGTCCTGGAGAATAGAGGATATGCAAATGACACGAATTTCTGCAGTGATCAAAATTGTATGATTGTCATTAAGTTACCTCGTTACTGCTCTTGAAAACTAACGTGTTAGTTAGCAGTTCTGCACTACTGTGTTATAAAAGTAACGCAACAGAGTACTCTTGCATTACCAAAAATTAACATTATTGTACAACCTATATCGTTTGCAGAAAATCCCTTTGCATTGCTGAACACAGTAACATAATCATTAAAATATGAAATAAACAGCTAAAGTAAAGGTGTTTGACTGAGCTCTATATTTCTTTGATGTTGACAGATTACCACAATACAATGCCATACAATAAGCACGTGTAGGCCTGTCTTAAAGCAATGAAAAACATGCTAAAACAAAATGAGTGGATTAGCAAGAGCAGCAACGCACAGCAACAGAACGTGCTTGTTTTAGCACTGTAGTTTATTTAAATCAAACTCACCACATCGCTGTTACCCTACATTTACTCCTCAGATACAAAATACTGGTTATAACAAACAGAGAAGTTTTTTCAAAATGTTCATCTGAAAGTTTATTTCTTCTTTGGCGTGAGAGAGTCCCAGTCACTAGTGCACACTGCACATGCTCACAACACACCGAGCTCTGGAATTGTGGTGAGGAGATGAGAACCTAACCAAAACTAAGGCATTACTGATTGAAAAAGAAACTAGTGCTAAGATTAGATGGGTGCACAAAAATGAACGGCAAATGTTTTCTGTACATATATTGGTGAAAAGATAATAATAGAGCTGGAAAGAAAACAATGATGGCCAAGGTAAAAATTTGTCATTGATATCATGTGTCATTTAAGTTCATTAACAATCCAGACCAAAATAATGAACAAAAACAAAACTAGAAACGGCAATGGCAAGAAGCCATTGCGAGTTGACTGCCTAACGCAAAAAACAAAACGCACTTTTTCACACGTCTATATAAAAACACCAAAATCAAGTATAAATATGTCTCAGCAATCAGTGGCGCACGTATTTGTAGGTGCAGTCTTCTTTTGCAATTTCTGCACGTTCTGTACATGCTGATGCCATGCTGATGATATCACAAAGCCCTAGTTGCCATGACGGTCTGCGTTAATGGCATGGCCGTATTCTGTACAGTTGCCTATGGCGATGATGTCACAGTGCTCCAACATTCCGCCCTTTCTAAGAGATAGGAAAAATTTTGAAGACGGAGCCCTGAAAAAATGACAGACCGCGGAGAATCACAAAAGCAAGTCCAGGAATCACAATGAGAATATCTACAAACTGAACTTTGAATGCAAAAATCGGACAAGAAATGCAACCTGTGAAAGCCAAGAGAGATGAAAACATCCAATGTTCCAAGACGAATCCTGAGAAAATGACAAGGCTGAGAATACCAAAAGGAAGTCCAGGAATCAGAAGAATGAATGACGTAAATCGACAAAGAATGCGACTGTGAGGCCACCGAAAAACGGGGATAAATGTGGAAAATATAATAAAATAATAATAATAATAATAACTAGAAACGGCAATGGCCGGAAGCCATTGCGAGTGACTGCCTATGCAAAAACAAACGCACCTTTTCACACGTCTATATAAAAACACAAAATCAAGCATAAATATGTCTCACAATCAGTGCTCACTGATTTTGTAGGTGCAGTCTTCTTTTGCAATTTCTGCACGTTCTGTACATGCTGATGCATGCTGATGATATCACAAAGCCCTAGTTGCCATGACGATCTGCGTAATGCATGGCCGTTTTCTGTACAGTTGCTATGACATGATGTCACGACGCTCCAACATCACCAACATTCCGCCATTTTAAGAGATGGGGAAAATTTGAAGACGAATCCTGAAAAAATGACAAGACCGAGGAATACCAAAAGCAAGTCCAGGAATCACATGAGAATTATCTACAAACTGAACTGTGAATGACAAATCGACAAGAAATGCAACCTGTGAAAGCAAGAGAGATGGAAACATCCAATGTTCCAAGACGAATCCTGAGAAAATGACAAGGCTGAGGATTACCCGAAAGCAAGTCCAGGAATCAGAAGAGAATTATCTACAACCTGAACTTTGAATGATGTAAATCAGACAAGGAATGCGACCTGTGTGGCCCACCGAAAAACCTGGAACTACTAGTGACCGCATTCTATGGAATGCAGTCACTCAACAAGTATTACTTGGTATCACCCACCACTAGTCGAAACAGCTTTTTGTCATTTGTAATATTTTTGTGGCCGTATCAGACTTTTCTTGCAAAGTTTGCTCCCAAGAGCTCCTACAATGTCAAATTTCTGTGTGCTTGGACCAAGATCCGACGAAATAACACTAGACTTCTTGACCTTCCAGTTCCAAACTCACTATAACTCGCATGCATTACCCTAGTGCTTCCCATGACCCTCTCATCACTGCTGGCGTCAACAGTGTTGTTTTACGCAGCACAGGCCTGACTGCACAGACTGAACAGACCAGCGGCCATTTGAACGTTTCCCAAAGCTCTGACGTATCCGGGCGAGTGTGACGTCTGAAGATACTGCGTCCAACGTGACTCCACAAAAAGGCCAAATTACACACATAACGGGCACTAAAACACACAAGGACGAGGTTTACTACTCCATTGTTGTTTATTGTTGACACCCTGGGGACTAAGGACAGGGGCATAATAGTCACACACTGAGCACGTATGAATTGAAAACATTTAGTGAATTCATTCGTGTATTTATGTAAATTCATTTCTACTGTAATCTCTGACAAAAACTAATTTTTTTAGAAGTCAAAACTGCTTGATTACATAAGATAAGTGTATTGGTGATAACATTTGGTCATATTAAAAGGGCAAATGCAACAGTTTATTTCTTAATTCAAAAAGGTTATTTGATAATTGCCTTCATTTTTTGACATTGTACCAAACTAAATTATCCCAATGTAGCTTTTTGTGCTAAGCTTTCATAATAATATTAACGCATTGGTCTCATATATTTCCTACTGGATACTTAAAGTTTTGTAAGTTAGTGGCGCTGTGAGACATGGTTAAAACTAGAGTAGACTAACAAGAAACCACTTCCAGTTTATCGTCAGCTTTTCTTGCATTTATTTCACTTCTCTTTTAACACCTCTTTCTGTAATGCATTGGGTTTGGATACTGTTAGATGCATTGTACACCGGATATAAATATAAATGAACACAAATTCAGTGCGTAGATGAAGAGGAAACAATTGCTGTCAGAAATGATAACCTGTTTATATCGGAGCTGAAGAGGGTCAAACCAATCCGCTCCAAAGCAAACCAGTGGAAACAAGGTTAGAGTTGTATAGTATAAGTGGGTGCACACAATGACATTACGCACTGGTTGGTGAAGTTATTAGATGACCACTCTACCTCCTTAGCTGATGCCCCTTTAATTTCTCTTTGTTTATTCCATACACAATAGATTCGGAGACAGAACGTTGAAAAACCTGTTTACTGTTTATGTTTTTAGTTCAGCAGTTGTCCAAGTACAACAAAAGTACAGTAATCCTGGTGGTAAGGTAAAGGCTAAAGAGCTGTAGGAGACATGCGGTGGTAAACACAGAGGAACTCCAGTTATGTAAAGCATGCATTGGCTTAGAATATCAACGGCCGTATATTCACATGTGATCAATTACAAACAATAACTCCGCCTAACTAAGGAGCTAGACACAAATATGCATCAATAATGAGATAAGTGTCTGAATAACAACTAAAGAATGACTGGAATGGATTAGGAGGAGCATCCTTGTCTGCTGCTATAGAAGCGCAGTAGTCAGAGAAGAACTATTCAAATAGTTTTCAAATAAACTATGGATGCTTTGTGATTTCATGCATTATTCAGTCACACCAGGCAGCAAGGGTGAGCTTCTCATGTAGCCACATCTGCCCTGGTGCACACTGATGGAAACAATTCTGCAACAGTATAGACATTCTGATCACAATAATCACAAAGTAACGCTCTTACTACTACACTACAACCATTTAGTGTCGTTGCTAAGGTAAAATAAATGGTAAATGGTCACATTTGTAGAGCACTTTTCTAGGCACTCAAAGCACTTTCATCAAAGAACCACTCACCCATTCACACACCAGTGTACACAGACAGTGGGGGGTGAGGCCCAAGGACACAACGGCAGTATTCACCTGAGACAGCTAGAATTGCGCCTCCAAAGTGTCGAAAGTGTGATTTGAACTGCCAACCTTCGGATCAGCAGAGAAAACATTCTACTAGAAGAACAATTCATACTTATAAACACTATATAACATCAGTTATGATAAAGATCAAGATTATTCTAAAACTATTCAGGAAACTTTCAACTTCTTCTTTTTTATCTATTATATTCAGTAGCTGTTCAGTATGATCTTCTTGACAACCCTACAACCATTGCTTATGCAGCTGCAATCTATAAAACGAACAAACTCACAAAACGTGATGGTTTTCTTGATACATGCAGACATCTCCACACTGAGCTCTGTTCTGTGGACTTAAACAGGTCTGAGTGAGAGGCTTTGGCAGCAGATCTAAGCCGTGTTACTCACCACAGGACAACACTGCAGTGTCATAAAGTCTGTTAGTGCTGAGGGGCCCACCTGCACCCAGCCACATCAAAGCTCACAAATACTTCAAAAACTACTTTTATCAATGCTCTCACAGTACTACATGTGTTTGACCATTTCCCAGGGATGAAAGTACAAAACAAAAATCACTGAAAAAGTAACTGGAACATGAGCAAAGGTGGGTAGTATTCGGTTACATTCACTCAAGTACATACATTACTCTCTTTTCTGTGGTTCATCCTTTGAAAATACCATCTTATGTAGATTATTTATCATTTTACCCATCCAAATTGGGTTTTAAATTATAAATCAGATGTCTTGACAATTACTTTTACTTTTGAATAGTAGATTGCCCAAATACGTTTTACTCTAACTTGAATAATTTCTTGGACTACTTTCTACTTCTGCTTAAGTACGGGTAATATTATTTTAAATCAAATTGCATGGTCCCCTGAACCTGAACTTTTTGGGCACCTCTGAAGTCTGAACTTGATACAACATGTGAAGAATATATCAAGAATTATTACTTATGATATCACAAAAGGAGATATATTGTGCTTGTTTTCATGTACTTAGTATTTATATTTTGTTAATTGCAATCTGCAATATTGATCTAAAGCTCAGTAATAGAAACAAGTCCGTTGACTTCCTGTTCAAAACTGTAGAACCGATAAGCCACGCCTCTTCATAGTGACATTTCACTGTAACAAGCAGCAGATTGCCATTTACTTGTTTTTATTTTTGTGGCATTGTAGAACTCTACATGTGTCACTCAGAGTCTTCATTTTTCAAATAATCACAACTAAGCACAGGGATGTGGGCGGGGATGTGGGCAGGTGAAAACAGGCATTTTCTGAACACTCGAGTCTCAGTTGCAGGACAAGTGTTGTAAACTCACTACAGTTGCTTTTGCATAATATGACCCTTTAAAGGAAACATTCAAAAAGAATCATCACACTAGAAGCACATTAGTTACCTTTGTTTTCTGTTTAAAGTTACAGCCGAGAAATTCAGTGGCTGATAACCAGAAGTCCAGACTGTCGCCTATAAATCAGTCTTTATCACCTCCACATCCCGAAACGGTTTAGTGTGTGGGCCCATTATCTTCCCCACAGTTGCAAATCTACCCGGCAACAACCCTGGTGCCCTCCCATAAGCCCCCATAAGCTTCTCCAGGCATGGAGACAATGCAAAAGCTATCAGCGCCGGGGCACGCTCGGCAGGATGGCTGTTGCATTGTGCAGGAGGGGGGGACAGAGGCACCAGGACGGCAGTTTAAGGGGGCTTTGGCAGAGCTAACGGCGCCCCCATGAGCGCTAATCTGGGACGGGACGATGGTATCAGGGAGCCGGGGTGTCCAGCCAGCCGTGCAGAGGAAAGAGACAGGCCTCCCAACACAAACAAATGCATGTCTGCTTTAAGAGTGTGAGGGAGATGTACAGGGAGAGTGGTGGGTGTAAGTGTGGTATGGGAGCTAATGAAGGGTGGGGCAGGAAAGACTGTGTGGGCAAAAAAACCTAATAGTGAAGGGATGAAGGTGCCTTATATTAGGGATGAGAGATCAGATACTGGTATCTGCATTGATAGCAAGGGATATTGAATAAATTGGCCAATATTTGGAGCAGATATTGTTCCGCCGATACCCCAGGATACCCCAGGATACCCCAGGATACCCCAGGATACCCCAGGATACCCCAGGATACCCCAGGATACCCCAGTCTGTGTGTGCTCACGTGTTATTCCCAGTTTGTCATCAGTGCATCTGATACATCTTTTTGAACAAAGTAATGAGAAAAATGGAAACAATTAGGCTAAAATATATGTGCATCTTTACACAATCATGTCACAAATGATTATATATCAGAGATAAATATATTTGGTTATACTTGGTTTTACTGAAGTTAGAAGGAATATTTGTGATCTTTATAATATAAAATTGATTTGTGCTTTGATGGATTTTAAAATCGTAATATTTGTATCAGCAAATATCGGCTATCGAACACAGCAGCAAATTGAATATCTTTGATATCAGCACCGGCTCAACAAATCCATCGCGGACCATCCTTAACATTTTGCATAACACTGCAAATCCCTACACAGAGCAAAGATTTTTAGTGCATGGTGTTTCAATAGACAGAAACTAACAAATGATTCATGGGTTATAATTGCGGCCATGACCATACTGATAATAAAAACTAATACTACAAATATGGGCATGTCTTTGGGCAGCAGGACGTCACAACGTGTTTCCACTCGACATGCAATATTATAGGCTTATAAATATTTGTAGAAAATATCAAGCGTGTGATGGATCACACCAATATTCACCAAGGTTAAACAGATATTATGTTGCCACCTTTGTCTATTAGTCACTTATGCGTCATGTTATTAGTCACCTTTGCTTTATTTAGTGGTAGGTGCAGCAGCATAATAAAACAACCTTATCATGTACTAAAAATATATAGGTGATAAATAGTAACCAGTTTTTAGTTAGTTTTGAAGATATGGACATTTTGAATATTGTGTAAACAACACAAACAAAACAGAAAACAATGTTATAGAGTGATACGTTACTAAAACTGATAAAACGGATATACTGGGAAATTATAGTTTTTTTCCTCCTTTACTCCTCCTATTGATCAACCACAATTTTGTATTAAATTTAGTTAAATGTATATCATTAAACACAAATAAAAAAGGTCTTTCAATATATATTTTCCTGAACAGAAACGATACAATAGTCCAAGTTCTTCCTACAAAGTCTAAACTCTGCTCTAAACCACATGCTTTTCTGACATAGCAGTGGTAGTGGACTTCTCCAATAAAAAGATCCAAGCTGATCATTGGCAACTTGAAATGACTGAATCTTACTCTTGATTAAAAGTTGATTCATTGCATAGCACACTTTTTGTCAATATTGTCCACCCATAAGATCAAAGCACTCTTTTAAACTTGAGAAACCCGATCCATCCCATCCCAGACAATTACATGCTCTTTAACACAGAGATTGCAGTCTGACTAAAAGCACTAATTTCCCCCGAGTGGAGTGACTGCAGCAGTGATTCCCACCTCCTCAGGTTTTAATAGACCGTTAAGCGCTTTGAGGAGTGGCTGTGAAGTGAGCCGGCCTGAGAAGCACAAACCAGGAGGAGCTGAGTAAAATGCATGAGCTTCCTTTAGGGCTGAGTCACAGACAGAGAGGCTCTTTCTCACAGATACACATTCCAAATAACTGCACAACTCCTCTTGTTCTGGACTGGTGCTGCATGTTACCTCCAGTGGGTAGAGCTGAGACAATACATTCTAAACGTTTTTCCATCCACATTATATGCAAGAAAAATCTGTTAAAACTGCCAGGAAAATGGTGACAGGTAAGTTCAAAGGTCTGAAAATGATTTGGAGAAATTATGGAGTGCCACGTTACATGGAGTAAAGGTTTCATTAAAGGAGTCTAAGATAAAAGATGATTTAATACCAAGCTTACAAATACTTTTATTTAAAGTGTTTTTTAAAAGACGGTATACTACATGAATTGTTCAATTAATACCTGATTTAATAAATCTTTCAACAAAAGGTTTTATTAAACATGTTTTAAAATAACCTTTAATAAATCATTTAACAAATACTTTGAGTAAAAGTCTTTTTGAAAGTAGATTTAGTAAAATTAAGACTTATTACATTTAATGAAAAGGAAAATAGTGAGTAGCTCTCTAATTGGTTAGAGCCATTTCGAATCAGAGAGCTCTTTAAGTCTTTGTCTCTTATCAAAAAGCACTTGTTAAAATACTTTGTAAACATTCCTTTAAAAGTTTGTTGGCTTTCAGGGTCCTCCTTAAGAAAAGGTCTATCTAACAGGGTTAGCATGTTTTATGCACCTTACAGCAGGCGTTCTGTTCCGATTTGCAAATATATTAAAATACATTTTCTCTTGTCTTATTTGTACAGTTCTAATTCAACCTGGTTTAAATCTGCAAAGGACTAATTTCCCTACGGGGACAATAAAGTGTACCTTAACCTTATCTTAAGTGAACGGGATTACCGCTCAACCGGAAGCGCCAAAACAACAGAAGTGCCGATCCATAACAAAAAGAGGCAAAAATGGGTGGTGAAGAAAGATAGGAAAAGATAATAATCACAATTATTTAAAGCATAAATACAGTTTTTTTAAACTGTTAATACAGCGATTATTATAATGATTATTTACTTAAAGAGAAAGTGGGATGCCGGCACGTCTAAAAGGAAAGGACAAACAGATGAAATGAAACTAGGTGATGTAGCTGAAAACGTTAATAATTAATCACCAAGAACCAACCAAGAAAAGGTTAATAATTAATCATCTTTATTACCTGATTACCCAATTTTACAATCCAGAGCAATAATCATCTATAATATAAATTTGATTAATGGCAGAGCCCTAGAATATGGTTCAATTTTAGAAAGTGACGTTAATGCATAAGGTATATTTCTTTTGAATCAACACAGGTAACCCTTAAGAGAGAGGTTTTCCAGCATGCCGAGCTTCACATCTGTGCTGCAAATCATACTTGTTATTAACATGTAACTAACACACACACACACACACACACACACACACACCCCTCAACCGCCCCAAGTACAATTCAGCAATAATTCAACGATGACACTACCACTTTGTACAGGTAACATCACAAACTCACACATGCCTTTCTGAGAGTCTAGGTCATGAGTCTCTTTTCTGGTCTGCTACTTGCTTGCCTAATTGGAGACGTTTGCAGAATATTATGGCTAAAACGTAGTATCTTTATTGTAGTATCTTCATCATAATCGTATCATTTATTCAGGTGCTTTTAATCGCTAGAAAAAAAAGTCACAAGTCTACCTTTTTCCTAAAAGTCACAGTTTGGTCGACATTCCTCTGTGACTTCTCCAGAACAGGATGTGAAACTCGGCCTTATGTATGATGACCAGATGCAGGCCTTTGTTCAAGCAGCTGTGGGTGTAAATATAGAATGCTGTCATGCACGATGTAGTAAAAGTAATTTGGATAAGTGTTAGTCAAGTCCTTGTTATAAGAATAGTAATAGTTGTCCTCACATGAACCGTTGGCAGCATTGTTGGCCACATTGTTGGCAGCAGGCGGCATCGTGTCACTGAACTTGTAACTGAGACTCTGCAGAGGTGTGGGTTAACTGAGGTGCAGTGCCTAGATTGACCATATACACTACAAGAAATGTCCTCATGATTTTTAAGAAGTTTGCTCCGTTGTTGCACTGTAGCTCAAGTTCATTTAATTTGGCGGGGGGCAATTAACTCATCTTACCCTACAAATGACGAGTAATTTACATTCTTATACTAATAATACACAACGCAGCGGAAACAGTGAAAGTTTGTGTGAACGTTGGCTCCAGACAGACATTACATTCATTTTTCGGATACCATCAAAAAGGATCATTGTAACTGTTTTTGCATTTCCCTCATACTTACAACAAGATTAAACAGAGCAGTGACATGCCTGGTAACTTCTGTAAACACATTCTTGGCTCAAATATCAAGCACTTCTCGATAATCCTAGAGGAAGAACTAACTGTAAGCACGCAGATAGAATTTGAATGTCATGCTTACATAGCTAGCCACCTGTATATTAAAAGGGTACACTATGTATACTTTTTGGCTTGACTCTATAGAGGCTGCTGTATTGGTTACTTCTGTGTATACATTTACCCGCCCCACAAGATCCTAATAATTTGTGAGCTTTAGTCATTGCTATGTTCCCTTTTAGTCGATTAATCGATGCAGCGGACATGTTTATAGACAACCAAGAATATCTTTAGTCTTTAGCAGTTGTCCTCGACACTGGTACACATTGGGGTGGGCATCGATCTCTGTCGCTGTTTTTTTTTTTTATCAATTGGGATCTGGGTATCAACGCAACAGCAAACAGATGTGTACTTGGGGTTCGTAAACTTAAAATTAATTCCTGGCTTATGTCGTTTACTGTGGGGCCAATAAGTATTGGGCAACTTAAAAATGTGGCTGGTTCACCCATTTAAAAAGATAAGAGAGGTTTTTAATTTTCATCATAGGTACACATCAAGCATTAGAGACAGAATGTAAAAAATTAAAAAAATTAAAAATCCAGAAAAATCACATTGTATGGTTTTTAAAACAATTAGTGAAAATGGGTGGCCAATAAGTATTGGGCAGCCAGCAAAAGTTTCTTTTAATACTTTGCCTTGGTTGGCAATGACAGAGGTCAAACTGTTGCTGTAGTTCTTGACCAGGTCTACACACACTTTAGTTGGTATTTTGGCCCACTCCTCTGCACAGATCTTCTCTAGAGCTGTCATGTTTGAGGGCTGTCGCTTGGCAACACAGAGTTTCAACTCGCACCACAGGTTTTCGATTGGGTTGAGGTCTGGAGGCTGGCTAGGCCACTCCAGAACCTCGATATGCTTTTTAACGAAGCCACTCTTTGGTTTTCCTGGCTGTGCTTTGGATTGTTACCATGCTGGAAGACCAAACCACGTTTCATCTTCAGTTCTCTGACCGAGGGAAGGAGGTTTTTACCCAAAATGTCGCAATACATGACCCCATTCATCTTGCCATGGATACGGACCAGTCTTCCTGTCCCTTTTGCAGAAAAGCATGATGTTTCCACCCCCATGCTTCACTGTAGGTATGGTGTTGTTGGGATGCACGCAGCATTCTTCTTCCTCCAAACACGGCGAGTGGTGTTTAAACCAAAGTTCAATTTTGGTCTCATCTGACCACATCACATTCTCCCAATCCTCCTCTGGATCGTCCAGATGGTCTTTAGCAAATTTCAGATGGGCCTTTACATGATTTTTGTGTAGTAGGGGAACCTTTCGGGCAATGCAGGATTTCACCTCATGACGACGTAGTGTGTTACCCACTGTCATCTTTGTGACGGTGGTCCCAGGGTGGTCCCGGCTGTCTTCAAATCATTGACCAGTTCCCGCGGTGTAGTTCTGGGCTGATTCTTCACTGTTGTCAGAATCATTTGAACCCCACGAGGTGAGATCTTGCATGGAGCCCCACTCCGAGGGAGATTGTCAGTGATGTCAAATTTCTTCCATTTGCTAATAATGTTTCCAACTGTTGATCTTTTCTCACAAAGTTGTTTACCAATTGCAGTTTGACTCATCCCAGCTTTGTGCAGTTGTACAATTTTTATCTCTGGTGTCTTTGGGAAGCTCTCTGGTCTTGGTCATTTTTATCTCTGGTAGGTGTCTTTGGGAAGCTCTCTGGTCTTGGTCATGGTGAAGACTGGAGTCTGACAGTTTGAAGGTGTGTGCAGGGGTCTCTTATGCATCTAATCAGTTCAAACAGGTGCCATTCATACTGTGAACAAGTGGAGGCCGGAATAACTTCTTAAAGAGCAAGTGACTGGTCTGTGCGGGACAGAAGAGTTGTTTGTTTTCTAGCAACCCAATACTTATTGGCCAACCATTTTCACAAATAAATTGTTTAAAAATCATGCAATGTGACTTCCTGGATTTTTTGGGGGGGATTCTGTCTCTCACGTTTGATGTGTACCTATAATGAAAATTACAAACCATCTTTTTAAATGGGTGAACTTGCACATTTTTAAGTTGCCCAATACTTATTGGCCCCACTGTATATGGAGTGGTGCATGTTTTGCCTCTTAGAATGTTATTGTGATATTTATAATTTATGCAGCCATATTGTGCACAAATATCCACTTAGTTCCACTTGCTCCACTCATTGCAAACTTAAAAATAACTTGTTTTGTCTTGGCTCCACTGGAAATACAGTTTTACAGTTGTCTGATAAACAGTTGTCTCCCTGGCGTGTTGTTCTTGTTGCGAAGTAATAATTCTCCTGTCATCACGTCGGATTCGTAAGAGACAGGGCAGGGAGTTTGTGAGGGGAACAGAGGCGTGCAGGGCTCCTGGAAAAGCCCTGAGGTTATACCGAGTGTGACGAAGAGTTTGTGAAGGCTCCGTCCGGGTGTCTGCTCTGAGCGTGACACTTGTCTGAGAGCGGGGCCAATGTAGACAGTCAACAACAGACCTACAGCAGAGTTAGCACAAGCGTTAGCATGCACGTATCAAAACCGGGTTACTCTGTCAGTTAGAGGAAATTTACAGTCAGTTTACAGTTTAAGGTCATTCAACACCAAGTAAACAACAAATATATGTACATACAAACATATTTTTACTTAAACTATTAAAAAAAAAACATGTTTATATCTGAATTTTAAATGTACTTTATATACTATATTAATATTTTATTCAAAGTGTGAACATAAGAGCTACCTAACGATTGGTCAGTAATCAGCAGCTATTTCTGTTTTGATCCAATACCAAGTAATAGTAGGGCAAAATGTAATTTTTAAAAAGTTTCAAAATGTATATTATTGCCATGAGATACTTTTCGATACCTTACACTGTTTTGCTTTTCTTATATGGCAATGCAAGTGGGGACAAGTTATTTCAATAATCTTTAATTTATGCTAAATTAAAAATATTTTTTCTAGTGAACAGATGAATAAAAAAATAAAACAATTAATAAAGCCCAAACATAAAAATAATCCAAAACAAATTGGCTGAAACATGGGCATCTGATTCATCAAGGATCCTGCCATCAACGCCACAATGCTCACAATATTTGTAGCTCAAATTAAGATAAAGAAAACTTAAAAAAAACAACAATGGCACTTGAGAGATGGCTCAACACCAAAGTATTGATAAAGGTGCAGAGGTACGTTTATCATAAACAATAGCCAGTTCCAGTATCAACATTCTATTTATTTATATTAACTTAGTTTGAATTAGAATGATTTTAAAAATTGTCCTTTATGCAAATCGACATAGTCACAGAAAGTACAGTTACATACAAAACATGGTAAGACCAGGCAAAACATACAAAGCAGCAGTGCTACATATACATCCCAGCATTTACTACACCCCTAAAACTCCACACTGACACACTTGAATTGGTTCAAACCGCGGCGTCAAAGGTGTTGAGTTCAAGTGCAAAGTCTGTAGTAGACGCATGTCCAGGCTGCCCAGCTTTGCTGTGGTGTTTCCAGCGTTGGGCATGGTGTGTCTGGAGAGTTCCCGCGTCTCTTACGGCCGCACCAGACGCCAAAGTTGGAAAAACAGAACTTTCAGCGAAATTTGCATCACGCGCTTCTTCCAGAGCAGTTGTCTTTCTTCTGAATAGCAGTCATTGCACAGGTAGGAGAGAGGCGAATTTGCGTCCGTTGCTTCACAGACATGTGTCTCCAGGGTAACCCCTCACAGACATAGGTGTCCAACTAGAGGCGTGCAGCGCGGTTTTGACACGGTCTGAACATAGCATTACTATTTATCCAGACTTGGGACAAGTAAGCACAGCGAGTTATTAATCATAAATGTACATACTTTGAGCAACTACCGTATTTTGCGGACCATTAGCCGCTACTTTTGTCAGATGTTTTGAGCCATGTGGCTTATTTAGAGGCTGCGGCTTTTCTGTGGTTTTTTTCTTTCACCGCTAGGGGCGAACTAACCGGAATTAGCATCAAAACTACAGAAAAGTTAAGCAAAGAAGCAGATGTTGCTTTTTTATTCAGCTAGCAAATAGAACACGGACGACAAATTACCAACTATAAATTATTTTCAAATTCTTGCCCATCATTATGGAACCCAAACGAAGAAGTTCGTATGAAGCAAGTTTTAAGCTGAAGGCCATCGATCTTGCTAGGAAGCCGCGCGGCTGCACGCAAGCTTAACATCAATGAATGTACGGTGAGACGCTGGGGACAGCGGGACGAGCTCATGCGATGCCAAAAGTCAAGGAAAAAGGTGCGGCCTATGTATTGTTTTATTATCGTTTTTTTAAAAATAGAGCAAATGCGGCTTATATAGGGGAGCGGCTAAAAGTCCGGAAAATACGGTACTTGTTTTTGCTGTTGTATTTTTAGCATTTGCAGATAACAGATTTTCCCCAATGATTCTATTACAAAATACAAAATACAAAATTCACACTAGATGAAATTGTAAAAAAAAAACATCCCTGCTCCTCCTCAGCAATTATTACGAAAATGTACTCAGGAATTAGTTAACTGTATTGCAAAAAGATTAGACGCCACGCATATATTTGTACATTTCCATATAAAGAAAGCATTTCATAACGGCTTCCCCTCACGTTACTGTGCAGCAGAGAAATGTGTAGATTTGCTGAGTGCCAGTGCTCATGTGAGAAACGCCTGTGTGCACGAGGTGGGCCCTTCTTCCTTCAACACATGAAAGGAACAGGATAATTTACACTGTCTCCACCCAGTAATGAGAGAATCACTCCCTCATCCAGAGACCCACTCCCCCCAGTCACACCAACAACCAGCAGCATGCACCAGTGTCCTGTGTTGGTCCAAAACTCCCCTGAGGAGGAAAAGTGAGCTGTCCCGCCAACACTTCCTGTAACGCCGAGGCAGAGCTCTCTCCACCACCACAACAGGAACAGAGACACTAAAGGGTTTAAGAGATATTCTTAAAACCTTAGGAGAGCGGGACAATTTACACTTTCAATTTATTCTTAAACGTAAAGATATTGACATATGTTAGCAAGCAAACAATGAAATTAAGATAAGCAATTATTTTGTGTACAACAGTTAAAGTTTACTATAACAAGTCGACATTTTGTTCATTGTAAAACACAATATTGATCTAAAATGGCTTAGTAATAGAAACAGGTCCATTGACTTCCTTTTCAAAACTGTAGAACTTCATAGTGGCATTTCATCGTAACAAGCAGCAGAGTGTAATTTGCACGTTTTTATTTTTAAAAAGCGGAAACATGACATTTTAGAACATTTTAGAGTCTTAAGTTTTCAAATAATCAGTAAGTACAGAGATGTGGGCGGGGATAGGGGGTAGGACAACAGAGCTCAAGATGGAACGTCAAAAAATGGCCACAGAGATACATTAGCCCAAACAATGTAAAAGAGGGTTGGGGCGAATACATTTATCACTAAACCATGTCAGTATATGTTTTAATAAACGCCAAGTTTAGTATTTCATATCTTAAAATCTCTATAGGTTTAACATTAGCCTGACTCAAAATTCTAAAAATGTTACGACAAGTGCTACACAGAATTACTCAAACATGCATGCATCAATCAATATACAACTTTGTGTAAACTAAAACTAAACGCCACTGCAACAAGGTTAAACAATCATTTAAGTTGATTTTTCAAATATCCTCTTTAACGTATAATTGTCTAAATCTTTTTAAACAATTTGTAAGGAAAGTGATCATAAAAGCTCTTTTTAATCCATTTCTAAATAGAATGCAATGACAGTTCATTTCACAACAACGTGCAATTATAATTATTAATCATAGGCAATATGCATTTTAAATCTCATTTTTGCACCTATGCCCTGTCGATTCTCAACATTGTGCCTTTAAAGAGCCAGCATGTGCAGCCATCGGAGTGAGGAATGGTCTGTTCTCACACAGCTATCACATGGCAGGGCCTCATTGTTTCTGAGAAGAGAGATTTCCCAGGAAAAAAAACTGCGGCAGCTTGACATTCTGCATAATCGCACCAGAATGTTATTTGGGGACTTCTCTGATTTATGTGATAATTACGCAACGTGATCAAATGCTAATAGGAAATAAAAGATAGCTATGTCTCGATAAGGATGAAAAAAAGAAAAGGTAGACTCTTGGATATTTTGTTTGTGTGTTAAGACGGTGACAGAAATGTGAAGTGTGGATATGATTAAGTTTGCTTGCAGGAAAGACTAAAGATACAAATTATTGTTCGCTTCGTGCAGTGCAAAACGTAAACTTCTATGTATCCACACTGCATTCATTATTGCATGGTAAATGTTTTGAAACTGCTATAGTTCACTTGTGACAGACACATGCAAAGATTATGCAAATCACTGGGAGCTCTTCAGGTGGAACTGCCGACAGCAACAGTAAAAACCGAATGCTTTGAAGACGAAATGCAAAGCGAAATGACACATATGCATTCCTCACACCAAGTAGCACCTAAGAAACTATTTGGCCCTGCAGGATCTAAAAGGAGGACAATAATGGAGAAAATAGACTGTAATCTACATTACATTCACACTAGAACTGAAGAAGACTGGTGGTACCTGAACCACAGTAAGCCACAGTATAAGCAAAGGGTCTTAGAATCTGATATATTGGAACAGCCCACATTGTGAAAATGTTGTCAATGTGATGTCACAATATTCCGGCTATTTTTCATCCCTTATAGAAATACATTTAAAATGGCATGTTTTGCTTGATGCTTGATGCTTGCTATGAAATAATAAAATCGTCTGCAATAATAACGAATATATAAGTGGTTTTCTTATTTTTTTTCTAAAGCTACGCCATGAAATCCAATAGACAAGCTAATCCATTAAAAAAATTGGGTCATGAGTACAACAGCCTTGAGCAGTAAAATGTACATAGACATTGACTACTTATCAATCATTACCTATATATATATATATATATATATATATATATATATATATATATATATATATATATATATATATATATATATTAATAATATAAATAAGTAAATATATATATATATATATATATATAGCACATTTTGTAGAGTCTCTACGTTTACACGCACGGCTTGGAAATGCACCGTTTATCAGAAGATCAAGTCAGCGTTTGGTGAGACGATATTTTCTGTTTATATCTGCTTTTGCCGTTTCGTTTTCACTTTTAGTTTGCATCATCGCGCAATCATCTTGTCTGATGGCTCCCAAAGTAAACCAGTCGAAAACAAAAGCATTGAGTAAGATGTTTAGCGTTGGCCTGTGCATGTAAACGTGGTGATTGTGAGGAAGCTGTACACAGTATGCACGACATACAGCCAGGGCTGCAGACTCCACCCAGAGAGATTTCTGATACAGACAAATCGTCAGCTCGCACCAAATCCAACTCCCCATTCCATTCCCATACTAATCGAGAGCATCAGTCCTGCTCGTCCTGCTTTTCCGAAACATGCCAGGTGGGATCCTCCTACTGTATACACACAGCTTTTCACATCAAAATGTGAAAAGACAAAAGGCAGAACTGAAATTCCTGTCATTCTGCTCTGAGCGTACTCCGATCACGTTGTATTGGTTTTGCACGCACTTTGGGTTGTGGCAACGTGGGGACAGAGTGCACAGAGAGGCATTGACAAGTCATATGTTTCCACGGCACGTTTGAGGAGCTTTAGGGTAAACATTAGCTGCAGTCGTTGCCCGGAGTTGACATATTTGTAACCGCATTCCTGCATCTCTCAACCTTTTCCCAGTTTTACGAGCGAGCGGCACACCCACACAATGTTCATGCGTGGCTGTACGTCTTGGGTCTACACTGAAAAACAAAGAGATGCATGACGATGTGACTGCTATTAAAAAACGGTTCAGTTTCCCCCTAAACGAGTTTCAGAGTTTTTACATGAGCAAGATTCCGAGTCCCAATTTAGTAGTTTTGTTCTAAAATAGGCCTAGTCACATGAGGAGGTATTCCACGCACAATTGTCTACACACATTCTTATATATATATAGATACATCGCGTATATATTTATTATTACAACAGTTGCATTCATTGTTTAGATGCAGGTGCTGTTCTAGTCCTTGTTTAGTCCTGATGTAGACTCGGTTCGGCCCTGTTCTGGTCCTTGTTTAGTCCTGATGTAGACTCGGTTCGGTCCTGTTCTGGTCCATGTTTAGTCCTGATGTAGAACTCGGTTCGGCCCTGTTTGTCCTGTTTAGTCCTGATGTAGACTCGGTCGCCCGTTCTGTCCTTGTTTAGCTGATGTAGACTCGGTTCGGCCTGTTCTGGTCTTGTTTAGTCCTGATGTAGACTCGGCTCGGCCCTGTTCTGGTCCTTGTTTAGTCCTGATGTAGACTCGGTCGCCCTTCTGGTCCTTGTTTAGTCCTGATGTAGACTCGGTTCGGCCCTGTTCTGGTCCTGGTTTAGTCCTGATGTAGGGCATGTCTCGGTTCGGCCCTGTTCTGGTCCTTGTTTAGTCCTGATGTAGACTCGGTTGGCCCTGTTCCGGTCCATGTTTAGTCCTGATGTAGACTCGTTCGGCCCTGTTCTGGTCCTGTTTAGTCCTGATGTAACTCGGTTCGCCCTGATCTGGTCCTTGTTTTAGTCCTGATGTAGACTCGGTTCGGCCCTGTTCTTGTCCTTGTTAGTCCTGATGTAGACTCGGTTCGGCCCTTGTTCTGGTCCTTGTTTAGTCCTGATGTAGACTCGCGTTCGGCCCTTGTTCTCGGTCCTTGTTTAGTCCTGATGTAGACTCGGTTCGCCCTGTTCTGTCCTTGTTTAGTCCTGATGTAGACCCGGTTCGCCCTGTTTCTAGTCCTTGTTTAGTCCTGATGTAGACTCGCGTGTTCGGCCTGTTCTAGCCTTGTTTAGTCCTGATGTAGACTCGGTTCGGGCCCTGTTCTAGTCCTTGTTTAGTCCTGATGTAGACCGGTTCGGCCCTGTTCTGTTCCTTGTTTAGTCCTGATGTAGACCCGGTTCGGCCCTGTTCTAGTCCTTGTTTAGTCCTGATGTAGACCCGGTTCGGCCCTGTTCTAGACCTTGTTTAGTCCTGATGTAGACCCGGTTCGGCCCTGTTCTAGTCCTTGTTTAGTCCTGATGTCCCAATTTTGATGTGTGAACGCAGCATTTAAGTGGCTCATTTTGACACTACTCTGAAGGACTTGTGAATATGTTAAGCTTTCACAGTTTGCTTTTATTTTATTTATTTCTTTTTTGTTTTGTTGTTTATTAAATATGCAAACCACTCCCACACTGCTTTTATATATAATCTGTTCAGCTGTGCTATAATACACGGCTGAAAACTACCACAAATATTGATTCAGCACATCTTGTTTGATAATATGAGTGTTTACTTTAGAGAACTGCAAAGTCATGGAGCCTTTTACACAACACCGTCATATAACACAGGTCCAGTGGCTTGTGTAAAACAAGCAGCGAGCATCAGGGAGCAGAGCTAATAAAGGAATAAAAGACATTATTATATTATATGAGTGCATCTGATAGTGGTGATGATGCAGACAGGCTTATCCAGGCTTTCCCTCATTAGAAGTCAACAGAGTTTACAGGTTTTCAAATGTTTCCGTGTCTGGCAAAGACGTGGCTGACAGCTAAACAGGTTTGTACACATTAGGGATGGTTATATTGAATGTGCAGAAGTAGATGTGTTTATGTGAATATTTTGAGAAAGAAAGAAAATAAACACATTTTGGAACATTCTCCATGGAGTTATATTAGGTTTTATGCCATTCAGGGGAATTGTATAGCCAAAGGAACAGCATTTCCATAGAAACAAGCAGGAGGAGGCTCATCCAGGCCAAGAGTCAATCTTGTGGTGATGGAGCCCACTCGTTATAAGGTGATGTATTTTACCAGAATGGGAAACAGGCGTGGAATTTGGCTTGGATTTATTTAGCCTATTAATGTGTAAAACTATTAGAGGATTGTCTTTTCATTCAAAAGATGTAATATTATATAATATTTTTGATCTTAATCAAGGCAGTTGCATTTGTCTTCTGCACAGGGGAGAGTGAGGAGCGAGGTGGATTAAGTGTCCCTGAATGCATCATGATGTGTTCGCGGACTGTGGGGGACTATTGATTCCACAGTGGTAGATCTAATCACAGAAAGAGGGGAAGGTGGCGGGGGAGATAGAGGCTCCTCAGTACGGCTTATCTAAAACGGTTCAGTCCTGGTAACATAGTCAGTTGTGACCCTCGACCTCTGGCCCCTGAGCTTCCTCTGAACTCTGAAGAAGAGTGTCCGGGCTTGTTAGATTTTGGGACAAAGTTAACGTGCCTAAACCCTGTAACCCCAGTGAGCGATTAATTGCAAATGAGTCCGTGGAGAAGTGAGGTCAAAAAACAAAAAGTATACAGAGCAGCCGGATGGCCTAGAGGGTAAGGTCACAGCACATATACAGCAGAGCAAGATTCCTGTCTCGGTTAGTTACATTGATTAGTGGTGCTGACAAACTTAACAACTGTCCCTTTTAACGTCTCTATCTTTACCACATTTCACTAATTTAAACTTACAAGACCAATAAAATATGAGGCAAGACACTGGAAGTGAACAGGGAAAAAATCTTAAACATATTAGACATATTAGAGGCATTATATGTGGAAAACATGCCAAAATTGCACATATTTGGGACATATAAATTGGAAATGTGGATAGAGCTAAGTCTAAATGTCTTACTTAATTTTGTTGACATACTAGAGAGAGAAAATATACAGAGAATTTTGAATATCTTATTTCGTTTTTGAGTGAACCAGATTTGACTGAAAATGTATGCAAAAATTCCAATCACGCCTCCTTTTCTGGGGGATTAAATGTTTCATAAATCAGGCTTGCATTTAGATTTAATAACAAATCCTTTTGTACAATCTGTTAAAATCTTGTCCAAGTCCAAGATTGTAAAGTTTGGTGTGTGTAGGTGCTTTTTTATGGGCTGATCTTTATGTCTCTATGGGACATCTTTAGGACTTTCCACATGAAAGTTTATATGTTGAGTGTACAAACTAAACCAAAACTAAATTAAATATAGACTGATTGTTGAAAAAAAAAAAAAAAAAAATAAGTCTGTCTCTGTTAAATCAATATTTTGACTCGACTTTTGGTTAAGTTTAGATTCTGTTGAAAGATGCCGCACCTCTCTTTTGATGCTTCTTATCTGTTGCACCAGTCCTTGGGAACAGAGCCCAGTATGACCTTTGACCCTTTGTCCCCGACTCTTATATCTGAAGCTCTGAACTGTTTTGGACTTGCAGAGAGACAGAGAGACATATCCCTGTGACTGATGGGGACACTCTTACACCCACTAAAGTTAATCAACCAGTCAGCTCCTGTTTATTTATCCAGTCCATTTGAAAACAGAGGCGGATGACGTAGCGCTGGAGAGGAGGCAGCAGGGTAAACATGCGCCGCAGCCCACGTCAAAAGTGCAGTATAGAAGTTTAGGGAACAAGAGCAGACGTGGTGAATGTTCATTTAGAAAGTAAAAGCAAGTTGTGCAAATGTAAAGTAACGGCAGCGTAATAGCTGGTCTGCATTAATTTGTCTAAAATGGATACAAAACATGTGCAATTTAAATGTGCAGTTATAAGAGTTATAAGCTACAAAGTAAAACACAAGCTAATTCCTGTGATGCTAAATTTCCCTCAAAAGAGCCACGTTTCCACTGGTTCACTTCGGTTCACACAAAGGTTTTCCACTGTCTAATATAGCGTTGTATCTCCAGTCATGTGTAACATGCTACCTATATGTTTAGACGTCAAAATAATATCAAAATATTATATTTCTGGTGCAATGAGCATCCTTTATCAGCCATACAGAGACATTCAAATGTGGTGTAGCGGTGCAGAAAAAGTGAAATAAATGCTGACGATAAATCGTAAGTCATTTCTTGTTTAAGATAGCTTTAGCCACTTCTCACGTGAACTGCTGCAAACAAATTTATGATTAAAAAGTATAATTCCAGGTACAATTTACAGATTTTGTTGGCAAGAAAACATCTTATGTTCCCACAGTCTTCTCATACAGCCCGTTTTAACTCCCTAAACATCATAGAAACCGTTTGCAAACTGTCGGAACTGTTAACTTTAGCACTGCTTTGTTAAAAGGGCTTTTGCCACAAACCTTTCTGAATTTTTGTGCGTGTCTGGCTAAACTCACGTCTATGCTGGACCATGTCTCACCCCCTGCAGGACACTCTGCCCGCTCTGAGACTGATCCACCCTCGCTGTGTGAAGGAGAGGTTTCACTGGTCTTTCCTTCTGCTGCTGTCAGACTTTACAACAAACACTGTTAGTCCTGAACGTGTCATTCAGCTTTCATAATCCTGTGCAATACTGTTATATTTCTGTGCAATACTGTTATACTCCTGCAATACTGTTATACTCCAGTGCAATACTGTTATACTCCTGCAATACTGTTATACTCCTGTGCAATAATGTGACACAATGTCAATCATCCCTGTGCAATATTTTCTGTCCATATGACAGCTGTAAATAAGAGTGTTATTATTATTAGGATTATAAGAGCTTTCTTTTTTTCTAAGTTCTCTGTTTTTATAAGAGTTTTTTATTTTTTAAGTTTTCTTTTCATAAGTTATCTGTTTTTATTATTATACTGTGCATAATCTGCTTCTGTACACTTTGTTACAACACTGTAATTTCCTCATTGTGGGACAAATAAAGGTGATCTTATCTTATAAAACTCAGAATTTTAAACATTTCTCACAAATGGAGGACCTTGGTGTAATTACGTAATATTTTTAGTTAGTTACAATATATATTATTGTGTTGGCCAATATTGCAATATCAATACTTTTTGCAATATATTGTGCAACCCTAATCCCAAGCCTGGATAAATGCAAACTGCAATTTCAGGAAGACCATGCGATATAGACACCTGCTTCTTACAGGGCAAGTACGGTAATTTGTTCTAGTGGACAAAATTATTCCATAAATTTGCATAAATCGACTATACAGTTAATATGACTATAGTTTGTGACCTTCAAAGTTGTCATCACTTTCATATTGACTTGCAATCATAAATTTAAGCCGACATACTGTACACGGACCGACCAAAGTATCAGCAGAGTAACATTTCTTGTCTATACACCTGTCTCTTCTCGTTATCTACAGTGCAGCTCTTTATGACGGATCATAAATTCATTACATTAAAGATATTGCTTGCAAAAAAAAAAAAGGGAGTGCGCAAACATAACTCTTAGGCCAGGTTGAACTGACAGTCATCGTTTGGGAATGACACCAATGCATTTGAAAGGTGCTTCCCAAGAACTGCAAGAAAAGACAAGAAAAACGATACGTGTGCAAGTTTCCTGTGTGCCGAGGTCGACCTTTGCGACAGGAGCAGGTGAATGGTTGGGATTCCTGAGGAGTTAATCATCCCGAACTGTCTTGCTCCAGTTTAGGAGCGGGTCCTGTTCTACTCCTGGTTTAGTCCTTTGTCTAGTCCAGATTAGTTCCAAATGCAGTCTTAGTTTTATCGCAGTTGTGATGTAGTCTATGTGCATACAGAAAATTAAATTGATTAATTAATTAAATGTGCATTAGGGCTGAACAATTTTGGCAAAATACATAATTCAGATTTTTTTCTGACAAACAATGCAATAAGATTTGACATTAACATTTGAAAGCATGTTAATAAGGGAGAATGGTTAAATTTGTTTATAGAGGTCTAAACTCTCTAAATTTGCAGCTTTTTCATTTTGTTTTTTACATTTTTAGAACAGGATATTTTAAATTGCAATTTTGATTTGAATGTGCTATATCTTGCAGCCATAATGTTCATAATCAGCTTTTGTTACCAGAGTAGAGTAATACAAGCCTATGCAAGTACACACCTACATTTATAGAAAGCAAATGTTAATCTCCCCTAAAAAAAACAATTCAAAAAAACGATTGAAGAAAATGAAACGAAACCCCCCTTGACATTCCCTGTGTCTATAACCCAGGGCCAAAGGACAGTGCAGCAGTGTGGTCAAACGACTTCAGCCAGGGACAGTCTCTGCAGAACCAAGAGTCCCACCACACACCACATTTACTCCCTGTTCACAAACATTTCGGATTTCTCTGTTCATAGTGCATGGCTTTGTAAAACATATCATTTTTTACATTACACTTTATCTGCGATTGCCTGATGAAGAGGACGACTAAATTGAAACTCGAAATGTGGCTCAACAGTCAACAATGCCCTGAAAAGTGACTTTTAGCATTTGGAAAGGGTCCTTTCCTGCCTTTTATTCATAAACATTGGGCTGAGTTTAATAAGGCACGGCAATGTGTCTTCAACACCGAAATTACATTTGACTTTGAAACTGTATCTCTGACATAAAACACCTGCAATTGAAATGATAGGTGGATACCTGTGGAATGTACTTTGGGCTGCAGCAAAAAAAGCAATAACATGGATGGAACATTGAAATAGATGACACCGACTGTGCAAGGACTGGACTGAAACAAAATGGAAAAAATGGCTTTTGTTCTAAATTTACTGGAGAAGTGGGACGATAACATTGGGGGACAAATGCCAGACTTTTGTTAGACTACTCTTTTTTTGTCACTCTCCTGTTCTGTTTGTCTCTGTTTGTGTTAAATAAAAATGTAAAAATTTCGGATCAATTAAGTACATTTAAAGTTGTCCTTGTTGGGCTGTTATAATAATTATAGTGATTATAATAAAGAACAGTTAAACAAATTCTTTTTTCCTCCACTTGTCTAATCAACCACAACTTTTAAAAGATGAATTACAACATGCATTGCAATTAAATGAAAATAAGTCGGTTCTTTCACATCTTGTTTAGATTTTCACAGCTCAGTACATACATAAATATTCCCTTGCTCTTCCTTCATTTCTGGTAATATTTCCCGCCCCAAATTTCCTATTCTCTTACACTGGCCGGGAAGAGATGTTAAAATATCATACAAGACACAAGCCGTCACACTGTCAGCACGTTTTCGAGCTGCACATCTCTCCGTAATAGTGGGCTATTTGACCTGGATCACACTGTTCTTGTGTGTTTCCCTCTGCTCCCGGAGTTCTTAGGAAATGTGTGCGCATGAGTCACATGTCGAGACCACGCAGAGGAGCTCAAACACGTGTGGCTGTGTGTGTGCGGGTGTGTGCGTGTGTGTGTGGCTGTGTGTGGCTGTGTGTGGCTCTGCAGGAGGCCCACACTGCAGAATATACATAGGCCACAGGAGCTGTGGTTCTCATGGGCTTAGACTTTATTGATCTGCATGGGAAACTACATGCACAGATCATTGCACCATAAAACACACCACTCATAAACTAATATGAAGCAGATATATTAGTTATAGCATTATAAATGATTGGAACTCACAACAACAAAGCTGCATATGTGCGGACTCTTTACCACTGAGCCACACCACAGCGTAATTATGATGGTCCACATATCCTTGTGTGCCGGAGAACACTCGTAGCCCTGGAAGAATTGCTAGGTGTGTCTTGAAAAATGTAACAAACACAATCATTTTATTATTACAATGACTGTATTACAAATTCTCATCATTCCAAGCGCAATTCTGTAAAATATAGACTAGTTAATCTATCATTTCATTACATTCATGGTCCAGTGGTTAAGGCACAGCAAACATATGCCAGGCTCCAAGTACAGCTGACTGCAGTGTTGTGAGTTTGAATCCCGACTCCGACAATGTACTGCATGTCCTCCCCTCTCTCATCCGCCATTTCACACTTAACTTTCCTGTCCAAAAAAGGCTTCAGGCCTTAAAACCCCCAAATTATAAACAAAATGTGCGGGGGCCATATTAAAGCCCAAGTTTTAGAGGATGGTGTACCACAGAATCTTATCAACATGAAAAGTATGCTGACTCGAAAAAGCGCTGGTGTATATGCATCATGGATGTGTTATATTAACGGTCTGCATGCGCCGAAGGCTACATTTGAAGGCCGGTTGCGCCACTTCCTGCGCGACAAGGCTGTCCCATTTCATGCGGCCGACAAATGTGGCCCGCGTTTCCATGAAGATTGGCTGTGAACGAAGGCCGTGAAAGAGCACACTTTGCGGCATTGTATATCCCATAATGCACAGCGCGGCGCTAGTCAGATGTCTTTAAAACAAGCGAAACAGCGCCTCCCGACAGCGGAGAAAACATGTAAGAGCACGCACAAGTGTTAAAAAATAAGGGCAGATTGCTCCCAAAACTGTGAAAGAAGTTTGGGTTTAACTGTAAATTGCAGCAAATTTTAATGTATTTTCTGTAACACATTAATATAAAAGCTAATGAATCGGGAGTAAAAACGTATGTGTCTTAATTATGGTTTCTGTTGACTGCCATAAGTGAGACGTTGTTTGTCATGTGACCATGACAAACAAGCTCTATTCTGATTATTAAATATATTTTCTCCGGAAACACAGATCTCTCTCTTTATAAAGTGACTTAAATGCACATATTTCCTGTCATGTATTCCCTTGTCATTATAAAATCCCATTCTGAAATTAAGGCACCATATTTCATTACTTTTGTTGAAACTTCTAGATGATTTTGACAGTTGGTAACATTGGTAATTATTATAATTTACAAGAGCTGAACATAATATTTTGTTTTAGACAAAAGATTTGGGTGAGATGAACTATAATCTCTTGGGCTCAAAGTCAAAATATTTTATCCTTGCTGCGTGCTCCTTTTAATACTTCATGTGCGTAATTTGCGTAGCGTTTGCATAAGGAGTCTTGCAAGTTTTGGTTGCTAGGTGACGGAGCGGCTCCGTGGGCTAGACCTGTCCCATTTCGGCACGGCCTTTGTGGTCCTACTCTGAAGACCAGCCTCCATCGGCTGGGCCCTTCGGAGCATGCAGACCCGGAATTGAGACACGCCAATGGTGTTGCTGTGGCTCGCAGGTGGAAGTGGGACTTGAAAAGCAACATGATGGCTTCATGGTTTGTACTTTTGCCTCTCAGTAAGAAGGACCTGGGATCGATTCCCGGGCGGTGCACCTGGGGCCTCTCTGTCTAGAGCACACCTGGGCATTTTATGTTTAACTGTCTTGGCGCTGTAACATGTGTCTGCACGTGTGTCCTTAATAAAGATTACATGAAATGAATGAATAATAGATTCAGTGGCCAGTATTTTACAGAAAAGTGCTTATAATGATAACACATTTTTTACACCAATGATCGCGGGCCGGCCCTCTGCCACTGGTTGGCCCTCGGAGGAAAAATAACTGCCCACCCCTGGTCTAGAGTTTGCATGTTCTCCCATGTCTGAGTTTTCCACAATCATCTTAAACACAATGGAAATGAAATCCTCCAGCGGGTCCCGGGCATTGCTCTTGAGTCCTGACAGACCTGTTGATCCAGCGGCCAAAAGCCAAATCCACATCAGCAATAAAAATATTTTAAATTAACTTTCACTTCCACAAGTTAATCATTGCTGTGTTCGTGCAAGAAGAGACAATAAAATGTTGAAGAGCACTTGAGCACACAGAGTTATCACAGAGCTATAATTCATTGACAAGAGAATAGCACTCCTGACATGATGACGTCGCCCAAACCCAAGCGTCACTGCGGAGAAGTCGGTTAGAGAGTTTGTTTTGAGTATTGTTAAAGAGGCTTATGACGTACATTCAGCCTTTGTTCATGGGCCGTGCAAGTTTGGAAAAAGTGCAGGCGCTACGTGGATTAAGATGCAATCATTACGGTTTAGATTTGAGAAGTTGTATTTTAGAATCTGTTTAAAAACTTTGCACATTGTGGTAAATAAAATAATAAATATATTTGATCTAGGTCTGCAGTCAACTCAATATTTTCTTGGTTGACTAAAGACATGGCTTGTGTATCGGTTAGTTGAGATGTGGTGCTGGCAAAAGCGCCCAAACCTATGAACTATCTCTCTCTGAACTGATCAAATATCTGACCTAAACTGCACTCTCAAAATCACAAGCGTGCAGGATTTCACGCAAAAATAACTACTTGTACAGACAAGTAGGTGTTCTTGCACCAGCAGCGCCTGGATTTGAGCTTGGACAACTACAGCTTGCAGAGTGGGGAACAAATCAGGTGTAAAGACAAAAGAAAAATTCAAATGTGCATAGGACCAGCACAGTGACGATGCTTCAAACAATATTAAAGGTGCAATATGTAACCTTTCTTGGTTATCTCCATGGAGATATTAAGGAACATTCCAGGCAAAGTAATAACATCTCCACCATCCACCAGAAAAATGACATAGTGCACCTTTAAATTGATTGTCTTTGTCTTTGAAAAAAAAAAAAAAAAAAAAATATGGTAATAAAAAAAAAAAAAGTATCATGCACTTAATTAATTATATATATATATTAATTAATATTTGACAAAATAATTAAAGTGACAAGATAATTTTTTAACATATCTTCAACCACTTGTATTCAATCATTGCTTTCTGGAACATTCCATTCAGATGTAACTTCTAAACGTGTCTTACAAAACAGCATGTTGTGTCTTTGTATCAAAGACTATAGTCTTATCTGAAGTCACCAGACCAAAACGCTGTCATATCAACTTTACCATTTGCATGCTTATAATCAGGCATCTCATTTTCAGGACAAAGTAGTCCCTATGTTGTTTCTCACTCCTGTCCCCTTCTCCAAAATCTACACACACATTTCAATGGCGTCGCCACATTTGATCTGGAACACTGTCCTTATTTGCACTGCCAAACATTTCATAAGAACACTGGGTGGAGGAGTGGTTTGAACGTGTACAACAAGGAGGGTTAGGAGTTGTAAACATGCACAGTACTCGCGCTTTAGGACATTCATATGTCTAAATAAACAAAAGCCGCACACATTATAATTCTACATATGAAGGCAAGCACACATTGTAAATACGTAGATCTATATAAAATAAAGACCACTTTATTATACTTTAGTAGAAATAATGTTTTAGTTTTTTTTCTCCGGGTATTTAGTTATCATTTAGGGCACAACAATTATTATTTCGCATTTTGTCCATTTAAAATGGTGATATTGATCTAAAATGACTTAATTCATTGACTTTTGTGTCGGAGAAAGCCAACAAAAACACACCACAGAACGTCACATCAGCAGAAGTGAGAAATCAAACCTTTGTTAAATCCAGTTGACATCTTTTCCTCTACAAATGCATAAGACACTTCTATGTGCACGTTTCTGAATGACAAAATAGTCTGTATTTATGTTTGAATAGATTTAAGTGCGTCCGTCGCCGGCATGTTTGTTTTGGTTAATTTGGACACATCTCCTTTGGCTTCCGCCAAATTGATTGTGATTGGTTGAGTCCTGCAAAAGGCAATGGCTCCTCAAGCACAGGACAATTGAGATACTCAAATAGGCATCAATCACACATAATAAAGTGAGTTACGAATGAATGAAACCATTATTACATGGTTAAAAGCACTTTTGCATATGTCCCTTTAGCAGTGAGGAACACAACAGCCATATCTCATATTTATCAAAAGGTCACCACGACTTTTCTGCATGGACTGGTTCTGTGGAATAATAAGATTAATCTCCGGTGCCACTCTTATTCTCCTTAACATAATATTTTTCCAACCAATATCTACTCAGCATTTTGAGACTGGAAAAGCTATAATGAGTCATCATAACTAACAAAACAAATAATGCAGTTGCCAGTTCGTTTTCCATTGCATCCTGCACACAGCGACCAAATGCTTTACAAACAGTGATAAGCCAGGCACACTCTGATTACTCTTCGGAAAAGCAAACCGTGACAGGGCTTATTTTAATCTGGGTTTGGGAGAGGCCCTGAACTTTCCAAACAGAAGAGTAAGTGGAGAGATTGAAAAAGCCGTAGCTGCTCTAACGGCCTGTCCGTTAACTTCAGGAGCAAAAAAAGAAAACAAATTGTTGTGTTACTTGTCAGTCCATTGCATGCATATCGTTAAAGGAGCACAATGTAACGTGTTTGGTGGAGGGTCTGTTAACTGCTTGTCTACCTCCTTTGAGAAAACATCAAACTTCTCTCCCCTCAGAGTAACAGCGTTTTATTCTTCCGTTACTGATTCTGCAGAAATCTGTGATGTTTTTTTATATCATTAATTTTTTTCCCCTCGCAAGCAGCTGTATTTGTTTTTGTACGGACCATGTGCGCTCCTGATTGGCTAATGCACCCGTCTATCACGCCCCTGAACTCGCAGAGGTGAAAACAATGATCAGACTGAACCTCCAGTCAAAACCTCGCCACGCCAAGTTACAAGACAAAAAAAAAAAGGTTTCTGTGTGCACCCTTAAGCTAGATCATCTCAACAGCTCAAAGCGTCTCAATACTATAAACATTCAACCATTTGAATTTGATTTAGGACCTAAGTGACCTGTCAATCTGCAACTTCCGACTCTTTTCAAAATGCACAAAAATGATTCTTTTCCCTTGGATTTCAAGAATCTTCCCATTTGCCTGAACTCTTTCAACCCTCAGACAGTTTAGACTGAGCAAAGGTATTTTCCACATTAAAAGCTCTCTGCATAAAGACGTGTATTGTTCCAACTCTTTCAAGTTCATATAAGCCACAATGAATAAGTCATCCTCCCCGAACCAAAACATTACCTCACCTAACACTAGCCCGCATTATTCAGATTCAAACTGAGCCCGTCCCGATGCACCGGGTTCAAATGCCGTTTATACTGGTGCTCTGTGGGGCTGTGTTCGTTCGGCGCGCTGCAGAAGGACCTCACAGGGAAAGTATGCACGCGTCGGTCGCAGCGGTTCAGACCAGTGTAACTCCAATGGAACGCAGTCTGCAATTTCAACCAGCAGCATACCGAGCAGTGTCGCCCCAAATGTCTATCAATCTGACAGGATTCTACTGCAAAGACCACCTACAGGGAGAGCAGGGCGGAGGAGCTTCAAATTAGTAGTAGTAGTTGTTACTTTGCTATAATAAAGTGCAAAGTTGAGCACATCGTAATAAAATGTTGGCGTCCAATAAGTTAAGCATATGTATGTCTGATTATTGCATCAATAATAAGGAAGAGAAAAAAATTGTGACATGAAAAAGCTGATAAAGACAGTGTTTTTTGAAGTGAAGTTTAAATATCTAGTCTTTGAAACCAAATGATAGATAAAGGCGCACTAGGCAACTTTTTGACATGTTATTGTTATTAAACTTGCCTATCTCCATGGAGAAAAGCAGAAAAATGCATGTTCTTTTTGCAGTAAAAATTGAAAAAATGCCAGATTGATATGTTTAATGCCATACAGTGGAACATTACAAGCAACGCAAACAATACAGTAAGTGCTACGAGAAGAAAAGTTACATTGTGCACCTTTAAATTTCAAATATGTACGTATATAGTGGCCTTCAATTGTACTCAACTTACTTCTAAATACAATAGAAAGTTGCAAAAAATATATATTTATAAAGTGATTTAAAGCTACACTTTGAAGTACAATTTAGGGTTGTTAAAATATCAAAAATCAGATACGAATCGACACCAAAACTCGTCGCAATACAAAAGAAAATCATAGAAACAGGAAAAAATTTGGCCTTTCCTGAACCATTTCGGAACTTTCTTAAGTAAAATTAAGAAAGTTTTATTATTGTGTGTTGAAAATGTCAGTTCATTGTCTAAAACCTCTAATCGTCATGGTATTGAAACTGGTATAGAGAATGGCGTATGTCCTTTGTATCTACATCAAATTTAAAATGTTAGCATCATGGCAACTCCAGTACAAACTGTCGGTAACAAAAATAATTTCCTCTTGGGGTTGAAGAAATGTAATTGTGTTTCGGAAGGCTAAATCACTGCTAAAAGTATAGTGCTCAATAGCCAATTAAAACCAACTTATTTCTGGGCTTGGAAACAGTGCGTGCTGCCACTGTCTGGAGCAGGGAAGACGGTTGGAAACAAATCAAAGCAGGAAGGGGCGGCTTGCAGCAGGAATCCCAGGCATGTGTAGCGGTTGTGGGGTGGGTTCGTCCGGAGGCAGGGGGACATCCACGAGCTGACTGCCATAGACCTGTGTTTGTGAAGCAGAGGCTGACATACCACCAAGAGCAAACAACAAGGTGCAAGGAATTTCAGACGTGCACAAAACAAATAACAAGAGACAGACTTTGAGACAACAGACTTTCAGACAGTACTGTTACTCTGCAAACACAATAGGCACGTGTTAAGGAGAGTACAAAAATAATACTTAAGTTTATGCTTCTATTTTATATTTCGCAGGATGCAATGATATATATAAATATATTAATTTGCTTTATTATTGTAATGTATAATGAATAATGACTAAAGATATGCGTACAAGTTGTACAGAAGTTTGACATGGTTTCAGAAATTTGAGAATGGCACATAGGAGTAGTTTGTTCTAAAAATTGCAACAGGTCAGACATCCTATTGCAGTTTCACCATGCACTTAGTGAGCTAAAGCGCCCCCTGTGGCTGAAGTAAGCATAGTTTGTTAAAGGGGACATAAATCCAAGTTTTTGAGCTTTTAGCAATTTTAAAACTGTGTTCTGTGATCGAAGTTGTGTTTTGATTGATTCTTGCATGTTTGAGTGCTCCTGTATTGTGTCTGCATTTGAGGCTTGAGTGCTCAGTCTGTTTACTCCTCCCCTATCTCTGTATCTGTCTCCTTTAAACTATAGGCTGGTATTTGAATCAGATTCTCACATTGTGCAGAAACAAGGGAAACCTTCAAACTCCATGCAGAAAGACACTACTTGATCCAGGAATCAAACCCAGGACCTTCTTGTTGTGAGGCAGAAAACTAACCACTAAGCCACCGAGTAAACAACAAAAAAGAAAATTGGATCGTTTCAATGCAACTCAGTCATATTCCAATGTGGCCGTATCATCTTAGACTGATGCTGTGATATCATCTACATGCAACATGCGTTTTCAGCCATGTAGGTCAAGTGTGTGCTACTCCAATGCTGAAATTATTCGATATAAATTGCATATTCATTTTTCAGGGATGACAAGGCTGCAGCTGGTGGTAAAATATTCAGCGAGGAGACACAGGTAGTCTCAACAGTCAGACTCTCGACATGTGAGAATCTGGTTTTGAGACACACGATCTGCTCTGACCCAGTTGTGAGCGGCTGATAAAATGTCAAAAGGAGGCGACACAGAGTGATAATTGCTCCTCATTCCCTTGTAATAACTCATCCACTAATGCTTTGTGTCGAGACAAGGCCACCAGCAAAACATCAGACTGAAACTGAGAAGAATAGCACGGAGAAGTTAGCTATCCTGATGACTGCACTCAAAACTACTGCATGAACGAATTCCCAAATCTCCAGGGATATCACAAATCACCTGATTCATTTACTATATCAGAATCAGAAAATGTTTTATTGCCATTGTCAGTGAACAAAATTCACAATCATAAAAACTTGTTTCGGCATTAAGGTGCAGCATAAAACAGTGAATAATAATAATAATAGCAAAGTATATCAAATAAATTAAGAATTAAAAAATAAACTTCGTCTCAGTATGTACGCACCGAAACACCAACTTGGTCCCTAGGTTATTATCAACCACTGCCTTATATGCCTTTCATTATTTTGTAAAATATATATATTTTTTTATAACTATTCAGTCAATGCATTTGTTTTTAATTCATGAACTATATACGTGCACAAATGTAGTATAAAATGTGAATCCTAAAGCATATGTTAGTAGCTTTTCCCATTTATCTCAAATACAATGAGCAGTAATCATCATATGTGCAAGTATTCTTTTTTTTAAGTGATACAGTAGTTTGCACTCTGCAAACTTACTACAGAAAGAGTAGCTGATACACAACATTGCCTATAGACATATGTCACTTCCTGTGCCACCAGCACATCTCCGCCCCCTTTTGGGGGGAAACAAACAGTGTTAACAGACAGACGGATACGTTGGTGAATATTTAAATTCAATCCCAAGGAATGGAGGTGTGTAGTGTCAAACAAATTACGGGAAGATTGAATTAGATAGTTGTAGAAGCTGGGATACAACACCTTCGGCCACTGTGTGGGGATATTTTTTGAAAAGTATTCTGGTAAGCTAAACGGACATCTCTCAACCTCGCAGTTTTTTCTTATAATAATCCCGATTGAATATCGAGATTTAATTAAAATATTCACCAACTTCTCCGTCCACGGCTGCTGTGTCGCCAGTATCAATATTTTGTTGTATTTTGGAGCAAAACTATAATTATAATCAGAATCAGACGGGGTTTATTGCCATTGTCAATGAACAAAATTCACAAACATAGGAACTTGTCTCAGCATTAAGGTGCAACATAAAACACTGAGCAATAATAAAAACAACATATATGAAATCAAAAGGGCATGCATTAAGAAACAATTTAAAATTACTATAGTATAAAATAAAAATAAAAATAGGCATTATTTTATTATTTATTATTAGGCACAAGAATTACAGTTAAATTTAAAGTTGTAGTGCAGAAAGTGACAGTGCAGTGAGTGATTGCAATTGTTGCAGTTAAAGTGGCAGGTGTTTAAGAAGTGTTCATGAGTCCAACGGCAGAGGGAAAGAAACTATTCTTGTGGTGGGAGGTTCTGGTCCGGATGGACCGTAGCCTCCTGCCTGAGGGGAGTGGTTCAAATAGACCATGTCCAGGGTGAGAAGGGTCAGCTGTGATCCGACCTGCTCGTCCCAGAGCCCTGGAGACGTACAGGTCCTGCAGAGATGGAAGTCTGCAGCCGATCATCTTCTCAGCAGAGCACACGATGCGCTGTAGTCTCTGTTTGTCCCTTGGCTGTGGCTCCAGCGTACCACGCGGTGATGGAGGAGGTGAGGATGGACTCAATGATGGCCGTGTAAAACTGCACCATCATCTGCACTGGCAGCTTGGCTTTCCTCAGCTTGCCGCAGGAAGTACATCCTCTGCTGGGCCTTCTTGATGAGGGAGCTGATGGTGGGCTCCCACTTGAGGTCCTGGGTGATGGTGGTGCCCAGGAAGCAGGAAGGAGTCCACGGTGGTGATGGGGGAGTCTGTCATGATGAGGGGGGGCTGTCACTTTCCTGAAGTCCACGAATCATCTCCACTGTCTTCTGGGCGTTGAACTCCAGGTTGTTACCGCTGCACCAGGACACCAGCCGGTCCACCTCCCTCCTGTAGACAGGACTCATCCCCGTCCGAGATGAGCCCGATGAGGGTGGTGTCGTCCGCAAACTTGATCAGTTTTACGGAGTTGTGGCTGGAGGTGCAGCAGTTTGTGTACAGGGAGAAGAGCAGAGGAGAAAGTACACAGCCCTGTGGAGCTCCTGTGCTGATAGTCCGAGTGTCTGAGACATTCTTCCCCAGCCGCACGCACTGCCTCCGATCCGTCAGGAAGTCAGTGATCCACCTGCAGGTGGAGTCAGGCACGTTGAGGCTGGGAGAGCTTGTCCTGGAGCAGAGCAGGGAGGATGGTGTTGAACGCAGAGCTGAAGTCCACAAACAGGATCCTGGCGTAGGTTCCCGGGGAGTTCCAGATGCTGCAGGATGAAGTGGAGTGCCAGGTTGATGGTGTCGTCTACAAGACCTGTTGGCTCTGTAGGCAAACTGCAGGGGGTCCAGCAGGGAGGAGGTGAAGGACTTGAGGTGGGGCAAGACCAGGCGTTCAAATGACTTCATGACTACAGACGTCAGCGCCACTGGCCTGTAGTCAAACTGCAGGGGGTCAAGCAGGGAGGAGGTGAAGGACTTGAGGTGGGGCAGACCAGGCGTTCAAACGACTTCATGACTACAGACGTCAGCGCCACTGGCCTGTAGTCATTAAGTCCAGTGATCCGGGGCTTCTTGGGGACAGGGACAATGATGGCAGACTTGAAGCAGGCTTGGGACATGGCATGACCCAGGGAGGTGTTAAAAATGTCTGTGAAGACGGGGGTTAACTCTCCTGCGCAGTGTTTTAATGTGGCGGGAGAAACACCGTCTGGTCCAGCAGCTTTTCGGGGGTTGGATTTCCGAAATAGCCTGTTTACATCCTGTTCCTGAACTGAGAGAGTGGTGGGGGAGGTGGGGGGGGACCAGGGTTTGGGTTGGCAGAGGTGGCCACCGTGGGGGAGGGGGTGGTCACATCAAACCTGGAGTGGAAGGTGTTAAGTTGCTCAGCCAGTTTTCGATTGTCTGTAGCAGGGGGGACTCGGGGCTTATGATTGGTGAGAACATAACATTTGCATCTCCTGCCTAACTGTTAACACTGTCTGTTTTCACCAAAAAGGGGGCGTGGCCGAAGCGATAGATCAAAAGCCCCTAAATGACTGGAGACTTCTATGCTAATATTACTTTGTTTTAATTTTTTTCACAGAGGAAATTATGTGACTTTTTATAATTGCAATCTGTGTCAATTACTAGGCTCTGTGCACAACGATACCCGACTACCTCAGTGTTAGCGCCACTACTTCCTGTCCAGTTCTATCGCTCTGGGGTTTTTGCTAAGACGATCTAAAATCAATAAATCACAGATCAGGCCGTAAACAGCGAGCTGAGGGTGGATGTCACTGACAGTATATTAAAGACTTTACAAATGAGATGAATATTTTACTGGCGTGCAACAATCTAAAGTAATCTAATTTACTTAAATGCGTAAAACTATTTAAGTAAAATGTTATGTTTAGCTAATTTAATTGGCTTTGAGACACAGTGATCTTGCAAATACGATGATTGCACAGAGCCTATAGCACTTGTGAGCAGTTTGTCAATGTGCATTCACAGTACAGCACTTAAGGCACATGTGCATTAGACCCAACCTATCCATCCTCTGTTTCCTGTGAGAGCCGAACACAGAAATATGGAAATCCCTACATTTATTTAGACTGCTAAGACCCGGCAGAGGGTGATTTAAGGGAGGCAGGATGTTTCACACGAGAACTGAAGCTGTCTCAACCGATGCACTATACAAAGAAAACAACTATTTCAATGTTTTGTTTGTGAGAAAAGTATAAAGTGAGGACACAAATAGCTTCAGGAGCCAAGACTGTATAGTTTGAAGCGAACACATGCTTTAGATCAGGGCCAAAAGAAAAGTACATTGGACACTTGTGGGAAGATGTGGGCGCATTTAATATGATGAAACTTTCCTCGAAACTTTGACAGCCAAAGAAGCAACAGTGACTTTCATTCATTTACAATGCATCACTTACTTTATAGAGCTATTCATGTACAGTTACCCATTGCTTTACCAGTAGGACAAAAACACATTGAAGTATTGTATTTAATATTAAAGCACTCTTGTATAATACATTTCAAGAGCCATGTGTCCATGTTCTCAATGCAGGGCGATAACGGCAAGGGCAAATTACACGACAAATTAGGGTTTAAAGCAGAGATTGCTGCAGCGATATTAAGATGTGATCTGTTTGGTAATGCATTTGACCCATCTTTCAATGCCACTGCAACAGGACTCCTCTCTATCAAGCATAAGTGTAAGTACCAAGAGAGAGATTTAGCCTATATGTCAGTGGTGTCCAAACTACTTCATCAAGGGGCACGTATTGGAACAGCGGCACACCAATTTAAAATTGTACTTTCAGCAGAGGTTTGACTGAGCCACACCACTGATATTTAGCCTGGAACGTAAATATAAAGCCTGTCTTACACCAAAACATTTGTCACTAAGGTTATGATGGTGGAGGTTTCCTTAAATTGCACATTAAAAAGTACTGCTAGTGGTCATCTGGGCCATTTCAGCTTAACACCGGGTGTACACCTCAACACGAGGCGGGGTTGGCGTGTATTTTGAGCGGGTTGGTTGCAGACTGCCTGTTACACAAACTACAGTGCACTGCGGTCCGTATATGACAAACATAATGCAGATTCAAGTGTGTCCGGGAAAAAAAATCACCTTGTTGCAGGTTCTTTCCACAAGTTCAACAACAAGCATTTGGCCACAGGTCTATGGTTTGGAGGCATGTTTTGATGGAAGTTCCCAGAAGAAACCTACCAATACATGAGGAGAACATGCAAATTTAGCACAGCCTGTCCTCAGAATTAAACAGGTCAAGGTTTGGCCCCTGTGGTATAATTTGCCTTCTGTATTTGACCCGTCCTTCAAAGTCAGTGGAACAACTTTTTGTGTCAGAAGCAAAACTTGCACTTTGGTCCATGCATTTATTTCTAAACCACAATGTGAATCATGCCATCTGGACTATGCTCTTTGACATCAAAATATAGGCTATAAATAGACATTCTAGGGTTCTAACGCTGCTCACCGCTCCTATAACGAAGTTCATATGCCCATAATTGGACCTCTCATTGTGGTCATATGGGAAGAGGTGATCAAATGGACCACATGACTTCCTGTTAACCGGCAGCAGTGGGAGTGTGTATGTATGTGAGAGAGTGAGGGGGAGGAGAGTACAGGAAGTAAAGGACTGTAGCCGGCATGAAGGAGGAAACCGTACGTCCTTATATGGGCTTCAGAAACAGGACCGGGATCTCCCTGTGGGCACGTCAATAATGAATGAAATGTGTATCCACCACCTCCTACACGGACAAACAGAAACGCACGCCCTGCTTGCTGGCTGTCCCCGTTGAATAAGTGCGTTCAGTAACAGTAAATGCACCTTGGGACTTGTGCAAGAATCAGCCTTTTCTAACAAGCGGAGGAGGAGAATAGGGTTGCAAAATTGGCAGGGCATTTACAGTCAGCAGGTTGTACAATGTGGGTTTCAATAATGACAGAAAAAGCAGGTGGAGGAAACTGTGACAAATGACAATGGGAGTTACAATAATGTATGATAAAGCCTGCGACGTTGTATAAATAATCAAAACAATGCAAAAATGGAAACCGATTTTTGATACTCTTTAGTAACCATAAACTTGAAATTTAATATTTTGTATTCCCGCAGTAACTCAGCTCCATATTACGTTTCAATATGTGGGCCTATGTTTGGACACCTCTGTATTATTTTACCGTTTTGTGGTTAATTTGATGGTTCATTTACACTGTGCGATACTTCAACAAAGACATCTAAGTAAGTAATTCCTGATGGTTTGTTTTTGTCAAAATGGCCCACCCCAGCTGCACGGATGCCCACTGCTCCTGAAAAAGGTGGACCCAGAAGTATTGGCCCTTTTAATTTGTCTCATCAGATTTAGAATTTCAAATGCTGGTAAATGTCTTACTTAAAACGTATAACACTTAAAACGTATAACCCTTAAAAAACATTCTTGAATTTGTTTTCCTATTGTGTAATTTCAGGCGCATCATTTTGCATTTTTTCCACTGTGCTTTTCTCAATTCAAACATTCTTAACAAAAAATATGCCTTTTAAATATTAAATGCAAGAATTTCTGTCTAAATCCAGAGTGTAGATTGAACAAAGCGAGGCATTAAACAGGCATTCAAGTGAGCAAAAATCTTAGCATCTTGAATCTTTGTTGTGACATTTTTACACACAAATAAAACTGTTGAATCTGAGGGCTTGAAAATCTATGCAGTCAATTAAACTGTAACATTTTCCAATCTGCATTTTTAAACTGAGAAAAACGCGCCGATTCTGCAGAACAAAAACTGTTTAAATGTGTTTTTCAGGATTATGAATTAGAAACAAAACGAAACAAATGATCTTATCCATAGTTGACTTTCTGCCAGACGTCCCACTTCAGCCGCTCGCTTCCTAAAAGACATCAACACCCGGGACACGCTGAACCGTATAATGGCACGAGAATTTGTTTATCCTTTTGTCAAACAGCCCGTCTCCAAAGCACAAGGGAAAGCAGCTACGGTAATTATAAGTGAGGGGAAAATGACAGCATGTGATGGTATGACACAAAAGGGCTCCAGGAATATTCTGTGCCTCATGATCGGTCAATGATACGAGCAGAGCGTGACTCCCCAGTGCATTAAGAAAAGGTGCACGCCAAAGATGGGAATATGATCTCCCCTTTATGTGGGAAATACAGAGAAAACACCTGCAGAAGCCCAAGGGGGGGGGGGGAAAGGAAAAAAGAAAGGGGGGGGGGGGGGGAAAGGAAAAAAGAAGGAAAGAATAGGCTGTAGAATGGCGCTATCTGGTGGTGGATATGAGAAGTACCAGGACTGAAGGGTGTACTCTATTGGTACAAAAAAAATATTTATGAACTTCATATTTTATAATGCATCTGTGAGGAAATGCAAAAGGATGACTTTTTAAAAAAATCAACAGACTCAACAGAGATAATAATGTTAACCTCATTGATTGACTGGCTAAATGAAAAAAAACAAAAGAAAAAAACTCATGCAGCAGATAATCTTTGTCAGATCATTTTTCCTTTATTTGGACCACAGTTGACTCTTAAAATACAGTTACATTCCATAGAGCGTTCTGATTTAAATACCAGGATGAAAATGAACACCTTTTTCCTGCAACATAATGTCATTTTCAACCAAACATATGAATAGTTAATCCTAGTTTCTCTAATTGTACCATGTGGTCTGAAATCATGTTCATATGTATCCTGACTATTCTTAAACTCTTCAGAAAATGTATAACTTTGTCCTATTTTTTCAGTATGGATACATGGAGTATCTTACAAGTTATGAGTACCAGTATGAGTTTTCATACTAGTTTTCGTATCAATTAGTATCTGGGTTTTGTTTTTTTGACAACCCTAATAGAAAGACAACCGTTTGTTTCACCTGTGTGGTCTTGAAACATTTCCCCTCAGAGCAGCATCAAAGAGGAGCTTGTTCAGACTCAGAGTTCATCTGAGGGAACACGACAGCCATCAATGAATGGAGCCATTCAAAGGTAAAGCTCTCACCACAAACAGAGCCAAAAACCACATTCACACCACTTCTGAATAATACTGCTATTTCTACTAATCCTGAACACAGGGTTGGTGGTTCAATCTGCTGCTGTGTCTTTGGGCAAGACACTTGTCAGCAATGGATGAAGATAAGATAGGTATTTATATCTCTGTCAGTTGGGCCCAGGGCAGCTGTGGCTACAGAATATTGTATGAAAAACACTTTAAGAGTGTATGGCAGGTTAACATGTTTATGTAATTCTTACTTAATTTGGTGGCACTTGTGGTAAATATAAGTTGTAATTTGTGAATAAAATGTCCCTCTGTCTATAACATCAAAGTGACATTCTGTCCAAAATGCAGGGACAATTTGCACGCAAGGAACAAATTTTTCTCACAATTTAACCATCCCTTTAAAGCTGTTGTACGCAACTTTTTTTCCACTTAAAAAAAAAAATCAAAAAAATGAATTGCACTAAAACTATGTCTGGACTTTCCACCTCCAGAAAGTTACATACCGGTAGTGTTATTTTAGGAAAATAAAAAGGTGTCATCGTGTATTTTTAGATTTGGCCATTTTTTTTACAGTATGGTTGCTTGGTAAAAGTATGTCACATCTGCTGCCCGTGTCCAACAGGAAGTAAAATGATAAACTCCTCTAAAATTAGGGAAAACTAGAACATCTTAACTATAATTGTGCCCGTAAGATTTGGTCTATACGTCCAGCGGGTGGCAGCACTGCGCACACAGACTGCCTAAATGAGGATATGATGAGTTTTAATGTTGTTCCTGAGCTGAATAATGAATGCCCTGGGGAAGCTGTAAGTGGAACCTGATCCTTGTCTCAATTATGGTGACAGCTGTTCTCACACACACACACACACACACACACACACTATGACAACACAGGCACAGGCAGACGCAGCATGGGCTCATCCAGAACAAGCAACGACACAAGCCGTTTACAACCACTAATACACTGGCTGTATTTATTTTGGCTGATACTGTAACTGCGTTAGATAATCTGGGTTTGTCACAAGGCCATTTGAAGACTATAACACCATGTCAAAGTGCCCACGACTCACATGGAAATACTAGCTGCTGGAGAAACTGTAGCTCACCATTACCATGTGTTTTGGGACTGTCCTACTGCTCAGAAATATGCAGTTTTTGGCACTGCAGAACTATGTATTTGGACCTCAAAACTCCGGCCATGGACACAATCAATGGATACCTCTGGAACATACTTCTAGCTGCAGGGGAAAGGCCATCACAAAGAAATGGATGACACAAACTGAAACGACAATCAAGGACTGGACTGACATTATAATTGAAGTTTAAAATTTTTAGAAAATTATATTTGGACTAGATTTGATATTGGATAAAACAGACTTTGGACCAAATTGACAGAATATGCCGATGTTGTGTGCTGTATTCAAAAAAATATATTAAAAAAAGAAGAGAAAGAAGAACAAAAAGGAGGCTTTTATATTGAAATCCTTAAGTAGATCTTTGCCTAGGATGCTGGGACATTACCAAGTCCCTATGAACATTGTTAATTCTGTTTTTTCCACTGTAGCCCCTCGAGGCAACTACTGTTGGGATATTGGGCGTTACAAAAATAAATTGAATTGACTATCGATCAGTGTGCAGGGGACCACAAGTGGGTATGCCTTAAAAAAAATTAAAATGCAGACAACAACAACGCAGATAGTTGCACCATTTTAGATCGCTTCATCATAACAAAGTGTAAAATAAGATGGAGATGGGTGCGGTTGTAAACGGAATCAATTCCTGCTTGTATACTGGTAATTGGAATCAGTGGATGGACAGAGGTAAGGTCCAGTGAGATTCTTGTTGTGTTTTCTTTGGGCCTTTTGTGGTCTGGACAGTGACGTATTCAGCTCTCTGGAGGACAAGTGTGGAATTTGAGTCGAGGGAGACAGAGAGAGGGCTAAAGGAGGAGGAGGAGGACTCATAAGATTAAATAGTTCAGGTCTGGGACGGTCTCCAGGCAACAGGTCCAGACCACATGATCCAAGAAGACCCACTGAGACAAGAACACCAGTGAGACCATCTGGGTTTGCAATGGGCAGCAATGTGTTGTCGACTATTGGAAGAAAACAAAAGCTGAGCGCTGGGTTCAAGTTAGAGATTTGGCACGTTAAAGGAGCGGTTTAGAATGTTAATTGGCCATGGCATGACCCCAGAGATGTGCTAAACATGTGGAAATCTAAAAGACAGTGGCATTATTGCAGCAAAATGTCAACAAAGAATGAACTATTTCTGAGTTTAATCAATAATACACTATACAATAATATTCTTTCTGTAAATCCCATCAGTTGACTAGTCAACTAATCAATGAAATAATCACTGACTACTAAAATGATCATTGGACTAGTTGACTTTATAATTTTGGTGTTTTGAGCCTCACACGACGCTCACACCAGCAGCGTTGTGAGTAACTTGAGCCGTGAACACGTTTGGACAGATTGAGGAATTGGTCAAGGCACAAAACTGGCTCTTATCTGCCCGTGGTTAACTTCCCGTAGAGGACTGGCAACAGCACCAGTTGGAAAAAGTCTCTGATGTGCATGGTCCTCACTCGAACCCCAGCACCCGCACCAGTCATGAATCAGTGCCAGTTTGGCCTCTGTAGTATCAAGAATAAGCCTCTAATTGATACGAAAAGTAGTATAAGATAGTCATTTGTGATAAAAAATGAATATAAGATGACAAAATGTGGCCTTTCCTGAACAGTTTTGGAATTATCTTGAAGCTTCATCAAAACTAGTATAAGTACTGGGTTTAATAAAGATAGTACTATTATATTATCTATTATCGAAAACCTTGGCCTAAAAAGAGTATTCTAATTTTCATTGTGCTATCAAAATTCTAAATTGGTATTGAGAATTTGTGTATTCTTTAATATCTAAATTGAATTTTTATCATTGAATTTTTATTATCGTGAACACTACTGAGAACAAGAAAAAAACGTGTATACGTGTTAGCAGTCACCTCCAGAGTCTCGCTCTAAAACCTACAAATCAAGCTAGAAATCCGGGGGTAATAATGGACTCAGATTTGAATTTCAACAGCCACGTCAAATCAATAACATCAGCAGCTTTTTACCATCTAAAAAACAGTCAAAATCAAAAGTATAGTGTCTAAACCAGACCTGGAGAGACTTATCCATGCGTTTGTCTCTAGTAGATTAGACTACTGTAATGGCCTGCTCACTGGCCTCTCCAAACGAGCTGTAAAACAGCTGCAGTACATCCAGAACGCTGCTGCCCGAGTCCTGACTAGAACCAGGAAGTATGATCACATTAGTCCTGTGCTCAGGTCTCTGCACTGGCTCCCTGTGGCTCAGAGAATAGACTTCAAAGCAGCTCTGCTTGTATACAAGTCTCTCCATGGCCTAGCACCAAAGTACATCTCGGACATGTTAGTGCCATATGAACCATCTCGGACTCTGAGGACCTCAGGGACCGGCCTCCTGCTGGTGCCAGAGTCAGGACTAAACATGGGGAATGTGCGTTTCAGTTTTATGCAGCTAAAATCTGGAACAGTCTTCCTGAGGATGTGAGACAGGCCGCTACTCTGGCAATGTTCAAATCTAAACTAAAAACTGTTTTGTTTGGCTGTGCATATGACTGAAATGCTTTTATTTGCACTCTTCTCTTTTATGTCTTGAACTATTTGACGGATAGCCTGAAAATGGTACTTTTAAATTAAGATTTTGTGATTTCTGTCATGTCTTTGTGATTTTAATGCATTTTTCACTGTTGTGTGAAGCACTTTGAATTGTCTTGTGTACGAATTGTGCTCTACAAATAAACTTGTCTTGCCTTGCCTTGCCTATACTACATGCTCTACAAATCTTCAGCAGGCCGTATACCCACACGTTTTATCAATCTACAGATGCATTTGCACATTACTTTTCTAGAAAAGAGAGGTGCAAATATTGCCTTTTTTTTTTTTACACAATCAATATTTTAAATTTGATATAGAATAGGGCTGTTTAGCTATAATATCATGAACATAACTACTATGCACATCAACTAATTTCTCTGCAAAACGCAACCTAGCTGTACCCATAGAAGCAGACAACACCATGAGCTACAAAAAGCAAGACAATTTAAAAGATTTGAAGTCATTTAACGCAGTGAGTCTGTTATTCCCCACTTATAATAACGCCTGTCTGTCATAGAGATAGGACAGGACCTGTACGTCTCCAGGGCTCTGGGACGAGCAGGTCGGATCACAGCCATCCGACCCTTCTCACCCTGGACATGGTCTATTTGAACCACTCCCCTCAGGCAGGAGGCTACGGTCCATCCGGACCAGAACCTCCCGCCACAAGAATAGTTTCTTCCCCTCTGCCGTTGGACTCATGAACACTTCTTAAACACCTGCCACTTTAACTACACTATTCATCACTCACTGCACTGTCACTTTCTGCACTACAACTGTAATTTAACTGTAAATTCTTGTGTACATAATAATGCCTATGTTTATTTTATACTGTAGTAATTTTAAACTAATGCATGCCCTTTTGATTTCATATATGTGTTTTTTATTATTGCTCTGTGTTTTATGTTGCACCTTAATGCCAAAACAAGTTCCTATGTTTGTGAATTTTGTTCCTTGACAAACTTTTTCTGATTCTGATTGTGAGAAGCCGCTTCAAAAGTTGTCAGGAGCGACGTTAGCAACAGTCCGTTCCAAGATGCCCGCTGCGCAAGAGAGTTCTCTTCTTAGGTCATTTTAACACTATAAACAATGAAGACAGGAAAAATGTATAAAATGTATCTTTTCTTACGCGAGGTTCAGTACACTCACTTTACTGTTCCAAATGTGTTAGCTCCGCAAAGCTAGCAGTAAATCAATAAATCAAAATGTGACAGTGAAAACCCAGTTAAGACAACAAAATAAACATTTATAATAGTGAGACTGTACGTAAAATAACAAAATAAAATGTAAGTAGTATAAGACTATTGCTAGCATTGATTTTAATCTTAGTTATTCATAAATTATTTGTTTACATCTGTTTTGAGGGTGGACAAACCAACTGTTGCAAACGTGCAGTACATGATAGCAGCCACTTGAGGGCACCTGCTCTATGTATGTAATGTAGTGACACTTGTTGCTATAAAAACATTATTTTTTTAAACATTAAAAAATCCAAGCTAGCTCTATTGTATGAAGGTTATTTTGTGTTTTTATTGCCAAAGCTTTTATTTTATATTGAATTTATGTATAAAATAATTGAATTTTTGAACTGATTTTTTTTTTTACATCCTATTAAGTAAAAATATTCATTGAATAGAAATATGATTTTTTTTTTTAAATAATAATACAAAAATACAATGCTTTAATATTCAGTTTGCACTATGTTGAAAATACATATGAAAATACAATTGCTTTTTTTTTTAAAAATTCAGTGCAAAACAATTTGCTGTAAACATTTTCAGCTTCTCAAAATGTTTTAAAAATCAGTTTATACAGTTTTCAATTTCAGTGTATGAAAATACAATATTTTAAAAATCACTTTGTTAAAATACAGTTGCTTTTTTTAAAATTCAGTGCAAATAAATCAGTGTAAACATTTTCAGCGTCTCAAAAATCTCTGATTAATTGTCGGTTAAAACCAGACTGAAGCAATCGAGTTGATCGTTCCCATTGCTCCCCATAAGCAGAGTTTTTCCTTTTCCGCAGCATGCTTTGCTTTCTAAGAAAGAAAATATACGTTTAAATGAATGTTTACAGTGTGCGGGTTATAATGTGTATGTATATTTACATTTAGGAATGTATGTAGCACAAAAAACAAAAAGCTCGGTCCATACGTTATCCTGGAGCGCCCTCTGGTGGCTAACAGCCAATCAGAGTTTGAGTTTCAGTCCGTGACCAAAGCGGAAAGTCCGATCGCCTTGGCGTCTACTACTTCACAGGTTGGTTGCTAAAATGAAAACTTAAACGGTCAATGTTCTCTTAATGTAGCCGTAATTTTATTCCACAGGAATCAGTTAGACAACGAGTATTACAGAGGACAAGAGAGAGACCTGCCTTAGTGACAGACAGGGAATCGGTGGATATGGTCTATGTTTATTCTGTAGTCAGTCAAAAACTACATTTCTGTCGCGCTGCCAGTCTATGATGATATCGTTATCCTTGAGCCACCAGAGGGCGCTCAAGGGTAACATAGAATAAAGCCTAAAGAATAAAGTCTAAAGAATAAAGTCTGTAGAATAAAGCCTAAAGAATAAAGCCTAAAGAATAAAGCCTAAAGAATAAAGTCTAAAGAATAAAGTCTGTAGAATAAAGTCTGTAGAATAAAGTCTAAAGAATAAAGTCTAAAGAATAAAGTCTAAAGAACAAAGTCTAAAGAACAAAGTCTAAAGAACAAAGTCTAAAGAATGGCAGTGATGTAACACTATGGATACCAAGTCTAAAGAATAAACTCTAAAGTCTAAGACGTACAACTACAGAAGACCTACAACTACCTTTTGGTTGCCAACCGCCATTAAAAGTAACAACAACTGACGGTCTTTTGTGTTTTGTGCTACATACATTCCTAAATGTAAATATACATATATATTATAACTCGCACACTTAAACCATTCATTTAGCAAAGCATGAGGTATGGAATAGGAAAAACTGTGCGTATGGGGATCAGATCGATTGCTTCAGTCTAGTTTTAACCGGAAATGAATTCGAGATTTTTGAGACGCTGAAAATGTTTACACCAAATTTATTTGCACTGAATTTAAAAAAGGCAACTGTATTTTAACAAAGTGGATTTTAAAACATTGTATTTTGATACACTGAAATTTAGAAACACAGTACAAACTGAATATTAAAGCATTGTATTTAAAAATAAAAATAAAATAAATAATCAGTTCACATAATTCAAATGCAACAAAATCAATTACATAAATTCAGTATAAAATAAAAGCTTTGGTAATAAAAACACAAAATAACCTTCATACTATTGTATAAGAAATAAACAAATATGTGGAAAAGTTAGAGAGCGTTTAATCTAGAATGTCTATGACCCGCAACATATGTACAACTAGAGCCCCGGATGTATGTGTCCGCTGCAAAAAAAAAAGAAGTGGCTTAAATGTTAAGCCAAACGCCAAATTGCATTTCAATCATTAAAATTATAGCAAGTTGTTCATGCTTTTAGGTGGCGCGTGTTGATGTAGTGCGTAAATGAGGACGTTTACTCACCTGTCTTTTTTCAGGTCTGTAAAATATCATCCGTAGAGAAGTCCCTGGATTAAAATGGCTGTTTTAGGCAGTGGAAATCAACCACGTCTCTGGGACTCATGGAGAGACAAGTGGTGCCGACATGAGGAGTTTCTGTGCCGTAGAGGCGAGCGCAGCCTGCTCCGACTTTACCTTTAATTTAATTAAAAATATATGTAAAAAATAATAATCATAGGATTTTGGGAAACATTCAACAAGCTTCATTTGTTATTTGATTTATAGTTTGTATTCGTTTGCATTGGAGCGTAAATATAACTTAAATTAAATTGCAACTACTGAGTCACATAAATGGAAATAGAGTGCAAGTATTTCAGTTGCAAAATAAAGCACCAAAAACACATTTGCTTGTTTTAGTGAGGATGGATGTGTGATATATCAGTTCAAATGTTTCGGATATTGGACGATATTGTTTTGCAGTGCCCCAGTCTGTGCATGCCCATCAGATTTGTCTTTTTGAGTAAATGTGGAAATAAAGGAGCAATCAGGCAAAACAAAAAAATGGCTGTTTGTTACACAATCATGCAACAAATGATTCATTTGTGAGTTTTACTTTTACAAATTTAAATCGATTCGTGGGCCTTTCTATGGATTGGAAAATCTAAGAATCCTAACGGCAAATAACAGTTATCGGGCACATCAGCAAGCTAATTATTGGAAAATGTCCATTTTCAGTGCTTCTATTATACGAATAAAAATATAATGTAAATCATCCATATAAACGAATCAAAGAAACATGGGGCGAGTGATATTGACAAAAAAAAGAATATCCTGTTTGTTTTTTTTGCATTATCTCAATAATAAGTCATATATTTTAACAGCGCATTAGGTATGTCCAAAAACTTTACCTGTATAAGTCTCGGCTGAACTTCTAGTATCGCAAAAAACATACACGGACACTTAAATTGATCACAAAAGCGCAGAAATATTTAGTTTGGGAAATTACACTAAACTCTTGTCTCTTTTTTTAAATCATTTTAACTACAGACAAAATGCCTATTCGACATTGTGTTTTTGCATATCTCCAAAACAGAATTTGCAATATTAGCCAGCTTTCAGTATTTCTCCAACCTCGATTTGGAAACAGATTATCTACATTCCTCTGTCCAATTCTTTCTCATGTGATTTCTATGGCTTAACGAGAACACTTCTAAAGACTCAGTTTTATAAAAGTATTAATAGTTTGATCATGTTTGGTTTCGCACTGGGAGGTGTCGATCCGGCATACTTTACTCCGGTACGAAACAGAAAAAAAAATAACCCATTATAAACAAATACATAATGATAATAAATGAACCCTGATGCTCTGTATTTGCCTGTAAATGACTAAAACACACTTTTCTTGTTTGGCATACTGTCTCTCTCTGAAATAGCAAGCATAATTAAAAAGATGTTTACTAAAGCATGCATTTGTTTACTGCTTGTTGAACCCTAGACTTCTAAAAAACTAGTGGTAGTGACGTGTAACGAGCCGATTCTCACTACATAATGAACAGGATCACATTTCAACCCACAGACACACTTTCTAATAAAACATGTGTTCCTTTATTGCTTAAAGAATACATTTCTGTTGCTGTGAAGGTTTTCCACAACGAGTTACCGGACCACACTCACAATGCCAATATCTGATACTGCACCCAAGAAGAGGGAAATAACAAATTCCACCAGGATATCAAAGCATTTTACAAAGTGAGAAGATTATCCTCATCACGGTTAACACTGTCCTGAAGTCTGAGCCACTGCTGCGTTTAAACGGGAGTTCTTAACAGGTCCCGTCTTTGGTACTGTCTGATTAATGTAATCCTGAACCGTGACGTTGAATACTGTAGGTGGTTTCTAAGCAAAGAAAAGCACAACATAGAAATATTTGAAAAGGGCCAAAATATTGAACAAAAGATTCATTCGTTTTGCTACTTAACAAAAGTATTCTGGTATTCACAAGCCTTCAAAGTGCTCTCCAAAGAAACAAACAAAAAGCAAAAAATAAAAAATGAAACAAAATAAAAAAAACACTAAAGAACAAACGGTATCTGCTCGGATGTTTTTTTCAAAAGAGCATTGTCCTGCACCCAATTCCAAACCTGGACCCACTTGTCCTGAGCGTTACGTGCCACCAATGGGTCCAATTCACAACTACAAATCACTTATAGCCAAATCAACAAAAGCAATGAGTAAAGAAGAGGTGTTCCAATGTCAAAAATCTTTCTGAATGATCATGACCCCTTGTTGTGACGTCTTGCCATTGATGAGTTCAAATCACGACCATAAATCGACAAATTACAAAAGCAGCAGTTTGAAGTTTTGAGAGGAGAGTTGCCTCGCTCTTTCTCCACCAGGTAAATGTCCCACCAAGTCATCCATCGCTCGAGTTCGTCCCATGTGCGGAGTTCAGCAGCTCGTGTTCTGTCCCTGGATAGCACCGGGAGAACGGAGGAGTAACTGGACCGGAGCGGACAAACGCGAAATGCTTGCTCTGGGGGAGAAAATCACATGTCGTCGTCGTCCTCTTCGTCCTGGGAGGAGCCGGCCTGTTGTGCGGCGCTGGCGGAGGCTGCGGCCATCTGCGCCTGCGTGAGGGACAAAACATTCTTCCATAAGGCATGGTGGAGTATTTTCCCACTGAACATTTTAAACAAGCTCAGGAGCTTTAGCATTCTAGAGGGCATGTTTCTGAATATACTGTATGTAAAGGTGTGTTTTATACCCAGCCATAAAGTCAAATGTGTTTTGCCGTAGTAGATATATTATAAGCACAAGCTGAGGAAAGCGCAAGCGTCACGTGATGGAACGGGCTGTAATAAAAACAAATACACTAGGAGGGAGCCGCCTTTACATGTGTTCTAATTTAGAGCCAAAATAGGCAAATCAGGCTTAAAATCCTCTAGTGTGCAGACAGGTTAATGAGTCTAATTACACAGTGTTTTATTCTCCGCAAAGTAGGAAGTGCTCTCCTAGCAAGCAAGTTGTCGTTAGCGTTACTGTGACGGCAAAATCCCTCCCACTGAAAGTAGTGAAAAGCACTTATAAACTCACTGTGGTGAATAATTAGGGTGCTGGGAATGCATTATGTAAGTGTGTAATACTTGTGGACCACTGCACTGTTTAAAAAGTAAGTTCTGTTCTTTCACGTTTTTAAATTAAAAGTTAAAAAATTTATGCATGTCTGTATGTATGTATGTAATATATAACACACACAAATATATATATTATATAAACACACACATATCTATATATAAACACACACATATATATACACACACACACACACACCACACACACACACACACACACCACACACATTATATATATATATAAATATATATAATATATATATATAATATAATATGTATTATATATATGTATATTTATATATGTATGCCTGTATGCATGTATATATACACACACATGTTCTCTTTTTGTCTTCATTTTATTCTATTTAACATGTCTCATGTCACCTGTTGCGCTGCCTGCTGCATCTGAAGCCATTCTTGCTGAGCCAGCTCGGCCTGCTGCTGTCGGGCCTGCAGACAAGAGAAAAGACATCAGACGAGGTAGGAAAGGGGTACAACTGGTTTCTATATTCACATGTGCAACATTTTGCATACTCAGAAACATTCACACCAACTACAGCTAAAACGTGCTGTATAAATGCTTCTCTCTGTGAAGAGCATCATTTGTACAAAGATAATGCGAACACTTTAGTCTCACCTTGGCAAAGAGCTCCTGCTGCTGTCGGAGAAGCTCCTCCTCTGGGATGCCCAGGTTCTCCAGACGAGAGCTGGCCTTCCTCCTCTTCAGAGCCACAGTCTTACACTCCTGCAGCACGTCTTTCACCTCCGTGATGTAAGAACCGAAACCCAGGCTTTCGAGGGCTGTGGTTTCAAAGAGAAAGTGTCAGTGAAGCTTATCACTTTCCTTTTTATTATGACATATTTGGGCTCGAGAAGCTCAACAAAACCACACCGTTTGTTACAAATATGTAGCACAAATATCTATATGAGGTCATCTCTATTGTAGCAATACTTTACGTTTTAAAAAGGTCCAAGGACAAACACCAAGTGTCCGCGTGACTCATCAATAGAAATGACAAGTGCCAGCGCAGTCTCACCGTTGATGACATGCTCTGGAGATATGGTCTTCTTGTCGGACTTGTTGCAGATCTCGTTGGCCTCAGAGGAGATGAGGTGGATGAACTCCGTGCAGCAGTTGACCACCAGCTCCCGGGCGTCGTTGGCCACTCGCACATTTGGAAGAGTTTCTTTGATCATTTTGTTGATTGCTGCCCGGGGGATGGTCAGGTCATCGTCGTTACCCGAGGAAGAAGCCATCGTAGCCGGAATAAAGTCCACACGACAACACAAAAAATTTGGTTGTCGTCAAGGGTTTGTTATGGCAAGTTGGACAGGGTGTAAAGAAATAAACAAATGAGCCCAGAGTGTCTTTCTTCACTTCCTTCTGCTGAAGCTTGTTAGCATAGCAACGTAGGCGGCTACAGTTACTTCAAATTTTTAGCAGAGCTCCTTTTTGTAATTTGGAATGTGACAGATGCACAACCAACCTGCAAAAATAATAATAGTGGGGATATTCTCCTTGCTCTCAAACAAAGTCGAACTATTGGACGTCCCAGTCCGAAATACAAGTGAAAGCGGAGCCCAAGAGCATGGCTAAACTAATGTCCGCGTAACAATGAACCGCTCTTTCCTTTTCTGCCTAAATATACTCAGGCCGATGAGACGCAAAAGATCACACAACGGCGGCTAGTTTATGGTTTCCCGGCCCAGCTAAAAAGGTAAGTCATGTTGAATCACAATAAACAGATTTGAAGTCATTTATAAATGTGTTGCAGGACCAGGCGGCGTTAGCATTTGCCGTTAGCTTAGATCAGCCGGATGTTGCGTCACCCAAAACGGATGATTTGGCACGGAAAGAATCTCTACCGCCACCTAGTGTTTATATTTATACTACAACGTTCTCTCCGATTTATTTTAGTTTTGATAAATCTAACATAAGAATACAGCTTTGCAACATTATAAAATGTATATATAAAACCTTATAAAATAATTGAAATATACTGCAGCCTGTGCTCTTTTTTTTAGCTGCACTGCAATCACAACTGAACCTGTGTAGTGCCTTAACCTGCAGATATAAACTGTACACGCTTTTCTCATTCTCAGTGTCTCATGTTCAGCTCCGAAGCTCCAGAATTCCCTCTCTGAGCTGCAGAGGCTGCACTAGCACAGATTTATGATTGGGTGCAGATGCTGGGGTTTGGGTAGTGATGATTCAAATGGTGATTCAATCTGATTTTAGTCGTAAGAACTGGAAACCCAAATGAGAGACTCATGTGAGGCTCATTTTGCTTTATGAAAGGAGAATAGTCTTGCAAACCAAAACACCAAACGACAACATCAACAACAACTTGTCCATCATGTAATTAGGAATAAATCAATATTACAATTCCATTTTTATATGATAATTTATTTAATTTAATTTTTGTTTTTAACATTGTACACAACCTTGTATCTACGGACACAGATAGGTTATGTTTTTTAAATTGGAAATAAAACATACCTACATGCCCTCCCTATTAATTAAATTATTTCACTATGGTTAATTCTATAATCATGGTTACAAAGCTAATATTGAATATTCTTAGCCATAATAACATTGTGTTAGGCTTAGATATTGTGTAATATTCTAAGAGGCTTAGTGCAGTATGACTTGGTATTAAATGTAATAGCTTAATATAAAAATAAATTAATGTATAGTAGCCTACATATTTTAAAAGCTTATTTCATTCATTTTGTTTCAGTGGTTTCTTTTTTATTCACTATTACAAATAATTTAATAATGCCATTCCTTGAAATAACACATGTGGTCTCCTACTCTTACGTTAACACAGATCTACAATTAAACCTTATGAAAACACAATATTGCAAACAATAAGTATCGGCGGTGCAGCCCATTTACTAGGCTTTGTCCTTATCCAGTGTAAAGCTCTTGCGGCTCCTCCAGCGCAGCAGCTTGAGGAAGTTGAGGCTGGCGTTGAAAACTTTGTCATGTTCAAACACCATTTTGTAGAAGGTGTCTATGGGCAGGTCTCCGTTGGGGTCGGCATATTTCAGAGTGGTCATGGGAGTGTACAGCGTGTTTGTCTGGTGACGAAACGGAGGGTTGTCCATCGTGATGATCTTCAGAGTGTGCTGAAAGACAGAGATCTAAAGGCTCTAGCAGACAATAACAACATCGCACCACATACAATGCAACACTGCAGGCCGGTTTTGTTTCAGTTTGGTGTTAGTTTAGTAGTTTTAGGACAATTTGTCATTTAATTTAGACAAAAATAGAACAATAGTATTATGTACAGTAGGCCGTCCATTCAACTGAAGTTAAAACCTATTGCCTAACCTTATTACCATGTCCACCAACATACAACATACCACAACTACAAAATGACAAAGCATTATTATCTTTAAAGGATCCGTGACAAAAGGCTGCGTTTTTGCCATTATTTGTTTCATATTTTTTTATAAGTAGTCTTTTTGTGTGACACTTACTACTGTACTACTTTTTAAAAAGGTTTATTTATAAGTAAAGAGCGACTCAAACCCTTATCCCTCAAACACAGCATTACCTCTGCGATGTCCTCTGGCGTCTGTCCGAGCGTCTCAAAGATCTGGCTGTAGTTCTTCAGGTAGATGTTTGTGAACATATCTGCTGTCACTTTGTCTGCTTTACTCAGATCCACCTTCATTCCCTCCTCAAAGACTTTACGTTCGAACTCTGTGATGACGGGTCCAGGCTCGATCAGGCTGATACTGATACACAAGGAGCACAAGAAATACTGTTATTATACAGAGGCGATGGGAGAAGTAATCAAAGTCTGTACAAGAAGTGAAAATATATATCATAAGCAACAGAAAATCAGAGACAGTTTTTTGGGGGGGGAGATTTGACACCAGATGCACTCCCTGACACAAGCCACACACTGGGACTAGATAGTTTGATATCTTTGATGTAGTATAACAATAATTTATCAAAGTAAAAAATATTTTCAGAAGCAGAGTTTGCACTAGTCAAAGTATTAGTACTCCAATACAAATACTATTACTTTATTAGTGCATGCTCAAACTTGCACATAATATTCTTCTATTCTTATTCTTCTTGTATTATTTCAACTTGTTTGATGAAAGAGAATATACAAATGGATAAATTAGAATAACAGTAAGTATTAATTATTTTAATATTACAAGGCCTATTATCCAAGTTTTGCAAAGAATCTGCCAATTTTAATAAAACTTCAAAAGAATTAACAAAAATACCTTTGTGACAGTGCTCATTTATGTATCTTTTTTATCGCAGAAAAGAAACCAATAAAAATATAGTAATCATTATTTTTGCACATACACTTTTAAAAGCCCACATTTATGACCTCCTTTTGCATTGTTTTTAACACTTATGTTTTCCCATAAAAAAATGTAAATGTTAAAAATTGGCAAACAATGCGAATGTCAATATTTGTGTTGATTTTGTACGTTTCATGAATGGGCATGCTGATCAAATGACAAAGTGTATTGCTTTGGGATTGATTTGAATATTTATACATTAGTTCTTGTTTTTTTTTACAGTTTTTTCTTTTTCAGCATTAATAAATTAAAATGTCATTTTTATAAAACATCTGTATCTCAAAAACTATCAAACAACTTTTATCTGGTTTGAATCAAAATATGAAACTTTTAGTCATTTACAATTTCCAGGGAATTTCAGCATTTGGGGAAAATATGTCAAGAAAAAAAGTTGAAAGTTTTTCATTTTGTATGTGATTTATTAAGCATTTCAGTTATTCGAAATATTGAACATTTAAAAAATGTATAACCTAACTGGCCTGAAAAATGACACTACAGTGCTTCGGCAGGACTTGTTCTTTTGCAGGTCACAATGCATGGTTCAGGTAAACTTCTTGAACTTGAGCATTGGTTGCAGGTTTCGGAGGAGTTAAGACTTGTTTAGAATCTGGGCGTGCTGCTGACATATTTTGTCTGCGGTGAGAGTTATGTAACACTGTATGTTCTTTAGGACTATCCCCAGGTGAACTGTGTCTCTGCTCTTATACTTTTCAGATTTGGTTGGTGTTGAGTGTCGTCTCTGATGACTTACTTCAGATTGAACCTCAGGGCTTGAACGGCTAAACTTTCACAGAAGCCCTCCACGGCAAACTTGGATGCAGCGTAGACGTCGTTGAAAAGGATTCCTGCAAACACACACACACACACACATACACACACACATATACAAGGTTACTAAGACTGTATTTTTTTCTATTTTACAAAAGACATATTCTGCAAAATCAACTTAAATGAGCTTTTAACCTTGTTACAACAGTGTTTCCTCATGATTAGTTTAGTCAAAGCTGTATTTTGATTGATTCCTGCATGTTTGAGTTAAGCCTGTATTGTCCTGCAACTGAGGGTCGACTGTTTTCACCTGCCCCCTATCCCCGCCCACATCTTCTACGTAGTTAAGATTATTTTATACATGCAGAGTTCTAAAATATCACGTAGCCACACGTACAAATAAAAAAAACATGTAAATGACAATCCGCTGCTTGTTACAGTGAAATGTGACTATGAAGAGGCGGGGCTTATCAGTTCTGCAGTTTTGAACAGGAAGTCAACACGTTTCTATTACTAAGCCGTTTTAGATCAGTATTGCGGTTTTCAAAGAGCAAAATATAAAATTATGATCTACTTATGTTATCGTTCAAAACTAAATGCCTGAACAAAGTATATGTCTCCTTTAATAATACTCCTTTTTTCTAATTTAAATCTATATTACAGAAGAATAATAGCACATCAAAATTTGTCGTGCTTTTTATAGGGCTCATTTTTGTCAACAAACACTGAACTGCTGAACTGTTACTGTTTCAGATTTTACAGATTCAAATAATGTAGTCGTGTTAAGGGACAAAAGTGACACATGACTCATTTCAAATTGTCCTAAGCATGACTTCTTATCACGCACTGAGGCCTGAAGAGGTTTGATTAAATAATGCTAAATACAGTACAATAACTGCTGTCGATTCAAAGTTGAGACACATCTTAATACATCACACAACATGGTTGAAAGATAAAAAATTTACTTCTGCCATTTCACATTGAAGTATTTGGTATAAACTGTATGGATGAATGGTATTGTTGGAAAATAGTACAATAAAAGTACATTGTTGGGCTTGTATCATCCTAAAACCACTGTCCAAATAAAGCTGCCCAAAATGTAGAACTAACATAAGAAAAGTACAATTGAATGAAGTTTACTCAATTGAGTCGACCCTCTAAAATTCCAAAATTCCACTTCAAAATTATAGAATGGAGGCAACTGGAGGCAAGTCCATAACATTTTCAATCATTAACTGACATCATAAATATAAGGAAAAAGAAAAGGGGAAAAAAAGCAGCAATTTAAAATTTTCAGGGTAGAAATGTCAGTTCATTTGATTTTCTCCAAATATTGCACTATTTTCTTGTCTCAAACTTGTATTTGAGCTTCACAAAACTTATAATTTATGCTGACGTATGTGAATGCATAAAAAGATACTGTGCAGTCAAAATTTTAAAGAGTGTTTGTCCAATAAAACCTAAAAATCTGGATTTTGCCTTCATCAGAAAACGTGAATGTCATAACCTCCTGTTAAATAAATGAATAGATAATGTAAAATACTGTTGTGAATGTGTTTAAACCATACTCTGAACTTCACAACTTTAAAGGGTCTATACAGATGGGCCTGACCTTGGATGCCCATGACGCTGCTGATGACCACGATGTGCCCCTTCTTCCTCTTCTTCATGTCGGGCAGCAGCTCCTGCAGCAGACGCACCAGGCCAAAGAAGTTTGTGTCCATCACAGTCTTCATCTCCTCTATGGTTTGGCACTCAATCGGTCCGATCAGCCCCATGCCTGCATTGCTTACTGCGAAATACAAATATAATATATCTTTGTATGTTTAAGCAGAGATTCTATTTCTAAATGTGTAAAGAAATAATTTAGCTTGCCCTATTTAAATATTTTAGCATATTGGGCCTTTTGAAAACTCTGAGTCTTTGTTATTTTTTCTTTGAAATGCCAACATCTTGAATTTAATACCTTGTTGAAAAGCTATAGATGTCTACATTCCATCAGAGTAAGACAATATATGAAATATTACACACACAAGTTGGTATTCCTTCTTTTGAGGTAAAGTGGGACACTGCAAATACCTGGTTGCACTTTTTCACTGGTAACTATCATATAATCATTTTTCACATTTCAGAAAATCCTCTTATGCACATGCACATGTCAATGATTCGTATCAAGTGAATTGTGCCACTTTGAGCCACTGGGGGTGTGGGAAAACTACCAAGACGGATAATGGACAGAAATAGCCAGTTTGGGGCTGGAATGAAACCCTAGTCCTATAAATGAGACAAATACAAACCGCAGAGCCAACTGCATGCTGCCCTCTAACACTCACTGAGGATGTCCACTCTCCGCTCCGGCAGGCTGTCCACGCAGGCCTTGATAGATTTCTCATCACAGACGTCGAGCTGTTTGATCTCCAGAGTCCGGCCCAGTGTCTTCCCCGCCGCCTCCACCAGGGCCTCTCCTTTGGACAGGTTCCTCATGGTCGCATACACTGACAGAAAAGTGCAAAATGTAACGTAAGCTTCATTGTCCCTGTTTCGAAAGTGCGCATGACCTTTGAACCATCCTTCTGCACAACCGGGGTCTTAAGTGTGGTGCGGGGGGCTTTCTGTGCGGAGTTTGCATGTTCTCCCCGTATCTGCGTAGGTTTCCTCCGGTTTCCCGTACCACTAAAAACATGAGTATGAATGAAAGCGCGTTGTGAGTGTGAATGCGGGGTGAAACGGGTGAAAATGACTCCGGCGTGTTTACAGCGTGTGTTTCATGTATGGTCATTAACATGCACTGTCCCGACCAAATAAATATATAAATACAATTATTTAAAATGTAATCTGATTGACTTTTTTGAGTTACATGCAGTCTAAATCTCCCATTTGTAGCATAACTCTGTATTATGATTATTAAAGGGGACGTATCATGCAAAATCAACGTTTATGTTGTTTTTCCTCATCATTAGTTTCCTCAAAGTTGTATTTTGATTGATTGATTGATTGATTGATGCATGTTTGAACAATTCTGTTTTCACCTACCCCCTATCCCCGCCCACATCCCTCTACTTAGTTGTGATTTTGAAAACGTTTTATTCATACTCCAATAAGGTTGAAATATGACATGTAGACATAAAATAAAAACTATGTCACTATGAAGAGGCGGGGCTTATCAGTTATCAAGTCAATGGATCTGTTTCTTTTATTAAATTGTTTTAGATCAACATTGCGGTTTACAATGAACCTAATTTAGAATGATGATCTTCTTAAGATAAAGTTCAATATTAAGTACTTGAAAAATAGCATAAAATGTCTTCTTTCAAAACAATAGCCCAACAATACACTCTTATTATTATTTAGTTCAGAAATTCCATTTAGCGACATAAACCATATGACATTAAAGTTGTAGATTTACCCATAAACCTCTTCTTCTCATCTTTGGCGATGCGCACGGCCAGAGACAGACCGATCCCCGAGGAGCAGCCGGTGATCAAGACCACCTTCTGAGCCATAGTTTCTGGGTTGAAAAGATGCGGCTAGAACAGACACAGGCAGAAGTAACAATTGTCCTTTAGCTCCGGCGTAGTTTAATACAGCTATCACCGCGGCGACACATAACCAGCCACTAATCCACAGCCCAGCGACTCAGCAGTAACAGCACATGTCAGATTAACACTACATGGATCTATCTTAAGCCTCCTTTTCAAGTCGCCCAAGTTGTTTCATCTGATTTGTATTGATCAAACTACATTATCTATCATTATTACGTTTGGTTTATCAAATATATTATCTTTTGTGCGCCACAGCAAACATTTTATCAGTTGAGTATTAAAAACCGATACCAGTTTTAAGTTTGGAAGTTTTATTGGAGCGAGAACCAGTTTATTGGCTATTACAGGTGTGGTTTGGCAAAGCATTTCAGGTCGTACAGCAGCAGTATCTGAATATAATGCACTGATAGTAAAAGTTACCATCCAAAACAAAGGTATTTCAACACATTTTTCCACAAATGTATGGTCGTCTTACAATATAATCAACTACAGACTGTAAATTAAAATAGATGATAATGTGGACTTTCTTTTAAATTGATGTATAATACAATATTTGCTTCTAGACTTTGTTAAACAAGGTTTGGAGTTATCTACAAATCTGCAATAGAGGTGGGCAATATATCGAAATTTATATAATATTGTACATTTTGAAGTTTTGAAGATATGAAACATTTGAATTATGAGTATACAGTTAAAAAAATGCTACAAAAAGAGCTGATTAAAAATGAAAACTAAGAAAAGTTACGTTGTTGAGTTTTAAATAAGGGTATACAGTGATATTTCTGCACTTGTGATTCATTTTACAGATATTTCACATTTGTCTGATAATTAACCTCAACAATACATTCAAAGACATGTTTTAACACATTTTTGCTGGATATTGTCTGAAAATTGTTATCAGGAAACTCCCAAAAAACCCTTAAGATATACATTTTTGTCAATATCACCCACCCCAATTTGCAACATCCTTTTTGAAGTCCATTTGAATTTGCGGTCTTTACAGAAATGCCTGCCTAAGGGTATAATCATGCTTTTTTAAACTCCTATTTAAACTAACAGCGCTACAGGAGCTAAAAAGCCATTGCTGGTTGGTTTCTTCTTTAATGCCTCTTGAACAGCTCCAATGGATCCTTGTCCCACATGTCGGGGTCCCAGGCGTGGAACCATCCGGTGAAAGAGGGCGGCTCTTCTCCCTGTTTGATAGTGACTATGGCGGTCCCGCGCCGGCCTGCAGGGTCACTGTTAATGTAGTCTTTAGCTGGAGGAGAGAAACAATGCATTGTTATGGGAGGCTAATGTTGCTATAATATATTTTTCCAACCACTCTTCATAACAGAATATTCATTAAACAGTACACAGTCTTACTTTGACGAGCCAATGACTAAATTGTACATTTTGGACAGATTCCGACTGACCACCACAATATAACATTTTTGTGTTATGATTATTATGAGAAAAACCATCAAGATTTGACCATTTTTGAGACTTGTCCATACCATGACCAAAACAACTGTGACATTTTCTTCCATTCACATTGTCAGATAACCATTGCTCCACTATGTGACCTGATTTATGAAATTAAACTTAATGTATTTTTTAAAAAGCCAGATTGAAAAAGTATGTTTTTGTTTACTTTTTTAATGTATAAATGTCGTGTTTGCATCTTAAATGATACCTTTTTAGTTTGTTCACATATTATTGTTATGGACAATTATAAAAATCATAAAAATGATTTGTCCTGGATAATCACGATTATTGATTTACTGAATAATCCTAACATCTCAACTTGCACATGTAGTAGGTTTAAAAATGTTTTAATGGAAATATGCTAAATCCAACTCATTGAGCTTTTAACCTTGTTACCTTACCTTGTTTCCTCATAATTAGTTTGCTCAAAGTTCTGTTTAACTTGAATCCTGCATGAGTTAATCATGTATTGTCCTGCAACTGAGGCTCGAGCGCTTAGAAAAGTCCTGTTTTCACCTGCCCCCTATCCCCGCCCATTTCCTCTACTTAGTTGTTATCATTTGAAACATTTAAACACATGTAGAGTTCCAAATTGTCACATAGCCACGTTTCAAACTTAAAAACAAATAAAATACAATTGGCTGCTTGTTACGATGAAATGATCAGTTCTGCAGTTTTGAACAGGAAGTCAATGAACCTGTTTCTGTTACCAAGCAATTTTAGATTTTAATTATAGTTCAATACTAAATACCTAATACCTAAATAACATAATATGACTTTTGGTTTAAGACAAGAGCTATGTTTCACTGACCAATCTTCTCCACACCCGCCTTCTCTTCCTCATTTGCATCTTTTCCAACCCACACATAAATCTGAAGAGGACAAATAAATGATTAATCATTACTCAGCCAACCTCAAAATGAATGTGTTTACACAGAACATCTTAAACCACTCACCTGATCCCACGCATCCAGGATCATTATGTCATCAGTGGCCAAATCCATCTGCGTGAACTCTCCAGGCACTTCCTCAGCCTAAATGCAGCACACATGTTAAATCAAGACCTTCATTTGATTAACAATAGAGTTATATGTGAATAAAAAGAGAGATTAAAGTTTTTGTTCCCCATAAATCACTCACAACCAGTCTTCCAGTCTTGTTTGAGCACCCGAACAGGCGTGGAGGCTTCATGACGTTCTGCAAAGTCTTAGAAGTTTGGTACTCTTTCTTTCCTCCCAGTGCTGCCCAGAAAGAATCTAAAATCAGGAGCACAAGGGAAGAATTTAGTTATGTGTAATAACGACATTTTGATAGGCCTTAATAAAGGCCGAACAAAGACTTAATTAGAACGAGCAAATAGTTCAGGTCAGTTCAGATGGAGTGAGAGTTTTTCCCACTATCCATTTAGTCACGTCTACAAAGTAAACATGCTTTATTCAGTCACCTGGCTCTTTCTTCTCCATAACCTCAGTGGCAGACCCTCCGAGCAGATTGGCCATGTACTGGGCCGCCCCCATCTCCTCCTCCGTCGCCCCCAAGCCTTTCCACAGGTAAACCGCGTTTGGTGTTTTCAACACAAACACATCATTGGTGTTCAAAGATGAGGCTGTGGGCTCAACCTGCAAAACATACAGTCAAGATAAAATACTTAAGTTCAGTCCTGGTTTTAGTCTTGGTTTAGTCCATGTTTTGCCCTGATTTTGTGAAGAATTTGTCCTTGTTTAGCACGGGGAAAGTTCTGGTTTGGATCAGTTTTAGCCAAGTTTATTCTTTATTTTTATTCTGGATCCCCATTACTAAAAAAAAATGCTATTCTTCTTCGACTTTAATCCTGATCCAGATAATGCTTTAGTTGTTATTTAGTGCTGGTTTAGTTTAATTATAGTCCTTGTTCAGTCCAAACTTAGTTCTGTTTTAGCCCTGGGCCTTTTTGTGTCCTGGTTTAATCCTTTTTTAGATTAATTCACTTGTGGTTTAAAATAGATGACAACAAATCCATAGTAAGGTGAAAAGCTTCATCCAAAATGAAAACAAGATGGCGGACCTCGACAGCTCTGGTGGCCTTGGTGGAGCTCAGGCGGATGTGGAACAGTCGGGTTTTTCCTGATGCAGTTTGTCCCCCGTCGCGAGACGTCCCACCCAGGTACACCACCAGGGGCTTCCCTTTGAACAGGCTGACAAGGTGAGCAGGTTCATGGCCCTGAGTCACACGCACCTGGGAAAAAGAGTTTACAGGACAAAACGTTTCACCTAATGAGAAGTATAAAATCCAAGAAAAACAACAACAAATACAACATAAAAGCACTGTACTAAAGTAATATATTTAGGCATTATGAGTTAAAGACATCTGATTTTAGCAGAGTGATATTTTGCGTGTGTACTTTTACTTGTTGTGATGGGGTAATAACTTGAATATTTCTTCCACAATTTATTCAGTGTGTATTTTACCTGAGTTGCTGCTCCTCCCATAGAGTCGTCCAGTTGAACAGTGAGAATTGCAGACCCTCCCAGCTCATCCTTGGAGCACTTCTTTCCCTGCCTATACATCAAAACACAGGGGTCTGTTGCACAAAAATGTTTGGGACAAGTCTGAAGAATAAACAAGTTATAAGGGGTGGGGCGAGTCGCCTTTTGTGTGGTTCAGTTCACAATTTTGGCCTCAAAATTCTTTATTTATTTTATATTTTTGTCATTATGTAACTGCTTTGTATAATTGTGGCTTCTCAAAACACAACCAGCACATTTTTCTGGTCCAACCCAAATGTAAATACACAACGTGAGATCATTTTCCACACGAAACCATTGTCCCATTCCTTCATGTTTTAATATATGAAGTAAGCTTGGATCTAAGGCTCCAACAATATAATGCTTTGTAAGTTACTATCACACGTCTTGTCTTGTGTTAAACCACTTTCAGTTATAGTGACATGAATTCTGCTGGACAGGAGAGAGTACTTCATCTGCCAAACACTGACAGGATCAAATACTGTAAAACAGACTTTTATGTGGTTTTATGTTATGTGCACATATATGTATAAAGAGAAGAAAGCTTGTACTCTAACACTAGCCATTAACGTGCGTCTGCACTTTTACAAATGCCATGCAGTTAGTTTATCACTTTTGGACACTTGAGTTGTGAATTTAAATTGCTTCAAGGCGATTATTGCAGTTCTTAATAATATTGAACCATAATACTTAGTGTACTGTATTGCAATACAAACCTTTTTTTTTTTTTTAAACAATTGAATTACAATATACACTGCCAGTCCAAAAAAAAAAGTCACCACTTGATTAAACTAAGCAAACACTGGATAACTGCTGCTGCTGCTTTCAGCTGCAACACGGTATTTAAACCCAACTGATGCAGTGAGTGACTTCTCGTCTCTGAAACAACCCTTCTGGAGAGACAAATCCCATGGTCATGGAAAAGATTTCAGTATGTTTGTGGAAAGGGTCAAATCATTGGCATCAAGCAGAGAAAAACATCTAAGGAGAAGCAGAAAACTAATCTACTCCAGATCTGAACCCCAGTGCGAGTGTTTGAGACGAGCTGGAGAAGGCTTTGTGCAGCGGTCACTTTTTCCTCATCAATACAAGATCAACTGTGAAAAATAATGCAACACTGGATGGAAATAAACCTTTTAATATTGCAGAAGCTTATTTACTGCCAAAGTGAATGTGTGATGTAATCAAAGCTAAAGGCAGTCCTATTAAATCTTAGTTTTTATTTACAGTATGTGTATTGTTCGGTTGTAATCCCTCATTCGTGCAGGAGTGTTCCATTGTAGAAAAAGATTCAGTTGTAGTCATCTGGACTCTGTTTTAGAAAAAACGAAACGTTTCGACTCTCATCCAAGAGTCATTCTCAATCAGTGAAACAAAGTCTGTGTATGTGTATTGCAATATACTGAAATCGCAATACATATTGAATCGGGCCCTAAGTATCATGATTGTATCCGTATCGTGACAGCCAATCCGTATTTCATCCCTAGTCGGTTCTACGCTCAAATTAAATTTGATTACTGGCCACTCAACCAAAACTACTAATACCAAATCCACATCTACCTGACGTACATATTTGCCCACCCACATTATTTGTTTACCCATCCACATTCCGCAGGCTGCAGTCTAATGATTTGCAACATGAGTCAGAGTTATATGTCAGATAAATCCATATTAAAAGTCAGTATTCACCAGGTGTAGATGATGTGCTTGGTTCGGTCCTCCACAGTTGTAGGTGTACAGCACCAGGTAGCAGTCGCCTCCATAAAAACTGACCGTAAGTCGAAGCATCTACGGGAACTTTATTCACCGCCCTCCCACGCGCCAGATCTGTCAATCAAACAAAATACAACATTGATTCAAAATATGGCTTGGATGGTTCTACAGGTTTCCAAATTAAAAATTCTCATAAATCATCATAAGAATTTGCATCTACATCTCACTGCAAGACCATTGTCATTCGCCAATTAACTGAATTTGCATCAACCATTAATAGCCAGAAACGGGTTAAAATGTTATCTGTCAGTGGTGGCCTTTGGTCATTTAAGTTAAATAGTGCTGGCTAAGAAAGCTTAATTATGCTTATATTGCACTAAAGTCAGTAGACCTTGAAGTTTCTCTGCCCCGATCAGTGACCCAAATATGGTACTGACTCTAACTCGCTGTATACCTGTACTTGGCCTGACCCGTCGTTCCACCATCCCATGCTGGGCCACCATAGTCTTGTTGTCGTGGAGAGCGGAAGCGTCGAATGGGACTTTGAACACTCGCGCGCATTTTCCCGATGGTGAAGGCCTTAGTGGGGCCTGTGGTCTCGTCTTTATCCAGCCAGTTAAAGAAGAAGTCCTTGAAAAGAGTGGTCTCAGCTCCAGCCGGCATGATATTGATCTGCACAGGACAGCAGAAAGAAAATGTGTCAAAAACAGCAAAAGGAGCAACACAAAATAACAAAAAAGAAACATTGAAGGAGAATTTTAAATAAAGTATTGTCCCGCAGTATGTTTCTTCAATGCTGCTGGGGCAACCTATCAAGAGCAGAGGGAGGACCACAGGGCAGCGTTAAGGGGCCTTCTCTCTTCTTAGCTGGAAGGTTACCTAGTGTGCTTCTTTTTGGTTGATGGGGGAAAGCAAGTATATCCAAAGGTATACATTCGAACAAATTATAGACCCTTTAAAATGCTATGTCATCAGAATCGTTTCAAAATTGCAGAATAGAAGGCAAACTGAAGTAGACAAAACACATTTTCAAGATTCACTGGCATCACATGTAAATGCTTATGTTTTTAATGGTCTTTATGACAAAAAATTAAGCTATGAATTGTATAATAATCTGTGGTAAATCCCATTTTCTCCATTGAAATCCCATTTTGTTCACGGATCAATACACTAAATGTCTATACAAATGAATACTGTAGTACACAATTCAAACCCAAAATTCCTCAGGTATATTTTGTTATTAATGAACAACCAGTGATATTATAGTCATTAAAGAGCCAATGTATTCATAATTCAAACTAATGTATGAAGAACACATTTGGTTGCAGCTTTAGAGTACATGGTCCTTACCTCTGCCATGTACATATATATTATATATACTATAAATATATTGAAAATAAGTAGTCAAGTTGACGACTTGGATAACTTGACCATAAGTTATGCTCACAAGTTGGCATTTGGCACACATGTATTTGTATTGGACTTTGTACCTGGGTGTTGCTTGGTACTTGTGCTCTTTGATGAACTGCTGTGCGGCGGACAGAGCTGCTTTACGCTCAGCGGCATTGGCCTTTGGTCCTATGAAGATGCACACAAAACAAGTTATAAATATAAGTGTATCAAAAAGCTATTTACATCAGCTACAGCAAAATACGGGTATAAGGAATATTATATTTTACCAAACAAGTAAAAACTTTGGAAGTAACACTGGACTATCGTTAACATAAACATAAACCTGTGGATGGACCTTTCCAGACAAAGATCTTGCGGTCGCCTCCGTTGTCCACGATGTAGAAGCTCGTTCGGACTGAGCATGTCCTGTTTGAATGGGTTCTTCTCAGCCACTTGAGTCGCCTTCATGGAACCGGCAGCATCAGAGATCTAAAACATAGTATTTTATCTGTGTTAATATGGCAAAAAAAAAAAAAAGACCCCAGACTATGTACTCAATCTTGTTACTTAAGTAAAAATGTACAAAGGTTAAAGTATTTCCCACAGATTTTGAAGATGATGCATGCTGATCTTTGGTCAACAAACAATTCAAATTAATGTATACATTTTTCTCGTCAATTTGATGTGTTTTATGTTTTTGTTTGCTCAAAGCTGGGGCTTGAACTCAAAACCTTTAGGAAGAATGTCAAAAAGAATGTTAGAAAAGTACTTTCTACATTTCAGTCCAATTTAAAAATGTAATGGAGTAGAAAGTACAGATACCTGCTCTCAAATGTAGTGAAGTAAAAGTAAAACGTATAAACACTGTAAACAAACTACTTATGTTAATTACAGATGGTCAATTTATTTTCTTACTTTCACTGATGTGAGAGAATGTTGTAGGTAATATGAGCCTTGGATTGAAATTAGAGGGTGGGTTCATGGGTTACATTTTCTATTTCTCCCTTAAAAAGTACTACGAAATGTTTGCATTGATACAGAATTCCTCAATTGTTCATACAGCCTAAATCATGTTACCATGTAGAGCGACGCCTCAGACTTGGCCTTCTTTGACACATGGTCCACCGTGTCCGTAGTTCCTTCTGGAAGTTCTGGCTTGGGCCCAAGAACCTGTCAACAAACAGCAAAAACATTTTAATTTTCACCTATTTATTTACAGAAGAACTTGCCCAGTTAACTTATCAATAAGGATGTCACAATATCAACAATTTATAGTTTTAATTTGGGGAATACAATGATATTTACAATTGTAGTATCATGCAGTCTTAACACTTATCTTACTATCAAAATGTCAATTAATCTGACTCATTTACTTAACCTTTGATCTTACTGCAACAAAAACATCAACATATATGTATAAATAAAGTATAAAAAGATGGTTTCAAATCTGTAAAGTGCACTGCAAAAAGTGAATATCTATCCTAAATGTATTCAATTTAGAATATTAATGAGGATTTAAATAGTTTTGATGTCAAGACTATTTAGAAAAGGCTGTTAGTAAAACTTTCTTAGATTTTTTGTTCAAACCGCACTTAACTCTACATTCTGTCTTAGTTTAGATCTCCACATAATAGATTGTAAAAAAGCCCAGTTATAGTAATCTCACAGCTCTAGTACGCGGCACTGGCGACGCTTACACTGATGACTTCGTCTGGTTCGTTCCCCTCGTCGATCATCTCCACCTCCGCTCGGCCTCTGCGCTCGTTGTCGCGGATGTCAATGGCCAAAGCTGTTGTCTTCAGTCGCTCAAAACGGTTACTTTCTTCTCCGGACCAGTGGTAGATGTTCTAGTTTGGGAAAATACAAATATGACTTGCAAAATCATAGAGTTCACACAGAGTTCTATTCTATTATAGATCCAGCTCTACAAAAGGTGATACATTTTACAATTATGTCAATGAAATGTTAAAATGTACCTTTGAATGCCATAATGTAGATGTTCATGCATCACAAAAAACAGGTACTGGACTTTAACTTTAACCACCAAACTGTCACTTTTTTCAATGTGTAATCTACGCTTTTTCTTTTTTTTTTGCATTATCAGTGAACAAAATTCACAAACTAGGGATTGCTTTGGTGATATTCTTTCTCCAATTTTGGTATTATCCATATTTACATGTCTCCAAGAGCCGAGCTTAGTCTATAAAAGGACTACACGACACCAGTGGTTCAAATTGTGTTCTATTTTAACCCAAAATAGAACAAAACTATGAATAAAACAAGTCAAGAAATTGCTTTTTTGTTTGAAACATTTTGAGATATGACAATAAAAGCATTACAGTAGAAAAATATGTGAACATCTAAAACATGTCAAGTAGTACCTTCCCCAGGTCGATGATGAAGCAGTCCCCCTTGTTGAAGGAATCCCAAGTAAGGGGGACCTCAGTGGCTCGGATGATACGCCGCCCCTTCACATGCAAACAGCGCTTCACATCGTCTTCATTGGTAACAACATGATTGAAGCCTGAAGCCACCCCTCCTTCCTGGGGATAGAAAAGGAAAAAATAAGGTTTACAGTTATATTTTTTCCATTCCAAAATACCTGCAGCACATTTTTCTACTTGTCCACTCTGCAAATTCATGACTGCACAACTGTAACATTGAACCGTCTGCAGGAAGTCTCAAAATATTTCACCTTTTTCCATTTATTTTACATTGTTGCCGTGTACACAAATATGATCTACTCTATGTCAGTGTAGACCCTCACTCATCCAATTAGGTTCCATAATAAAAGACAATTTTATTCTGTCAACTGGACAAAAGAATGAATATGTTTCGCAACTCATCCAACTTTCTTCAGTTCCTCTGTCTGAAGGGAGTTAGGTTCTCTTTTCAGACACATATAAGGATTCAGGACACTCCCAGAGACATTATTCAATTTCATTTGTCATCTAAAAGAAATCTAGATAAAAGTGTGACTAAAAAAACCTCTAGAGCTGACCTTGTACTTGATGCCTGATCTGAAGTAGCCGCTGAAGGTGACAGACTCCTCGTTCTGAAACTCGGTGAACTGACGAGGCTGCCCCTTCAGATAGTCATCCAGCTGTGTCATCAAGATGGCCGCCGCCCCACGCTCATCCTGGGACGCCTCGCTGCCTGGGGGGCACGGCCACAAATACATATTAACATAGAGATTGGCAACACATTCCCTACAGTGAGGCTACGTGTGGATGCTTTGATAAGAGGAATGAGGGTGAACTTCCTAATTTACATATTTGATTGTACTAGATCATAGGAAAGAAAATAAATGAAATAAAAAATTATAGGAGGAAACAATGGGCAGCCATAAACAATATATTTGGAAAACAGGCCAATCAATCACATGAAAAGAAATAATTTACAGAGAATCTCAGCTGGTTGAATGGTAGACCAATAAGCCTACAATATTTTTTAGTAAAATCCAATAAAAAATTATTACTGAACAAGCAAATCATTTGGTAGATTTGGTTGCTTTCTATCATGAGATACTGCAAGAAAAACTGCACACTGTTGGGTGGTTTGCTATGCTTGTTTACGTCCGGATCAACAACAGCCTGTATTTTAGAATGGTAGTTTCTCACTCTTGTAAGAATAACTGTTTTCAAATTTTGCCAATTAAACTGCCTCTTGTCTTGGATCATGCTAACGTTGTGATGTACACAGATGACATCACTATATACTTCCTTTCTTCATCAGCGGATGATGTGCTGTCCTGCACTTGAATACTGATCTCATGCAGTTAAGTAGGTTTTAAATAAATCCAAACAAAAAGTATTGTGAAGTAAAGGATACAAAACTACTTGATGTTGGTTCACTGAAAGTATACAGCAAGTTTCGGTGTATAAAACATAAATAGACTGCATGACTGAAGGCATTTAAATATAACATTTATTTAGTAAAATATGTCAAATTTTCCAAAATGCCACCATCATACATAGTTTTGACTAAACATATTAATTCCAACACATTTGTGCACACTATTACTGTCCCATACCTGCCCAGGAGTGGACGTTGTAGGACGGGGCAGACGTGGTGAAGAGCACGACGTAGGCGTCTCCGGTGAAGAAGTTCCCGTAGAGCTCCTTGGGGACCGGGTTCAAACTCATCTTCTCCACTCTCCACACCTGCAGGCCAGGCTTCTGCCCTGCACCTTGGAACAACTGGTCTGCCATGACGCTTTGGGCCTGAGGGGCAGGAGCAATTAATACAGCGCCGCCGGGACATAGTAACACTACAATAACACCACAGAGCACACAACTATACCTGCAATGTTTACAGTATGTCAGTGAAACGTTATATAAAACATATATTCCGCGATTGCGGTATAGCCTTTCCATACATATAATTGCCATGAACACAAAAGGAAGAATTATTAAACATGTTTTGATTGTACTTACAGAAAATGTACAATAATGATGAATAATTTCTTTATCTCGCAAAGCTTAGCCATCTGTCTCCTCATCTGTCTCCACATGACGTAATATGTTCAAATACATTCAATTTACTAATAATAACAGTCATTCTGATTAAAATATATAATATATATATATATATATATATATATATATTTTCTTACATGTGATATACAAATAGTTTATGTATTGATTTTGTGTTCGGTTCGTACAATCTAATCAGAAAGTAGAACACTAAATCCTGGTTAAAACCTACTGCATGTGTCCCTCGCTGATCTGAAAGGTAAAACCCAGAACTGCAGTCATTTATGTGCCATCAGTGCTAGTGCAGCCTCTGCAGCTCAGTGAGGGATTTCTGGAGAAACACTTTTATGTATCTATGTAACAGGTTCAGTTGTGAGTCTTTTATAAACCAATAAGAGCAGGTTCCTCTGCCTTTGTAATGTGATGTCAACTTTGGGTTTAAAATACAACTATTCCTACAAGTTGTTTCAGTTTATAATTGAAAATAGTGTCCCCAAATGATCTTGATTTTAAAAAAATCTCAGAAATTATTTTGTGCACAAAATTAAAAACAATCTTATCTTGTGCACACAAGCTAATTGACAAGCCAGTATTTGCTTTAAAAGCAAATTGACAAAGGAATTAGAACTGCTCTCATGTGTTTTATGCAGCAGAACCTGAAGTGCAGGAGTGTTGTTCTACTGGTTACATCATAAAAGCCTCTGGGAGTGTCCTGAAACTATAAGGTCTAAGAGTGAGTATGTGTGGCCTTAAGGGATGTACCACATTGACAGACAAGTAAACAAACTCAGACTAGAACGCAACTGAAAAGAAATGTTTTTCTTTAACTAGGCTTGACTTGTTGTTAAAACTAGTGAATTTGTATTGTGAATATAAAAGTTTCAAAGATTAAAACTGCCAAAGAATTATTTGAAAGTTAAATAAAAAGTTTTGGTTGCGGTCCAGGAAACTCCCAGCCACACCCAAAACAATAACATTTTAGGCACAAATCAATCCACCCATTATAAGAAGTCTCGTGTGCGTGCAGGTGAATTTAGGTCGTTTTCCATTCACACAAAATTATATTCAACATTTAATGAGGACTTTTTGCATCTCCTACTATTTTTCTAAAATCATAATTGAATAAAAGCTGAAGCTGGAATGTTACTTTGAAAAAATACAAAGTCTTTGTAAATTACTTTCCATCAAGAATATTGAGAAAAGAAGTATAGGGCTGCAAGATATATCGCATTCAAATCTCAAATTGAATGTTCACAAGTAGTAAATTATTGAGACCCTTTGAAAACAATGAATCGTTTAACTCTGTAAGTCATAAAATATACAAATATGTTCTGAAACGTATCGGGTACTTGTGATACTTGTGTTAGTTTAGCAGTTCATATTTCTTCTCTCTCCTACTCCTTTCCATGTTTAAAATGTGAACCTTTTTACAGAATTAAAACATAAAACGCAAATATAACTGCAATCGCAATTGTCGCTATTATGACAAAATCGTTATTTTAATTGGAAAACCTCAAATTAGTAATTTATTTTACTTTGCATAAAGCACTTTAGTGACATTCTAGGTTAGGCATTACCATAAAAAGTAGATTTTTTAAAAAAGCTAAGTATCGTGACGTGTCTGGTCAAATGGATACAAAGAGCAAGAACAAATTAAAAAAAACTATAGACAGGCAGATCTTAAATTTGTCCCGGAATACTATAAAACACAAAGAAAGACGGACTTGTAAATCAATTTTTTTTTGCAAAAGTTTTGACAATCACTGAGTACAGAAAATAAAACTTAAAGTACATCCAGGCAAACGTGTACTAAAAGTGTATTGATTGTCGTCCTTACCTGTAGAGGACTGTTACAGATGCTGGGGGAGAAAGGAGACAGCTGCTGCTCTTCCACTGTCCGCACAGAGCTGCCCGGGACACCTCCGCTTTATACCCTGCAAACACATCCGCATGAGCGCAGGAGGACTGCCCTGTCCCGCCCCACCCGAATTCTCTGCTGTTACTCACCCAAGGCACACACACACACGCACACTTCCTGGATCAAATCAAGCCTCCTAGAAAAGTATTGTGTGCAGCTGCAGGGCGTTATCTACAAAGCTTTAATTTTAAAACATGGCATGAAATCAGAATGGTCTCCCTGGTTACTTCAGGACATGTGTACACTTTTAGGTTGAATAGATAAAAAATGAAATCCTTTTGGAAAAGTATTGGAAAGGGGAAATTAGCTGCGTTAGAAAGTAACAAATATGAATGTAAAAGCACTGTACTTAAAGCTGGTGGGCCTGACTTTTTTTGTTAACGAGATCATTTAATCTTTTTCCCCAAAGAGTGTATTGTAAAAGCAGCACTTTGTGACAAAGTGAGACCACTGGGCATTGTCTGCAGCAAAAAAAAAAAGTATTTTATTTCTTGTCCACCAGGAAGTAAGAGCTGAATGAAGCGCTCTGACTGGCTAAGTATGGGTGGTCCTCCCCAGTTTCACTTCCACGTCTGAAAAAGGTGTTCCAAAGCTGTACAGTTTCAGCCTCCTGAAAATGAATGAAAGCTAGGGACAAGAGGGAGATTTAAATACCTACTTTCTCCTTTGAAGGTTTGAAAATCAGGTTCTACAGCTTTATTATTTCTTTTTAGGTGTACAAGTATGTACATTAGAGAGAGAGAGAGAGAGAGAGAGAGAGCGAGAGAGAGCGAGAGAGAGAGAGAGCGAGAGAGAGCGAGAGAGAGCGAGAGAGAACGAGAAGAGAGAGAGAGAGGAGATGATGAAGGAATGAGAGCGAGAGGAGAGAGCGAGACCTGAGAGCGAGAGAGAAGAAGAGACTGAATAGACGAGAAGCGATCGAGAGAGAGAGAGAAGAGAGAGAGAACGAGAGACCTCCGCAGAGAGAGAGAAGAGAGAGAGAGAGAGAGAGAGAGAGAGAGAGAGAGAGAGAGAGAGAGAGAGAGAGAGAGAGAGAGAGAGAGAGAGAGAGAGAGAGAGAGAGAGAGAGAGAGAGAGAGAGTGAGAGAGAGTGAGAGAGAGAGAGAGAGCTAATATCAGCCAATCAATCACATGTTATATGGGAGATAAGTCTGTTATCTTAAGTTCGGGAGCAGGACCACACCCCTTTTCACGCCCCTTCCTGCAGCTACACTATTTAAGCCTCCAGTTAACACCCACTTGTGTTCGTGACTTCATGCCCCTCGCTCCCAACCACTTTTAATTATTCTAATTATTCCAATTTATCTTCTAGATGGGGGGGAGCCTACAGCCCTCATCGCCAGAAGCCCCAAAACGGCATTCATTTCTATACCTTCGTGGTGTTTGTTTCTCGTTTGTCAATAAACATTTTGCATTGTAGCTGGGGTTGTGGTCCTTGCTAGTGAAATATATATATATTTGAGCAATCAGCCCAATTATTTATCTTGATCACCACATTTGATGCTTTAATACAGTAGTTCCCGAAATCTGTATGATAAACTTAGACTTTTTTTGTACTTTAAAAGTACATTTTTCAACTAGTAATTCAATACTTTTACTGAAGTTTATTTTCCCCCCTCTGTATTTGTACTTTTATTTAAAGAGTAACTAAACAACAAAGCTACATCTTTTTAAATGATTAAAATGAGTCGAAAATAGATATACATACACATCCCCGGCCTTATTTTGTCATTTTAGTGCATATTTGTTAACAAAGTTACTTTTGGGTCCAAAGCTGTGCCTGCAATGTCCTCTTTGGATTCAACTGTGGCCTCGACATTCGAATTTTGCGGTTGGAACTGCAGCCTCTGCTGAATCATAAGCTTGGTCACTGCGTCACGACTGACCCCCCTGTGAGCCCCGCCCCTGTGTCTGACGGGTCATATGTTCTCAAATTATTAACTAGGGCTCCTCAATATATTGTAATTAAATCATAATTGCGCTAATTATCAAATTGCAAAGGTTGCAATAGTGTATAATATTTAGATAATAGAATGTCTTCTGCAAAGAACAAAAATCTTGTTGTAACTAGAGTTTAGACTTCTACAAACATGTTATGGGATTCTTGTAATAGGTTATTAATTCATATTTCAGTCTTCTCTCAAATGTTGTTTACAACATAAATACATTTACCACTCGGAGTTTACCACATAAATAACTCCTGCATAAAACAAAACATAAATTTGATGTTGTAGATGCTATAATAACCACCTCTAGTAGAAACATGTCTGTACCTTACATGAATCATATACAGTACTTATCCAATGTCAGTTTTCAATACATTTACCGACATTAGTTTGACATGGGATGATTTATTGCATGATCTTCTCGCTGCTTGCCTGTTATGGAGTGTGTGGTTCAGGGGCCGTTCTTGTGGCAACTTTGGCACCAAAAGGAGGTCCCAAATTCTTCCTGCCACCTCCAGTGAGATCTGCCTCATCACTCCCACGACCGGGCTGCATCAGCACATTCTGTCCCTTTGTGTCGTGGATCACTTCAGCCTGACAACACAGCACCGCAAAAACACTCAAAGTAAGAGGTGCTTTGAACCTAACTTGTCAGAGGAACAAAACTACTTCATTTTCTGGAGAATAGTAAGTTGAAACATTCTTCATGGAGATAAGTTTAATGCCATACTGTGGAATATTTAACCCGGCTCACCCCAGATTGGTCTGTGTCTCACTCTGAATGGAGTTCTTCACAGAATCAGTCCAGGAAGGCTCTCGCCAAAAGCCGTTGGGATGTTAAAAAAACCTCACGCTGATTGAACAACACCTCACAACAGAGGAGGAAGCAGAATAAATGTGAGAATTCACCTTACACTCATGCTGGCAAGATTGTGGAATATTATAGTACGAGTCAGGTTTGTAGAGATACAATCCTGCTCACAGTTTTTTTCACAGGTGAGCAATGGAGTAGATTGTCTTCAGGTAAGAGTAATAATATTACTCATATAAAATATAGCATATAATGTGATGAAGAACTAAACAGTTTTTTTTACAAGTGAAGGCACATTGACCTGCCTCTGAATTTTCCAAATATAATCATACAATTAGATTTAAATGGTAAGTAAATTAAATATGATGTACATGATTTGTTTTCATGTCATAAAAACAATCTGTTTTGCTTTAGTACAGAAATATTATAAAAATCAGTTCTTAAGGTCAAAATGGGACCGCAGTGTAAGTGCGCACTTAGCATGCTTGTTGTTGTTAGCTTTAAATGCAAAACTCTGCTCTGGCCTCTGAAAGCTTCTTATAAACTCATTTTGGTGAATAATTAAGATGCACAGAATTAATTTATTAAGTGAGCCAAACGTGTGGACTGCTGCAAAGAGTTCAAAATTAGTTTGCACATTTAAAAAAAAGCCAAACTGAGTTACAGCATCTTTTATGTAAAATTGATTATAACAACCAGTCTGGCCTGCTCTGACTTGATTAGGGTGTTTGCTCTCCTTTTCACACGTTGCATAACATTGCAATTTTAGTTTTAAATTTGCAGGTGTGAAGCATTTCTTATTTGGCACAAACCTCCGGCACAAGTTGGGTCTTGTTTAAAAGGCTGGCTCGCTGTCTTCATTCGCATGTAAGAAAAGACACAAGGGAACCAATTTCCTGTCACAGCACCTGATCAATACTTTGATCAACAACAGTTCATATCAAAGTATATATTTTTAATAAAAAGTCAAATATATTAACAAAATATTTATTTGGTCCTAGATTTATGACAAATGTTATTTTGTTGAAAACCAGCCCAGGACAAAAATAAGCAACTAGTTCAACGTCAAGTGCTAATGAGATGTGCATATTCTTAGTAGCATATTTCATTCATTCATTTCATAGCATATGTCATTATTAGGTCTATTGTGGTGAAACAGGCATGAAACAGGCATCATCTGAATCAGGAAGCTGGAAGACACAAGGGCCAATCAGTTTGCAGGCTTTAACGCAGTCAACCGATGATTAAAGAGGTCTTCCACAGTAAAAATCCTAATGCACAAAGATAAAAAGGGGTGGTTCATTTGCCATCTATTTCAGTTAGGCAGGAGGACACTTGCCTACGATTGGAAGGAACTGACAATGAAGAAACCGACTTCAGAGGCAAGTCAGGGCAAGGCTTTGGGAAACAGCCAGAGGGTCGAGTACACAATCAAGCCTACACACAGATCTGGCTAAAGGAGGCGCTTGAAGCCTGGAGCTGTAACAGATTGTGTCAAATGTTTGGAACTGCAAATACCACCACACAGAGGAGCAACAAAATAATTATTTGGTCAGAACTTTATGACTAAATGTATTTTGTGCACCCGATCTCATGCTTTTCACCTCTTGTGGTATTTGTGTATTGTCCCAGCCCTTTGCAAAATATTAGCATTTGCAGACGGGCAGAAAAGTGGCTTCCAGACTACCATTATGCCACAATCATACATAAAGGTGAACACTACAGTAACATGAAGCATAAATTCCCTGCTAACATCCGGGCCAATGTGAACACTTCCTACCAAAGCAGCATGCTGTTCCAAAATGGCATTTCAGAAGTAGCCAACAACAAGCTAACTTTACACAGCAAACAAACAGCAGTAAATCAATACTAGAACACCAGTCGAGGACAGTCCATTGTGTGTGTGTGTGTGTGTGTGTGTGTGTGGCAAATACAACACAATAAAAAGATGAACAAATAGTGTTGTAACAGATTCCTGTGGTCCTCATGTAGGAGGTGGTGTATTTGTAAAGACATTTCTAAATTCAACTTGTCGCTCAAACATCTAGGCTATTTGGAAACCTGTTTAGATGTAGTTTGTTTTTGCAACAGATTGGAAAAAAGGCAATTGATAATCCCCCAAAAATAAATATAAATTTGAAAAAAGTTAATTGTGTCTAAAGAAATTCATTCATAAATAATCAGAATAAATACCTATATAACCGCAAAGTGATGTACTTTAGTCTATGAGTCAGAATGTGACAGGCTCCTGTTTTTCTAATTATGACTTAGTTTGGTGGGATGGAACCTGTGGTAAATATCTATCATGGTTTTCTATCTATGAAGTTGCAATTTGTGAGGACATTTTGAAACATTAGAGTTTAAAATGACAGGAAGTAGAGCTGAGTACTAAAACGGAATCCCTGTGTGACGTCATCAATATGCAACGTACCTATATTCTCCTGTACCTATGTTCCCCCCTTTCTATGAACGGGGGCACTACGCTAATACTAGCATAGGCTACTGGTTCAGGTTCCATGTCCCCAACAGTTGTGCGTAAATGTATGGTTTTACAGCATAAAATATAGCAGCATATAATCCTAAACCAAACCCTAACCCTAACCTGGGTCTCGGGAACATAGGGCTGACCCCGCAACGTGGCTAAACAAGTTTTTCGGCAAATACATACTAGATAATTGATAGAACACCTATTCGACCACTTGTAGCTCATGATTATCGCCTAAAGTTTTATGGGTCATAGAACACAAGATGAAATGGACTGGGCGGAAGCAATACAGCCAAAAAGTAATATTCAGCAGTCTCCATGAACTCAACATTCACCTCAATTCACAAAATGTCATGGCATTATTGTTGGGATACAGTATAAAGGCAAAATATGAAAGAGTTCATTTCCTCAGTGCCACTGTAAACTTGAATTTAAACATGAAATCTGCTGCAGGATGAAACCCCAACCTTTCTGTAGCCTCTGCTGGACCAGGGAAAAGCTCTGGGCTATGAGGACCTTAGACCGGGGTGAAGAGAAGGCTGCTGCTCATGGGACTGAGACAAGAAAAAACAAAACAACAATCATTTTCTTTATACATACAATTGCCTTTATTGATTAATGATTGATTGTCTAACTTTTTGTTGATAAAATAAAAAAATGTGTGAAGCCCTGAAATTTTGGGCCCTACAACATTTATTTTTTATTGAATATATGATTACATCTTGATATTATATGATTTAGAGAATAAAAATGGTGATCATTGAAAATAAAACAAGTCACTCCCTCAGTTTATGGCATAGACTTGGTTATGAGTTGCTTTCAGCATAACACTGAGAAGTAGAAGTAAAATGTGCAGCTGGGGAACAGATAGGTTAGACCAAGTCGTGTCAATCAGTTTTTTACATTTAGCACATTGAGCATGCTCCTTGTTGAAGCTGTGTCCAGATTTAAGTTATGCTCTCTTCCCAAGCATTGCAGTTGTTTGTGTCACAAGTAATTAACAAAATATTATGTTAGTAGCTGTAATTTCACAGCAATGCATTGCATTAAAATATATTACAGAAAATAAGCATTAGTTACTAAGTTACCAACACAGGTAATGGGTGATGTCACATGACCTTGTTTGGTTAGAGATTCGGTTAAACTCAATACTGCCTCTATAATCTTTTGAGATGAATGAATTTTCAGTTCAGTTATTTTCTTCAAAGTTAAAATATGGTCCACTTTAAATCAAAGTCGGCACTCTGGCCAGAGAGCAAGAACATCCTGGGCTCGACTCTGGATAACATGGAGCCTCTCTGCTCCGGGCTCTAACACCAAAAACATGTTGAATATAGGGTCCACTCTGGGGCCAGACCTCCCCTGTTTGTGTTTGCCCTGACTCATCCCCTGTACGTTAGCTTGATAAACATTCTCATGGTATGGATACAAATCAAATAAAAGTAATTAAATTAAAAGTAATCTGAAAAAAAAATTCAGAATCAGAAAGGGTTTATTGCCATTGTCAATGAACAAAATTCACAAACATAGGAACTTGTCTCGGCCTTAAGGAGCAACATAAAACACTGATCAATAATTACAAATAACAATTACATTCCTATTTGGGTGAGAATAACTAAATACATCTTGTTAAGGGACTGGATACTTGTACAGTGTATTGATTATTATGCAAGCATACTGTTTACATGTGTCCCAGAACCTACAGTCAAAATATGGCTGTCGGGCTGGATGCCAGTTACTATGAGAAAGTCCACTCTAGTGTCTCTGTATGTTGTTTGCACCTTACATGCCTTTCCTCTCTGTGGGTTTTATTGGGCCAGTCATATGAGTAACTGTGGAAGAGTCTGGATAAGCCTGGCTTCTTTGGTGAATCTGTGGGGGAAATGCCACAGTAGTTTTATTTATTGCAGATGTTTTTGATGCAGATATCTAAATTCCAATAAAGTCCAGAGGAATACAGAGGGCTCGCATCAAACGGCACAATGAAACACGGGGAAGAATCGCAGCCAAAGAAAAGAGAATCAGATTTAGAGCAGATGAATCTGAAGGAAATTTTATCCCACAATCCACAAATTTGCACACTATGTCCAGAGTATTTTCTTTAGACTGCGAGTGAACTCAATTTTCCAGTAGTTTAGTTTTATTTTGGGCCTTTTGTGATCATTATGAAGAGAAACTATTTTATTATTGACATCTCCTATGTTATTATGGGAAATCTCCTATTCACTACCAACTAAATAACCATTTCATCTACACATTGTTAACTATGGAGGCCCCTGAGAGCCACATTAAATGGAAAAATAATAAATGGAACAAATATATCTTTTAAAACAGACTTTATTAAATGGATTTGTATTGTCCTGTCTAGGGGGCAGACACGCACAGAAGAAAACTATGATTATACAAGGTACAAAAAAGCATTTTACAATAAGTTTAACTTTTTTTTAATATACTGAATTACAATATGTTATTCAAATCTGCCAAACAATAAACATCTATTCTACATAAACTAAAATTACACTCTTAAATACATTTCCACTATCAGAATATTTATTCACATGTTTTCATGCACATGTGCAAGCTTGTTACTTGTTACTAATTTAACTTGAAATAATACTCTATTTACTTGGTCTGCACATTTATTCTTTTTACATGTTAACAAAGCTTCTTCAACAGTCAGTCAGTTTACAATAACGTGTGGTCTACCTTAACAAACCCACTTTGAAGTTGGGGACCAACAATCCAAATAATACACAGTTCTCCTGTATGTATGTTTATATGTGTTTTACATTATATTACAGGAATTTAGAGGAACAATAAAGAGACGACAGGTGGTGATCTTCAGTCAGGGGCATGCTGGGACCCCTATTTCAGCCAAGGAAATGTAGGTCGTGGACCGACTCACTTTCAGAAAGAAAGTTTGTGGCTTATTATTTTTATCAATGGTCCCTTCTCCTTCACTTGCATTTTCAGTCATTGTGAATCCAAGTAAAAACCAGTCTCACCTCTAGCAGACACACATACCTCAGAAAGAATGAGCTGCTATTAGTTCTGTAGCTTTAGTTCTGCTTTAGCTCTTACAGATGAATACAATCTTTTCTCTGAGCCACTGCTACACTGCCAACCACAAAATACAGACGTTTTATTCACAATATTTATATTTTAATGTTAACATTTAGATGGGGCTGCTGTTATCATGTCTTTGTCCATAACTTACTTGGTTTTACAGCACATGTCCCAAATGCCTCTTTGGTTCAGTCTATCGGCTCCAAGGTTGTGCCTTATACTTTGTGAAACACCCCTAAGATCAGATAAATGATAAAGCACTGTATAAACACACTGTAATAATAATAAATTATGTGGAAAAAGCCTTATTGTTATATCCATGAGCAGATCTGGTAACTGTAAACACTTGCGCTATCCTCTCGCCCACTTTCAACGTGTGGCCAATCATACAAAAATAACCAATGACACAGTGAGGAAAGAGAACCTGCAACCAGCCAGAGCAGCCAATCAGTGCTCAGAAAAAGGCATAGCGCAGAGGGCTGTCAGTGCTGGGGCCCTGGATAGTGCGCAAACCACAGCAGCCACTGGCCCAAAAGTCGTGCGGCCCACCGGGTAAGGTCCTGAGTTATTAACTTATTCGTTTTTTCTCAAATCAAACTTTCCAATCACCTACAAAATTTAACATAATATGAATACATATTAACGTGTGTCACAAGAACCCTAAGAACACAAAAAACAGTGTGGTTGTAATATTATACCAAGATGGCCTCCAAGTCAAATCAATGGCATGTGTCGGACGAAAACAAAACAGAAGCAGAAGAAAGTGGACATGACGAGACTAGCGATACACGTAAATTGTGTTTTATGTAATTTCACACATTTTCACACATCATTCAATATGAAGTGTAAATGAACGATTACACAGTTAACACAAGCTAACACACGCTAACGTTTAGCTACACAAAAAGAGGCATTCAGAACGCTATTCCATGATTTCACGGCTCATGCCTTCTGCAAATAAACCATTATTTTCTCCGTCCAAAATATTATAAGAGACAAATTGTTTTAATGTATTGTGTTTTCCTCAGGTTAAGTTAAAGACAGACCAAGGAAAACTAGAGAAATAATGGGGAAAGAAAGTTATGTTTTTATTATGTGCAATCAAAAGCAATTATCAATACTTAAAATATAATCTGGTGCAATGGGTGAGATCTTACAGATATAAATGTAAGCGGATTTAAAAGTGACAGTCGTGTACTCACATGGACAGCTGAGAATAAATTTGAGGTTGTATTACCAATGTAATAATAAAGTGTGCTGTGTTTAAACATTTTCTATATTAATATCATGGATTTACTTCCATGGATTATGTACAAAGATTTAGCAAACATGCCAATTATGTTCTAACTTCTAAGATTTACACTTATGCAACAGTAAACAACTTATGGAACTAGCTATAAAAAAGAGGAACTGCTGCGTTACGGACCGAAATGTAAATCTGTCAACAACATATTCCAGTTTTTCTCAGCTGTCCAGAGCAGAGCTGACCATCCTGACCAGTGAGTTTGGTCTCTTCTTCCTGTCTGTGCTGCCCAGAGCAGAACTGACCGTACTGACCAGTGAGTTTGGTCTCTTCCTCCTGTCTGTGCTGCCCAGAGCAGAACTGACCGTACTGACCAGTGAGTTTGGTCTCTTCCTCCTGTCTGTGCTGCCCAGAGCAGAACTGACCGTACTGACCAGTGAGTTTGGTCTCTTCCTCCTGTCTGTGCTGCCAGAGCAGAACTGACCGTACTGACCAGTGAGTTTGGTCTCTTCCTCCTGTCTGTGCTGCCCAGAGCAGAACTGACCGTACTGACCAGTGTGATTTGGTCTCTTCCTCCTGTCTGTGCTGCCCAGAGCAGAACTGACCGTACTGACCAGTGAGTTTGATCTTCTCCTGCTCTGTGTAGCAGAACTGACCGTACTGACCAGTGAGTTTGGTCTCTTCCTCCTGTCTGTGCTGCCCAGAGCAGAACTGACCGTACTGACCAGTGAGTTTGGTCTCTTCCTCCTGTCTGTGCTACCCAGAGCAGAACTGACCGTACTGACCAGTGAGTTTGGTCTCTTCCTCCTGTCTGTGCTGCCCAGAGCCCTGCAGATCACAGCAGACACAGAGTCATCAGGTGTTTTAAGTAAACACCTGACTACTCCAAAGCAAAAGATATGTTGATAACAACTTGTGCATCGAATAAAAGTAAAAAGTGTGTATAGTCAGTACTTTGAAATTATAAAATGGCTATGTTAGTTTTGTTATGACCAAAAAACTAAATAAAAAAACTAAATTGTTCTACAAAAGGGACAAACATTTGAAGTGGTATGTTATATGTCGCTGATTGCTACCCTACAGCCGCCAATCGCCACCGCTCCAAGGCCCCGGACTACCAGCTGGGTCAGAAGGTTTGGCTCTCCACATGTGATCATCTCCTCAGGGTAGAATCCAAGAAACTGGCTCCTCGTTTCATCCGTCCGTTTGAGATCCAGGAGATCGTCAACCCGGTAGCGGTGATGCTCAAACTCCCCAGATCCATGCGGGTTCCATCCCATCCATCCCACGTTTCATGTCGCAAGGTTAAACCGGCCTGAGAGAGCGCCCTGGTCCCTGCCCCGCCGCCTCCGGCATGTCTTTGCCTCATTGAGGGAGGTCCCCCCGACACTGTCCGTCGCCTCCTGCAGTCTAGTGGCGTGGGAGTGGATTCCAGTACTTTGTGGATTGGGAGGGGTACGGCCCAGAGAAAATGTCCTGCATTCCTGGGAGGGACATTGTGGACTGCAGCCTCATCAGGGACTTCCATCGACGCGACCTCACCCAGACATAAGAACCAGGCCACCTCCACAGCCACGCTCTCCATCGGCTTTTTCCTGCAGGAAAATTGTCCCGGGTTGTTGGTGTTTGTCATCTCGCCAATAAAGACTCGTTTTGCATTGAAACTTCTCAAGTCTGGATTTCGGTTATTCTTCACAAAGAGTTTTCTTCTTCAATTGGCGAGCTAGCCAGGAGGTCCACTGTCCACTGGGAGGAATGTGCAAATGAACCACACCGGGGCCCAAAAGTTTAAAGGTAAGCAGACCTTGTTTTTTTTCTGCTAAATTGATGGTGTTGGTGAAAGCGCGCGGACCTCCCTGGACTTCTTGCAATAATTCAACCTCAGAACCTAATCCAAATGAACGACTAAAAGGAATAACCACAATTTGAACAAAATGTTCTAAAAAGAGAATTTGTGACGTTTCAATGCAAAAAACAAGACAAAAACCATGGTGTATGATTGAAGAGTGGATTTTAAAGGTGTATTACATGATTTGATGTGTGTCTCGCTCACTTTTTAGTATCTGGCAACTGAGTTGTACAAAGTAGCGGATGATAAGTGAAAAGCAGAATTGTTGAATGGAGAATTTTTTTTAAAACCGCGAGCGCGTGATCACAAAGTGCAAACAAAAGGTGAAAAGCACAGATTTATACCTAAACCCATGTAGTGAAAAAAGGCCAAAATCTGACAGATGGCAGAGGAGGCTCCAGTTGACTGCGCTTTTGACGGAGAGCGCGCAAAGTCTGTTTTAGGTCTGTTTGTCAGAAAAGCGCAAATCACAAGAGGTGATAAAAGAGTGCATAAAAGTAGTCGCCAGAGTGAGCGACGTGAGTAGATGAGAGGCTCAGAGAGGGCGCCGTCTACGCTATCACACAGGCCACGAATTAAAATGAGTAATTGGTAATCAGGGGGGCCGATCTGCGGTGCAAAAGCAGACCCACTTTGCTTTTGCCGGTGAATCTGCGTTTGGATCTTACAACACTTTTATCCTCTGATAAATCATTAGGACTTCTCTTGACGAAGAGGGGGTGATTTGCGAAAAGCCACTTGAACCCACGTTAAGCTATCTATTGCAGAAGCACGCGAGGGCGGAAAGGGGGCATTTTGAGTTGGCTTTAAGTCAATGGCCCTTGACGATGGGAAGGGTGACCCAAAACGTGAAAGAAACTGTGTGAAAGAAACTGTGTGGTTGAGGTTGTTTGTGAGACAACGAAAAATATAAAAATTGAAAAAGGAGTAAAGTTATCTTTTGTCCGTGCTGGCTTTGGCTTCAATATTTTCTTTTTTCTTTCCCCGCTATGCATGTGTGCGTTACCCCATCCTGATGTGTGATCCTAGTGTTTCTTTGTGTTAGAAAAGGAGTGAAGTAGAGGAAGGAGTGTGAGCTAAAACACTACTGCCTAAAACACACGAACAAGCTCTTTATTTATATTAACCCGAACTTTAGCAGTTTTTGTCCAGACTTCCTATTCTCCTGGGTCACTGGATACATTGCAATCCTGGTCGGCGCAGGGATAGTCATCACTCGTCTTCATAGTCCAGAGCAGTTCCGTCTTGACCTCAGCCATCACTCCTCTCGTGGGTAAGGCGCTGCAAAATTCACTCCAAGGTTTTTCTCTACTTTCTCAAGACTAATAAACTATTCCTCTCCAGGTGCCAGAGTGATCACTTTGGAGAGGGCCTAGCCACTCATTCTGGGATCTAATATCGGTGCAACAACTAAAGCCATCTTCGCGGCTATGTCGAGTCCTGGAGAAACAGTGGCTAACTCATTACAAGTAAAAAATGCTTATGTTTTAGGCAATATTCAGAGGCTAAAGAAGCACTCAATTATGCTCTGGATTTTGTTTTGTTACTTCAAAATTTTACTACCTATGAGTATTCCAAAATATTACCCAGAATCAGAAAAGGTTTATTGCCATTGTCCATGAACACAATTCATAAATATAGGAACTTGCTTTGGTGAGTCGGTGCAACAATGAACAATAATAAAAGCAAGATATCTAATAAGGCATGCATTAAAGAAAAACACATTCAATTTATGTACAATATGTACAAAAAATGTTGTTGAATTATCACTACAGGAATTACTACCCTCACGTTTACTTGTGCATCTAGAGCTGTCAATGCTTCTAATTGTGTTGTAAACTGTTATTGCTGGTAGACGTATAAGGCAAATTATCAAGTAAATATGTGACTGATCAAAAATACTACTACAATTGCTACCACTTTCTTAACAACAGATAGACAACTATTACTTTTTTGCGGATCTGGAATCAAGGCAAGGCAAGGCAAGGCAAGTTTATTTGTAGAGCACAATTCGTACACAAGGCAATTCAAAGTGCTTCACACAACAGGGAAAAAATGCATTAAAATCACAAAGACATGGCAGAAATCACAAAACATCTTTAGTTCAAGACATAAAAGAGAAGAGTGCAAAGAAAAGCATTTCAGTCATATGCACAGCCAAAACAAAACAGTTTTTAGTTTAGATTTGAACATTGCCAGAGTAGCGGCCTGTCTCACATCCTCAGGAAGACTGTTCCAGATTTTAGCTGCATAAAACTGAAACGCACATTCCCCATGTTTAGTCCTGACTCTGGGCACCAGCAGGAGGCCGGTCCCTGAGGTCCTCAGAGTCCAAGATGGTTCATATGGCACTAACATGTCCGAGATGTACTTTGGTGCTAGGCCATGGAGAGACTTGTATACAAGCAGAGCTGCTTTGAAGTCTATTCTCTGAGCCACAGGGAGCCAGTGCAGAGACCTGAGCACAGGACTAATGTGATCGTACTTCCTGGTTCTAGTCAGGACCCGAGCAGCAGCGTTCTGGATGTACTGCAGCTGTTTTACAGCTCGTTTGGAGAGGCCAGTGAGCAGGCCGTTACAGTATTCTAATCTACTAGAGACAAACGCATGGATAAGTCTCTCCAGGTCTGGTTTAGACACTATACTTTTGATTTTGGCAATGTTTTTTAGATGGTAAAAAAGCTGCTGATGTGATTTGATCTGACGTGGCTGTTAAAATTCAAATCTGAGTCCCATTATTACCCCCAGATTTCTAACTTAATGTGTAGGTTTTAGAGCGAGACTCTGGAGGTGACAGTTAACAATTTCTCTTTGTTTCTGTGGGCCAAAGACGATGATTTCAGTCTTGTCAGAGTTCAGCTGGAGAAAGTTGTTTTCAGACAATAAAGGGCCAGTCCTCTGTCACCTAAGTGACCATACGTTTCTCTGACCGGTGGATTAATCTTTGGACATCTTTGTAAAGTATTGTCAAATCGTGTGGTCTGTTTCTACCAAAACATCTAATGTATTGTGCACGGTTAGACCTCTCGCCTCCCAAGAAGGCAATCATGGGTTTGATTCCTGGGTCAGACCAACATCACATGATGTCTGTGTGTGGAGTCTGCATGTCCTCACTGTGTATTCCGGGTTCTCCATTGTCGAAAAGACATTTTAGGAAAGTTAGGTAAAATTGGCAACTATAAATTGAAACCTAGTAACATTCTCTGTGTTAATCCTGTGACGAGGTTATACCCTGCCTAAGGCCCAAAGTTACTGGGATAGGCTCAGTCACCCTAATGGGATTGAGCGGTAGAAAATGAATGAACTACTAATATATTTCTGCTTTTCTCTGGTTACAGGAGACGTGGGATCTAGTAAAGTGCATCATTTTAGTTTTTGATGAGTTAAGGACTAGTTTGAAATGTATTAATGAAATCGCATTTTGTCATTTAGAAAAAGCTTCTTGTGCAGTGTGTGTACAACAGAAATCAAGAAGTGTTATGTTTCACCCACAAAGTTACATGAATGCAATAGTGTAGTTCAGGGGTCTCCCGCGGCCCAGTTTCCGATAATTAAAAAGAGGCATCCGCAGCACTCTGTGCTACTTTGCTGCAGCTCCGCCGCTGGTCTTGGTGGGCCAGAGAGCCCCGGTTCCTCTGAAACACTGCTCTGTCAAAGCACAAACGTGTGATGCTGCAGACACAGTAAATAAGAGCTTCATTGATGATGTGGTGTAAATGTAACATGCGTAAGGACCGTGTGCTCCGCATGTTTGGAAGTCTGTTCGTTAACGAGGAACATTACGCGCCGTGGCACCGGAGGAATGCATGTTTTCCAGGCTTCATCGTTGGATTGAAAGGTCTGCGTGAGTGCAAGGTACTTCAGAGCGCTGTGCGTGCTGTGCTGATTGCTTCAAGGGTCGGGTTAAGCAAGGTGGACCTCGGTCTCGTCCCGGGACATGTTCACTTTTGCTTTAGGCGAGTCTAAATTCATAAACTAATTTCACCGTGAATATGTGTCGGATTGTGATAAAACACACACCATTTTACAGCTTAACATGACTATGGAGGCGAAGGGAAGATACAAATACATTATTTCTCAGGCGCAGATCCGTTTTCCCAATGTCCATTTCATTACGTTGCATATATTTCAATGCTCAGTCAGGGCTATTTTTAATAGACTGCTGCAGGTCAGAGAACTCTAAAAACCTGCATGATACTTTGCATGTGGCCTAGTGACAGCTGCGTTTGTTCTTCTGATCTAGATGCAAAGTGAGCTTTTTTTGGCAGCTACTGTTTTTAATATCATTTGAACCAAATGTTCTAATATTTATTTTAAAATAGTCCTGTTTTACTACTGTTTTACTCTTGCTTTATAGTTTATCCATGTTTTTCTGGGTTAAACCTGGTCTTGTCCCAGTTCTGCGTTGCAATAGTTGAGTCAGGTTTCTGGTAAACACTGGGTTTTTAGCCCTTCGAAAAATTTGGCACCCTGGAAAATATAATTGGAGACCCCTGGTGTAGTCAGGAGTAGTAACGGCTCTTCTGTGTGAGCAAGTCCTACAAACCAACAACAAACATTTAGTCAAAGTGGTGGTAAAAATAATTGCCGCATCAGCTACATATCTCAGCTGCAAAAACAAGACTTCTGGGGAAAAACAGACTTTTTCCCCTTATTGGGATGCAGGGAAAAAAGGATGTTTTCACCTGTAGTTTTAGAAATAAATTAACAATATTTTGTATTATAGTGTTATATTTAGTGTAATAACATTTTGTCATGCAAATACCTATTATCATATCAAATGTGTTAGCCTCTTTTGATGCATCAACTAACTAATGCAATTTTTTGGTTGTATTTATTATTTTGGTTGTTTCACTGCCATATATTTCCAATGTTGGACAACACTCCCATAAACCTCCCCTTTTTCCAGATTGCCTTATGCCGCTTCTTCGTCAACATCAAGGGAATCATGCTGTGGTACATTGTCCCTATCCTGGAGGTTGACCATCCGCCTGGCTTGGGGTCTAAGAAACAGAGCAACCAAGCACCTGGGACTTCTTGGGATCATGTGATGACCGTGTCGATGGGCTTCTGCAGAAGCCACCACTGCTGCTGTTGGGAATGTGAAGTGTCAATCAAGCCATGACCAAAGATGAGGACATTTACTATTTTACATGGTGCCCTTTTAAAATAAATAACTATTTTTTAAATGTCAAAACCAGAATATAATAAAAATAACAACAACAACACACTTATCTGTGTTGTTGCAGTTCATGTTGTAAGTAGCCAGAGGCACTCATCCCAAGTGTGCGTCCCAAAGCCAATTGTTTTTGAGAAGGCAAAGAACATACATGCGTTCCAGTGGATAATAACCAGGATGTTAAGCACAAGATTGCTAATTCTGACCATGTTGGGGAAGCTGGTTCTGGTTTCGGTCCGCTCGAAGAACTCCAATTCTGGGCATTTTACAAAAGGCGGTTGACTTGATACTCAGGGCTATTGAATCCAAACTTAAAAAACAGATCAGCCAGGATCACTGAAATCATGTCCGAGTATTTGGCTCGAAGTTTCTTGCCATCTTTCGTCAGCAGGCCCTGTTCCAGATATCCTGCAGAGAAGATTAGGTAAGATTAGACACACAACAGATACAGTCAACAAAGTCCAATTCTTTGTCTGTCATTTGTTCCCTTTGATGGGGCACTAAATTGAGTGACCTGTCACCGTCTTCTCCTCCACTGCACCTTATTGTCTCAAACCAGCAAACTTCATGTCCACATCATTATACATAGGCCATCTTTTGAAGTCTTCTCCTGTACCTTTATGCCTGGGTACTCTTAAGCTCAAAGCTCTTCAAAATATAATTATGATCTTCAGCATCTCAACCCGTTTTATGGCTCATGTGTCCAACTTCATGTCTCATTAAGACCTATCCCGATTCTCAAGTAGCTACACACTTAGCTTGTCACCACAGCCTTTTGAAAAAGTTTGTTTCACAGCTATTGGCTATATGGAGTTTTTTCTAGTTATGACTTGACTGTTGTAAATCATTTCATTTCAAGATAAGCCAACATGCAATCAGTTAAGTTATTATTTATTCAGACTGTCATTTTAAAAAGCCTTTGGTAAACCAGGAAGGAATATAATATTGATAAAGGTATTTTTGTTTAAAAATATAAAAATGTAAGAACAATGTGTAATTTAGGACAATGTAATTGTATTGAACAGCGCAACAAAGCTAATGTGAAGAAAGGATTCCATTTAATTGTTTACTGTACATGATGATTACTAGTACAAGTACTGCAATGTTAATCATGTCCTCCCACTTATGGAAGGGGGTGAAGTTCAAAGTTTACATCGATAAAAGAATTGGATCAAGATTTCAAACATGACACACGGAATAAGTGTGGGTATGTTCATCATATTTTAAGAGTAATTTGGGGCACCAGACATTGATTAGGCATTTAAACAATTCTATTATCAAATATCTAACTCAATTTATTAAAAAAATATTTTGCTAGTTAATCTGAAGGATGATGGTGCAGTTCTACACGGCCATCATTGAGTCCATCCAAGCGCATTGTGCGTTCTGCTGAGAAGGTGATCGGCTGCAGACTTCCATCTCTGCAGGACCTGTACGTCTCCAGGGCTCTGGGATGAGCAGGTCGTATCACAGCTGATCTTCTCACCCTGGACATGGTCTATTTGAACCACTCCCCTCAGGCAGGAGGCTATGGTCCATCCAGACCAGAACCTCCCGCCACAAGAATAGTTTCTTTCCCTCTGCCGTTGGACTCATGAACACTTCTAAACACCTGTCACTTCAACTACACTATTCATCACTCACTGCACTGCCACTTTCTGCACTACAACTTTAAACTTAACTGTAAACTTGTGTACATAGCAATGCCTATTTTTATTTTTATTTTATACTATAGTAATTTTAAATTGTCCCTTAAATGCATGCCCTTTTGTTTGATTGAATATATGTTGTTTTATTATTGCTCAGTGTTTTGTGTTGCACCTTCATGCCGAGACAAGTTCCAATGCCTGTGAAGTTTGTTCATTGACAATGGCAATAAACCCCGTCTGATTCTGATTCTGAGTAAATTTATCTTGGGGACAAAGTCTGCAATTAGATTATTTCTAAAACCGCATCGTTTTTTTTTAGCGTTTTAGCTTTTGTCTTGGGAGAGAATATGGCTCTGAGTTCATTTTAATCCAAAAACAGTCATTCAATGGAAAAAGTTTTTTCCGACGTTCAAAGCATGAAATTTCTGCTCCTGCAGAGAAGCCATAAATCTTCAGTCCTATGGCAACATTCAGAGGTAATCTGTAGGTCATTACAGTTACAATATGTGATTGTATAAATAAATATGGCAGAAGCGAGGCAAAGAGAAACTTCACTGTTTCTCCCTAGAATCAGTCCCTCTTTAAAAACACCCATTTCATTCTTCTGCCCTCAGTTAAGTGTTTCCTAACTCAACTTGGACAGCAAGCGGAACATTTTAAATGGCTCCAGCAATGATGAGACATGCTTCTTGTCTGAAGATCATTTACTTTTGTTAAACTGGAATGTACAATGAACATTCATATTTAAGATAATAAATGTAAACCTGCTAATAAAACATGTAGCCAGTTCATAACACAGCTAGCATTAAATTAGCTGAGCAAACTACATATGAAATGCGTTTTTGTTCACTAACCAAACATACATCTTCAGCAGCAATAAAAGTACACAAAATTTGTAGGCACTTGTATATTACAGATTATGTCTTGACAAGGGTCACCCAAAAGTGTGCAGAGACAGGTGAGGTTGCATGTGGACACCTGAGTGCCGTTTCTCAAAATGGCACTTCCACTAATCTGCCTGCTGCTTACAGGTGGAGGCCACTAGATGGCGGAGCCAAGTGCAAAGTAAATTCTTCTAATAGTGTATTTTTGTCGGTTGACACGCAACTAAAGTTGCATTACCGCCATCGTCCGGTATGGAGTGTGGGAAGGGAAGGCCCCAGCAGTCCTCAAATCCTCCCTATCAATCCTGTTGATTTAAAAATGTAGTGGCCAGCGGCCCCGTGCCACCAGCTACTAAGATGACAGAGTTAAAAGGTGTTAGGACGTGTGGAATACTCATGTGTTTAGTGAAGAATCCATTTATTAGCGCCTGATTCCATTTAACGCCTACACAACAACCACGGTCAAAAACTGTATGCCTTCACTCTGTAGCCCTGAGGCCACCATAATAAGGCCTTAAATAGGCACACCTGCCCCCACCTAGACAAGACACAGTGCCAAACAGTGGCCGGTGGTGCAAACATGTTAAAGACCTCAATACGGCTCTTACAGTCCCTAAGAAGTGCCTTAACTATAACTTTCTGCGAGATGCTCTGCAGTACTTCCTTAATAGCAAACCTAATCCCATTTTCCCATTCCCATTTAGGACGGTGAAGAATGACATGCTCAACTGTCTCTTGGACTCTGCAGTGCCCGTGCTCCCCTGTGTCATGCTTCCCTATTATTCTGAGGGTGCCATTCAGCCCTGTGTGGGCAAAATAAATTCCAAAGAAGAACTAGAATAAAAGTAAAGTTATAAAGATAACGTCGCTCTCTTGTGGAGAAAAAGAGAATTACACCAGCATTGTAAATACATTGAATTATAATAGAATTGAGGGGCAGAACAATGTCACCCATGTAGCTAAGCTAACCTGTACAGAACAGTAAAACATTACAAAATAAAAAACAATGCAGTGAAAAAACACTTTTCTAAATTATGTTCTTGGACACCAACAAGACAGCCTCACAAATGGGTCACAAATATCTGTGTTCACCTTTGCTGAAAATCTAGCCGTTTACCTGACAGCGGACTTTGTGTGCTTGAAAGATGTCTCTCCCCAGGACGAGAAGAATGTCAGTTGGATCCAGTGGAGGAATCTGCGACGCAATTGACTGCAGGTGAGGATGCGCTCCTGCTCCCTCAGGAGTGGGTATTAAACAACAAAAAATGTATATATTGTCATACAAATAAATACAAGGAATAAACATTCAAAAATACAAATGGGAATAAAGGAATAAAACAAGAAGATATGAACAAAACGAAAAGAGAAACTATTGCTAATATTTATCTGCAGTTCTCAAACTGTCACACACTTGCGTGGGAAAGCCACTATTATAGGCTGTATGTCCCGCAGTCCACATTTACAATCGTGCCGTATAAAATAATTTCTACCTTTTTTTGATTTTTTTGATTTTTCTTTAGTTACATTTTACTCTGGTTATGGAGCTGTGGGGCCATATGTATTAGAAGACTCGCCCTATAGTCCTCTAAGGCATGCGATTGGCCATTCCTCCTGACACACTTCTTTCCTTTTTCTTTTCCCTGTTTCAAACCTTTCAGAGCTCTTTCGCTTTGTGAGGAGGGGTCTGACAGAGCGTTGTCCATCCGAGCATCCTTCACCGGGGCTGGAGTGATGGCGCGATAAACTCACAACACGTGCTTTAATTATGCTGATGGTCATACGTGTAGTCTAGTGTCACTGTCACTTTTACTAAATCTACTTTACAAATACTTTCAATAAAATACTTTTCTTTATTAAAAGATTTACCAAATCATGTTTTAAAAGTGTTTAACAATGCAGGCCGTAAATTGTCTTTTATGATCTTCTTTTTAAAGACTCAATTAAAGCTTAACTCCAGATAACGTGGCTCTCAGGGTCCTCCATAGAATGTTAACATGTACTAAATCAATATTTCTTATTCAATATTTCTGTTTAGATTTGTTATTTGCTGTAAAAAAAATTACAATAAAAAAACATAATTAGGCCCGAGCCCCAACAGGGCGTAGGGCCTATTGCTTCTGCAACGCGGCGCAACTGTCCGAAAACATGCGCGCGCAGCGCGCATGTTTGGTACCCCGTCGCCGTGGCGATTGCGTGCGATCACCTAGTCGCCCCTGGCAATAACTGTGGAAAAAGCCGATGCCGGAGGCATCGGTCATGCATACTTACTCCTGCAATAGGACAAAAATAGTCAACAATGAGTGCGTGGGCGAAGCCCACGCACTCATTGTTGACAACCGCAGCGCGAAGCGCTGCATTCCTCCAAAACCACTCACAACACTCCGGCATCGTGCTGTACTCAGAGCCAATGCCGCAGTTTATGCCCATAATTATAACTGCTCAAATGAATGGGAGTCTATGGGAGTGGGTGGGGACGCCCGCGGGATGGCGACTGACGAGCGCGTAAGCGCTCGTAATGATGTTTCCACCTCACGGTGGCGTGGGAAGGCTCAGAGCTTTCAAATGATGTATAATATGTTGTTGCAGTGGCAACGGATATATTGTTTTTGCTCGAAATATTATTATTATTTATTTTTTTATTTTTTTTTGTTCTACGAAACTTTTTTTCTGCTCTTTGAGCTCAAGTGACCCCTGAACATGCTCAAAAACTCACCAAACATTGCCCAAAAGTCCGATCTGGCGAAAAATTTTGTTTTTTGGCGTCCATTTTTTTTTTGGGGTCTAAAATGGCGCGACAGCGCCACCCAAGAGGTCAAACTACACTGCGCCATGGGAGACCTCAACTTTGTCGTAGAGCTACGAAATTCGGGTCACGCATTCCTCTCGTGATGACAAACAAACAGTTATCGTGGCCACGCCCCCTGACTAACCATATTGGCCGCCATCTTGTTTTGAACATGACAACCGCTATTTTCCTCATATCGAACTTTAAGAACTCCTCCCAGGGCGTTTCACCCAGTGGCTTCAAAATTGGTGTACAGCCTCTAGACAAGTGGGGCATCTAAAAGTTATCCAAACTTTTGGATAACTTTTACGGTCTTCGTGCGGCGCAGCCGCAAAGTTGGACTACGCATTTGGAAATTTAGCAATTTTTAACATTGCTCCCATTTGCTCAAAACGGCCCGATGTGTGGACCAAATTTCATTCAGTTGTTAAACTTTCACGCTTGGACGTGGTAATGTGAAATAATCGAAATCGACGCGATAGCGCCCCCTACAGAGTGAGAATGCCATTTTCATAGACTTTAACGAACTCCTCCTAGGGCATTTCACCCACTGGCTTCAAAATGGTATACATCTCAGACAAGTGGGGAATCTAAAAGTTATCCAAATTTTTGGATAACTTTTACGGTCTACGGCGCGCAGCCGCAAAGTTGGACAACGCATTTTGAAGTTGACAAAATGGAAAATTCCTCCCATTTGCGCAAAAAGGGCCCGATGTGGACCAAAATTGAATCAGTTGTTAAACTTTCAAGCTGAACCTGTTCATCTTGAAATAATTTAATTCGGCCAAATAGCGCTCCTACAGAGTTGACATTTAAATTAACATGGAGAGAAAAAATTTTTTACGAAAATGTTCAAATTCGCCCAAAATTCAATCTTGGCGTCCCGGTCAAAAAAAGCCAATCAGACTTATGCCATATCTTTTACGGTTTAGCCGTAGCGATGACAGAAACATCCCATGTTATCCTAATGGGAAAATCGCCAAATTGCCACATTTTTACGCTTCACACTTTAACGAACTCCTCCTTGGGCGATGGCCGATTGAGCTCAAATTTGGGGAATATCATCTTCAGGAGTGGGTTATCAAAAGTTATCCAAATTGTTATTATAACATTACGTGTCTCTACGGCAGAGCTGCAAATTGTCCCACAAATCTCTACATTTCACCATTAACAAAATGGCTCCCATTTGGTCTTTAGCGTGGCCTCTACACCTCATAGTTTTACCAAATGACATGAAATTCTGCACAACACTCTATTTTGCCATAACGATCAAAAAGTCCGGGGGGCCAAAGTCATATTTTGTACAGTGTTGTCGTAGCGATGACTGCAACCTCCCATGTTGTCCCAATGGGTCCAGTGCCAGATCTCTCAAATGACCAAAATGACCAAGATTTTTCACTTGACACTTTAACAAACTCCTCCTCAGGCGTTGGCCCGACCAAGCTTAAAATTGTTGGACATCTTCTTGAGGAGTTGGGCATCAAAAGTTATCCACGTTTTACCGACAACAGCTACGGTGTCTGTGCGGTGAAGCGGCAAAGCCGACTGGCAATTGTGTTCATTTTGCGCTTCATGTGTCGCCGTCTGTTTTGCTTTTTTGGACAAAACTCAATACACCAACGTGCCCAAATAATGCCGGGAGCAGAGTGCGGAGTGCGAAGCCGGGGCGCGCGAGGGCCGTTGGATGCCTTGCGGCTTTAATCTTGTTTGTAATTTATTATTGTCAGTCTGCTCATCTCCTGTCTGCTGGTATCATTCCATTCTGCCAGTTAGCCACACCTCCTCATCAGACCAACTCCCTACACCTGTCTCTGCTCCTCTCTACCAGTCAGCCTGCTCCCGTCTCAGCTTCAGTGCCAAATTGTTCTTGTGTCATGCCTGACTTTCCAGCGGTTTTCCTCCGACTGATTACCTGTTGTCGACCTCATCTGTCCCCGACCCGCCTACCTCTTCTCTGCCCTGGATATTACCTCAGCCTTCTGTCTTGGACCACGAGTTTCGCCTGTTCCCTCCTGGTTAGACACCTGCTCGGCTCTGTGGCTACAAAGCTCACCACTGGACCCGTCTGCCAGCTAGGTAATCCACCTGTTGTTGACTTTGCCGTCAGTCATCGATGCCAGACTCACGCCTTCTCAGATCTCGCAGAAGATCACTGAGCCAAGACTTTTCACCCTGCCACTTTATAAACCAGGCGTGTCCCAAATGCGGCCCTCGGATACATTTTTGTTGGCCCTCCGGCTTCCTGCTAAGTTGGTCCTGACAACAAAAAGTTGTACTTTTTACTCTAAAATGGAACAATTCAAGCATTTTGTGTTATACTAACCTAATATTAGTCTTATTTTATGGTGTGGAGCCCCATCGAAACTGTCAAATGCAAAATGTTGAATGATTCACTTCATTATCAGGTTGTCTGTGGCCCTTTGCTTCGTATAAGTTTCAAAATGTGGCCCTCAATGAAAAAAGTTTGGACACCCCTGGTATAAATTTAAGACTGGGATTATAAAGGTCATTACGATTGATCTTCCGTCTGCCTGTGCTGCTTTTGGGTCCTCACCATACCCATGACAATTACATTATTACAGTGCTACTGTTGTGGCATTTCTGTGGAAAAGTACCAAGAAATGGAGAGGTAAACAGAGTTTGTCGTTCTCAATAGGTGGATCTTTATTTACTCATGCACAGTAAATAAAAACACTTTCCCTGACAAGATCAGCTCTCCCTTCCTGACTCAAGAACAATGACGGTAAACATCCTTTTAAAGACAGTCACATACATTGTCACGATCAAATCAGCTCTAGTCAAAATTAGAACACCACTCAAGGTTTTGACCCACGACTTGGCCGGAGCTGAGATAATGTATGATACGTAGACATGACATTATTTGCAATCTTAATAGAGAGACATTTTTCCATTTTAAGAAAAAAGGCTTTAACAATTTTGCTACTACAAAAATAAATAATTTGAACGCTTCAGGACCACACTGCCGGACCATGTGCACAAGAGTTTGTGTTTTCAATACAAATCTCGATGGTATTTATCGGATCAGTATTTCAATGCTTACCATGGTATAACATACTTAAAAATTACTGGTATGGCCCATTGGTATTGCAGACTCTTATAATTTATGCCAAAAACACTGCAGAATCTAACAAAAATCGCCGTTTGCAAATGAAACAATGAATGAAAAATCGTAGCTCTGTGTAAGTAAAGATCAGTGGGTGTGTATCCGCCGAGTCGTTTTTTCAGGGCCATTGTGTCATGATTAGAGGAGAATACAACTTTGAGTAAACTAATGACGAGGAAACACTACTGTAACAAGGTTAAAAGCTCATTAAAGTTGATTTTTACATATGTCCCCTTTTTTTTAAAAAATATAACTTTCCTGGTGGACAGTCCACCACCTGTTTGATCCTGCTATTGCTTTGCCTGGAATGTTCTGCAGTGTGGTATTAAACTCGATGAGGACAAGCAGATGGAGACCAAGTTACAGGTCAGATCTGTGGAGAGACGACTCAGTTTACGTTGAAAATGCATGTTTTTCAAAGTGTTTCTGGGCAACAAACACTTTTTTTTCATTGAATATATGTAACCTAATAATTTCAATGACATCTTTTGATAACATCTTCATGGATGGCAAAATCCTTCAAAGGATGAAGGATTTTTACATAGAGTATATTTATGTTGGAAAATGTTATCGATTTTAGTCAGGTAAAGCATACATGGACCCCCATAACCAAGTGGCTGGCATAATGTACAGGAACATCTGTGCGGAGTATGGACTACTAAGCCCAAGGTCAAAGTGGGAAACACACCCAAAGGTGGTAGAGAAGGACTGAGACAAGATCCTGTAGGCTTCCAGATACAGACTGACAGAATGGTAATGGAAAACCAACCAGACATTGTGGTGGTGGATAAACAACAGAGGAGAGCCGCTGCGGTTGACATGGCAATAACAAGTGATAGCAACATCAGGGAAAAGGAACATGAGAAACTGGAGAAATAGGCAAGGCAAGTTTATTTGTAGAGCACAATGTGTACACACAGACAATTCAAAGTGCTGCACACAACAGGGGAGAAAAAAAATCCAAGACATGACAGAATAGTTCAAGACATAAAAGAGAAGAGTGCAAAGAAAAGCATTTCAGTCATATGCACAGCTAAATAAAACAGTTTTTAGCTTAGATTTGAACATTGCCAGAGTAGCGGCCTGTCTCACATCCTCAGGAAGACTGTTCCAGATTTTAGCTGCTTAAAACTGAAATGCAGATTCCCCATGTTTAGTCCTGACTCTGGGCACCAGCAGGAGGCCGGTCACTGAGGTCCTCAGAGTCCGAGATGGTTCATATGGCACTAACATGTCCGAGATGTACTTTGGTGCTAGGCCATGGAGAGACTTGTACACAAGCAGAGCTGCTTTGAAGTCTATTCTCTGAGCCACAGGGAGCCAGTGCAGAGACCTGAGCACAGGACTAATGTGATCGTACTTCCTGGTTCTAGTCAGGACTCGGGCAGCAGCGTTCTGGATGTACTGCAGCTGTTTTACAGCTCGTTTGGAGAGGCCAGTGAGCAGGCCGTTACAGTAGTCTAATCTACTAGAGACAAACGCATGGATAAGTCTCTCCAGGTCTGGTTTAGACACTATACTTTAGATTTTGGCAATGTTTTTTAGATGGTAAAAAGCTGCTGATGTTATTGATTTGACGTGGCTGTTGAAATTCAAATCTGAGTCCATTATTACTACCGGATTTCTAACTTGATTTGTAGGTTTTAGAGCGAGACTCTGGAGGTGACTGTTAACACTTTCTTTGTTTCTGTGGGCCAAAGACGATGATTTCAGTCTTGTCTGAGTTCAGCTGGAGAAAGTTGTTTTGTTTACACACACTGATCTGTTGGATGCAGTGACAGAGTGAATCCACTGGTCCATATTCACGTGCCGTCAATGAAGCATAGATCTGAGTGTCGTCTGCATAATTGTGATGGGACACATTTTCCCAGGATTGACCCTTGGGGCACCCCACAGGTCAGGGGCATCTGGTCTGAGACACAGTTACCAATTTCAACAAAGTACTTCCTGTCTTCAAGATAGGACTTTAACCAGTGTAGGGTAGTGCCAGTGATGCCCACCCAGTCCTCTAGTCTCTGAAAGAGGATCCCATGATTGATAGTGTCAAAAGCAGCACTCAGATCTAACAGAATTAAGACTGAGGCTTTGTCCGCGTCAGTGTTCAGTTGGATATCATTTGTCACCTTGACAATAGCAGCCATACTACCAAGGGCTCAGAGAAGAGCTGGAGAAGGTGTGGAAAGTGAAGGCGAAAGTGGGGCCCGTGGTCATCGGAGCACTCGGGACAGTGACCACCAAACTGGAGGAGTGGCTACAACAGATCCCTGGAAAAACATCAGGCATCTCAGTCCAGAAAAGTGCAGTACTAGGAACAGCAAAGACACTGCACAGAACCCTCAAGCTCCCAGGCCTCTGGTAAAGAACCCGTGCTTAGAAAAAGGGACGAGCCCACTTGCAGAGGGTGAAAAGGGAATAAAAAAATATACACACACAGCCTGTCCAAAAAGGGGGCACATGCTCTAATATTAAAAGATTTATTTCCATCCAGTGTTGCATTATTTTTCACCAGTTGGTCTTGTATTGATGATGGCGAGAGTGACCACTGCACAAAGCCGCCTTCAGCTCATCCCAAACACTCAGTGGTCCACTCAGATTTGTAGTACATTAGTTTCTGCTTCTCCTTAGATGTTTTCTGTTTGATGCCAAGGACTTGCCCCGTCTCAAACACACTGACATCTATTCCATGACCATGGGATTTGTCTTTCCACATGGTTGTAGTATAGCCATGTGTAGTATAACAGAATCACATTACAATGAATTAACCATGTTTAAATGGTCGAGTACATATTGTCTCACTTGTAATCACTTTTACTTGTTATTTGTATAAGGAACTCTCTGTTCGAAGGCAAACAAGTACATCTGATGTACATCTGATGCCTTTTGAATCAGTGAGGGAGCAGAACGGTCCCACTCCTCCTTGAAATGGTGTTATTGATATTTTAGGCCAGTGCCAGTGAATGTATGGCCTGTTCCTGGCAGCATGTGACACGGCGTGGAGCTAAATTAAACCATATCACAGCCACAGGCCTGGTTCAAATAAAGCTTCTTCAAATGACTCACCACAGACAGCAGATTATTGATCCCTGAGGGGCCGAGACATGCTGCTCCACAGTGTACCGCATATCTGCAACTGTTTTAATGACTCATGGGCTCATTCAATACTGCTATTGACAATAAAGGGGAATACACAACAGCTGTAGCCAAGACACTCAAGCCAAATATGAATAATAAGAACATACTATTTTAACCCCCTTTTTTGTTGGTGTTTTGGTGTATACTTTTTTTTTATGGCTGTTTATTTAACTCCAAGACGCTACAAAACACAAAATACTGAAAATGTATTTTAGTTTATTAAATGTTTATTAAAGAGATTTCATCAAAATGGGATTTACAGTTTACAGATCAACAAAAATGGCTTCCACATTGTGAATATAAGTGTTTTTAATCATTTACTTCACATTTTGTATTGGTTGAGTGGGCAACATTTAGGTCAAGGCTTGCAGCTTTGGGTCAAAACATAATTTTTTTTTTAAAAATGGTGGTACATCTGATGAGTTCATTTGCAAAAACAGATAAATGTCATTTGAAAAAAGGAATGCTTACATTTTACTCTTCGTCTAGCAGTGTTTTCAAAAGCCGAATACAATATTCCTTCCCTTCTTGAGCAAATCTCAACTAGACTTAATTAATGTGGAGAGTTGAAGATGGTATCAAAAAGAACGAAAAAAACTTTGGGACAAAATGTTAACACAGATATACATGTTCTTTGCAAATTAACTGGACTTTTATATAATTTATTGGTAAGACAGTCTTTGTAAGAGTGGCGTAAGAAACCATGCAAATTTAGACCCTAAATACTGCATCACAAACTCAAGAAAAATATATGTTTACTTTTGTATATATATTTCATTGAAGTTGTGGCACCACACTTCCAGATCTATGTGAGCGAGCTCCTCTGTTTGAGTCTCATGGGAGCGGCTCACACTCAGCTCAGATCAGGCAGCGACTTTTCCTAAGCGGACAGTCTGTGGCTCACCTAAGCCCCGCTGCCAGTCTCTCCATGGTAGCCTTCCTCTCCTCTGCTTTCTGCTGCGAGCGCCTTAGCACGCTCCTCAGCTCCTGCAGGTGGTCCAGGGTGCCCACCAGCTCACCCTTCACCGTTTTCATCTGACTCTCCAACATCTGTGTGTGGTGCAGTGAGCTCCTCCTGTGCCTGCGGCTGGAGCGCACTCTCTCCTCTAGGTCCTCTATAGGGTACAGACACGGCATCAAACTGAGGACTTTAGAACACAAACTCTTAACAGTTCATGATACTGACCCATGTTCTCCTCGATGTCTTTGTTTTCTGCTCCACACTCATTCTTCTTGTCCAAAAGACTCTTAGTTTGTTCCAGCATTTTCTCCATCTTGACCAGCTCTGCAGCTTTTGTGTCGCTGTCACGGCGTATCTTCAGTAGCTCCTGCTCCCTCTGCGTTAGATCGCAGCTATATTTGCTCATGATGATTCCAGATTAAACAGAAGAAAGCTCTGACTGAACACCAAAATGAAAACTCATACAGAGGAGCTGCTCACAAAAAGCTCTCAGCCAAACCTCAACAGGTGTGAAGTCTTCTTCGGTCAAATATCTGTTAACTATAATCTCGAATCCCGATAGTCCGCTCTCTCTTATTTGAATGTCGCCGGCTGCTGCTGGCATTTGCCTTTTATAAGCCACATGTCTGTGAGCGCTTTGAAAACAACACTTCCTCAGAACACACCATAACAAATATGCAGTCATAAGACTCTCCACAAAGCCACAACCCAAAAGAACATGTTCAATTTACACAATTTGACCAAAGACCGTACATCCTGAAACAGGCCTGGGATTACACTGTGCAGTACAACATATTTGCAACAATTCACTCATGAGAACAGAATACAAAATAGGCCACATACTGTTTTATATGAATTATTTACAGATACTTTTCAGTAACAGACAGATTATACAGTACTGCTGTCAGACAAATATGAGCCAGGAAGACAGACTGCAAGATAGGGCAGCACGATTTGGGGAAAATATATCATTCAAATTTGAATGAATGTTGAATGAATGTATTTTATTTAATTACATTTTTTTAAATAACACACACACACACACACACACACACACACAAAGAATCACAACCAGTGGGCAAGACAAAAGAAACTGAACAATAATAACAAACAAACAACAGCAACAAAAGCGGTACAAATCATGACAAAATATAAATAAAATGACGGCACATGTCCTACATATAAATCCTATTTAGTCCAAAAGCTATCAAATATGTCTCTTACTGATGTCTGTTACCATGCAAGTCCAGTCCTTGATCGTCAGTGTGATTTGTGTCAGCCATTTCTTTGTAATGGCCTTATTTCCTGCCGCCAAATGTACGTCCCAAAGGTGTATTATTGTGTAATGGAGTGGGATGACAATGTCAAACACAGTCTGCAATGCTTTGTTAATTTCAGTTCAATATTTTTGAGCAACTGGACAGTCCAAATAATGGTTTGCCTCCTGGCTGCCACAGTTTCTTCAACAGTTAGCATTTCCTTGTGAATAATGAGCACTTGGATATGGTATTAAGAAAAACATGACACATTTTTCCAACAAAATTCGCTCCAGACCTGTGATTTTGTGGTCCTCCACTGGGATGTACACACATTTTCCCACTGTTTATCTGTCAGAGCAAGATTACCTTCTCTCTCCCATTTGTGTTTAATATATTTAGTAGATGCTATCAATGCTTTCATATAATGTAGAGATTATTCCACTTGAAAATTCTGATGTATAAGCCTTGATAAAAGCTTCGGACAGAGAGTTATAATGGTCATTTCTTTCCTTAATTTCTTGGTTATAACAACTCCTCTTTTGTAAATAATATTTGTTTCTCCAAGCCAAAGGATTCTCAACATATCAAAGCTTTTCATGTGATTTTTCTTTTAAAATCTGATAAAAAAATTTTTAAAAAAGACTTTAAATCTTAAATCACAGATTTTACCCCAGAATTTTCCACTTCTCCAAATGACTCAACCGTTTGTCATCTGCCAGTAAAGCCTGTCCAGGAGCCCCTCTCAATATTTTTCCAATGAGCTTCATATTCTGGGTCACGCAAGTACAGCAACCCCTGGCGTTAGGCTGGCGTTAGGCCCTTAACTTAGGAGTTAAGGAGGCAATCTTTGTGAAAAAAGAGAATCCTTCCTTAAATCGTAATGGAGGTTTAAGATTCAACCTTCCCATTGTTTATAATGGTCTGCTGAAACCATGGAGATGCCCGAGGCATTCGGATGCTAAACAGGCACTCAAGGTGAGGCAGCCAAACGCCAGGGAACAATAGGCAGAGGGAGGGGCTCAGGAGAGGAGGGTCAGGGTAACGCATCTCTCTGAACTGAGCACAGCTCTTGGGCCACAACTGCTTCGTCTGCCATCTCTAAAGGCATGTCCAGTGGATCAGGGACCACATCGGCGAGACACTGGCCTTTGTCCGTCTGTCACAGAGATAATAGGAGTTACAAACAGTCAGGTATAAAGGAAGACAACCAGAAGCAAAAAATATTGTGAAGATAATTAAAATTAAAAATCATTTTAACCTAATATTTTAAGATTTTGTATACAATCAAAATAGCTATTTTAACCAAATATTGCAAAAGAAGCCATTATTTACTCTTATTTCATCTATTGCCTGTTGTTATATTTTAGCAATTGATACTTAAGTCCTCTATCAAAAGTAAATGCTCTGGAACAAGTTTAGTATGTGCCCCAATCCTACCAAATGTGGTCTAATATTCACATTTACCCTCTATATTAAATGACAGAATAGACCACTTTACTCTTTATTTTCTAACCAGGATTAAAAAAAAGATCTGTTATCATTATCACACCGAGGAAGCTGACAGAATTGGCATCCTTTCTTCACAGGGCACAAAATCCACAAATCCGCCTGCAGTGTTTTTCAAAGCACCTGATCAGCAGTGGCACAACTGTGGTGATTAGTGAAGTGTCTGAAGAAAGTGCAGATCCGTGGCATCGAGATGGAGCCAGCGAGCACGAGAGGAGGTGGGAGGAGACGCGGAGGAGGCGTGCAGACAGAAGGGGGGGGTCTTTTGGCTCCGTTATGCAGAGTAATTGGGTCGCTCTCATTCACCATCCCCTTCAGCGTCTTTGATACACATCAGAAAAGAGCTTGTTTCTCCCTGTCAGCGCTTTTCCATTGCAAATCATCACAAATCGAGATTTATACTGAAGTGAGAGGAAACAAATGCCAGGGTTTAGGTGATGTGACAATGCGGTTGATACTTTTGAAAATGTGAGTCAAAAAGGCTGTGATTAATCTATTTTAATTGAAATCCAAAATATAATGAATTTACTTCAGTTTAGAAATATGTGTGATCGCTCTACAAGACCACTCGTCCAATCCACAGTAAAGCATAACCAATGAATTATATTAGGTTTATACTTTCTCTACAGGTACATTTTGACAGTATAAAAGTAATTTAATTGATTGAAATAATTGTGCTTTCAATTATGAGATAACAGTGCCATAATTGAGCAGCCCTAGATTATTATTATGAATGTTTTCTTTTTTATTGTAATTACAGTGTATTTATATAGTACTTTTCCACCGTCAAGACACTGAAAGTGGTTTAAATATGACATAAATTGCAATGTAATCAATTCAGCTCAGGTTTCTTATTCTTCTTCTTTTTTGTTCCTAGAACATGAACATCACAGAAAATACTTGTAAAAACAAAAAACAATACATAATTCTAACCTCAGTCACATGCTACAAAAGCTTTGGGACTTTAATCAAAGAACTCCAGTCCAGCATGTACTGCATGGTGCTTTGGTGACCTCCAGTGGGAAATTAGAGTATGATACGATCTTATTCACAAAAAATAAAAGTGGTTTAGTTTAAGTTTCCTCTGTGATAGGTTTGTTTGCACACATATTTTCTTCTGTTTTGTTTTTAAAAATACAGGTGTATTCCCCATATTGCGTGATTGATTTAGGGTTCTTTTATCTGTTCTGACAAGTGAACCAGCAGATAAACCACTTACTCTGAAAGCAGGGTTTGCTCCTAATTCCAGCAGACACTTGACTGCTGAGGTGCACAGATTGGAGGCAGCGATGTGCAAAACTGTGCCAAAATCAAAGTCACTGCAAGTGGCATCAACCTCTACAACGACATACAGAGAGTTGTTATGTTGACAATGTTTGACAATATTTAAAAAGCAAAGTTACTCTCATTTTAAGATCTAATGTTGTAATTAAAACGTAGAGTGGTAGGAGTGCAGGGAAATTAGTTAAACGTTCATTGGGTCAACAATCTGCGAACATAGAGAGACGGTCTAAAGTAGAGGTGGGCGATAAACCCAATGGAATCACAATTTTCTAAGTTTTCTAGTTTTATAGGAGTGGAGGGAAAAGGCATGGGGAAAAGTGTGTGTTTGAACACTGAGCTGCATTCACTAGCAAGGACCACAACCCCAGCTGCGATGCAAAGTGTTCATTGACATACGTGAAACATAAACAACACAAATGTATAGAAATGGCTACTCAGTGTCTACTCTTCACTTTACTCAGATAGCTTTGTGTTGGTCTGCGGCTGACCCCAGTGGCTCCTGAAGAGTCGAACATGAGGGCTACAATTCAGAGTATGTGGTTTTGGGTGACAGGGCACATAAACAGTGTCGAGGGCAGAGTGGTGCGAGCGCTGAGGCTGTCTGCACCGTTCGAACAGAGACAGGAGTCCATCACCTCTGACAGCTCGCCCAATCCCACCAAGTTTTACAGCTGTGCCCGTGGTCACTTGAGATTACTTGAGGAGAGAAAATCTAGTAGCTCCTTTCTACAGTTTTAATAATAGGATGCTATTGCATTTTTTTTACAACACAAAGAGTTGTAAAAAAGAGTACTGTCATCTGTATATGAACAGATGAACAGGGACATCATATACGCGCACTCATTTATCGTCCACGGAAATTTAACAAAGACTTCATTGCAGGTTTCTCTAACTTTGTGTCAGTAATGGCTCTAAACTGTGACCATTTTTTAATTGTTGATGACATTAATATCCATGTTTGCTGTGACGAGAAACTTTTGGTTAAGGACTTTCGAGAAGTTGTGGATTCTTTTAACGTAACGCAGTGGGTTCATGGCCCGACGCACGAAAAGGGTCACACACTCAACCTCGTTCTTTCTTATAGGTTAAATGTGTGCATTGAGGATCTTTGTAGCACACAGATATCGGATCATTTTCCTGTCCTGTTCAAAGTAAAGATGCCCGGTGCAATGGCAAGGCCGCCATGCTACGCGCAACCGACGTATTATCTCTGCAACAGCGCGGGAATTCACTAGTGCTTTTACTTCTTTTGGGCCCACACTGGATATTTCAGTGATGATGAGTTAATCAATTTGTTTAACTCCATCTGTACCACTGTTCTTGACTCGATTGCTTTTAAAGCTTTGAGCCCAAAGACCATGTCTGAGCCATGGTTAAACGACCACACTTAATGTCATTGGTCCTTGTTAATAGAATATTATGAACACTTCTTTGAACACAGGCTGTGTGCCAAGTGCTTTCAAACATGCTATTGTACAGCTCTGCTTAAAAAGCCTAACTTGGATTCTGAGGTTTTGTCTAACTATAAGCCGATTTCTCAGCTGCCCTTTCTATTCAAAGCGTTAGAGAAATTGGTCTATATGCAAATTCAAACCCATTTGGAGAAAAATTGTCTCTTGGAAAAAAATCAGTCTGGCTTTAAAAGGCGTCACAGTACTGAAACGGCACTTTTAAGAGTTTTATTATTTTAACTGTTGATTCTGGCTCCACTATTCTATTGCTTTTGGACTTGACTGTAGCATTCGATACTCTGGATCATCACATTTTTAGTTCCCGTCTGTAGAACTATATTGGCATCAAAGGTGTGGCCCTAAAATGGTTCACATCTTGAGGATCCTTCTGCCACCCATATGCCAGAAATTTGGGTGTTGTTTCTGATGGCTCTTTTGACCAGCAAATCAGCCAAGTGGTTAGATCTGTCTTTTATCAGCTGCGCTTGCTCAGTAAAGTGAAAAAATATCTCCACCGCTCTGACCTGGAACATTATTCATGCTTTTATAACCTGCCGCTTAGACTACGGCAACTCCCTGTATTCCGGGTTAGACCAGGCCTCCATCCACCACCTGCAGTTAGCCCAGAATGCTGCTACTCATTTGCTCACACCAGAAAATATGATCATGTTTCGCCTGTGCTGGCTTCTTTGCACTGGCTACCTGTCAGGTTCAGGATCGATTTGAAGATATTGTTGATGGTTTTCAAATGTTTAAATGGGCTGGCTCCTCCTCATCTCTCAGAGCTTTTGTCTGTCCATGTTCCTACTAGAGTATTGAGATCAGCAAATCTGATGACCTTGGATGTTCCGAGGTCACGGTTAAAAACCAGAGGGGCTTTTGCAGTTGCGGGTCCCAGACTCTGGTATAGTCTTCCTCAGGGCATTAGAACAGCTCATTCTCTGAATATTTTAAAATCTTTGTTAAAACCTTTTTGTTTATACAAGATGAGCAGAACATTTTATAGCGTTATTTATTTATTACCTTGTTTTTACATGTCTTGTATGTTTTATTGTATTTTATATTGCCTTTGTACAGCACTTTGAGTAAATGTGAGTTTAAATGTGCTTTATAAATAAACCTTTACTTACTTACATCATAATGGCAAGCTATCTTCACTGGTCAGTCTGCAAGCAATTAGGCAGTGAAGTGTCTGAGAAGCAGTCATTAACATCAACGACGTGACCATAATGTGGGAAATGGCACAGATTGCACCATTTCCGCAAATTGTCCTGATATCGGGCGCCACAATAGGAAAGACAAACACTGCCTGCTGATCGAGAAGCTCAGCAAGTGCAAAGATCTGGAGACTGAGGTCAGCAGTGAGTGTGGCAACCAAAGCCAGAACTTCTCAGGCACCATCAAAAAAGGATTTGAGAAGAACCTAAAAGCTCCCAGGTCATCGCAATGCCAGAGAGGTGCAGAAGACTAATGAGGACTGTGCACATACTGAAAAAAGTCTCTGATAACAAACAGGGATAAGCCAAAAGTCACCGGAAGACATCAGCCAAGAAATAAACAACATAATGATGATAATAATGTAAAGGAAAATGATGAACCTCTTAAGTTTAAGTGTGGTTTTACCAAGCAGATTTGAATTCTAACATTTAAATCAAATAGAAGAAGAAACTCTGTCTGCAGGGCACAGGATGACTGTCTTAAGCTTATTCCTTTGGCCATGTCAGTACAAAAGTATTCATTCACAAAGAGCTTCTTGTTTCTCGGCTCGTGATGTCATGCAGCTGCCCTCTTTTTGCCTTAGCCTTTAAAGACATTTACAACACTTATCTGTTGTTACATCCTCTCTTTACTGAAATAAAATCACTTAATTGTACCCGACCTTACAAAATATCAGGACTGTCAAAGCATTGCTCAGAATAAACAAGAAGAGTTCTGTCCTTTATTATTGTTTTAGTAATAACTATAGCCTACTCTGCAGGCCATAACAGAATCAGTAATCTGTTGTGGCCTGCAATTACGTTACAGAACTTATAATGAAGTTAATACCTAGTAGTTACCTAGTACCCTGTATAGTGTATACTATCTTATTCATGCATTTCACGTTTATATTTTACAACAAATAAGGATCCTTGGATGGTCAGAGATGCACAATGAGGAGTCACTATTTTTACCGCTGCCTTGTTCATCTAAAGGCACTAAAATGTTGAGATAGTTTCTTAGGATAATGGGTTAGCTTGTAAGTCAATGTACGGAGTGGGGCTTAAACTAATCCACATTTCAGCGCCGCAAAAAACGATCTTTAATATCCTATACAATGAGCATCATCGGGTATGGCACTAGATTTTTTCTGAATATGAATTTAACATTTTGAATGAAAATATTTTGGCAACATTTTTGTTCAATAACTTTTAGGTTTTGTGACCATTCACCCCAAACTAATCCAAAATAGTTCTAACTAATGATTAGGATCGGGCACGGCAATTGAATTTTTCCGAATATGAATTAGCATTATGAATGTGATTGTGGCAGGAGACGCGGCAGGAGCTGAAACCGGAGAGTCACTTGATGCATCGGTGGCAGGTTCATATGATTTATCTTAAATATTTGATAGAAAAAGTCTTAGTGAATCATAGCCGAGTACGAAAGAAAAATACATAAAATACATTTAAAGATCAACTTCGTGTGTTCTTTTTATTAAAACAATTTTGAAAATTATAATTATGGTACTGTAAATTAGGGACAGCGGATGAAAATGAGCTACAATCTATAATCTTAATGTCTCTGTCCATTGTCCCTTCAAATAAAGTTTAAACTGAACTAAATAAATGAGTTCAGAATTTGCCGAGAGAATGTAATAAGACTTTTTCAGTTGGTTTGAGAGGGCTAATGCAAATATTAACAAAAACATTACTAGATGCTGGACTGCGGCGTCTAAGAATCAAAACTTTATTTACTTTTTTTTTGTTTCAGAACAGAATTCATGAAGTTGTGCTTTCTGTGTTCTGTTATGTGTACTATGTCTTTGTCAAACTCAAGACTGCACAATTTTTATCTCCCCATAAACCAAACTACAGTACTTTACATACAAACAGAATGTTACAAATGTAATCTATTTCTTTATTTATTTAAGGACAGCGCACAATATACATTAACCTTATCAAGAGAGATGCTGTTCAAGTGACAAAACAACATTTGAAACACCACATTTACAGCTCTAAAATGTCCACTGATATAAATGAATAATTGTTGTGAGTTTGAGCCAATCTATTTTAGTGGTCTTTAACAATATTATCTGAAGTTTAAAGAAGCTTTGAGATTCGTTTTATTTTTGCTTTTGTTTTGGAGATGGTTAATATATAGAAATGGTTGACCTATAATACTTGCACTGTTTGTAATGTTATTTGCAGTATACTGTTTTTACAGGGTTAATCGAACAGGATTTTTGTTTATCCTCAGTCCAGTTCCATTTTTCAGCTAGATCCGGGCCATCTTTTGCTACCTGCCTTGTTTTTCTACTCTCCACAGCTGCCTCTCATTCCCTAATCATCCCAGGGTAACTTATATATGGACCCTCTCTTCATTCAGCTTTTGGTGGGACTATCCTGCTGCATATTCTGGATAAAACAAAAGTTTTAGAGGCTGAGGACATTATACAGTTCATTTGTTCTGATTTATAAGGACGGCTCTAAAGACCCCATAATAGGAACAACAGCTTTTGCATTTATTATTCCTTCTTTACATATTTCAGTCCAGAGGAGAACAACAAGTAATCTGGCAATTTTTTCAGTTGAGATGATGGTCATTTGTTCCGATTCAAGCGCCTCCTTAATGGCGATCCAATCTTTCAGGTCCTCAAGTAGACAAGACTTGGTAATAGAAGTTTATGAACATTGGCACAAACTTTACAGAAGAGGCTTCCGGGTTTCTTTTATGTGGATCCCAGCTCACAGGGGTATAAAAGGCAAAGCAGCAGTTAAGATGGCAAAGCAGGCACTTTTAACAGAAACTCCTGTCATGGAACATACCTTTTGAGCAGATCAGAGGCCAAGTCATTTATCAAATTTTATTTGCTTTATTATGGCAGAGTGGCAGTCACGTTGGGATAGGACAAACAAAGGGAGGCATCTATATGAGCTCCAGAAGACAGTTGGTTCAGGGCGTCGAGTATGCCATGATTCAGTGTGACAAGTACAGAGGGCAAAGGCAGTGTATCATCAGTGAGTTGAGAAACCAGGGGCATGTGGAAACCAGTCTTCAAAACCATATTTAAGTGTTAAGCAGAAGACCTTCATTTGATTCTTGAATGAGTCAGGCCTGCTCAATAGAATTTTTTTTTTAAATAAATAAATAATAATTTGGTTTTTTTACTTTCCTCGGTGGGAAGGAGAAAACTGGTTCATATTCCAATACAGTAGGTGGCGTAAATGCACCTGATGAGTGCCAGTTGCTATTAAACGAAGAATTCAGCTTTTGCTGGATTGTTGACCAGTCAAGAGAGACGCTCTAACATTTAAATTTGATCTGCCCTTGTATTTTTTTAAGTCTGATTCTCAATTACTCCCCGTTTGTTCCCTGATTTTCTGTTTTTTAGAGATTTTTCCATTTTTGGATGCTATTTAAGTTGTCAATAAAGATGTTTTTACCTGTTATTTACCTGCCTTTGTTATTGTTTTAAAGAACACTTTCTGTTGACTGCACAAGAACTTGCATTTCCCTCATTCTTCGTATTGCATTTGAGTTCAGTTTACCTGCGTGATAAGGCCACGACAAATCATAAAGAAAGTCAGGAGCACTCTTTTACGCAGAAAGTCTGAGGTTGTAGAATATTATCACTTTAGTGCAGCAATAAGTAATCTCCATGATTGCGATTTTAATATATGTAATTATTTTAAAATGGTGGATTCGAAAAGGTATGATCGGTGGTAATATAGAGAGCATAGGCAAAAATAGACTTCTTAGCGGTCCCAGCCGGTCTGTCATAAACCCCACAAGACCCAACGCCCCCCTGTCACCTCTACAAACACAGGCACAAGAAAATTGCTTTTCCGCATTACTTCCTGAATGGGGGCTAGAGCCTCCCACCGTTGTGACGACATCGCCGGGAGCCATGGATAATATAATTTAATTATTTGGGTTCTGTTCTGTTTTGCACTCTCTCATATAAATGTTTTTATAATTTTGTTATAACAAATTTGATGACTTATCAGTAAATCATAAATTTTGTCCAATTTTCAGACCATTTCAACAAATTAAAAAGATTTATGATAAAGTTGCTCTTTGGGTCAAAAAGGATCAAGAAAAGACATTTAGCCATTTAGCACCTATATCCCCTATTATCTTAATAAAAATTATATTAATAAACAAATAAAAATAACTTTTTACTAAAACAATGGGTAAATGGTTGGCAATAAAATAAATAAGCTCTACTTTCTTTTATAAAATTGTGAATAAGCCTTAAATTTTAGCTAAATGTATCATTATTTAAGACCCCTGACACCCTGGTCCCACCTTAGTCTCTGTCTCCCTCCCCCAAGCACTTGCTTCAGAGATTGATATTAGACAATAACATTGTGAAGCACAACACCCCCCCCTAACTCATCACCCATGTTCAAATACCTGGAGGTTTTGAAACTGATGGATCAAGATCTGGGATTAAGTCTCAACTCTCATTTTCATCACTGTCTTTTGATTTTTTTCTAACTGGAAACAAGAACATGTCATAACAGTAAAGAAATTGTACAGTAGTCTTTTCAAAATGTAATTTACCTTCTGGATCGATGTGTAGCTCATCCAGGTTCTTCCTTTTGAATTGGGAGAGCTATCCCCTTTCCAGTGCCATCGGGACCTTGCTTGCTTTTACTAGTTGAAGCGTTCCCTCCGGCAGTCTAATCTCTATGACCCAGGAAGTTGGCGAGATCGTCCATCTCATTGTCGTTGAGGTTCAAAACCTTTTGACATTGTGGCTATGTGTTTTCTGAGTTTAGTTGAGGACAAGGCTGCCGGGCTTTTTGCCCCACAATTTAAAGAGACTTGTTTGATAAGATCAGTGCGTCTAAAGTGACTGGGCACTTTGGGTCTGGCAAACACATGTGTTGTCACCCAAGACCTCACATTTTTGAAGGGTTTTTGCCAGTAGCTCCATGGACTGTACCATGTTAGGGGTAAGCAGAATTGGTACCTTCCTGCCTCGTTTACCTCTTATTTTCACTTGTTAAATGGCAACAAAGCTTTTTTTTTTTTTTTCTTAAAGCTCTGACAAAGCCAGCTCTATATCAGGCTTGGACGAAGCTTTATCTCTTAAAATGAAAAGATTTAAGTGGCATTTTGGAAACTTTGAAATAATTCTCTTTAATCGTCGAAGGGAAGACAAAGTGTCATTTTTGAGTTCTGCCCAAGACTGTCAAAAGGAAGCAGGTCTATTTTATAATATCATTATAACATTTGGTTCAAATTATATTAAAAACAGTAGCTGCCAAAAAACCTCACTTTGCATTTAGTTCATAAGAACAAACGCAGCTTTCACTAGGCCACATGCAAGACTTTCGGTAATGGTGGCACATTGAGAGGACGCACCTCACCATGGCTGCAAAACTAAAAAAAAAAATCCTTGTTTGACCCACCTAATCCCAAAGAAGCACGAGAGATGGCTAAACAAGGAAGACACAAGTCCAGTAGCGCCACGGGACCAAAACAAACAAAGCTGATCCCATTGTAAAACAGCCCACATTACAAGCTAACGAGGCTAATGAGGCTAACATTGCTAGCAAACCTGAGAGCCGCGCTCCCTCCCTGCCGGAGACGCGGGGTCCCACCGGCCCAGATGGAGACTCTCGCAACTTCTTTGCATCAGAAGGGGGAGAGAATGTAACTGGTCATCGGCTGTGGTTCAAGATGTCCGAAATGCAGCGTGGAGTCTCTTAGAGCCGAGTTGTTAGCGACCATAGCTCCGGCCGTGTCTGATACAGTAGCCCATGGATCTATTATAATAACTGGATAAGGCACGCCCCCTCTGTCCGCGATCCAAATTGAGTAGTGGCCGCTCTGCGGGACTGCAGCCTCAGGCACCAACCATTTCAACAGTTCGGCCTGTAAAATTACCGAAAGTGCGAAATTCTTTTTAGTCTAAAGATAAAATAGAAGGAATTTCACTCTTTTACCGTTTCTAAAATACTTGAAAATAAAATTTTTAACGTTACGGCGAACATGTACGCGCTCTGACCGCGCACGCACTCCTCGTGAACGATCATCAGAAGAGCGCGTGTCGGACTGAAACCAAACAGAAGACAGTGGACGAGACAAACGAGACACGTACATTGTGTTTTTATGTCATTTCGCACGTTTTCACACATCATTCAATATGAAGTGTAAATGAGCGATTACACGGTTCACACAAGCTAACGTTTAGCTACACAAAAAGAAGCATTCATGAGTTCACAGCTCATGCTTTCTGCAAAGAAACCATTATTTTCGCTTTACAACATGATACCTTTTTATATTTATAGATAGATATAACAATTCATCATTATACATTTTGTAACCAGACCATTTCAAGACGGCAGACTCAAAGTCCGCGCTAACTGTCCACAGTCTTTCACGCATTCTGCTGTCGCCGTGCTCGTTCCCGACGCCAAAGCGACATGGCGATGTCGTCATAAAAGGGGAGGCACTAGACTCCCTATTCAGGAAGTAACGCGGAAGTAGGGAACTTTTTTGGAGACATGCGCCAATGAGCACACGCCATAGGCTTGAATTGGGCGCCATTTTGTCTTCCGGGGGCTTGCAGTAGCCGCTCAGTTGAAAGCAGAGGGAATAATCGGAGCACGCATGGATGAAGTCGAGCAGCCTGTTTCAGACAACAGAAGATCTGCAAACAGTAAGGGCCGAGATGGAGGCGCTGCGTGTCAGGGTGACAACGCTGGAGTCGGAGAATAACATGAAAAATAAGCTCCTGGATTTGGAGTCCAGATCCCGTCGTTCTAACCTTTTGGCTTGAGGGAGTCTCTATAGCAGCTACCTGCTCCTGTAGAGCCGCTGAGGGGTGAAGCTGGTCGGGTCCTGTAACATTGTGTGATGCGCTTAAAACTAACAAAGATGCTGGATCTGTATTGCGTTAGGTTGTGATTCAAAGGTGCAACGGTAACGGCAGGAACGTAAACGGGTGTGGACACAGAGGACAGAATATTGCATTGATGTAGTGAATTGATAAAAAGGAATCCAAAACCAAAAAGCGGTCAACAAAAATTACAGCTACCCAGAAGCAACCTCTCCCTCCCCCCTGCGTCCCAGGTCAGTTCAATTTAACACTTCCCACTCACATTTTTCATTGGATTAGAATGAAGACTGGAAAGATACAAAAATATATTCTGATTCTATCAAATCCTGACAAATTATATAAAATATTAAAACAAATCTTTATAAATGTATAAAACAAATCTTATAAATGTATAAAATAAAAATGTCTACAAAGTTTTACATGAATCATTTCGATTTAATTAAAATGGTCATGGGCTTCTTTTAATTGCATTCTGCCTTTTTTAATAGCCTTTGTGGGCTGCATGTCCTGGAGTTAAACGCATTACCTCAAGAACAAAATGAGTATTCTGATAGTAAATGGAGCGATGGGATCATTAGGTGAAGCGGTGATTGCAGATTTGATTGATAGTTGGTTGTTGCAATGCTTTAGTTGCAAAAATAAAAATTGTAATATAAAGTAGGCCTAGTTTTAATTAAGACTACAATAAACAAATACTAAAAAGGTTCCTGTATAAAAGGTGTGTCTTTTTTGCAGTCTTTATGCAAAACTAGTCAGCCGATTTTACACTTTCACAACGTATGCAATTTAGAAATGTTACCAAGCATTAATAAGGACCCAACTATCGAGAATGAGCAAATTCTTACAAATTCATCAACAACTCACCCTCTCCTTTTGAAAAAAGATAATACTTTGTTTACTCTTTTGCCTGTAAGATATGCTATTCAGAAAGGATTTTGCAATTATCTGGCTATTTTATTTCATTTTTTTCAAGTAGCTGATCCATGGGTTTCCGAATGAAGAGGACAGTTGCCATAGCAATTAACCATTTAAAACTTGATACATATCTTTTGAACAGAGAAAAGTCTTCAAGATGTCACCTATAACAGGAAACCCATGAACAGCTCTCATAACGTTTAGTTGAAAACATTTTCTGAAAAAAATTAATATCAAACATGCTTGGATCAATCAAAATATAACTTTGAGTAAACTAATGATGAAGGAACATTGTTTTCTCATTTGATTTTGCATAATATGTCCCTGTCCCTTGTGTTAGCAGTGGCGGCTGGTCCATTATGGGCGATGGGGCGGTGCCCCTCCTGGCAATCAGCCAATTATGTCAAATGGTATTCAACAATTGTTTTGTCTAAAAACAATATAATTTGTTCAGAATTGTTATATTAGTTTAAACATGTAAAAGAATAAAAAATATCAATATATACATAGGATACTTTGTCTGTGGCCTGCTGCGTGACGCAGCCTGCGTCTCTTCAGACTGCAGGACCTGTACGTCTCCAGGGCTCTGGGACGAGCAGGTCGGATCACCGCTGATCCTTCTCACCCTGGACATGGGCTATTTGAGCCACTCCCCTCAGGCAGAAGGCTACGGTCCATCCGGACCAGAACCTCCCGCCACAAGAATAGTTTCTTTCCCTCTGCCGTTGGACTCATGAACACTTCTAAACACCTGTCACTTTAACTGCAACTATTCATCACTCACTGCACTGTCACTTTCTGCACTACATGTGTAAATGTAACTAATTCCTGTGTACATAGTAATGCCTATTTTTATTTTATACTATAGTCATTTTAAATAGTTTCTTAATGCAGGCCCTTTTGATTTCATATATGTTTTTATTATTGCTCAGTGTTTTATGTTGCACCTTAATGCCGAGACAATGTTTGTGAATTTTGTTCATTGACAATGGCCTCTGATTCTGATTCTCTTCAGCGTACGTCGTGGGCCTGTTTGAAAATCACCCCTGAGCCTGGTAGAAAAGCAATGGGAATGTTAAGCTAATCAAATTCCGAAAAAAATTACCACGTCACTCTGAGAAAAAGCCATTGTAAAACTGTCTGAAATGGGCGATTTTGCTTCATCGCCCATTTAAGAGTAGTGTTTTCGCCACGGAGCTATGCTGTTTACGCTAGACACAGCGCAGCAGGTGCACCTTACACGTGATCCCGGCGGGGTTAAGGCTGATGCTTGTCCATGAACTCCACGCGGAAGTGTCACACGCCTTGTTTTCAGAGGTTACTTTTTAAAACTGCATTTGCAGACGTCTGTGTTTCAAAGGTACGTCCAAAACGATTCAGAATGAACTCCTTGACTGTGGCTGGCTGTGAATGAAAACTATTCATGATGACGTGGCGAAAGCGGCTGATTTCATATCAATCCGAGCTGATCGGACATCTGCTGTGTCGTCAGTGTAGCACTTGCCCTCCGTTACCTTGACTGCAACACACCAAACTGGAGAGCTTTTTTGAGTTTATTACGCTGGACAATGCCAACGCTGAAATCATCGCTGACCTTCTATTCATAAATAGATGCTTTGGTTATTAGAAAACCTATGAAAAAGAATGTCGGTGTAATCCCTCATTCGTCCAGGAGTGTTCCATTGTAGAAAAAGATTCAGTTGTAGTCATCTGGACTCTGTTTTTAGAAAAAACAACTTGTTTTTTGTCTAAAAACAGAGTCCAGATGACTACAACTGAATCTTTTTCTACTATGAAAGAATGCTTTAAAAGACATGTCTTCAAGAACAACATTCCATAGCAAATGTTGTGTCTGTAATGATTAAACATAAAAATGTAAAATGTTACACATGTAGTTCAGGTTAACTAATGCCACTTAGAAACTGATCTTTTTTTTTTTTTTTTGGTCTGTTTTATGAAACTATAAGGTATGGTATCATTGAGATTTTTGTTTTACTCTTTACAATCTGATATTTTAGAAAGTGTCATGTCATTTTATGTCAAATGTATTTTCTCACAAATAGTATCTGCCTCTAAGTCATAGTATTACCATTACCAAAAGTGGAAATAAAGTTTGTTTACTTCATTCATTCAGTTGCAAATGTGTATTTAAAATGTGTGATTATACAGTCAATGTAAAATATTCACTTTTGGACAAAAACACGTTAATGTCAAATAGCCCACCCAATATTTTGCATCACCAGCCGCCACTGTTTCTTAGCCATTAAGATTATGTAAGAAATAAACCCAATAGAGTGGAACATTCCAAGCAAAACAATAACAGCTCCATGGAGGTCTGAAAAGTTAGGTATAGACCACCTTTTAATTAATATACCTCAATATTTGAATAGTTATTTGGTATTTGTGTTGTTGCATGGTTCTAATTTTGAATGTTATATGTAGCAAATATTAACAATCAAAACTATTACAGAATATAGATTATTTTGCAATTGTTTTCTATAGGTGATCAGGTTAGTATCCTGTTTTGAAATATCCAAACAGGAAAATCTACAAATGTTCAACCTTATTTGTCCCAGCTCCACTGCAAAAAACAAGTGTTTCCTGCGTCTCTAATATTGTGATACAATATTGTCAAATAAATATTAAGGGTCCTTCTCTTACGCTTGCTCTCTCCTAGTGGCATATCTCCCTTCTCGACATCTGAAGGCTGCTGCTTGTTTCTTCTCATATGGAAATAGATGTTTTATCGACCCACTCAGTGCTTCAAGGTAATGTGGCTTACATAATCACAGGAAATACCTTATCTGCAGTCGGGTTCTTGACTGATTATGCGCCAACACACGTTTGACATCATTGGATAAAATATGTTTAAATATGTTTCCAATTGTGTCGTTGTGAGTTTGTTCTTGTCAAATGCATTTGACACTCTTCCCCATGATAAAAGTCTATGGACCATCTGTTATTTTTGTATAGCCTGCATTTCATTTATTAGTCTAATAGACCTTTTAAAGCTCAAATTTGGCGTTCCCGTATCTGTCTATGTCCTATAACAATAAATTAACTTTTTGGCAGTATTTATTTCATGCATAAATATTTTTCATAAAAATTGTGCTCATTATTTTATGTGGATAGATATAATTTTATATATCTATCCATCTATATATCCATATCTATCTATAAAAAAAATAACCCCGATATCCCTTACGACGGCCAAGTGAAATGCCATCAGGAAGTCTCCTGGATGATCTGGACGATGTGAATGCAGCGTTGAGTGCGATCCCTACCACAACCATCACTGAGACCAATGAGCTGATATACAGTATATCTCAGCAGCAGTGATCCTAGAGATGCTTTTTCAGAATAAGAAAAGGTTTATTGCCATTGTCAATGAACAGAATTCACAAACATAGGAACTTGCTTTGGCATTAAGGTGCAACATAAAACACTGATCAGAAATAAAAACAACATATGAAATCAAAAGGGCATGCAAACAATTTAAAATTACTATAGTATAAAATAAAAAAGGCTTACTATGTACACAAGAATTTACAGCTAAATTTACAGTTGTGACTGCAGAAAGTGACAGTGCAGTGAGTGATTGATTAAACTGTAGTTGAAGTGGCAGGTGTTTAAGAAGTGTTCATGAGTCTAACGGCATGGGGAAGAAATTATTCTTGTGGCGGGAGGTTCTGGTCCGAATGGACCGTAGCCTCCTGCCCGAGGGGAGTGGCTCATATAGTCCATATCCAGGGTGAGAAGGGTCAACTGTGATCCAACCTTCTCGTGCCAGAGCCCTGGAGACGTACAGGTCCTGCAGAGATGGAAGTCTGCAGCCGATCACCTTCTCAGCAGAACGCACAATGCGCTGTAGTCTCTGTTTGTCCCTGGCTGTGGCTCCAGCGTACCACAATGCGCTGTGTCTCTGTTTGTCCCTGGCTGTGGCTCCATGCGTACCACACGGTGATGGAGGAGGTGAGGATGGACTCAATGATGGCCGTGTAAAACTGTACCATCATCTGTGCTGGCAGCTTGGCTTTCCTCAGCTGCCGCAGGAAGTACATCCTGGGCCTTCTTGATAAGGGAGCTGATGGCCCCTGAGACAATCCAGCACATAACTGCAGGGTGTAAGATGCTGGCAGGGAAAGCATACATGGAGCGCTATAACCAAGTGGCTGGCATAGTGTACAGGAACATCTGCGCAGAGTATGGACTGGAAACCCCACGGTCTAAGTGGGAAACACCCCCAAAGGTGGTAGAAAAGGACCGAGCCAAGATCCTGTGAGACTTCCAGGTACAGACTGACAGAATGGTAATGGAAAACCAACCAGACATTGTGGTTGTGGATAAACAGTAGAGGAAATCCGTTGTGGTTGACATGGCAATAGCAAGTGATGGCAACATCAGGAAAAATGAACACGAGAAACTGGAGGGATACCAAGGGCTCAGAGAAGAGCTGGAGAAGGCGTGTAAGGTGAAGGCAAAAGTGTTGCCCGTGGTAATCGGAGCACTCGGGGCAGTGACCTCCAAACTGGAGGAGTGGTAACAACAGATCCCTGGAAAAACATCCGAGATCTCAGGCCAGAAAAGTGCAGGGCTAGGAACAGCGCAGAACCCTCCCCTCAAGCTCCCCAGGCCTCTGGTAGAGGACCTGAGCTTAGAAAAAGGGAAGAGACCACCCACGGAGGAAGTTCCATCAAGGTGTCCATCAGGAAGGTCCTGGGAGAATGGCTCTCTTCTGGCCAAGCGATGCTAAGCTAACATAGGGAACAAAGAACATCCAGAGAGAGACACACCCGTGGAAGCTAACATTACTCATCGGTGGATCAGTGCAACTGCCTTTTCGTTAGCTGAGGAAAGCCTCAGAGCCAAGGAAAACGAAGATCAAGCAGACCTGATCCAGTGCTTCTCCAGCCTGACACTGTCAGAGACAGCATTTTGGACCAAGTGAACCATGTCTTTCCCAGCATCACCCTAAGTAAACCCTGGAGGCATTATCTGAGCAGATAGTCATACTGGACAACGTCAGTGTAGCCTCCAGCTCCACTGTGAGAAACCTTGGAGTCTTATTTGACTAAGAGCTCTCATTCAAAGCACACATAAATCAAGCCTGTAAAACAGCCTATTTCCATTTGCGTAATATAGCCAAAATCAGAAAAATCTTGCCTAAAAGTGATGCTGAAAAACTTGTCCATGCGTTTGTAACATCTAGATTAGACTACTGTAACTCCCTGCTCGCAGCGTGCCCTAAAAGCGCCATAAAAAAGCTTTCAACTGGTTCAAAATGCAGCAGCAAGATTACTAACAGGAACTAAAAGAAGAGAGCACGTTACCCTCGAGTCTCTTCACTGGCTCCCTGTTGAGTTTAGAATCAAATTCAAAATCCTCCTCCTGACTTACAAAGCCATAAATGACCTGGCCCCATCCTACCTCAAAGAGGCTATAGTACCTTATCATCCAAACAGAGCACTTCGCTCTCAAAATGCTGGACTTCTGGTGGTCCCAAGAGTCTCTAAAAGCACAGTAGGAGGTAAAGCGTTTAGCTACCAAGCTCCTGTGTTTGTGGAATCGGCTTCCTGTCCATGTTAAAGAGGCCGACACAGTCTCTTCATTTAAGACCAGGCTTGAAACGTTCCTCTTTGAAATCGCTTATGGTCAGGCCAGTTAGGAACAGAAATAAGGAGCAAACTAGGAGCAACTATGCTGGGGGAAGTATGGCAGCTTGAGCACTATCCTCTGCTTCTCACTACTTTTCTATCAAACAATATTCAATATTTAATTTCACATGCAATTTGTTCATCGCTTTTCCTTCTTTTCTCCCACTTCCCTGACGGGAGTGGAGCAGGCACATCGATGACCTGTGGATCCAGATGCTCCTCAACTGCCTGGAGAAACGGTCTGCCTGGAGAAACGGTCTCTACGCCATATGAACGGTTCTTCATCGGCCTTGAAGAATTGATTCTCCTCCTGAGTGGGTCTCCACCGTGTATCTGCAAATTGAGGCGCGTCCTCCTCTCCGTCCGAGGGAGTCGGATCTCTCCTCACTGTGGAACTCCTACAGGTTTCTACTTTTTCCCAAAGAGGTTTGGTAGTTTTTCCTGGCCGAGAAGGAGGGTCTAAGGACAGGGGAGCTTGGGACATCTGTCTAAGGACACAGGATGCTTCCAAGTCCCTATGAACATTATTTATTTTGTTTTCCACTGTAGCCAATTTTAACACACAACTAGATAGATCTAGAACAATCATATCTTGTGTCTCCATCTGTTCATGACTCGTGTGCATATTCCATTTTCATATTTAACTGTTTAATTATTTGGTCAATAAATCGTCATAAACCACAGTTTGTAAAGTGTTCATTCATTTTCAGAATGTACATGAATCAATATCAGAATCAATGTCACAGTTGCGCTCTCTTAACGTTTACATTAACAAACTATGAATTATAATATTTGATTTGAGAATTGTTAAATGCCTAATAAAAGCTGGTGCCCAACATACTGCATGAGTGTGGATATGTTTATCTGTCTCCTTTTCTTGTTTACGTTTTTTGTGCAGAAAAGTCTGGGTTGACTTAAAGTTAAAGCAATACTGTGTATAGTTTTTTATCATGGTAAAAATAGTCAATGAATGCATTTGACAAGAACTCATAATGGCACAATTGGAAACATATTTAAACAAATTCTATCCATTAGTGTCAAACGTGTGCGTTGGAGCATGATTAGTCAAGAACCTGGCTGCAGAAGGTATTTCCTGTGATTATGTAAGCCACATTACCTTGAAGCGCTGAGTGGGTAGATAAAACATCTATTTCCATATGAGAAGAAACAAGCAGCAGCCTTCAGATGTCGAGAAGGGGGATGTGTCACCAGGAGAGTGCAAGCATAAGAGAAGGAGCATTTATAATTACTTCACAATATTAGAGATGCAAGAAAATGATTTGTTTCTTGCTGTGGAGCTGGGACAAATAAGGTTGAACATTTGTAGAAATCCGCTGCATACTTCAGTGAAATGTCACTATAAAGAGACAGGCCTTATCAGTTCTGTAGTTTTAAATAGGAAGTCAATGAACCTGTTTCTACTCTCCCATTTTAGCTCAATATTGCAGTTTATTTACAGTAGTTCTATTAGTGACTAAACTCATTAACTTCTAAGATTACAACAAAAATCTGATTTGAAGACGTTCAACTACAGAAGGTGGTGGTAAACGCACCTTTTCAGTTGGCTGCCAACCGCCATTAAAAGTAACACAACAATATTAATTTTAGCTGCTTCCATCTGTATTAAAAATTATTGGCCTGTAGAATGTTGTGATGTCATCTGAAACCCAGCAATTCATGGTCATTCATCACTTTGAAAGCATAGAATTATAATAAAATGACGTGACAAAAATGCTGCCCTGCGTTGCCTAAAAACGTTTTCTCTCAGCTTCTGATTGGTCGAATCACTTGACCTTTATGATGTCACTCCCAATACACAATGCTTTGAGGTTAAGGCCAGAGGTTTGGTGAACGAGACAGAGAATTCACATTTCAGATAATTCACTTTAATAACTTGCCAAGATTATTTACCCCATATATTTATAAATCAGGTTTAGTTTAATCTAAAGCTTTAAATATTTGGAAATGGGGCAAAAAACGAGCAACTTGAAATATGTTCCAACCTTTAGGGAGACATTGGACTCAATCACAAATCATAATGATATCTTGCAACAACCACTTTTTGAGACCAAGCTTGAAGAGAGTTGCGAGAACGATGAACTTCTTGTTCTCAATCCACTCTTCAAAGACACACAGCAGGAAAATCAAGCGCTCAAAGATGAATTGAAACAAAGATACATTTAAGAAACAGGAGCAATTGGAAAACAAGGGAGCCGAAAAGGTAAAGGTACAGGTGACCGTAAAAGATTTGAGTTTAAAACCACCTGTAGTAAAACCACCATAAGCCAAAAAGTCACACGAGTAAAATGTGTCAATAAGCAGAATAAGAGGGAAATTGAACAGGAAAAGAAAATACTTCATTTAGTGACGACACAAGAAGAGATAAAACTATATTGAGAGGTCAGAACAGCAATTTGCAAGAGATGTTTGAAAGGTTAAAATCCAAAGAGCCTCAAGAAGACATGAAAAAGCACTCTGTTCAGTTAGAAGCTGAGAAAAATCATATCAGCGAAGAAAACACACAATTACAGGATAACATTTCCAAATGGATCAAGAAAATCACTGAAGAGTCACGTTGGGAGAAGAAGGCTGAGGCATTAGAGATGTCTATATTTGCCTTATATCAGGAAAAAAAATAAATTTAAAGAACATTTTACTAATTTAACCCAAGAATATGATAAGAAATAGCTTACAGTGTTTACATACAAGCACAGTCATAGAGGCACAGGAGGCGTTCATTCAGAAGGACCTGTTACTGCAGGGAATTGACAATATGCAGTGGGAAATTATACACTTAAAAGCCATAGCCAACAAAGGTATTCAGGCTCTAAATAAGAATTTGGTGATTATAAAACAGACCTGAGGAATTAGAAATGTTGGAGGGGAGGTAGGGTGATGCGGATATTCAGGAATTAACACAAGATAGGGGTCAACCCTATGTTCCCCGAGACCTGGGGTAGTGTTATATGCTGCTATATTTTATGCTGTAAAACCATACATTTATGCACAACTAGTGGGGATGTGGAACCTGAACCATTAGCCTATGCTAGTATATGCCTAGTTCCCCCATTCATAGAAAAGGGGGAACATGAGTACCGGGTAATATAGATACGCACCCCATCAGATATGAGTGATTTGAGAAGAAAAAGTTTCAGCTTGCGTAAAAATCTTCTGAAATTGAAGGGTAATCTTAAAAAGTACAGTTCTACCTGCAAACTCTCAAGAAACGAGGAGCAAGAGATGAGCAAACGCGGAGGACGCAAGCCTGGTGGCGCTACGGGAACTAAACAAACAAAGCTGATTTTTCCGGTGAAAAACAGCCCGCCTAACAAGCTAACAAGGCTAACATGGCTGACAGGCCCGACATAGCAGCTTACAGCCCGCTCTCTGCCAATCTACAAAGTTCTGTCCCCGAACTTGGGTCTCCAGGCTCGCACTTGTCCGAAGGTGGCGGGGAGATGATCTTACACCAAATGGCCATTATGATACATACATTTAAAAGTGAAATGCTGCATGACATGGCAGCACTGAAGGCGGAAATTAGGTCAGTGCATGAGGTTCGTCAACAACGACAACCACATCTGTGACAAGTTCAGGAAGAGAAGACTGAGACATGGGTTCTCTTTCACCGCGACTCTTCTGGTAACTTTCGAGGCTAAAACGCGCGTGTTAAGAACACCAAGAGAGGTGAAGGTGCTCCTAAAGAAGATGCATAACGCAGAACTGAACAGTACGAGAGATGGAGCCACCAGCGTTCGGGTTGTGGTCACATGGTGATGGCTCACGTAATGGTTCACCTGATCCCCACGTACAGACAGAGACTGAAGCTCTCTAAACCTGTAGTGAGGACCTCTAATAAGTGGACCAATGAGGCAGTGGAGGAGCTACGTGCATGTTTGGACATTACAGACTGGGAGGTTTTCAGAGCTGCCAGATAGTTTGGATGAGTACACGGACACTGTGACGTCATACATTCGATTCTGTGAGGACAGCATCATACCATCACACACCAAAGTCACTTTCAATAATGACAAACCCTGGTTCACACCTAAACTGAGGCAGTTAAAGCAGCAGAAGGAGGCAGCGCACAGGGCTGGTGACAGAGGCACTACAAAGATGCAAAGTATGGATTTAGCAAAGAGGTGTCGAGAGCTAGATCAGTACAATACGCGTCTGAAGCAGCAGTTCTCTGACAACAACCCCGTCTCGGTGAGAAGCCGGAGCCCTCTCCACACAAACTACAAGCTCTGAGCCCCCCATGCGGCAGATGATCGAAAACTGGCTGAGCAACTTAACGCTTTCTAGGTTTGATGTGACCACTCCCCTCCCCCACGGTGGCCACCTCTGCCGACCCAACCCCCACCTCCCCACCACTCTCTCAGTTCAGGAACAGGATGTAAACAGATTATTTCGGAAATCCAACCCCCAAAAAACTGCTGGACCTGACTGTGTTTCTCCCGCCACCTTAAGAGCAGGAGTGCTGTCCCCCGTCTTCAGATATTTTTACTCTCTGGAGTCATGCCATGTTCAAGCCTGCTTCAACTCGTCCATCATTGTACCTGTCCCCAAGAATCACTGGACTTAATGACTACAGGCCTGTGGAGCTGACATCTGTAGTGAGGGGGGCATGTTGCAGTACCCAGCCCCCCCTCCCATCACCACCATGGACTCCTTCCGCTTCCTCTGCACCACCATCACCCAGGACTTCAAGTGGGAACCCACCATCAGCTCCCTCATCAAGAAGCCCCAGCTAATTATGTACTTCCTGCGGCAGCTGAGGAAAGCCAAGCTGCCAGTGCAGATGGTGCAGTTTTACACGGCCATCATTGAGGTGTGGTACGCTGGAGGGACAAACAGAGACTACAGCGCATTGTGCGTTCTGCTGAGAAGGTGATCGGCTGCAGACTTCTATCGCTGCAGGACCTGTACGTCTCCAGGGCTCTGGGATGAGCAGGTCGGATCACATCTGACCAGTCTCACCCTGGACATGGACTATTTGAACCACTCCCCTCTGGGAGGAGGCTACGGTCCATCCGGACCAGAACCTCCCGCCACAAGAATAGTTTCTTTCCCTCTGCCGTTGGACTCATGAACACTTCTTAAACACCTGCCACTTTAACCACAATTTAATCAATCACTCACTGCACTACATCTGTAAATTCTTGTGTTCATAGTAAGTCTATTTTTATCTTATACTATAGTCAATTTTAATTGTTTCCTAATGCATGCCCTTTTGATTTCATATACAGTACGTTTTTATTATTGCTCAGTGTTTTATGTTGCACCTTATCGCCAAAGTTCCTTTGTGAATTGTGTTCATTGACAATCATAATAAACCTTTCATTTCTGTTAATTTGAAGAGCCTGATAGTGAAATTATTTATTTCTAACAACTGAGATTATGCTTCATGTTGGTGATCTGCTTTAGTACATAAACTCTGACCAATTACATCTACTCATCGGAGTACCAAATGTGGGAGATTGGATTTGTGATAAAAAGGAAAATACAGTGCAGCGGGAGGGCGTGGTGAGTTAGCATTTATACAGTTCGGAGGATTGGAGTCAGGATTGCCCGGGGAGTTGTTTTTTTTTTGGGGGGGGGGGGGCTCCTTCATTAGGATTGGATTTCTTCCCCTTTACAAACACTTTCTTGATCAGTTTTTGGGTTCGATACCAGTTTCCAGCATGAACCTTTTCGTTTTATTTATCCTTTTGTTGCACCCCTGTAAGTATTTTAACAGTCCAATGTTGGAACGGCTGCTTATGAACAACATGTGTTTTCAGAGTCCTTTTACAACAAATGACAAAATAATCTCTCAATAGCTTTGTAACATTAGCACCACATTGTTTGTATTAGCACAAGATGGCGGAGCGCAAGTTCACATGTACAGAAAAACCTGTTGTCTAAATTCTCAAAATACACAAATAAAAAGTAACCTCAGCTTCATTTATCATTCAGCTGATTACTGATGAAATGATCAGAATTGCCTCAAACGAAATGACTATAAATGCAGCATGACAAATAACATTTTTAACAGACTTTTAATCATATTTATATTGTTTTTAGGATTTCTGTAAATTACACGATTTACGTAAGTTGGCGCTTGGAGATGGCTGTAGCGGAGACAGACGACTGCGCGATGTCACGGATGCAGGCAAGCTTGTCTGAGGAGACATGCGACCATGGCCACGGAGTCTAAACATATGCCCAAGAACTCTAGAGAAGTTACAGAGCCGACAGTCTTTGCGTCAAAAAGCGGCATGCCTAGACGAAGGAAAAGCTGCTTGAGCTGTGGCAGGGAACCTCCGGGCACAGCTGAGGGGGGATCTATGAGGAGAAAATCATCCATCAGGTGGAGCACGGAGGGGAGGACAACATTGTTCAACAAAATCCAGTACAGCGCCTCGAAAACCATATTAAACAAGCAAGGCTCCTGCATCCGAACATGAGGCGCACTGCTACATAAAACTTTGATGCCCATCTAACAGATGCCATTGAGAAGGATGAATTGGAACAATCTTGAAAGCGTCTGTGATATCTGCCTTGGCAAGCCAAGCATCGCGGCCTGCCCGTTTGATGAGAGAAATAGCGTGATCGACTGTGGCCTGATGGAGGGAGAAAGGGAGTGGCGGAATGAGACTGTTTATGCTAGGAACAGGGCCCGAATGCGGAGCGGAGTGGTCAAGATTCGTCAGATTCGTAACTTGACATTTGTGCTTACTTTGTACTTTAGAGTTGCAGTACGGTCTGAAGCGGCTGAGCTGAACTGCATGAGGGTTTAAATGGGGCATGCTGTGCGCTGATTGGGAGCAGAGGAGGCCGAGCCAAGGGGAGAAGTCGCTTGAGTACGCTGATTTAGGGTGGAGAGCAGGTGAGCCCTGTTGTAGCAGTGGACGAGTTAGGTCTTCCAGGCTGAATTTACGCAGGCTTCATTACCTGAGTTTTTGGATAAATGGAGAGAAAAGATTTTCAGCAGGTGAAGCGGTGAGTGCAGATTTGATTGATAGTTGGTTGTTGAATGCAATGATTTAGTTGCAAAAAAAAAAAAAAAAACATAAAGTTGGCCTAGTTTTAATAGGTTTCTTATCGTAACAAAGGACAGCACTAAAAATAAACATCCTGGTTTTACATAGCTGGCCCGCTGTTGCATTTCTGTGTTTGCATTTTCCCTTGCTGGTTTTCTTTGGGTGTTCTATTGTTTCTCTACCACTAAAAAGGTTCCTGTATAAAAGGTGTGTCTTACTGTCTTTATACAAAACTAGTCAGCCGATATTACACTTTCACAACACATACAATTTTAGAAATGTCACCAAGCATTATTAAGGGCCTAACTATCAAGAAAGAGCATTACAAATTCATCAATTGAATTCAATTTATTTTTGTAACGCCCAAAATCACAACAGCGGTTGCCTTCGAGGGGCGACAATGTTCAAAGGGACTTGGCAATGTCCCGAGGTCCCCTGTCCTTGGACAAATGTCCCGAAGTCCCCTGTAACAAACTTCTTTGGGAAAAAGTAGAAACCTCGAGGAGTTCCACAGTGAAGGAGAGATCCGACGCCCTCGAACAGACAGGCAGACTTCAATTTGCCAATAGACTATGGAGCTGGACCCACTCAGGAGGAGAACCAGTTATTCAAGGCAGATGAAGAAACGTTCATATAGATTAGAGTCCGTTTCTCCAGGCAGTTGAGGAGCATCTGGATCCATAGGTCATCAATATGTCTGTTCCACTCCCCACGGTGAAGTGGGAGAAGAAGAAGAAAAAAGCAATGAACAGATTGCAAGTGAAATTAAATATTGTTTGATAGGAAAAGTAGTCAGAAGCAGAGAATAGTGCTCAAGCTGCCATACTCCCCCAATGTGGTTGTTCCTAGGGCAGCATAGCTGGGAAACTGTAGGGTTTTTTCAACAACTCATCCTCTCCTTTTAAAATAAGATAATATTTTGTCTACTCTTTTACCATGCTATTCAGAAGGGATTTTGACATTATCTGGCTATACTTTTTTCCAAGTAGCCAATCCATGGGTTTCAGAATAAATAGGACAGTTGCCATAGCAATTAACCATTTAAAACTACATCTCTTTTGAATGGAGAAAAGTCCTCAAGATGGGACCTATATCAGGAAAACCCATGAACATATGTTATATGCAGTCAACTTTTCTTCATTACAAGCAGTGAACCCTCATATAATCAAAAAAATATATATATATTATGTTTTTCGGTACAAAAAGTATAAATACTAAAAAGTACATCTGACCTATTTACAATTTTCATTTCTATTGGTTAGCGGAAATATATGTTATGCGGCCTGCGCAAAGCTCTCATTGCTCTTTTTGAAATTAAACAAAAAAGTGAGGACGTGAATGCCTTTGTCCTTCATTTTTTGGCATCACCTACCTCTCCCAAACTGTTGGAGCAGAGAGCACAACATCAACCAGTTTAAGATTTTAAGATTTTTGTTTAAGTTATGTATTTTGTTCTTTTTTTATATTATTTATTAATTATAATAATAATAATAATATAATAATATAATAATAATAATAATAATAATAATAATAATAATAATAATAATAATAATAATAATAATAATAATAATAATAATAATAATAATAATAATAATAATAATAATAATAATAATAATAATAATAATATTATAGAAATATAAAATATGTCTCCATAATTGTTGATAGATCTTTATGTAGGACCACACCCAAATATCACAGTGATTCCGCCACTTAAATGGGTAGGTCTTTTTAAATTACAAACGGGGTAACAAGATAGACTTTCATTTTTTGTATATTTAGTTTGTATCCAGACATCGGAATCATTTTTTTAAAATTAATTTGCATCACATAGAGGATGGAAATTTCTGGGTTGTACAAATATAGTAGAACATCATCTGTGTAGCAGGAATTGATCGATTGATCGTAACACCATGACTTGTTTTTGATTGTCTAATACATTGGGCCAGAGGTTCCAGATATAAAGCAAACCAGGTCTCACCCCTCTTTCCAGAGTCAGCGGCTCTGTCAGGTGGCCACTGATTTTAATTCTTGATGTTGGACCATAGTAAAGAGCCCCAATATTTTTTGTAATTAAGTCGTCTGTTTGAAATCTGTTTAGCACTTTAAACAAATAAAGCCAGCTAACAGAATCAAAAACTTTCTTGGCATCCAAACTAATGTTCACAGCTTTGTCTTGCCGTTTTTGTATATGGTACATTATGTGCATTGCTAATAAATGATGTCTGATCGTTGTGGATTAAGTTTGGGAGTATTTGTTCCATTCTTTTGGACATTGAGGTGTGTATATATAAGAATAGAAATGGGTCTATATGAAGCACAGTCAAATTTGTCCTTCCCTTCTTTAGGTACTAGAGATATAATGGCTTCTTTCCAACTAGGAGGGGTCTGAGTTTTTTTAAGTGCCCAGTTAAACATTGTTGAACACAAAGGGATTAGTGTTTCTTTTAGAGCTTTATACCACTCTGAGGTGAACCCATCACTCCCCGGACATTTATTGTTCTTTTGATTGCACCTTGTATTTCCAACACTGTTATTTCAGCTCCGATTTTTTTCCATTTTGCTCTTCTAACAGAATGGGCAAACTGAGGGTGTTCAGAAAGGAATTTATATCTTCTGAAATTTTAGAGAAACTTTTTTTTAAAGAAGGATTCAAATGTTGATTGAATTTAGTTGAAGATTCATATAACTTTTTTAGTGGATGGCCGCTCTCCATGGAGATTGTATTGCTTAGCCTGGAATGTTCCACATGGCATTAAAGGAGAATATTAGGCTTTTTTTTTTCATGTACTTAGTGATCTATTGATAGTTAATACAAAACTATTTAAGTGTTGGTCTTTGCAAACTGCCATACTGAGCTAAAATGGCATAGTGGAAACAGGTCCATTGACTTCTTGTTCAAATCTGCAGAATTGATAAGCCATCACTGAAGTATGCAGCGGATTTTCATTTGTGCATTTTTTTAGGCCTGAGCGCCACAAGCTGGTGAGGGGCCTAATAGTTCTGTAAGGCCGTGCAAAGGCTGCGAAGCACTCTCCCGCTTCCAAACACTCACTAATTCACTCTGTACGCTGAATAATAATATTTTTTATAACAGAATTTCATTCGTTTTTGATGTTCAGTGTCATGCAAATGTGTCTCTTGTAAATATATAATAATCTTTCTTTTTTTCATTTTTGTTAAAATTTGTGTTCATTTGATTGGGTTCAGTATGCCATTCACATTGAAGGATGCCACTTGTAACACTGATGCCATTGAGTTGGTTGTATTGATCGCACCGTTGATAACTTTTGAATATTTTTATCTCTGGTCGAAAACAAAAAATATACACAAGAACCATAGGAACACAGAACAACTGAAAAGGTAAAAAAGAAAACTAAAGGGTTCATTCTGGAAACGGGCATCGAACCCAAAAGCTGATCAAAAAAGTTCGGAAAAGGGAGGGAGGTCCAATCCTAATGAAGGGCCCCCCCAAAATCTTCCCCAGGCACTCCTGACACCAAACCTCGGAAAGAACTGGATATATAAGATCCTGGCTCACCACGTCCCCCTGCTGCTGCATGGGGCATAAAGTCTGATGTTAAAAAGAAGTCTCTTCAAAGTAACTTTTCACCATGTGAACACAGCCCAAACTCACATACCCCACGCTGGTGGCTCCCCCCTCTGTATAGTTAATTTCTCTGTGTTTTGCATCTTCCTTAAGAGGAGCTCTGCTTCTCCTGGTGTTCTGAGCAGATGTTTGTTTTTTTTCAAACGTCACCAGAAGATTCGGGGAAGCAAAGAAGACACGCTTGCCTTTGTACTGGAGATCTCCTTTAACCTTTGCAGCCTTCAAGACGTGTTCCTTCACTTGATCGTTAAGAGACCTCCTAATCTGGCCTCGTTGTTTATCAGCTGCTGGTCTTGGTTTGCCCAGGCGATGTGCTCTTTCGATTGTGATGGGGGGGACCTCAACTCCTGAGCTAACAAGGAGCTCAAGAATGATCGTCTCCAAGAAACTTTCTGTGTCTTTTCTTTCCTCTCCTTCTTTTATGCCCACAAGCCTCAGGTTAGAACGAAAGGATATTATTTTTTATGTTATTGTTCTCCGACTCCAGCGTTGTCACCCTGGCCCACATTACCTCCATCTCTGCCCTTACTATACACTGCTTGACTTCCTCCATGCGTGCTCCGGTTATTCCATCTGCTTTGAGTTTAGCGGCCACTGCTTCAGACACAGCCGGAGCTATGGTAGCTAACAACTCGGCTCTAAGAGACTCCACGGCACGCTGCATTTCGGACACCTTGAGCCACAACCGATGACCAATTACATTCTCTCCCCCTTCCGACGCAAAGAAGTCACGAGAGTCTCCATCTGGGCCGGCGGGACCCCGCGTCTCAGGCGTGGAGGGAGTGCGGCTCTCAGGTTTGCTAGCCTTGTTAGCCTCGCTAGCCATGTTAGCTTGTGATGTGGGCTGTTTTGCAATGGAGCCGTGGGCCATCAGCTTTGTTTGTTTTGGTCCTGCGGTGCTACCGGACTTGTGTCTTCCTTGTTTACTCATCTCTCGTCATTGTTCTTTGGAATTAGGTGGGTCAAACGAACATTTTTAATTTTTTTATTATAAAAAATTCTGAGCACTCAGACCATACAGGATAATGAAGGAGAACTCAAACATGCTTGAATCAATCAAAATACAACTTTGAGTAAAGTGATGATGAGGGAACATTAAATAAATATGTCCCCTTTAAGAAGCCAGGGCCAAAAAACACAGGTCAGATCTATGGAGAATGCATGTTTCTGAAGGTGTATCTTATCCATTAACATAACGTAAGACAGAAAAGTTAAACCCAATAGTGTGGAACATTCCAGGCAATGCAATACCAGCTCCATGGAGATAGGGAGGTGGCCCTCCACCTAAAAAGTTACGTATAGAGCACCTTTAAATAGTACATCTCCAAATTCAAAGTTATTTGGCATTTGTGTTGTTGCACGGTTCTAGTTTTGAATGTTATATGTAGCAAATATTAACAATCAAAATGATTACAGAATATAGTTTATTTTAGAATTTGTGTTTCTATAGGCGATGAGGTTAGTATCCTGTTTTGAAATATCCAAACAGGAAAGTCGACAAATGTTCAACCTTATTTGTCCCAGCTCCACAGCAAAAAACAAATCAGTTTCCAGCATCTCTAATATTGTGATACAATATTGTTAAATAATTATAAATGCCCAATTATCTTACGCTTGCTCTCTCCTAGTGGCATATCTCCCTTCTCGTCATCTGAAGGCTGCTGCTTGTTTCTTCTCATATGGAAATAGATGTTTTATCGACCCACTCAGCGCTTCAAGGTAATGTGGCTTACATAATCACAGGAAATACCTTATCTGCAGCCAGGTTCTTGACTAATCATGCTCCAACACACATGTTTGACACTAATGGATAAAGCGTTTAAATATGTTTCCAGTTGTGTCATTATGAGTTTGTTCTTGTAAAATGCATTCATTGAGTCTTTTTGCCATGATAAAAGCCTCTACACAGTATCGCTTTAGCGTCGCAAACATTATTTGACACACTGTACATGAACTTTATGTTAACCCTGACTTTTCTGCACAAAAAACGTAAACCATAAATTAACTGTGGATGTTGGTAATATAGCGTGTGCGGTCCATTTCTTTACAGGGCCAGCAGTACGATAACTGGGGGGGGGCGCATGTGACCCTATTTTGAATTTTCTTATTCTCATTTTGAAAATAAAATGGTATAGACCAGGGGACTGTAAAAGGCGGACCCCGAAGCAATTTGGTCTGGCCTATGGCCCAGTTTCCCATTATTGATTGATTTTTTTTTTTTTTTTTTTTTTTTTTTTTCGCGACATACCAACAGTTTGCGCTGCTCTGCTGCTGCTGCTGCTGCTGCTGCTCTGCTGCTGCTCTGCTGCTGCTCTGCTGCTGCTCTGCTGCTGCTCTGCTGCTGCTGCTGCTGCTGCTCTGCTGCTGCTCTGCTGCTGCTGCAGAGCCCCGGTTCCTCTTAAACACTGCTCTGTCAAAGCACAAACGTGTGATGCTGCAGACACAGTAAATAACAGCTTCATTGATGATTTGGTGTAAATGTAACATGCGTAAGGACCGTGTGCTCTGCATGTTTTGAAGTCTGCTCATTAACAAGGAACATTACATGCCGTGGCACCGGAGGACAGCGTGTTTTCCAGGCTTCGTCGTTGGATTGAAAGGTCTGCGCAAGTGCACGTACCGGTACGTCAGACCGTTGTGCGTGCTGTGCTGATTGCTTCACGGGTCAGGTTATGAAAGGTGGACTGCGGTCTCGTCCTGGGACATGTGCACTTTTGCTTTAGGGGTGTAAAAATTCATAAGCTAATTTCTCTGTGAATATGTGTCGGATTGTAATAAAGCGCACATTATTTTACAGCTTAACGTGACTATGGAGGCGAAGGGAAGATACAAATACATTATTTCTCAGGCGCAGATCCGTTGTCACTAGTTTAGTGCTTTTAGGAACTTTTTACCGTTGTCATTTCACATTACGTTGCATATATTTCAACGCTCAGTCTGGGCTATTTTTAATAGACTGCTGCAGGTCAGAGAACTCTAAAAACATGCATGATACTGTGCACGTTGCCTAGTGACAGCTGCGTTTGTTGAACTAAAGGCAAAGTGAGCTTTTTTTTGGCAGTTACTGTAGGCTACTATGTTTTTAATATTATTTGAACGAAATGTTCTAATTACGTTTATTTTTAAAATAGTCCTGGTTTAGTTCTTTAGACCTGCTTTAGAACTGCTTTGGTCCTGCTTTGGTCCTGCTTTAGTCCTGCTTTAGTCCTGCTTTAGACCTGCTTTATAGCTTATCCATGTTTTTCTGGTAGATATGGTTTGTTTAGTCTTGTTTTAAATCTACTCTTATCCCAGGTCTGCTTTGCACTAGTCAAGTCTGGTTTCTGGTAAACACTGGGTTTTAGTGCTTTTGTCCTGTTTTTAGTCATGTAATATTATGATATTTTTACTTCTCTGAAAGTAAAGTTCTATGTTGATTTCTGTTGTTGAATTGTGCCACTGTGAGTTGTCTGTGGATCTTAGAGAGATAAAACATTAAATTGTGGTGTGATTTTGTCTTCAGGCCCCCGGACCTTAGCAGAAAACCTTAGAATAAAGTGTAATTGCACATCTGCTACAGTAGGTGACAGTGGCACTGTCATTGTCAGACTGAGCGCAGGGAGTATTATGGTTTAGGGTTTTTTGCTTGGAGAATAGGGGGGCGCGAAGTGTTTTCTTCTTTCTAGGGGGAGCTTAACAGAAAATAATTGAGAAGCACTGATATATACCGTGTGTTGACCTTATTACGCCCTGCCAACTTTTGCCTCGGATCAGCACTTCCAATGTAATCACACTTCTGGTCGCGTGGGAACTCCATTGGCTTAAATGGAGAACAAGGGAAAAGTATCGCTATTAAAATATGCCAAAGTAGACTAATTTGTGTAAAATGCCCAACGTTCATGTGACCAACAAGTCAACAATGCACCGATTCTCTGGGCGGCCTGAAAACAACATTTTAGTCTGTGTAGAATTTATTTTCCCTCGAGATCGGCAGCCCTAAAATAATACAATCAGAAAGAGGATTACGTTGGATGGCGGCGCCCAGACGGGCTTCAGGAATAAGGTGAATATTAACCTTATTCCACTCCGCCCACGTTTTCCTCTTTTTCCACGTATCAGCACTTCCGTTGTTATGGCACTTCCGGTCCAGCGGGAACTCCGTTTGTTTAAATGGAGAACGTGGGAAAAGTCTCACCGCTAGGTAGCCGAGGTGAGATGGCGGAAACGAAGTCTGAGAGTAAGGAAGGGAGCGAAATTTAAAAAGATGGAAAGGGACAAAATAGTAAAAGAAAGAAAGCTAGCATGTCCAGTGGTGCAAGCAATCTGGAGGATGATCGCAATCACTCGGGTAAATTGATTTTTGGAGACAAACACGAGGTGGGGAGGTTCATTGGAAGCAAAGTCGGACATGTGAGGTCGGTGAGGGTCACTAAAACTGGCATGGTGGGGATTGAATGCAAGTCTAAATGTTCCGCACAAAATAATATTTGTGTGGAGTGCTTTCGACTGGAGCCCAATGGACGAAAGACGAAGGGAGTGATGAACTGAATGTGGATAGATTTGTGTATGTAGATAGTGTGTGTGGAGTAAAGAGGTTGTTGCGTTTTGTGAATGAGGAGGAGCAGGAGTGTACGTCAGTCTCTCTTACTAACTGTATTTAGATCATGTTTGTTACAGAATAAGACCATTTGAAAAAGAGCCTTTGAGGTGTTACCCCTGCCAAGAGTGTGGCCATGTTGCAGGACCTGTGGACATAGTGGAGACACTTTGTGCCGGGAAGAGTCTTGTCTGGTGATTGTTATAGAATCTAAAAGTGTGCACTGTCAAGGAGATCATAAAGCTGGATCTACTCTCTGTCCAAGGAGGAATCTGGGGAATTACGTTAGAAAATTAAACAAGGAAGAAAATATATCTTGTGCAGAGGCAGTGAGATCTGTTAAGTCTGGAAATATAGGACAACCAACCAAAGAAAATCCTAGTAGGAAAGGAATGTGCAGTTACATTGAGGAGAAACGTTTTCTTGCATTTATTGCAATGATTGTAAATTATTTGGAAAAGTTTCAGGGAAAATCGGAGCAAACGGAGTTGATTTTGGATGCGGCTAAGATATTTTTGATTGTGGGCAATATTACAGGAGAAGACTTGAGCCTCACACTGGGATGCCTCACAGGATGTGGGCAGAGAACATTATTTATATATATATATATATATGTATTCTGATGCCCTAAAAGAAAGTCTCGCCACTAAACCCATGGAGGTGTAGCGAACCGCAGACGACCTCTGAACGTTGCCATGGTGACAGGAATGCGTTTATGACGTCTCTGCATACAGAGCAGAGACTTCACGCTTTGAACGTTGGGAAAAAAGGTTTTCCATCGAATGATTGCTTTTGGATTACGAACTCCTCACAGAGCCATTTTTTCTCCCAAGACAAAAGCTAAAATGCTAAAAAAGACGATGTGGTTTTAGTACACAATCTTCTGATTGCAGACTTTGGCCACAAGATTAATTTACGGTACATAATATTAATGTGTTCTGAATGTTCATTCAATTGTTTTATGACTCATCTTGTGAACAATTTTACCTTTGTAACTATGTGGCCTAATGTTCAAAATGGCTACATCGGATATATTCCAGATCTTCTTCTCTGATCAGCTCTGACAGCATGCATGCTTATTGGTCGAACACGGGTGCTAAACAAACCCCCCAGGGGTCCGTCAGAGAGACTTAGTTCTACCAGGTCTTCAAGACGGAATGACCTCAACCCGGGAGATAAGAAAAAGGGCATATCTCTGTTCTGTGGATTAGTTTACCATCGCTAGGCCAAAGACCTTCCAGAGAGACACGCCCACAGAAGCTAACTTTATTCTACCACAGTTCCTGTTTTTGGACGAGATTTTTGCAACATGCAAACTCAAGCAAAGGACCTTTTTGCAACTTTTCAAGTTTACAACAAAACTTCTACAACAGTCTCTTTTGTCCCATGTGCAATGTCCCTTTTTATATGAGGAACGCCTCAGGGCCAAGGAAAACGCAGATCACTGAACCTCATCCGGTGCTTCTTCGGCCTAACACTGTCAGAGCCGGAGTTCTAGAGTGGCCGCGCTCTGCCCAGCGTGTGGACCGAGCAGCCGCAGTATCTTCCAGCGTGAACCCTGAGTGAACCCCTGGAGGCGACACAGATACGCAGTCTCTCGAACACACACAGGCACATCTCCTCAGGATCACAGCTCCTGCTTCTGGTCGTATAAAAAACGCAGTAGCTAGATCTAGAAAAATTATGTCTAGCATCTCCATTCTGTTAACGACTCATTTGCATAATCCATTTTCATATTTATCTGTTTAATTATTTGGTCAATAAATCTTCATAAACCACATTTGGTAAAGTGTTCATTCATTTCCAGAAAAGGGGTCAATGTCACAGTTACGCTCTCACAAACCTTCAGATTAACGAGCAAAATATTTTTTTAATGAATGAATTCATTTAGATAATTGATTATAGAATTGTTATATGCCTAACCAAGGCTGGTGCCCAAAACGACTCTTAAGATATGACTGATCCAATTCTTTAATCGATATGAACTTTGAATGTCACCCTCTTTCATAAGTGGGAGGACATGGATAACACTACAGTATTTGTACTAGTAAATATAATACATCTGTAGGGGATTTGACTAAAACGTACGAGTGATCGCGATGACGTCACGTCTGGCTGCGGCAGCCCCACGGTAGGCAGAAAACACAACACTGCGGACGAAGCAATGCTACCAGTGGAGCTAATAAACAGTCAAATCATCAGATTTGAGGTCACTATCTTATGTTTTCTTGATTGTGGTTGTGGGCAAAGACATTGGGGGCTTGGGTAAAAGTTTTAAAAAGTTTCAAGGGGTTTTACCACTCAAATTCACTTCAGTGTCTATGGAATAAGAGAAGCCACAGCACAGCCTCACATTAGCCTCTCTCTATCAGACTGTACACTCAACAATGCTCCTAAAACTGAACTATTAAAACTTACTAAGCACTTACAAACATAACAGCATTACATACAGGGGAAATCAGGTGTAATAAAAATGTGAAACTGAAGAAGCTGCGTCTCTTATCTAATGGCGGTGGCAGCTGTCTCTTCTCTTCACATAAAACTAGTAGGTTATGTCCGAGAATGACTGTTTATAGACAGAACCCAGATAACACGCAAATTAATCCGGCCCGAAGAAACAATTGTTAACCATGGCAAAGATGTGGCTCTTCCATCATTGGTTTCTTTAGGTAGACCAGAGGTCAACCTAATATGGTCCACATGCAACGTGTGAAATATGGCCCAGATTTGGGAAGATACATATGGGCCACTGTATGGCAAAGATGCGGAACTTCCATCAGTCTGTCTGTCTGTCCGACATATAATATTATACTGGTCCTAATGCAGAGAACTCGACCTGTGTAAAATACAGCTATATTATGCCAATACAGCTATAAAATAGGTCTATATTTTATGCAGAATCAAACTAGGTTCACACCACATGGACACAACCATTGGTCATTATTCTGTTTACTTCACACTATAAAAGAATCATTTACTACCTACAGTGAATTTTATTTCATATATATATATATATATATATATATATATATATATATATATATATATATATATATATATATATATATATATATATATATATATATATATATATATATATATACTTTTACCACCACCATATAATATAGCTACCATCCCTAGAAATAAAAAAAAATAAGCACATTATTTGTAAATCCCCTCAATATACAGAGACTAAACTTCATAATCTTGGTCAATTTACATTCGATAGTTAGTTCTGATATGCAATTTAATATTAACATTATCTTTAAAAGAAATAATAAATAAAATGAAAAAGCCCAGATGAACGGGCTGCGGCTGTTGCTTACGTCACTACGTCAAGCGTCAGTATAGAAAGAGCGCGAATTTTGAAAGACGTCACGGAAATCTTTGACTGCTGGCACTGTCTCTTTCTCAGATTAAAAACGGGTTTTTGGTAAGTCTATATATTTTTTATTCACATCCGCAAAATATATTGTTGTCATTTAAATCCGTTTTGGTATATTATGTTTTTGTTACATCAGGGTTTTAAGAGGTTTAGCTAGCTAGACTCAGCTAAACTCCTTGTATTGTTGCGTTTGTGCCATAAATACAGCATTTTCACCCTTTTAGTAAAAACTGCGCTTGGAGCGGGACGGGGGCTTCTGCGTGTATAACATGAATGTATTAAATTCCATGGTGTATAAAGTCGTAATGGAGCCGAGTCCCTGTCCGCGGGCCGGGCATCGGGCGGGCCCGGCATGTTTATGCTTCTCCATCAAATTCACGTGCAGACCTCCACGACGCACACGGCAGCCAACCAGAAAGCAAGATTCGCAATTGGCCACCGAGTGCATCGGGGAGGTCTGCGTGGATTTGATGGAGAAGCATAAACCAGCCTTTATTCGGAGCGTTAAGCCAGCTCCGAGTTCAGAGTCCGCCTCTCATAAAGGTAGAGCAAGCCTCAGAGCCATCGTCATGTCCAAGCCTGGGCAGAGCGCGGGCTGTGGCGGAGGGCGCGCACTGGCACAGTGGGTTTCTTTGCCACAGGAGGAGTGGTAATAAAGATAATGATAATGAAACTTTTTATCTAAAAATATTGGTCCACATTACGAAATACAATTGTTAGACTTAAATTATAGCCAGTTGGGCATTTAAATAATGCATACATAATATGATATATATTATAATATTTCTAATATATATATTTTTTAAATATTTACATTAATACCTTTCTAAAGAAAATGCATAAATGCATAATTCACTGGAGTTAAATATTAACCAAAAACTTTCTTTTTAAAGCAAATTATCAAACAGCCCGGCTGAAGCTCCGCTAGCCGAAATTCACAGAACCTACAGACAGAAGATGAGGAACTCAGCCAAAGAAAGAAACGAAAAAGGATGTGAGTATATCATAACTGAAGACAATATGAACGTTACAATAGTATTCACAATGGTCAAAGTCCACTTCTGTCTCTGATTATTGATAAATTTACCATAGAGAAATACATACCAACTGGTTTATTGACGTTTTAATTACTAATGATTTACAATTTACAATTGGCCCTGTGCATTGAATGGCTGTTACAAAGTTTATATTTAAATTTGCTAACAATAGCTAGGACTCAGTACTTTACTGAGAAGTTCATTTTTATAATGTTTTCACTGAGTTGGTCTGAAATGAATACATACTAGATCAGAGGTGAACATTGAGTTGGGGTGGGCTTCTCTGACAACATGGGAAAGACAAGTGAATTCTTCATTCAAAGAACACTTTTTGTATTTATAAAGAAACATGTTTGTATCTCAATGCTAACGCTAAAGCACACATAAGCCATCATGCACAGGGCCAGTTAAAGTGAGTATAATAATTATATCATATTTTTTTTTATTTAAGTATCTCTGTGATTACTTGGCCTATCCACATGAAGAAAAAATAACAACAACTGGCACATAGTTCAACATCAGAGACAGGGAGGAGACAGGGAGAAGAGAGGAAGGAGAGTGGAAGAAGGAGAAAGGGAGGAGAGAGGAGGAAAGGAGAGTGGAGAAAGGAGACAGGGAGGAGAAAAGGAGGAGAGAGGAAGGAGAGTGGAGAGAAGGAGAAAGGGAGGAGAGAGGAGGAAGGAGAGAGGAGAAAGGAAGGAGAGTGGAGAAAGGGAGGAGAGAGGAGGAAGGAGAGTGGAGAAAGGGGACAGGGAGGAGAAAGGAGACAGGGAGGAGACAGGAGACAGAGGAGACGAGGAGACAGATAAGCTCGTCCAATGGAAGTAGCACAGTGCACTGTGCACAAAGCCTATTCTCACCTCTAGCTCAATTTAAAACTATGGGACTTATAGAATGTTGTGTTGTCATGTGAACCCTAACTGTTAAATTGTGGATGTTTATGTTAATATATTAATATACATATATATATATATAATATTTTTATTTTTTTTATTTTATGATGTATAGTCACAGTCCGGAGAAATAAATCGACATCCCAGGCAACCAACCAGGAGATAGAACTCTTCATGAAAAAATGGGTACATCTTGCTACCGACAGAGATGGAGGAAGAAGGGAGAGAGAGGAGAGGCGTCGGAAAGAGAAGGACTGCAGAAGACCTAGAAGATTGCATTTGAGTCAACCCTGCTAGCTGTTAGCTTGACTTTATTTTCATTATTTAAATATTTAAAATGTTCGGTAATTTAAGTGAAACAGCAGTTGTAAAATTTTTATTACCATTAATTTTCCCCACTTTTTCTCTGTTTGTGTTTGTGAACCGTTAATTGTTGTTTTCAAACCTTGAGTTAAGTTTTTTTTTTTTTTAAATAAACATACGTTTTCTAAAAGATATAGCATGTTATATCTAGTTACCGTTGTAAGAATATGCGTGCGCCATTATAATAATAATAACTAACAGATATTTATGTCATTCAGGTGTTTGTGCATAGTGAATTTGTGGACCACAAGCCTGTTGTATGGTCCACATCTGGGCCAGATAGGGTCATTGCACTGTAATTCAGTGGACTACATTTGGCCCAGATATAGGCCACGCAGAGAGCCACATCTGTGCCTTAAGTGGGCCACAAGCTTCTTGTATGGTCCACATCTGGGCCAGATAGGGCCATTGCAGTGTAATCCCGTGGGCCACATTTGGCTTGGATGTAGGCCACGTAGCGAGCCATATCTGTGCCATAAGTGGGCCACAAACCAGTTGTATGGCCCAAGTCTGGGCCAGATCTGACCACATGTATACTATAGGGCCACATGTCCTATATGGGCCAGCTTTGGAACACATTCAGATATTCAGGGCTACTTCTGGTTAACAGTTGGGGTTGGTTTGGTTCACATGTGGGCTTTATATGGTAACCGAATGTGGACCGCATTATTGGTAGAAATTAGGTTTGGTTCCATCTTTGCCCCTCAACTGCATGCCATAAAAAGCACATGTCAATTAAAAAGTAGCATCAGTCAGCTAGTTTGCGTAGACAGTTATTGGGGCCCATGTTCTGGTTTGGACTGATTGCAGTCTAGACCAGGGTCCCCGACCATACCGTCGATGTGTTATTGTTTTGAAAGTTACACAGTATGGCATTAATTCAATTGGGCATATTTTCATTTCTCCAAAATCCCTTGAAAAACATACATTCTTACTATAAGTGTCACCACTCTACAGATCTAACCTGTAACTTAGCCTGGAGACATCACCTGTCCATTTGTTTAATGCCATACTGTGCAACATTCTGGGCAGAACAATAATGAACTTCTCTATGGAGACAAACAGTGACAGTGGCAGACCCTCAAACAGAAAAGTTATTTTGTGCATCTTCAAAAGTATTGTGTCTTGTGCTTGCAACTGGAGAAGTCGTGGAGGGTGAAAGCGAAAGTGGTGCCCGCGGTCATCGGGGCACTCGGCACACTAAAACATATATATGCACCTTATTCCGGAAGCTCGTCTGGGTGGCGCCATTCCACGTAATCCTTCTTCTGGTTGTAACATAGTGCTGTGGACCTCGAGAGAAAATAAGTTCTACACAGACTAAAAAGCCGATTTCGGGCCGCCCAGGGAATTGGTGCATTGTTGACTTGTTGGTGCACATGAACATTGGATATTTTACACAAATCAATCAGAGTGCAGCAGGCGAGAGCAAGGTCTGCGTTGGATGTTATTTGCCATTTTATGGCTGCAATTTCTGTTGATTTTGTTTTATATAATAGAGCATGTCACCTACACTTTTTCTCTGGAACTGTACAAAAAAAAGCTAGGAAGAAAAACCTAAATACCAGCAGATGAATGGGCCACTTATGACTCCAGTGTTCAACGCAGCTCCACATTACCCTTAACTATCACCAGAGCCACAGCAGTGATTGTTGTAAGACCGAGAAACTGTGAGGACATGTTCCCAGATAGCAAAATTGTTGTGGCCCAGTTAAGGCCCACATCGTACACTATGATTTGGCCCACATACCGCCTTGGATTTACGGCACAAATGCAGTCCACATTCGTTTACCAGAACTGGCCCACCGTCGGTATAAATGCGTTTCCACTATTGGCCCAGCAGTAGTATTACTTTCAATGGGCCATATCTGGCCCTGATCCAACACTTTGATGCGGCTGACATACCGTGTTGGATTTACGGCACAAATGTATTTACAAGGATGAAGATTTCAACCAAGGCACTGCTATTGCACCAACTATAATTAAATGTAATTTTGGTGCCAAACTAACAAAGAAGTTGGTGGTTTCTTTCATTCAGTTCAGACAAAAGGCTTCATGCTTATAGGGGTTGTAATCACAGGGTCCCTGACGATTAGAAAGGATACATGGCTCACAATTGGATAGATGCGATAACAGATGTTCTGTGATATATTACTATTTTTTTCTAAGACAAATATTTCAACATTATTTCTTTGTTAAACCACTACCTGCAAAAAACATAATATGAAAAACGCCAATTTTAGTCTCATTTGATCAAAAAGTAATATGCCAAGTGAATATGAACAAAATCAAAGCGCTGCCATGAAGATATTTTGTAAAATATAGGATCAAATAATAGTGGTAATATATTCATACACAGAAGCCCACAATATTGATACTGTATCACTCATTTTGTATCACCATATAGAAATATTTTACCACACCCCTACTTTGTTGTATCTTTGGCAACACACTTTACTTTAAGAATAGTGTGATAGGTTGGTATTAAATGTGAACTGTGGTAAAAAATATGGGGAAAAAAAACCCCGCGAGAAAGCATATTTTTGTGCACTTTTGAACATCACAACAAGGGACCACTGTCCAATGCTCTAATCTTCTCTGAACAGTGTGTCCAGGTTCTCCCTGTGTAATGAGGTACCCACCCATACCATGTGGGACCCTCCTGAAGTCATGATGCCTCCCTGTGAACCGTGCCAGGAGCTTGTACTGCCTTGTGTGCTGCTGCAAATATTTTCTGGGTCAGTAGTTCTTCAACGCACAAGTCAGATGCAGCAGGTGGGGGAGGGGCAGGGGTGTGAAAGCAGTCACAAGTGAGTTCAATTAGAGCAGATGAGCATCAGAGGCAATGAGTGCAGCAACAGCAGCAACAGCAGCAAGCTCTGAGGCCCTGAAGAACCTCCTCACGTGTGTATTTCTGTAGATACTTCTAGAAAACGAAATGTGTTATAAAAAGTATAAAAACTCTCTGTTTTAGTATGCCACCTGCTGTGTAACATTGTGTCCTTCTCAGTAAATCAACAATAGTGAATTATGAAATAAAAAGCTAAGAGGCACAACATTTGAGTAAATATTAGCGACCACACACATTTCCAAGGCTATAAGCGTCACATAAAGATTATAAAGAAGGCCAAGGAAAAATACATCTGACAATAGGCATGAATTTCTGTGGGGGGAAAAACATACCTGATCTGAGTTTACTGGTGTGTTACGATAATCAAAGTTTTATTTTCAAGACCAGTTGTAGTCTCAGTACCCAGTGCATTTGAATGTGTGCTCTGATGATCCAGGGGCAGATTCTATACCGCCACACCAGGGTACAAGCTCCCAGCACAGTTTACAGGAGGAGACATGACTTCAGAAGGGACACATGGTATGGGAGGAATCTTTATCATACTGGGGTTCCAGGACCAATACTATTCTGGTCCAGAAAAAAAAAAAAAAAAAAGAAAAAAAAAAAAAAAAAGATATTGGTCTATGTAAAATTATGAGCACAATATTTATGACAAATATTTATGCATGAAACAAAAACTGCCAAAAAGTTCATTTAATTCACTCACAGGGAATTATAGGACATAGGCATAATGGCAAATGAGGGAAATAATTCCTTAAATTACACTAACATTTTAGCTTTAAGGTCTATAAGACTAATAAATGAAATGCAGGCTATACACAAATAATAGATGGTCTCTAGCCTACAGATTTTCTTGTGAGGGCACCTGTTGTCAACGTGAAACTACACACTCTTAACAGGAACAATTTCATAAGCAGACAGGTAAGTCAAATCATGCTTCTGTCGAGTCATAAGCATCTATCTGTTGTACTTTTGAAACCACCACCTGCCTGACCCAGAGTGCGCACCAGCACGTCCCAGAGCGCGCCAGAGAACATGACTCAGTGCAGCCAGTGCCGGTTCCAGCGTGGCCCCTCCTCGCCTCTCATTGGTCCGGCTCTCCAGAGGCGCTCACGGCGGATATCATCGTCTCCTCCCGCAGTCTCCAGCAGCTCCAGAGTGCCTGCCGTCTCTCCTCACACTCACAGCAGCCAGCGACGCACAGAGAACTGAACGCTGCACTGCTGTGTACCGTTTCATCGTTGCGTTGTAGTCCGAAGAAGCGTGCAAGGAGTAGCGGCCCATGTTCCGCGTTCTCGTGTAGATTTTGCACACCGATTCGTACAGTTGGTGTGAGATGCGCCACGTTTCGTCATGGCAAGAGCTCCGGTTCCGTGGGGGGTGTTCAGGAAACCGTTGTACGTACAGGTAAGCGGCGGGAATTCCCTCTTCTCTCCGGGGTGGGGGAAAAAAAAGTCTAGTTAGGAGGATAGATAAAGTAGTGCGCAACGCAGGCGTACTGACGCTTTTGGACCAAGTATTCCTCACTCTGCGTGCGCTTTCATCTCATCACGGCTTCGATCTTTGAGCACGTTCATTCATTTTTTTCTAATCTATAATTTTGTAAAAACTTCCTCTCGCATTTAACTCACATGAGGTGATCGGATTGCCGAGAATGTCTTCAATGATTCGGGCAATGTTTACGTCCATTTACGCGTCGCCTTTTTTTAAATGTAGCCTCCATGTAGACTACCCTCTCTCATAAAGTCACTTGATGCTCGTCAGGAATAGACCCCTCACCTCCCCAGGCTCGTCTCCATAGCAACCCCATCCGTGATGCGGCAGCTGCATGACCAAATGCACGGAGAGCATCATCAAGGCTTTTTCTAAAACTTCTCATAACTTTTCTTGTTATTTGTGCTTCGCTGCACCAGGGTTGTAGACCTTAACTTGTTTAGTCACTGAATGGTTGATATTGTCTTGACCAAAATTTGTATTAGTCGACAATTCTTTTTCTTTTTTTGAGGGGGGGTTAAAATATGTATATTCACAGCAATGGAAAGAAGAAAGCAGTGAGTTATTTTTACATCAAGTACCACCTTGTCATTCCGAGTACCACCCAATCTAAACCAGATAACTGGATTATTCTAGATCTAAACTATATGCAAAACCAGGTCTAAAACAACCACACACAATTACTAGTTTTAAACAAAGACTAACCAAAAAGAGGACAACATTTGGAGAAAATGTACTCATAAATAAACAAATATTTGAACTGCAGAGGAATCCACGTACCACCAGAGGGATTGGTATGTACCGCAGTTTGCAAATCACTGATTTGGAGGTCTGGGAGTGAATTGTGAGTTACATCCGCCATTTTACGGATAAATACGCTGTTTACTAGTAGTTTTCTTTTTAAATATTTGTAATTGCTTGATCTCCTGTAATTACATCATCTTTAGTGAGCTTTTAGTTCAGATACGGTCAAATCATGAGATAATTGATAAGTTTGCGTGTGTCACCCTATGCCCCAAATCCATCAATCAACTTTTTTCTAAGTGGAATACAGCTTTACACTGCACACAAGATGATGAAAGAATTTTTATATTTATGGAATATAGGTTGAAAATCGTCAATCGGTGATTATTTATCTTTTAATGTTCAATACTACTACAACAAAAACACACACACAAAAAAAGGCAAAATAGGACTATAAAAACAAGTAAATGTATCATAATGCATTTATTAATTAATCAGAAAATCTCAAATCCTAAAAGTCATAGTTCTATGTTATGAGTTTTAAGCCAGGACTTATAGAGGGACAGGTCAGTGCCATGCTTTGGGTCTAGAATACGGAAAACCAGGTCTCGTTGTTTTCCTGTTCCTGTCTCAGGTTTTTTTTGTGTGAATCTGTCTGACCCTGGCCCTCTTAGCAGCAATAAACTGCGCTTTCTTTCAATGTATTCACAAATGCCCTCTTTTCTTTATGCCTCTTGCTCTAAACTCAGCGAAAAAAACCTGCTTTGCATGTCTGACAGCAGCTTACTACTGTATCAATTAGATGGACTCATTTGACTGTAAGTCTTTGGACAGCAGGAGGAAGCCATTTAACTCTCCGCGATAAAGTGTGCTTTGGTGAGTCAATTTGAAATTCAAATGTTGTTATCTGAACAGGGCAAATCTGAACATTTGATATATTATCATTGGGCTTGTCCCCAGGCAGAAAGCATGGCCTGTACTGTAGAGGATCTATTTATCATGATCTCATAGAGCGCTTTCACAGGTTAAAGGCGTGTTACAATTGTGTGCATTAGAGATTGGCCGATATATCGTTTGGCCAGTATATCAAGCAGATTAGGGCTGCAGCAATAGATTTTTTTAGAAATCAAGTCATCTATTGATTATTTTCTTCGATTAATCGTTTAATTTTTTGTACAGTCCGTAAACCATTTAAAAGCATATTAAATAATTGTTTTTCATAAACTTTATAGTTCATAACAATAATCTAATAAGGAGTTTCTGTTTAAAATAACACATTTTATTCTTAACTTCACATGAGTATGTCCCCAAACAGCAACATTTGACTTCAACAGTCCAAATTGTTCTGTTAAAATGTCTATATAAATTACTAATTCACTTGTCACCAGGCTGTTTGTAAACAGTTACACTAGCTATGAATGAATTTGTGTTTATGTCACAGAATTTAAAATACGACACTTTCTGTTGAGTGAGACCAGTGATACTGTTTTGAGCTGTAACTCTGCAGTCATTTTGCAGCATTAGCTCTGAGTGTTGTTCACTTTAGCCTACGTGTCTTCGCCCCATCATCGCTTTCAGTTTCATCATCGCGGTCCTCTGTGCTTTTTCACACAACAAAACTACGTCTCCCAGTCACACTCGTAACTTTAAAATACTCTCTCCTCAGTCATGCTCATGGATCTATTGTGCTTTCGTTGAGGCAGGTCATCACGGAACAAGCTCCGTGTGAAACGAAATGCCACAAGTCGTTCCGCGCGCTCCGCGCGCCACAGATTCACGTGTTTTTTATTAAATATGCAAATTAAACAAATCATCAAGGCAATAAAATAATAATTTAATCTTTTTTGTAGTCGAATTACTCGATTTACTCGATTAATCGTTGCAGCCCTAAGCCAGATATTTGCATTTTTTAGCATATTGGCTATCAGCTTTTGTAATAGCATCTATTTGGATTAAAATGAGTCAAGTATGCGCTCTTTGCATCACATCTTTTGTGTGTTTTATTCTCTGCAAAGCAGGAAGTTACATACATTAATTAAATTAATTTATCTCTCACTTTTCTCCGTTGGCCTAACTCATATTTGTCCTTTGCATACCATTGTCTAATGCTGGCATAATGCTGTCTAACGAGAGCCTAACTGGCCTCCAAAGTCGTACTGCACCGGTTATTCTGTAGAGGAAGTAGTACTCAATTTTGTTACGTAGGTAAAGGTACACATACAGGAGCAAAACAATAACTCAAGTAAAAGCATTGAATAAAAAAATCTACAAGAGTAAAAGTATTAAAGTACATGTTTAAAAATGTACTTATAGAGTAAAAAGTAAAAGTATTTTACACTGACTTTTGATAACTATTAAAGAGTGAAATGCTTCCAGAAACAATCAAAATGAATCCCTAACACCATAGAAAGTACTTTTGACTTTTCAGTCCTTTTCAATAATGTAATGGAGTAGAAAGTGCAGATATTATTCAAAACAAACTACTGTATTTTTCGGATTATACGTCGCTTCGGATTATAAATCGCACCAGCCAAAAAATGCATAATTAAGAAGGAAAAAACATATATAAGTCGCACTGGAGTATAAATCGCATTTTTGGGGGAAGTTTATTTGATCAAATCCAACACCAAAAACATACATGTCATCTTGAAAGGCCATTTAAAATAAAAATAAAATAGAGAACAACAGGCTGAATAAGTGTACGGTATACTAACGTTACATGACTGACACGCTGGTAATGTCAGTAACGACGTAACATATTAAGAGGTTTTCAGATAACTCTAGCATAAAGAACATGCTAACAAGTTTACCAAACTGTTTCACTCCAAATCACTAAATCCAATGAAATCGTCATCCTCGGTGTCACTTTTAAACAACTCCCCCAACTCGGGAGCTAGACGATGCGCCGCTTCCTCTTCTACGTCGCTTACGTCAGGCTCATTGTCAGTTGCGCCCTCTTGTGGTTTAGTGTGAAAATAACATGTGAAATGATATAATATTTGTTAATAATTTCACACATAAGTCGCACCAGAGTATAAATCGCACCCCCGTGCAAACTATGAAAAAAAACTGCGATTTATAATCCGAAAAATACGGTAGTTCTGTTTTTCACGTTTGCAACAAAGTAACAAATCTCATACAGCGCTCATAGTGTTAAGATTACACTGCAAAATGTGATTACACTGCTCCTTAGGTAGTAAAACAGTGTCGTGGATGGCTCAAAATAATTGATATTGTTATTATTTTCTTTATTATACTTTTACTATGCGGAGCAGTGCAATGTATAGACAGTATTTTATTTGTAGTAATTTGAAATCAGATCATTTGGGGAAAATTATGAAAACTGGTCCTACACATCGACCCAAAAATATCAGCAGAGCTTACTGTAATGGCCCTCAAATTCTAAAATACCTGTATCGGCATTGGCCATTAGGGGTTACACAGCTGCCCTGGAGTAGACCAGCTGAAGCAAGGCTGCCAATCTGCGCCATTGGCCCCTGTTACTCACAAAAACACATTCATTATCAGTGTGCTATGATTTTTTTTTAAGAGGAATTAGAAATAACCAAAACCTACCACTACTTGTGAGGTAAACTCGTTCGGCATAAATGAGTCAGAATGAGTAACTGTGCTATTAAAATCTCCAGAGGCTGAAAACGTGAAACTACTGCATTTTTACTTCTGTGGTCAGATATAATTATAATGTGGTTTCTCTGTTTCACTGTTGAGAGACGTCAGTTTGATGTGAGTGAATTCAGGTGAAGTCCGCAGTGACTTTCTCAGAATCCTCATTGTAAGGATAGAAAAGACATCTGGGGGCAGTTTCTCAAAGGGTTCTCAGATATACTATTTATAAACTTGTGATCTCAAGCCCAAACCATCCATTACACCAGTATTTTTTTGAGTTGCTGCACACTTTTTTTCTGCTCCAGCTTAAGTCCCAGAGTGACAGATCAAGAAGAGCCTCTTTTATGAACCGAAATGTAATAATGTATAATGCATAATTGTATTAAATAATATATTATATTGTGAATGTTTTTTGAAGATATGCAAATTTTGAATATCATGTGTATTGCTTAGGGTTATAGAGAAGCACAACTAAAACCCCAACTAAATCAGGGACAAACCAAGGACTAAAGGAGACTAAGGCCATGTCCACACGTAGCCGGGTATCTGATAAAACGCATACATTTTTCTACGATTTGACCTGTCATCCACACATAACCGCACGATTATGCCCTTGAAAACGGTGCCAACCCCCAACGCTGACCAAAGAGAAGATTTTGGAGAACTCCGGTTTTGTGTTTGAGTGTGGACATGGATAAACGGCGTTTTAAGGTCCCAAAGGTCACAATCTGCGACAATTCATGAATACACGTCAGGTCTTCACCAAAGAATAAAACAGAACAAAAGCGCAACTTAGCCATGTCTACACCAAGGACTAAAGAAAGACCAAACCAGGTCTGCACCAAGGACTATCCATCCATCTAAGCAGGGACGCCAAGACTTCACGCACCCCAGGCACTTCCGCCAACTCCTCTAGGGGGATCCCAAGGTGTTCCCAGGCCAGCCGAGTGACATCCAACTCACGACCAGGTGGTGATCAGTTGACAGCTATGCCCCTTTTTACACCTGAGTGTCTAAAACACGCGGCCGAAGATCAGGTGACACCCTTGGGCTTGAACATAGTGTTTGTTATGGACAAACTGACTTGCACAGAAGTCCAATAACTCAGATCAAGGGAGGCCGTTCTTACCGATCACCCCTCTCCAGGTGTCACTGTTATTGCCCACGTAGGCGTTGAAGACCCACAGTAGAACAACGGAGGCCGGGTACTCTGCACTGTTGTTCGGCCCGTAGGCCGACACAACAATGAGAGACCTGTTCCCAACCCGAATGCATCGGGAGCGACCCTCTTGTTCACTCGGGTGAACTCCAACACATGGCGGCCGAGCTGGGCCCCTCTCGAGGAGATGTGCTCCAGAGCCCAAACTGTGCATGGAGGTGACGCCTATATCTAGTCAGTCACGCTCCACCTCCCGCACAAGCTCAGGTTCTTTCCCCCCAGTGAGGAAACGTTCCATGTCCCAGAGCTAGTTTTTGTGTCAGGAATGTCACAATTTTGTATATAAATTGTGATGATTGTGTAATATTATAATCAGATTAGATAACAAATAGGCAGGTTCATTCTAACCTTAACAGTTAATATAAATACCATAAATGACTGCTGTGACTCAGTGGCTCAGTGGTAGAGCTGGTTCTTTTGACAGTTTTGAACAGGAAGTCAATGAACCTGTTTCTACTATGAAGCCATTTTAGATCAATATTGTATGAACAAAATGTAAAATGATGATCTATGTTTTTATTCATTACAAAGTACCTGAACATTCTGTACATTCATGGTAAACGTGCATAAAACCATACCGCACAGTTTGCATACCGATAAGAAAACCTTTCCTTTTGCACTTAATTCCCCTTCCTTTATCTTGCATATAACCTAAAATAATCAGAGGTGTTTCTTCTCACTGTGGCTGGACAGTAGCAGGCATTGGTGTTTCACACAGAGCTGTCAGATTCAGTGAAAACAGAAGCGACTGAGCGCTCCCCAAGGACTGCCACCAGCTCAATGTTTTCTAGGCCACCTCCCCCTCCCACTGACAGCTTCACAAGTGTCAGTCATCCACGCTAGAACAGAGCACAGGCAAACCATCGGACAAATAAGGATCAGAAACGGTATTGTAGTTAGCTGTAACAATAGCCTATAGGTAAGTTATAGTGATGATCAATTTAGTCAGTTTGTGAAATAGACTGTATAAAATAGATAGAAACATAAGCTGGAAACACTTTAAAAATAGATAAATGAAGGAGTCAATAAAAAGTTTGTCAATCAGAGCAATTGAAATCTCCGCGGCGAAAATGTGTTGTTTTTTTCTGTAGAGGTATGTAGAGATTGTTATGTTACAACCTTATTCCAAAATGATTTAAAGTTATTATTTGCCTCAAAATTCGACAAACAATACCCCATAATGACGTGAAAGAAGGTTGTTTGATCCATCCATCCATCCCCAGGGAGGCGTCCAGGCGGCATCCAGGACAGATGCCCAAGCCACCTCAGCTGGCTCCTCTCAAAGTGGAGGAGCAGCAGCTCTACTCAGAGTTCCTCCTGTGTGACTGAGCTCCTCACCCAACTCTAAGGGAGCGCCCAGCCACCTTGAAGAGTAAACTAATTTCAACCACTTGTATCTGCGATCTTGTCCTTTCGTTCATTACCCAAAGCTCATGACCGTAGGTGAGGGCAGGAACGTAGATTGACCGGTAAATCGAGAGCTTTGCCTTTCGACTCAGCTCCTTCTTTTATAGTCCGATACAGCGACAGCTTCACTGCAGACGCTGCACCGATCCACCTGTCAATCTCATGTTCCAGGTTTGATGGAGCCATCAGGACATCATCTGCAAATAGCAGAGATGAGATTCTGTGGTCCCCAAACTGGACATCCTCCGACCCCTGACTGCGCCTAGAAATTCTGTCCATAAAAACAATGAACAGAACCGGTGACAAAGGGCAGCCCTGGCGGCGTTACAAGCACTGGGAACAGCTCTGACTTACCGGCAATGAAAACACACTTTCTGCTCCGCTCACACAGGGAAATGTAAAATTGAGCTCAAGTACATTGTTTTTCCACTGATCTTCCTTGAGATACTTCTACAACTTGATTTACCTGTGGTAAATTTGGTTGTTTGGAAATGATTTGGAAAAGCACACACTCGTCTATATAAAGTCCCACAGTTAACAGTGCATGTCAGAGCACAAACCAAGCCATGAAGTCCAAGGAATTGTCTGTAGACCTCAGAGGCACAGATCTGGGGAAGGGCACAGAAACATTTCTGCAGCATTGAAGGTCTATCTATATATTGAAAAATGTATAATATTGCAATTGTTGTTTTGGTGATATGCAAAATCAAAATATCTATTATGTAGCCTATAATTAACTGTTAAAAATACGTCCAGTGTAATCTCGCAAACAAGGGTCTAAAGTGATATTTTGGCACTTTAGTGGTTAATTTATTGGTCAATACGTTTGGTGCGATACTTAAACATCAAGTCATTTACAGGTACATTTTTGCACATTCCTGATGCATTGTGAAGATTTGATCTGACTATTGTTATCGAGCTAATGCATGCCGCTCTCCCCTTGCACTTGCACTTGAGTGTAGAAAGGTTTCTGAATCACTTTTAGCATATTTTGTATATGAAAGTACTTTATAGACTCAGAACAGTTGCGTTATATGGGCGTAACAAAAGCCCTGCTTGCTGTTTGTGGACCCCTTACTCACCTGTCTCTGCTTCTCTTGCCATTGGTTTCAGAGATGATTAAGTTTTGATTGACACTAATGGTTATGAGCCTTGACAGACTTAATGACTGTTGACTCAATGGGGACATGTCCTCACTGTCCGCTGTCCTCTTTATTCTGGTGGTCAGTCCCTTGATCTGAATCAGCAGCTGGTATCCGGTTCTCATCTAGACAGTAGTGACTCACCTCTGCTAGAATTATATGATGTTATTTCAAGTGTTTCGAAGACAAAAGCTTTCAGGGGTGTCCAAATGTTTTCCACGCAGAGGGCAAAAATGGAAATGTGTTAGTGGGCCAAGAGCCAATGCAAATGAAAATCTCTATGGTAAAAAAGACTATCCAATTACCTTGCCTTGTGGTTGAGTGGCCTTTTACCTCAACACAAGAGGGTCCTGGGTTCTATTCCCAAATCACGTGGGGCCCCTTTGAGTTGGCTACTCCTGGTCCTAATTTGAAGATCTGAAACTGTGGCTTCTTTGTAAAAAGTTCAGTAACTTTTATGGACAACATGCATACACTGGCACTTGCAGTCTCTTCGGAAAGAATGTGAAAAAGGTCATCCTTATTCGTCCAATGAATCCATGCCTATTACCTTTACAGAAAACAGCTTTTATTTGAAGTCAATTGGCCTTGTATTGTCCAAGAGCTCATTCAGAAATATCCAGTCTTCCCAGGTGAACTTGTAATATAGACAGATAAATCCTATGGTTTGGACCGCAACCCAACAGGCACGACCAAGCTAGGCCATCATCCCGGAAGTCCCCATTCAAAAATATCCAATTGCAGACTTGCTGTGATTACACTTTTCTCAGAGCAAAATCTTTCCTTCAGTAAACTATGTGGAGCTGAGCCTGAGTAAAAGGCATAACAAAACATGTGGACGTGTCTGACTGAAACTGGCAGGGCATTTTATATTTTCTGAGACACAATCCACTCAGATTGATGGTTGAGTAGGGCGGATCAGCGCATGGAGGGCTGTGGCTTCATAGGGGAACCACTTACATAAAAACTGTCCGACCGTCGTACAATATCAATACATTTGGCTGCTGTGACTTCCAGACTGTGTAGACCAGGGGTGCCCAAACTTTTTCAGCGTGCAAGCTACGTTTAGATTGCAAAGCCTGAAGATCTACCTTTAGATTTATATTGCTTTTTTTAAATAATCAGCTATAGAAACACAATATAAGCCTGATCATATTTATCATGCATAAACGTGCATACAAAGCAGGGAAGAGAAAATCTGTTCATTAACTTGACGAGACCCATTCATACAGAACTATTTTGAAAATAAAATAACTAGACTAAATAACAAGATGGTTGAGCTTATAATCACCTCACTTGAAGCTCTTTTAACTATTATATTAGTGATTATAATAAGACAAGCCCATGGTAACGCTGGGGGGAGGCTTGAGACGGAGAAAGTCAGCTTTCCTTTGGTCGCGTCAACAACAGACTGTCTCGTGAAGGACAGAAACAGCGTGAACAGGAAGGATTCTGTTAGTCTAGCCCTACCTGACTCCTCCTCCTGCTCCTCGCCACTCCTGCTACTCGCCTGACTCCTCCTGCTCCTCGCCTGATCTCCTCCTGCTCCTCGCTGCCTCCTCCTCCTGCTCCTCGGCCTGCCTCCTCCTCCCTGCTCCTCGGCCTGCCTCCTCCTCCGCTCCTCGCTGCTCCTCCTCTGCTTCCTCGGCCTGACTCCTCCTCCCTGCTCCTCGGCCTGACTCTCCTCCTGCTCCTCGCCTGACTCCTCTCCTGCTCCTCGGCCTGACTCCTCCCCTCCTCGCCTGACTCCCCCTCCGCTCCTCGGCCTGACTCCTGCTCCTCGGCCTACTCCCCCTGCCCTCCCTCCGCCTGACTCCCCCTCCTGCCCTCGGCCTGCCCTCCTGCTCTCCTCGCGCCTGACTCCCCCTCTGCTCCTCCGCCTGACTCCCCTCCTCGGCCTGACTCCCCCTCTGCTCCTCGGCCTGACTCCCCCTCCTGCTCCTCGGCCCTGCCTCCTGCTCCTCGGCCTGCCTCCTGCTCCTCGGCTGACTCCTCCTCCTGCTCCTCGGCCTGACTCCTCCTCCTGCTCCTCGCCTGACTCCTCCTCCTGCTCCTTGGCCTGCCTCCTCTCTGCTCCTCGGCCGACTCCTCTCCTGCTCCTCGGCCTGCCTCCTCCTCCTGCTCCTCGGCCTGACTCCTCCTCCCTGCTCCTCGCCTGCCTCCTCCTCCTGCTCCTCGGCCTGACTCCTCCTCCTGCTCCTCGGCCTTGCCTCCTCCTCCTGCTCCTCCGCCCTGCCTCCTGCCTCCCTTCGCCTGATCCTCCTGCTCCTCTGGCCTGACTCCTCCTCCTGCTCCTCGGCCTGGCTCCTCGGCCTGACTCCTCCTCCTGCTCCTTGGCCTGACTCCCCCTCCTGCTCCTCGGCCTGACTCCTCCTCCTGCTCCTCGGCCTGACTCCTCCTCCTGCTCCTCGGCCTGACTCCCCCTCCGCTCCTCTGCTCGGCCTGACTCCCCCTCCTGCTCCTCGGCTGACTCCTCCTCCTGCTCCTCAGCCTGACTCCTCCTCCTGCTCCTCGCCTGACTCCCCCTCCTGCTCTCAGCCTGCTCCTCAGCCTGCTCCTGGGCCTGACTCCTCCTCCTGCTCCTCGGCCTGACTCCCTCTCCTGCTCCTCAGCCTGACTCCTCCTCCTCTCTCGCCTCCCTCATGTGAGCGTTCTTGCTCCGCTGTTGCCTTGTGTTGTCGGCTCGCGCTGAGCGGCCGCCGTGTGCTCCTTCTGAAACTCACTGAGAAAGCGGACAAAATCACAACTGTAGCCTCCTCCTGCTGATTGTAACTCAGTATCCACTCACGCTTTTGGACCTCATGTGCGCCACATGTGATATATTCACTCAGCGTTGCATATACTGTATCTTAGCGCCAGCCAATAAACTTTGCTTTGGTATTGACTGCCACTGCCTTCGAGATCGACTGGTAGATCGCGATCGACACAATGGGCATTTTTAAAAAGTGTTTGGTATCTATCCATACATTTCAGTTATGCCAACAGGTTACGAATACATAAACAAGACAAGAAATAGAGGCGCTTCAATGTTAAATGAGTTCGGGTTCATCTGGTTACGAGCTGTTCCGTCACTGAAGTAATTTTCAAACAATACTTAAGCTTCAAAGTATCAAATCGTGTTGTTTTATTCTCCAGCAGACTCCAGACCTCTCCAGTCTTTTGTTTCCACATATCTCGGTGCAGCCCATTACCAGCGCCCTCTGAGGGGTGGCTTTATAATCATACATAATGGATGAAGACATATTGCAACAAACAAGTGTCAGGGTGGAAACATACGGGCTCCTGATCAGCGCTGGGGTTGTTTTTCATCTTTATAGTCAGGTTTTCCAGCAGAGATTACAACAAGAGTTTTACAAGAAGTCATGCAAGGTTATAAATATTGCTTTCTTGATTTCAAATAAAATTGTCCTATTTATGAATGCAGATATTAGAAGTGCCTTGTGTTCAGTATATTGCAATAGGCCTTTGATTTTCTGTAACTTATATTTCTGTGTTTTTGTTTGTGAAGACTCATGATCATCTGAACATTTCTTTCATTTGTATGATCGGGAGTTTTTCAAACATTTGCAAGTAAGTACAGGAAAGTGGATGGGGATAAGGGGGCAGGTGCAAAGAGTCATTAGCCTCAAATGCAGGAAAGTACTGGTTTATTCAAACATGCATGAATCAGTCAAAAAATACCGCTTTGAGTACACTAATGGTTAGGAAACAACATTGAAACATGGTTAAAAGCTCATAAAAATGACCTTCAAGAAGACACAAAACATGACTTAACTAATAATTGCCAGAGCATGTTTTAAAGAGAAAGTAATCAATTATTTCTGTCTCGGAATGATACATTTACATGGCCCAATCACGACACTGGATTTTCTAGTTCAGGGGTAAATACATTGTGCATCGAATTTCACGATGGCTGACCGCAAAACTAATAATGAAATACTATTATATACTTCTCATGGCACAAAATAATCGTACAGAACACCAAACTAAAATTCCTTCTTAGCTGAAATATTACTGCTTAGGAGTGGGCGAAATTGATGAATGAATATCTCAATATTTTTCTGGAATATCCTGATATTGATCAGAAACAATTTAATGTCAGTAAAACAGAAATGTGTTAAAACATCTTTAAAAGTATTAGCTGATTAATTTAAATGTCAGACAAATGTGAAATGTCTGTCAAATGTATCTAAAAAGTGCAGATATCACTTTTTAATTTAATGAAGAGTAAAAAAAAAAAAAAGAAGACTGTTATTACATCTTTTGGCATTATATAACACATCATTTTGTCACACTCTTTTACCAAACCTGCCGCCGCTTACACATCCGCACTTCCTCCACCCTTTGCAGGGTCAGACAGACTAACAGGTGTGTGGGTTGTTTTAAAGGAAAAAACATGAGCCAGTATCGAGACCGAGCGCTTTTGTTTTCCGCCCACCTCAGCATCAGCGCCGGCCACAGCTCCCACTCAAGCCAATATTAATAGCTTCATGGCTGCCACGATCGATATCAACTCATTATGTGTGTTTGGATAACCCTGCTTCTTCTACTTCTTCAATATACATAACCCATTAGATGCATGGAAATAATAACCACACTGCTATCGATTGCAAAAAAAAAAAAAAAAAAAAAAAAAGCTATGCATTTGTTGGGCCAGGATGATTTCCATAATGCTTGCTACATTTTGATGCGTTTCATCTAGAGGGGGAAAAATCAATAGGAGGTATAGGCTGGGCACTTAGTTGTGTGGTCATTGCTGTTAAAGCCGCGAGGTTGTATGGTCAGATTTGTAAGTGAATCGATAAATAAAAAAATAAAAAATATGGAGAAAAGTGCAAGAAAATATTTGGTTCAGACAAGTCATGGCAATAGGAAAAAGTAGCAAGCGTGGAAAGGGTTTGTTTCATTAATAAGGAAATAAATAGGTTGATTGATATTGATTACTAAACGTAGGGGGATGTAACACTATTGGCAGTGTCAAGAGTCGTACAGTGTTCCCAGGGACCAATTAAGCAAATGGCAAGCTCCTGGAACATAAATGCCTTTTTGCTGCTGTGGTATGTTAACAAAACTACAAAACAGGGAACTATATGTGCCGTGATACTTTCAGGGCCGTACGTAGGACTTGCTAAATACCCATGTCCAAATTAAGATCGGTGGCTCTGTGTAAAATAATACAACTTTACATTAAGAATTTCCGTTCCTTTACAAGGTGCTTTTTGGGTTGTAGTTGAACCCTTGAAAGAGGCTGGTCTGGAAAGAAACGTATATTATTTCATATCATCTGTGACGCAATAAAACTAACACAAATGGGTTGTAGGCTATGATTGTTGGCTAATTCTCTCCATGATCCATAATTGGCCATTATTTAATGAAAATCAATATTCATGAAGACTCTTGGCCTCATGTTTTATGTTGTATATCAGTTGGTCTAAAAAATTCCAGAGGACCCTCAAAGCTGTGTACGGCCAATGGCACTTCATCAACGTGATAAAACAACATAAAAACACTGTTACTAAGGCTGTAATTCATTATGAAATTAAATAATAATTATACTCAAAAATTACCAACAAGTTATTTTAGATCAGTGGTTCTCAATCTGTGGTAATTGCACCTCAGGCAAGCTCTTTCAGGTGGTACTTGGATCACTTTACAGTTCTAATATCTGTTAAATTAAGAGTCAATTGTATTTTATTATTTTATTACACTATTATATCAGCCTGTCATGATAATTACTATATGAATAGTACTTGTAATTTTTTATGAATAATAGCTGAAACATTATTTCTGGGATTCATATTTATCGTGCGTACCTTTGCTAGAGAGGAAATTGGGTGTATTTTTGCGTGGTTTTTGGTAGAAATATAAGATTTGAGCGGTGGAAGATTGAATAAGTAACTTGAAAGACTCATTATCCACACTAACAACTTAACTAACCTTTCTGGAATTATCATGATTTCGAGTTATTGTGTCAGTGGCATAAAGTAGTCTCAATAATATCATCAGTATATCACAAAATGTGTTATTGTTTCTATTATACTGCATTAGATCTGGTTTATTTTGCCCTTGTTCAAAAATAAAATAGTGCCTTATATTTCCTTGGATGGTACTTGGTTTGAAACGTTTGAAAACCACTGTTTTAGACTATAGAGCAATATGATGTTTTACATTTGTTTACAATAACTATTATATAAGTGAAATGCTGTTAATTGTGTCTGGAGAGCTTAAGCTGTGAACATTTGGGTGTTACATAACAAGTTGCATTGTCTATTGTGGAAAATTGTGACGAGTATTGTTGGACAGGACATTGTGTGTGAGAAAGCATGCCATATTGACATAGACTAAGAGGACTACGTAGGCGTGAACTCCTGCTGGCAAACACACAGCAGGGGCCTAGAGATCAAGGCCAAGAAGGAGGAAAAGACATGTATTTATCTGTAGGAAAGTGTGAGAACGTGCAATGATAACATACTGCATTTTGGATTCAAGAAATGCAAACGCTCTTCAACAATGTTTGGAAATTTACCTGTTGGACTATTCTACGATAAAATGCAGACAGGAAGAGAAGCTGTGCATGCAACCAATGATATACTTTACATTCGCTTCTTCAGAAGTTGCCTTTACGGTCACAATTAGCCACCTAATACTGGAGCAAAAGCTTACCCAAAGGACACAACAATAGTATGAACGTGTGAGATCTGAATGGCTTGTTGATCATTACCAACAATTCATCTAGTTGGAGCCGTCTCTATAGCAGCGGTGGAGGACATTTCTGGTGGTGAAAAGTCAGCCGCATGATTCCATGGAAAGTTAAAACCATACTTCGGAACAATCTCCATGGAGATATATAAGTTTTATGCCATACTGTGATTCCACAGTTTGCCATAAATGATATATAACCAAATTATAGTCAAATGAACAAAATTTCCATGGAAACAAGAAGGATTTGTGTCACAAGTCAGGTTTGTGGAGATGTAGCCTGCTCGCAGTAAGGAGAAAAACATTTCTAAACATGACTTTATTTTTACACATTTCTTGGCTAAAAGGTTACATACTGGGGCTTTATGTAAAAGTGCTGAGACAAGAGAAAATGCATACTCCAGAAAAGTGAAAGCATTCAAGTACACCTTTGAAAATGTACTTCAAGATTAAAAAGTGAAAGTATTAAACACCAATTTTGAGAACTATTAAAGCATCAAATTGTGATCTTAAAACATATGCTAGAATGTCCTAATTTTGGTCATTAGAAGCTCAGTGGATGACCTGTCTGTTGAGTATGCTGACCATGCAAGATCTGGGATGCTTTCAGCTTCCAGGAATTGAGTACAGATCCTTGTAATCCTTGGCGTTACAACATGCTCCAACATGAGCTGATGGTTGTGTACATGAGGCCCATTGATAATGTTTGGATGCTCTGGATCGGCAGTAAACAAACAGTGTGTTCCAGTTTGTGCCAATATCCAGCAATTTTGGTGGCAATTTTTGTGGTCACAGCAGATATTCTCCCAATAAAGAAAGATTTCAGTGGCCTTTTATTTTGGCCAGCCTTAGCACACCCGTGCAATATTCATACGTCTCATCACCATCTTGATACAACACAACTGTCAGGTGGGATGGATAATGAATATTAATTGCTCAGTAAGACAGATTTTGACAGATTTGTGAACAATATTTGAGAAGAAATGGGTCTTGGTGGTGTGTATATAGAAAAGGTTTGATGTCTTTAAACTCAGCTCAAAGAAGTAAAACGTTTCATTTATATTTTTGTTCAGTTTATATAGCCTATTTTTGTTTGCGCAAAGCCAGGGCTTGAACAAAAAAAAAATGTAGGCCAGAAAAAAGTCCTTAAATGTGTTAATAACAAAGCCCTCAGCCATTTCAGCAGATCTAAAACCATAGAAAAAATACTTTTACTGTTCATTCCAGAATCTTTTGGTGAAGTTGAAAGTTAAAATGATCCACTATTAAATGTACTCAAGTAATGACAGATACCTGAAAATAGTACTTAAGCACAGTACTTATGAACTGTAAGTACGTGTATATTACTGTATATTTGAATCGAAGGTTTAAAATGCTTTCCTGACCTATTTAAGATGGGTATCAATTAGCAACTAATTGAGACACTGTCCACTATTTCCTCGTGCCCTCTAAATAGCTTAATTAACAGTAAACAGTGTTTGTGGTCGGCTTTTGTACAACAACAACAACAACAACAGCAGCAAGCAGCAGAGCAATACCTCAGTGCTCTCAGTCTCATTAGTCCTGGTCTTTTCCCCTTACAGTCTGTGTAGATCTATAACGTTATGGCCCGATATTGAAAAACATTAGTGCACCACTTTCCCAGTTATAAATGTTTTTTGCACCGAGCGTCTGACAGTGATGGACTCCCACTGCTGCAATCTCCAGACCCTTTCATTTATAACTCTGCTTTTAGCTCTGAACTACTCCAAATAATACTTTCTCTTTCTTCAGATCCAGCAATAAATAACTGAAATACAGATTTTGCGAGCCGTTTCACCTGTGTTCTAGGAGGGCTGTCACTGACGATTACTTAAAGTCCACTAGTCAAACAATTATTTCTATTGAAAATGGAGAGTTTTGAAATACATTATCAACCGAATAAAGTTAAAATATAGTGACTGAAGGTTCTAGATAGAGAAATATTTACAAATTATGTTATTGATGAAACTCTTTTGAAATTTGTTTCACAATATTTTTTTCATTGAAACCAATTGCACACAAAAAAAAAGACGATAAATATTATTTTTTTTATACATATTCATTTTTTGCACTGTAAGAGTACAAATTGCCAAAGTTTAAGTCTACCATTTGAAGACATGTAGCTGGTGTAGTAATGTAGTGCACAGAGCTGTAAATGCTTTTTGCACCACAGACAAAATGCTTTCAGACCTGATCCATATGTCACTGTATCATCTTGTCTAATCTCATTTACCCCAATGTATTATTGATAATACATTTCTCACTGCCAGTCGTAACATTTCACATGTACTACATCCAACATGAAGGTTTCAATAGCATTCAAGCTTTAAAGATTCAATGTGTATACTATTTTGTTCTATAGTCGTACTTTGTGAATAATTGATTTAGTTGTATTTTGTTCATAAAGCAAATAAAGCATCAGTTAGCGAAGCACATCATTTACGACTTGGGGCTTTTACGTGCGTATTTTTGTGTATTTCATGTGCACATACTGCTATTGATGATTAACTGTGCCCCTTTCAACCAAATGTATTGTGTTGTAAATGACATGACGACGTGCATTTGTTTGAATGTAAAAAAATATATAAAAAGAAAGGAGAAAAAAAACTCCTGGAGCTAAAATCTAGAATCTTTTTCATATTCACTTCTGTGTTCAGTTCTAATTATGTCAGGTTGTTTCCGCTGCAGAGAGAGTTCTGTTTGAAGTGAGTGAATTTAGGTGAAGTCCGCAGTGACGTTTTCATAAGTAAAACTCTTCAAAGACGCACAGAGGACTGAGGAACCCAGATTTAGAGAGGAACCAAGATGGCCTCAATTTAATTAGAGTTACAAATGTTGTGTAACTAAATCATTAGTGAATTTAACAAGGGTTTTTTTTTCTACACTGAATTGCCCTCATTCTTTGATGCAACACAAACGTGTAACAGATTCAGTTTTTTGTTTCAGACAAGCAGCAGAGTAAAAAGCTTTGTGGGCAACATGGTGAAAAGTGCTAACAATGGCTGGTAACACCTCAGTCACACTGCAGATTGTCTAGTCAACTGGGAATAAGAGATTGAGTAATTGTTTTTTATATTATCAAATCATGTTTGTACCATTTAGGACCTACATGTCTACCAGTGTAAATAAACATGCCAGTGAAGGTTTAAAGGAGACATAATATGCTTTTTTCAAGTATTGTATTGAACTATAACATCAGCAGATTATTCGTTTACATTCTATTAATTGTAAAAGGAAATATTGCTCTAAAACCGCTAAGCAATAGAAATAGAAAGGTCCATTGACTTCCTGTTCAAAACTGCAGAATTTATAAACCGCCGCTGACATTCCACTGTAACAATCAACAGATTGTCATTTAGACGTTTTTATTGCAAAAAAGACCGTACATGTTTTACTCAGTGTCTTACTTTTTCAAATAATCACAATTTAAGTACAGAAATGTGGGCGGGATAAGGGGTGGGTGAAAACAGCCTCGAGCCTCAGTGACAGTACCATACAGGATTACTCAAACACACATGATGTACGTGAATCGTCTTTACAGATTCATTGTTGATCATTTTGCACCCTTCCAATGACTGCACTAACGGCACGTGCAGCTCGGATAACTCTACGACCTGTGTATCTGACTTGAATGGTCAGTAGTTCCACAAATGTCCAGAGCGCTCTGTACAACTCCAAGATGGCACTTATTTCCCTAACAGTAACGGTCAAATGCACACCTATTCCATCAGAATTTTATATTAATAGTCACGGCGTGCTGTGTCTGTGCCCCCAGGCCCGGTACTTGCACATGAAGTACCTGTTCTTCTCATGGCTCGCTGTGTTTGTGGGCAGCTGGATTGTCTATGTCGAGTATTCGTCCTACACAGAGCTCTGCAGGGGGCACGACTGCAAAAATTTTATTGTGAGTACTTTCTTCCCTATTAAATTAAAGTATAACATTATATGATCATTTAAATTGTGCATTTTTTTCAGAGTTGAAGTAGTGGTCTATGTATAAATTTGATTTGACTTGAGAACTGTTTTATGAAATAATCTTTGGGTTCTTCTTGTTTTTTTATGGTGTTTAGTGTGACAAATACAGAAAGGGCGTGATTGATGGCTCGGCCTGCAGCAGTCTGTGTGAGAAAGACACTCTGTATCTGGGAAAGTGTTTCACGGCCAAACCCAACAGCCAGGTAACGAAATTCAAATCTCGCAGCAAGTTATTCATTTACTGTATATTACAAATGAGTCACAATCAGTTTTTAGTAATTTAATACATTTAGTCTATTTGTTTTTATTATAGATTGTTTTCATGTGACATTACAACACTCTAGAATCCCTTTAGTTTAAACTGAGCTGAGACAGGTCAGAATTCTATGGTACAATTTGCTGTTTAACTGTCGGATAACAGATTTGTTGACCTGGTTTATAGTTCATATATCTGTAATGGCTGAATGAAAAAAATGTATAATAATACTGGCACAATTTCAGTTCTACTTTTTCAGAATAAATCAACAAAAAGTAAATTACTTTTTCACAATAGCCTGAGAAAGTGGTGCTATTATTCAACTCCAAACGTTGTCAGTATAAAGGACTTTAAGGCATGAGATTAATATTGCAGGGTTTTGGAGCCAATCCCAAACAAATAATAGGCCCTGCCCACCAGTCCCAGCCCTTGATAAGAATTGGTTTGATGAGATTTATGAACAACCATTGGACTGTGTTTTATGTGAAATATTGATGTGGGCCAGTACAGTTATGCTAATGAAACTGTCTTTTATCAAGTAAGTAAGTAAGTAAAGTTTTATTTATAAAGCAAGGCAAAGCCAAGGCAAGTTTATTTGTAGAGCACAATTGTACACAAGGCAATTCAAAGTGCTTCACACAACAGAAAAAGCATATAAAATCACAAAGACATGCAGAAATCACAAAATCTAATTTAAAGTTCCATTTTTCCGTCAAATAGTTCAAGACATAAAGAGAAGAGTGAAAAAAAACATTTCAGTCATATGCACAGCCAAACAAAACAGTTTTTAGCTTAGATTTGAACAATGCCAGAGTAGGGCCTGTCTCACATCCTCAGGAAGACTGTTCCAGATTTTAGCTGCTTAAAACTGAAAGCAGATTCCCCATGTTTAGTCCTGACTCTGGCACCAGCAGGAGGCGCGTCCCTGAGTCCTCAGAGTCCGAGATGGTTCATATGGCACTAACATGTCCGAGATGTTACTTTGGTGCTAGGCCATGGAGAGACTTGTATACAAGCAGAGCTGCTTTGAAGTCTATTCTCTGAGCCACAGGGGCCAGTGCAGAGACCTGAGCACAGGACTAATGTGATCGTACTTCCTGGTTCTAGTCAGGACTCGAGGCAGCAGCGTTCTGGATGTACTGCAGCTGTTTTACAGCTCGTTTGGAGAGCCAGTGAGCAGGCCGTTACAGTAGTCTAATCTACTAGAGACAAACGCATGGATAAGTCTCTCCAGGTCTGGTTTAGACACTATACTTTTGATTTTGGCAATGTTTTTTAGATGGTAAAAGGCTGCTGATGTTATTGATTTGACGTGGCTGTTGAAAATTCAAGTCTGAGTCCATTATTACCCTCTAGATTTCTAACTTGATTTGTAGGTTTTAGAGCGAGACTCTGGAGGTGACAGCTAAACACTCTTTGTTTCTGTGGGCCAAAGACGATGATTTCAGTCTTGTCTGAGTTCAGCTGGAGAAAGTTGTTTTGCATCCACACACTGATCTGTTGGATGCAGTGACAGAGTGAATCCACTGGTCCATATTCACCTGCGTCAGTGAAACATAGATCTGAGTGTCGTCTGCATAATTGTGATAGGACACATTCTCGCTGCGTATCAACTGACCTAACGGCAGCATGTAGAGGTTGAACAGAAGGGGTCCCAGGATTGACCCTTGGGGCACCCCACAGGTCAGGGGCATCTGGTCTGAGACACAGTTACCAATTTCGACAAAGATACTTCCTGTCTTCCAGATAGGACTTTAACCAGTTTATAGCAGTGCCTGTGATGCTCCCCAGTCCTCTAGTCTCTGTAAGAGGATCCCATGATCGACAGTGTCAAAAGCAGCACTCAGATCTAACAGAATTAAGACTGAGAGCTTTGCCCGCGTCAGTGTTTAGATGGATGTCATTTGTCATCCTTGACAAGAGCAGTCTCAGTGCTGTGATGAGGTCTAAAACCTGACTGGAAAACATCAAATGAGTTGTTTTATTAAGAGGAAATCAGTGAGCTGTTGGTAAACAACCTTTTCAAGGATTTTGACCCAAAAATGGCAGATTAGAGATGGGTCGGTAATTACTGCGCATCAAGACTGCTCTTCTTTAGGAGAGGCTTTATGACCGTTTATGACCAGTTTTCAAAGACATTTGGGAATGTTCCAGATTGAAGCGACATGTTAACTATGTGTGAGTGGTGCTAACAAACTGTTCAGCACAGACTTTAGAAATCTGGTGGTAACACATCGAGGCAGCATGTAGATGACTCAGGCTGGTGATGATCTCCTGGACAGTGTTTGTCAGTTACAGGCAACGTGAGTCAGCTCTAAGTGTGTAGGTGGTTTGAGGTTTATTTTTTCCATTGTGGAATATTATAAGCACTTTTAATGCCTGAACTTTGTCATTAAAGAATAATGCAACTCATTACACTTGGATGTAACGGCAGCTGAGCTGGAGGTTTGTTAATCTGGTTTACTGGGCAAACAGGACACGCAAATTGTTACTACAGCTTCCAATTATTCAGAAAAATATCCTTCCCTAGTTCTACATAAAATGAGTTGTACATGTACAACTCTTCTGTAAATCTCTTTCTTTGAACCTGGAGCTTGACTTTCGCCATTTTCGTTCGCCGGCGCACTCCCTTTTCTGTGGCCCTGACCGAATCATCATTTCTCCATGGCGCTTCTGCTTATTTTTAACATTTTAGCCTTTCATAGGGCAATGTGTCGAGAACATTCAAAACACTAATGTAACAGAGTTCAACAAATCCGTTACATTAGAACATGAGACATTTTCAAAGTTAAATCATCCATAAAAAGTTTCCTGTGTGCTTCATTATCGTCTCCTCCGAACAATTGCAGGACCAGCCGGTGGTTTGGGAAAAACAGACAGGTCAAAGAAGACACGAGAAATGATCAGACAGCACATCGACCCATTGACGTTTGAAATATTAACCCCCTTGAATAGAAAGATCTAGAATGTGCCCTCTGCTGTGGGTGGGCCACTCAGCTGAGTAAACCAACGTTCAAGGACAGCACTTTAGCGTTTCTGTCACAGAATTATCAACATGAAGATTTGAAATCACCTGTATGACCAACCATCAAAAGTCTGTGCATATGACTGAAAGCATCTCAGTATAAATGATCAATAAAACTTTGGCAGTGCTGAGGAGGCTTGTATAAAACAATGAAAGAATGGATGGAGACTGTTTTAGCTCAATTTTAAGGATACATACTCAACATGTGAAAAACCCCAAAGGACACCTGTGGGTAACTATTCATCTCTAACAAAAGCACACACCTCCTCCCTTTTTGTTTTCTCGTTTTCAGATTCAAACATAAAGTTGGTGAGCCGATTCTATGAACTAATAATTTCCTGTGTTTTTGTCAAGCCATATTCATGTTAAAAACATAAAATCAAGATTATGAAAAGAAGAAATGAATATTAATTAGAATGATTGTACATAAGGATCTGCAATTTAGCACAGCAAGTTTCAGACTAGTTCAGTGAGACTGTGGCGTTATCTTTTTACAGGAATATGAATCAAATTTCTCAGATTGGGCAGTCTGACTCGCATTTTGTTTTCCCATCTGTGTGTGTTAACTAAGAAATAGCACTGGGAGGCTTGCTTTACACAGGCCCGCGGTTGGTTTATTTTTATATGACTATTAATCCCGCAACGCTGAGACCCAGTGCATCCTAGCTATGGGAGATACCAGGTGAAACGGGGTGTTAGGTGGGCAATTTTTGTCTGTGTAGCAACAGTCAGGGAGGTTCATCATCGTTGGATATCAAAACTCTTGTATTAGGCGTGAGTGGAGCCATCTTAATGCCCGATTTGATCAGATCAGATAAGCACATTTAAAAACACCACAATTGCCCAAAGTGCTATACAAAGGCTATATAAAATACAAGAAAACATATAAGACAAAAACAACATGTAAAAACAAGGTAAAATAACGCTATAAAATGCTCTGCTCAACTTGTGTTAAGAGCCTGTGTAAACAAAAAGGTTTTTATCAAAGATTTAAAAATATTCAGAGAATGGGCTGTTCTAATGCCCAGAGGATCAAGACATAAGCCCTATTCCCTATAGCCTAAGGTTAAGTTTAAACTTTATTGTTCTCATGGAGTGATATGTCCTCTGCACTTGACCCTTTCTTAAATGCGGCTGGAGCAACCTGTATTTGTACTCACTTATTTGCGTAGCCAGCCTTTACTCTAACCAGAAATGCAGAAATGCATTTGAGTGAGGGTTAGTGCGATTAATCGAATTTATAATCGTATTTCAGTTCTTACTCGTTTCTATGTTGTTACCCTCTGTTCATAATTACTGTATATGTTCTATTATATGCCTCAAAACCTGGAGCAAAGACACTTTTTTAATTTACACAAGGAAAATTCTAAAAAAGTGTGACGTTTAAGTTTATTTTTGCATGTGAAAATTAAAAAGCCACCCATCTATTGTGTTCTTCAACTGGCTCGGGGTAATGTTTTGAAACTTTCAGGTGACAGTTTGTAAATTATTTGGTTTATTAATGAAATACATAATTAAAATTGACACCAGGACCTAAAACAAATGGAAAACATGTAATAAATGCAAGTTAAGTTGATTTAAGGGGTTTCATGAGTCTATTACCTGAATTCATTTACACAGAAGTGTCCCAAATTATTATATTAGGTCTGCAGGTTCATTCTGCCAGACAGAAGTAATTGTTAGAAGTAATTGTTTAAAATAATGATTATAATTTTTTGAACAGCCCAAATTTAAGTTAGGGCAAACATGGCAACTCCCAAAAAAAAATTAAGAAAATAACATATTTGAAAAAGCACACAGATGAGTCAAAGTACATTCCTGCATTTGAACAGAAAGTAGGAGGGGCCTCACCTGTGGTTCCCTGCAGGTGTACTCGGGCACCTGGGCCGATCTGGACGCAGTGATCAAGTGTCAGCTGGACGATGCCCCGCGATACGAACTAGGAAACGAGCCGAGGAGAGAGGCTGCATCCTTTGACACGCCGTCCAAAGGCACCTCTGTGGAGAAGTTCAGAGAGATGATCTACAACAACCTCAAGGTTTTGAGATACTTCATTAGTTTGAAATGTGGATTTGTGATGGCATGGTTCAATCAATTCACCTTATTGTAGGTTAAATGTGATAAATAAGCCAGCTACTCCATCAAAAATGAATAGTTTGAACACACAAATCTCTTTGATCACACAAAGCTGCTTTGGTCACCTAACCCTGTGAAGATGTGTATCTGTCATAGCCCAGCCGGACATATTACGCTTAATTAACTTTCATAAGCTTTTAATCTTGTTACAACGGTGTTTCCTCAAAGTTGTATTTTGATTGATTCCTGCACTTACTTAGTTGTAAGACTCCGCATGGTAACTGCAGAATTCTAAAATGTCACATAAACCCTTTTTGAAAATAAAATCTGCTGCTTGCTACGTTGAAATGTCACTATGAACTTATCAGTTCTGCAGTTTTGAACAGGAAGTCAATGGACCTGTTTATATTACTAACCTGTTTTAGATCAATATTGCAGTTCACAATAAACAAAATATTGAATGATGATCTACTTATGTCATAACTCAATATTATACATAACATGTCTCCTTTTTAGAACACAGAGGAACAGTAACCAAGCATTTTGAGCACTGTAGAGGAACACATACTAAACATGCATAAATTAAACAAATAGCATAGCTAAAAAGGTAAATAATACAATGACACAAAACAATGATGATGAGCCTATTAACTTATTTGAGTATTTTCAATTTACCTCCTCAGGCCAAAGTCGGGGACCAGGCCAACCTCTCGGATCTGGCAACCCAAGTCCTCTCCATCGCTGACACCAACAAGGACGGGCACATCTCGCTCCCTGAGGCCCGCTCCACCTGGGCCCTCCTCCAACTCAACGAATTCCTCCTGGCTTTGGTCCTGCAAGACCGCGAACACACGCCAAAGTTACTGGGCTTCTGTGGAGACTTGTACGTTATGGAAAAGGTCCCATACTCCCCCTTATACGGCATCACTTTACCTTGGATTTTTGAAGTCTGGATTCCCACAGGTCTGCGCAGACGCATGGATCAGTGGTTCACCCCATCGTGGCCGCACAAGGCGAAAATCTCAATAGGTTTGCTCGAATTAGTTGAGGATGTCTTCCATGGAAATTTTGGCAGCTTTCTAATGTGCGATGTGAGCTCAGGCACTTTTGGCTACAACGAAAGACACGATTTTAAGGTGATAGACGCTCGCTACATTGTGCCAGAAAATATTTTCCAAGAAAGTATAAGACAGCAGAGGTGTGATAATGACGATGATTGCGTTTATGGAACAGACTGTGTGACCTCTTGTGATCTAACTAAGCATAGGTGCACTACAGATATAGCAAGACCAAATTTAGCCAAAGCTTGCGAAGCACTTAAAGACTATATACTTAGAGGAGTGCCATCAGATGTGAAAGAAGAGCTGGAAAAGCAATTGTACGCCTGCATTGCTCTCAAAGGGACCACTGAACAAATGGAGATCGAGCACTCGCTGATCCTCAACAACCTTAAAACGCTTTTGTGGAAGAAAATCTCACACACTAAAGACTCGTAATGAAATATTTTGCACATTTTTGTCCCATGTTTTTCAGGGTCAGAGACTTGTAACCACTGTGTAACATGTACGAACTGTTTGCTTCTTTACAAAGGCCTATTTTAGTATATTTTAACTTAAGTAAATTCATTTAAGAATGCCAGTTTATATCTATATAGACAAACAAGCTTTATGTATCAATTGTGCAATTTTTGAAATGGGAAAATAAAGATGGATTCTTGCCTTTATCAACGTAACGCTTCCTTCACTTAGAGCAGTGGTTCCCAAAGTGGGTGTCACGAGATGATTTCAAGATGTTATTTTAAAATTGACTATTCAATTGAAAATTGGGTCAGAATGCAATACACAAAATACAAATAAACCTAATTTTAAAAAGGTTAACTATACATTAGACATCCATTTAATTTTACTGTGGGGGTCCTGCATGGCTTAAGTCTTCCTCTTGTTCATTAAAGCCTTACATTTAGTTGAAAAAAAATAAATGTTGCCTCATTATCTTTCACATTGTAGAGGCTTTGGTGCCTCAATGTTTCGTACCATTTTTACTTCCAAGTTTTTGCAGTTTAATTTCTTTCGATACCATAATCTATTCAACATTGTGCATTTAGTAGAAATAATTTGTCAAGTTTTGAGCCGATCATAAGCGTGCCATATGGTGGTCAATCATGAAATATTTCAAGCCTGGAGCTACAAAATCTTACTTGCAAATGCAGTTTACCCACAATGCAAGTTTAACCAAGCTTTAATGATTTTTTTTGCCCGTAGATTGAAATGCCTAGATACTGCAAACCAAAAATAATTCTGAGCCCCACTAGCCTTTAAAATGATATTTAATCTTTACAGCAAAGTTTCCCTCGAAGTTGCACTGTAGCATTATATTCATGAAGCTGTTCCACATGCAGAGTGGAGCCCATGTGCAGCTCAAGTGTGTCGAAGTGAACAGGAAAACGCTGACAGCAGATGTGGACTTTTCAATAGATTTATTAGAGCAAATTCCATGTTTAGCACAGGACCTGACTGAAGCCTCAGTCCTCCTCCTGTTCCTGAGCCCGGAGGAAGCTGGCCTTCTTCTGGGCGACGCGGTCCTTCCTCTGCTGCAGGGACAGCTTGGCACGGTTCCACCTGCAAGACACAATGAGACGTTTGAGACACAAGGATCAATTTGAATTTGGAAATTACTTTATAATCCCTCTTTTTGGCCCATGGTAGGAAAGTAAAGGTAACAGTCAACCAATTGTTCATTTTCTTATTTTAACAGATCGAAGGCATGGTTACCAAGAGAAATCAGTTCAGTTTCCGACTCTGGTCTGAACAGATGATTTCTTATACAGCTTTACCATGTCAAAAATATAATACACACATGCATTAAAATAAGTTCAATTCTTAAACTCGTTTAGTTCCTACCTCTTCTTTTTGACTTCTTTGAGGGGCTTCTTTTCATGGACAGGGTTCTCGCGAATGGAAGCATGAGCCTTTTTGTACATCTCCTCGATCTGGAAAATAGTAGCATATTCATATTTTAGACACATTGTCAATACATTTACTCATTTACATTTTATTCTAGTGAATAAAGTGAATGACTGAACCACATACATCGGCAATCACTTCTTTTCAGAAACAAGATTAAGTGCACGCTGTTCTCTAGCATTCTAGCAATACAGAAGAAGGCCGACTCACTGAATCTGGGGTGATTCCGTTCTTGATGAAGCGAGAGAACTGCTTCTTGTAGACGTCCTCGTCCTCTTCCATCAGGTAGCTCATGTACTCTGACACATTGATGCCCAGGATGTGTTTGCGATGAACCTCTGCGTTGAACTCTTTGCTCTCTGTGTCGTACCCTGGGAACCTCTTAGTGCTGGGGAGGCAAAGGGGCTCATGGGTAATATGAAGTCAAAAACAGCGACATTACATTTGTAGGCACTTCTCCAGCTTCTTTTAACTTCACTAATGTATGGTAGTAACGTGCCTAGTCTTGGAAATGGTAGGAAGGAAAACAGGATAACAATCACTCAAACCAATACAGCAAATACTTAAGAGGTAAAGGCCTCCTGCTGGAACCAGAGCCAGGACTAAACGTGGTGAATCTGAGTTTCAGTTGTATGCAGCCAAAATCAGAAAGAGTTTATTGCCATTGTCAATGAACAAAATTCACAAACATAGGAACTTGTCTCGGCCTTGAGGCGCAACATAAAACACTGAGCAATAATCAAAATCTGGAACAGTCTCCCTGAGTATGTGAGACAGGACTCTACTCTGGCATTGTTCAAATCCAAGCTATCTAATTATTTTCTTCGCACTCTTCTCTTTTATGTCTTAAACTATTTGACAAATGGCCTGAAAATGACACCTTTAAATGCATTTAAATGAAGGTTTTGGGATCCCTGTTGTGTGAAGCACTTTGAATTGCCTTTGTGTACGAATTGAGCTCAACAAATAAACTTGCCTTGCCTAAAGGCATTTCAAAATACTGTTCAGTTTAGGACTAGAATCTAGTAGGGCTGCAACAATTACTGAGAAGACATTGAATCGTTCAATGCACGCTCAGCTTGGCTCTTCCATTCGCCTTGTTACTCATTTTAGATTGAATGAAGGTTAAGCCTGGCACTCTTCGCAGATACAGGAAGAGGCCAACAGAATATTTGTGTTATTTTAAGTTGATAGACAAGAATAAGTTTGAAATGCTCCAGGTTTTACTGAACACAATTTACAAGAAAGCTGTCACTGCTGACGGGGAAGAACAGTGAGGATACGTACAAGAGGAAAATAAATCTAATAAAATGCACAAAATAATAAGTATGATAATGGGATTTGACCAACTTTCAGATTTTTACATTTTGCTCATCAGCAGGAGCAAATGAAATGGATGTTTGACCCATGCATCGGGATACACATGGGATGGTAACTAGATTTAATTCAAGAAGCACATCTGGCCTTTATCAAATTAATCACACCAAATACAAAAAAAACAAAATCTTGTTCCATTATTAAAATGACAGTTACATCTGATTCGAGTACAAGGATTTCTATCTGATCTGATCGTCCTGAACAAATGAAAAATGTGCAAAGACAGAAATAAAGTTAAGCTTGAAAGTGTAATTTAAAAATTCATTGTACTAAATACAAGTTCCTTTAATTACTGCCAGTCCATAAATTGACGCGTCACTGTTTTGCTGCATGTAAACACTATCTGATTATTGGGTCATGGTTGGGTCATCCGTTTAGTCACTGCCTTAGACAGGATGTGTAACAGCCTTACCTGTGTGGGATGGACAGGCCTCCGTCTACTGCCCCCTTCAGGGCACCGAACACCTTGTTTCCGGTTGTGGTTCTGGCGAGGCCGGCGTCCAGGTAACAGGTGAAGGCCCCGGGCTGACCATCGATGCTCTCCACATTAAACTCATCTCCAGTGACCTCCACCTGGCCCTCGTACACCTTGTCCAGGCCAAACTTGTTCAGCAGCTGAAAGCAGAAGTGTTAATCAGAAGACTCAAAGATCATTCTTAATCCAAACCATCTTTATAGAGACGCGTTTACCATTGTAGCCTTAGACCGGCAAGTTCTTCTATAATCATGTCTTAAATGTTATTCAGTTTCATGAAAAAGGCAGCTCGCATGTCATCAAGAAATGTTTTTAAAAATGCGTGAGAAACACTGTAGCCAATGACATTTATAGGAGCACAAGTAGAATAATAGATGAACACAGTAGTTTTAGTATTATTTTATAATGAAATTAATGTAGCCAGTTAATGTTAATGCTGCCAGATTTAGGTCATTTAGGAGCCTGACAAGAACTAAACAGAATCTAAAAAAAAAAAAACTATCTTGAATATTGGCAATAAATCATTGAATATAATCTAACTAGAAAGGAAGAGTCCAAATTTAATTTCATATGGAAAGTGCACCTACATAAACCAAGTATATTCGTGTGCCTTCAATATGAAGTTTAGCCTAATTACATTTGTAAGTATTGAAGTTTGGTAAATTTATATTCACCTCACATTAGCACATTTTTTAAAAAAACATGTGTTGTGCCTGTGGCTACAATCCAGTGTTTACACAGTCATGTTACGTCACATGTTCAACATGCACTGTCCCTCCTAAACATTAAATTTCCGGATGCACATGTGAGCGCTTTAAATGAAAAAAATCCTCAGTGTTAAAAAAGGTGAGCATTTGTTCAGTCTGGGGCCCTGGATGATCTTGGGCTTCTTCAGAACAAGTACTCGACCACATGGACAAAAGTACTAACATGTTACAATTAGTCTGCGATGTAAAGCACTTCAGATGTGAGGAAAAGCGCTATGAGAAAATCCATAGATTATTAACCATTAAGAAAAAACATTGTGGCATGTCAATTAGTAAGAGTGAATCTAAATTCCTGACAATTCGATTTATAAAAATCTTTATTCTGCATTTATATTGTGGCTTAAATCTTAGTATGGTTCATGCATTCATTTAATTCATTTCCATCGCTTGTTCCCGTTAGAGGTCGCAGGTGACTGGAGCCCATCCAGTGGCTTTGGGCCATAGGCGTAGTATGGTTCAATTACTGCTATATTGGCAGGGATTACATTTATGCAGGCCCATTTCTAATAAATTTAACAGTCAACAATACTTTCTAACACGAAGATTGAGACTTCCTTAAACTGTGACAAGTTGCTACTACAGTTGGCACATTAGCTGACCTTCGTTGCCTGGAGCAAAGTGATTAAAAGTAGCACCAATATCCCTTTCATCTCAACAGAAACGTACATTCAAATCGATTGCCGTATTTGGACTCAATCCAATCAGGCCTATTCTTAGCGTCAAAACGGAGCTTGAAATTTCAGTATTGCGACCCAGTAGCCCAGTATTAAGATGTTAATCCAAATGAGCTGCAATAGCAGAGCGGCCCCAAAACCCACCTTGAACGAGTTTTTTTTTTTTTTTAAAGAGGGCCAAACCATGGATCATTTAGTGGTGCACATGGAAATGTTGATATTTTCTAAATGTGTGTTATTTAAACAAGTGCTTTTAATCAAAACAATAGCTATGAACACTTTATTTATAAAGGGATCAAATCATTTTAAAATTCGTAGAACCAGTAAGAATATTCTTGATATGGCATATGTAGCACTATGTTTAGATAGACTATTGGCTATAATGTCGATTAAAATCAGCCTTCACTCATTTCCATTCTGAGAATTTCCTAAAGTCCATTCGTCATCCTCCTGTTGCTCCGCCCCCTCCTGTAAACAGCAGCAGTGACGTCTCCTCAGACACACACAACAACTTAGAACTACTTGCACTTAAGTTAAACTGATCATTTAGGAGGAAAACTAATTTACAGCCTGTTCTGTTAGGCTTTCTGCAGCTATATTTCTTGTCCACGAGCAGTTTTGTTTTCATCCAGTTTCTGAACCGTCGCAGAGTTAACCCATTACCAAGGCGTAACAGACTGACATCGGTGGTTTTAGTCTGAAACCTGACCGGACCTGAATATACTGGTGCACCACTAATCAACTGGTTACTGATTCATTTGGCAATTAGTCAATATGGTGACTGAAGGCTTCAAGAATACATATTTACAAATTAAAAAATCAATATGTTTGACATTTAGATTTAACACCACCACTGGCTGCGCTTACAAGCACTCAGAATCTGTCTGATTTAGGAATGATGATTGCCAAAATCTGACGCGAGCGAGTAATGAGTTTTCCTTCTGATCCTTGAATCAGATTTTGCATATTTAAATGATCTTGATGGTCCATTAATCAGTGGACCATCAATTATCTTTAATGGTGGACCATCTTTGTTTGAAAAAAAAAAAAAAAAAAAGTTTAAAATGTTCAAGATGACAATCTAAATGAGGAAAGTTGAGTTGCATCCAGTTTGCAGGATTAAAAGTAAAAAATAATTGCTGCAGAGCTTAATTTGAAGAACACACTGGCGTCTCTGGTGAACAATATTTTTACAGTTTAAGACTTACTCTGCGGGCCAGCAGAAGACCAGTGCAGTACGCGGCTGCATAGTTTGTCAACCCCACAGCGATGCCGTATTTTGGCAGCTCGTGAGAGTAGGCCGCACACACGATCACATCTCCTTCGATCTTTGCATAGGCAATCTGCAACATAAACAAAAGCGTAACACTCCTGCTCATTTAGGTTGGAAAGGTTAAAACAGGGGAGCCTGGCAATTGGGAAATTGAGTGAATTATTTTCACCTCAAAGTATTTTGTAAAGGCACTTTTAAAACACTGCGCACTTTCTGCAGCCTACAAAGCATTTTATATCCTTCATAAACCTGGAGACATACGCAGCGCCGACAGGCTGAGTTTTGGCCGTTCACCTTAGATTCACTACAGTCTGAATTAGTTCGTTCGTTCTAAAGCTGTACATGAGCCCGACCATAAAATACATGTCAATATCCACAATGTGCCAAAGGGTGTGAGCATGAAGAATTCCTTTCGCAGTTTGATAACCAGGTACCATAGTTTTAAGTTCGGCATTGAAGCAACGCAAGCACAAATCTGATTTAAATGACTCACCTGGCAGACGATATCCCTGTTGGAGAAGCGCACAATCATGCGGTACTTGGGTGTGTTGTACTTGTTTTTGTCCTGGACGACAAGACGCTTACGAGCAAAGAAGTCAGTTTTGCCCTCTAGAGTAAAATAGTAGACCACATCATTAGCATTGCACCAAAGCTCAAGTGGAAGTAACAACAGCTTTGAGCTTACCTCTCCTCCTCCTGAATTTCACCTGATACCTCTTGAAGTACGATTTGTTCTTGACCACTTTAACGAAACCCTGAAACAGAACAAACGCACATTGAGTTATTAAAGTCCTTACAATATTTCTAAATGCTCTGTGGCAGTTGTACTAGTTGTCAAGGGTCAATAGTAAAGCGCTCTTATCAGTATCAGGCACAAGCCATAGGTCTGAACTTGTGTGACAGGCATTAGCAGTGGTTAGCCTGGTTTCCCAGTCAAACATTGAGATTAATGCCAGTTCACAAGAGGAGAGAGTCTGAGATCAACACCGCCAATTCAGGAGGTATATATAAAGGGATGCAAAATTTCCAACGTGCGATTTACAGACAACAGGAAGCTGCAAATTTATCTGGAGCCCATTTAGGCCACGTTAGTCAGTACCGGGTGAGCATTAGCATGGCACAATCTAACTTCATCTGATCGACGTTAGCGTCTTTAGACATTTATTTCTCCGCATAACAAACAATGCATGGCTTAGCAACGCACGGGGGTTCATATTGGGACAGATTACAAACCATTTTGCAGTCTTTTAGTCTCCTTATGAAGGAGCCCGGAGCCAAAGACTAGAGCTTGACTCCGCTGCACTGGAAAAAGGAAGAGCGCCGTGCGCATGCGTGGTAAATACCGCGTGACAGGATGAGGCCGTGGTGCAGAAAAGACAGCGCTCTGCCTTCTAGCGGACTGGAGCTGACACTGCAATAACAAACAGATCGCGTGTTTATCCCGTTAATACATCCACGTCCAAGTCCAGGCACTGTACTTGAAATGTATCTTGAATGACTTGATCATGATCATGACTCCGTAAAACTCATCAAGTTTGCGGACGACACCACTCTCATCAGGCTCATCTCGGACGGGGATGAGTCTGTCTACAGGAGGGAGGTGGACCGGCTGGTGTCCTGGTGCAGCGGTAACAATCCTGGAGTTCAACGCCCAGAAGACAGTGGAGATGACCATGGACTTGGACAGGAAAGTCCACACCCCAGCCCCCCTCGTCATGACAGACTCCCCCATCACCACCGTGGACTCCTTCCGCATTCCTCAGGCACCACCATCACCCAGGACCTCAAGTGGGAGCCCTCCATCAGCTTCCTCATCAAGAAGGCCCAGCAGAGGATGTACTTCCTGCGGCAGCTAAGTAAAGCCAAGCTGCCAGTGCAGATGATGGTGCAGTTTTACATTGGCCATCATTGAGTCCATCCTCACCTCCTCCATCACCGTGTGGTACGCTGGAGCCACAGCCAGGGACAAACAGAGACTACAGCGCATTGTGCGCTCTGCTGAGAAGGTGATCGGCTGCAGACTTCCATCTCTGCAGGACCTGTACGTCTCCAGGGCTCTGGGACGAGCAGGTCGGATCACAGCTGACCCTTCTCTACCCTGGACATGGTCTATTTGAACCACTCCCCTCAGGCAGGAGGCTACGGTCCATCCGGACCAGAACCTCCCGCCACAAGAATAGTTTCTTTCCCTCTGCCGTTGGACTCATGAACACTTCTAAACACCTGTCACTTTACTGAACTGCAACTATTCAACCACTCACTGCACTGTCACTTTCTGCACTCAAAACTGTAAATCTAACTGTAACTCTTGTGTACATAGAAATGCCTATTTTTATTTTTATTTGATAGTAATTTTTTACAAATTTTGTTTCTTAATGCATGCCCTTTTTGATTGAATATATGTTATTTTATTATTACTCAGTGTTCTATGTTGCACCTTAAGGCCGACACAAGTTCCTATGTTTGTGAATTTTGTTCATTGACAATGGCAATAAACTCTTTCTGATTCTGATTCTGATTTAATGACCCCCATCCTCACCGTCACCAAGCATAATGTTCCCCCCCAAATTCCTGTACTTAGGTGTGATTTTTTTGAAAATGTTAAACTAAGAATAATACCTGATTGAGCCTTACCTGATGAGCCTTACATTAAACATTGATAAAACCGTCTCGATGTTCTTTTCAAACAAAGTAAACCCCTCAAAGCACATACAATTTTAGTAAACGGAAGGAACAAAAGGAATGTAAATGAACTCAAATATTTATTTATTATTTATTTGTCTAATAATTGACTCTAAATATACTTTTAAAAATCATATTAAAAAACTAGGAAACACACTAAAGTTCAACTTGATGAATTTTAGACGTATTAGAAACTCATTGAACATTGAAGTCTCAAATACATACCGAAATGCCATGATTGTCCCGATATTGTCTTAACTAGCTGGTCCCAAGTGTGTAAAACATCTTTAAAACCAATTGAAACATTGTATGAAAGAGTGCGAGAAATCCATGATAAAAAATCTGGTCTGTACCATCACTGTCCTGGTCTTACTAAATTCATTATTTAATTTAGTTGCTCCCCCATTAAGAAAGTTTGTTGTGCTCACTTCTGAGAAAACATGTGGAGCCACGGGGTCGACAGCCAGAGGAGAGTGCTGTGTTCAGAGATGCAGAACCTCTTTTGGTCAGTCCTCATTCTCGTACAGAGCCATAACACTCTGGAACAGCTTTCCACGTGAAATCATATGATGTACAAATTATCCAGTGTTTACACGCCTGATGATACAATGGCTTCTAACTAAACAAACATGTACAAACTGAACTATCATGAATGCAGCAACATGAACTGTAAATATGTCAATATTGTATGGAGGTGTGTGATATAGTGTTTTGGAGTGGGCCTGGTTTTACTAAATGAATGATTGGATGAGTGATTATATTAATATACTTGAAATGTATACCATTCATTTATTGTATTTTATCTGCTTGAACGCCATTTTTGACATCAACCTGTCCAGGGACTGCAGGTAGAAATGAGCCATTTCTATAACCTAGCACAAGCATCTTTGCTGTTGGTCAATGTTTTTGTGCACATTCCCTGATAAATAAACTAATAAACTAAACTAAACATGCTGATCTACTCATGTTATAGTTCAATACTATATATGTACATAATATTTTCTGTATCCTTTAAGAATCTTTGGGTAATGAACTCTATGCATAGGCCTACTGTATAGTACATGTGGATTATTATGGAGCTGTCTGTCATAAAGTATAATCCAGCCCAGTGTTTCCAAACCAACGCAATCACTTGGGTACTAAAGATGGTTTCCAATAAGATTTAAAAATTTTACATTTAAATAAGCATGATTTTGAATATCAATATAGTTAAAACCAAGACAATACATTTGGAATAACTGACAACATACTACTATTGTAAACACATTTATTTGTCTAGTTATTTGTCTACTTGGAGTGTGATACAAAGCATAGGGGTACTCTTAAATTAGATTAGATAACTTTTCAGGCCGAGACCCCCAAAATAGCCATGCAGCCCCACTGCAAAATGAAATTGGCTGCAGTAATAATTTAAAGATATTAAATCAGTTTAATATTTATTATTGTGTTATTGGAACAAATGCCATTGAAATATACTGTTTTTAGTTGTTAGTATAATCAAATAATATCATGAAATCATCTTGCAACCCCCTGCTTATGTCTCACTGCAAAAAAAGTTGCTGGAATCAATTGTTTTAGCCTATATGTAAGTAATAAATAGTCTCATCAAACCATTTTGAGTCTTTTTATAATCAAGTGCTGCTGTCAATTGTCTGACATGAATAAAGTGCAGTCTTATCCTTTCTTATCGTCTCTGACTGATGGTAGACATAATTACCTCGAGTTGGTTTCTATTGAACCTGCTAATTATTTATTTATATCTTAGCTGCTCATCTAAATGTGTAATTGTTTTGACAGGGCCCACAGTCTCCATGCCGCCCTTTAACGTCACAGATCTAGACACAGCTGATATAATACGAGCAGAGGAGTGTCCCACAAAAGGTCTGCGTCACCTCCTCAAGGTCCAACCTGAAAAGTAGGTTTGTGACTGACTGGTATGTGCTTCATCGCTCACGGTTTACACACAGTTTCTATGGAGTAAGCCCAGAATATTGCTGATGCTCAATTTGTCGATCTCTCTATGACAGAAAGTCATTGATTCAATTGTAATAATTTTGGATATTTTGATCAAGGACACTTTAAACAGCTATGGCTTTCAGGTAAGCATTAAATAAAGTATTGGTGTGAAATGAGCTATGGACTTGTTTGTCCATTGTTATCCATCTACTATCTCTTTAAAATTGGGCAATATTTCATTCACGTTGTATCTGGAACTTTACTTGTCTCAAAGGACTTCACACACTTGAACTGTTTATCTTGATTTCTGGAGGCAGATTTGAAAATAAGAGACATTTAACACTTAATATATCAGTATAATTAGATTGCACCTGACTTACTTGAACTGAATGAATGAGAATGACTAAGAGACAACAAATATTTTTAACATACTACATCGCAAAACAAAATTTCCTTTTATTAAAGCAGCAGGGAGTGTGAACACTGATAAATTGTATCTTTTACACAGTTTAGCAATGCTGTACTTTATCAATATTGTAGACCTCCTTATATCCATATGTCCTTGCATAAGAAGAGATCATGATCCCAAGTGTCTGTATTCCCCCTTGGCTTCATTATGTATAATCTTTGAATACACTTTTGTCAATATTGAATTACTCACAGAGGGAAGAGCAACTGCAAGTACTTCAAATGAAATATTACATTAGAGTAAAAGTATGGTGTCAGGAACTACAATTTCTTCAAAAAGTGACTGTAGTAAATGTAAATGTAGTAACTGTGTACAACCCACCGCTTGTGCAGATTTACTCAGCCGTGCCTTATTCTTGTTTATATATATATATATATATATATATATATATATATATATATTTATTTATATATTTTTATATGTATATATATATATTTATTTTATTTAGTATTATTATTATTATTATTACTAGTGTGTTTATATAGCGCTTTTCCACACGTAAACAGCGTAAGTTCTCACGTTTGTACTTGTTTACAGTGAACTCTACGTGGCACTGTCGCGCCATTAGCCTCCCCTCGGCGCAGGCGCAGTGGGATGTAAACACCGCTAGGCCTCGCTCCATCGCCGCTTCTCCTCCTCGGTCTCTAGTCTCTCTCCGCCCGCGGCTCCGTGGACACGTATCGCGGCTTTGCGTGGGCTGGACCCCGGCAAAACCATCCGCTGGCTACCTCTCAAGTGCACTTACTAACAAAGGATGCTAAATACTACTTTATTTGTCGATTAGTTTGATTCCAGCTCGGGGGAAGTACAGTTTTCGTGCATGGGAAGCAGACGACCAAGGCTGGGGCTGCTTAAACTCGATTCAAGGTAATGGATGTGGCTGAGCTTTGTCGGGCGCCATCTAATTGCTGCCGCTATAGTAGTTTTACACTGTTGCTTTTTGCACTTGGCCAATACATTTGGCGTTCTAAATACGGATTTTCAACTTTTGCGTGTGGCACATAGTGTTGATTGTTGTTTTCGGATAATTTCTTGAACTTGCTGTCTTACTTGACACTGACATCATCCTTATCTTTGAGTACAAAACGATATACATTCAGGCATTTTCGGTCGACAGTTTACAATCAACACAACAAAAGTATAGTTTTTCTAGTTTTGAGAAGTTGAGACGTTTACTGCAACACTTCACACTGTTGCATTGCTCAGTATACATCTGTATTTTGGCTCAAAGCGAGCAAGCCATAAAAAGAACTTAAACTTCTTCTTTTAGCTCGTTTTCCGGTGAAATCTTCTTATAAAGCTTCTAAATGTGAACTGGAAATAGCTATGACATTGACAATGGCTTGTAGGCTATATTTAAACTCCACAAAGGTTGCTTGCAATGTCAGTGGTACAAAATAAGTTGTATGTTCATGCTTTGAAGCTGCTATGTTACTTTATCTGAGTGAGTTAAGTGGTGTGCACTTCTCTTTTGTGTCATATTCACAGTACTATTTGTTGTTCCCACAGTGTCATACACACCCACCATTCAGGTAAACACATGGGGATATTAGAATGCAATACAAAAGTCCAATAAAAACAGTTCTAGACTTCAAAAAGCTTAATCTAATATCAGCCAATCAATCACATGTTATATGGGCATCTTTGTAGCATTTGAGGGATGTATTAGTAAAAAATGATATGAAATAATGTTTAAGATTGATTTTGTCCCTTTAAAAGTGTTACAAATGGATTCTAAATTCCAGAATGGAGGCAAAAGTAAAGTGGAACATAATGTGATTTCACTGGAGAAAAAGAGATTTACCTCAAAACATCACAAAATATCACTTGGATTCATGTGAGTGATGTCAGAGACTTATTTAGAGACAATGCCCAACGGAAATATTAAGATACTAGACTATTTTTTTAAACTTATGATCTCTTTGGACGCTTATACATATCGATCCAGAAATGTGTTAAATAGTATATGATAAAAACAATCTTGTCAATAGGTTGAATTGTTACTGTATTTTTTCTTTCTGGGAGCACCAGAGCGGAATTCCTTTATTGATCCTTGAAGGAAAATTCTTGGCACATTTTTGGTGATTATACTTTGGTCTGGACAAACCCAAACTCGATGGTCCAATGTAAATTTTGTATCTGTTATCTGCCAACATCCAATATAGTTATCGACTTTTTTAAGGCTTATGCATTTATATTACGTTTTAGTAAAGTTCACACATTTACTTGTTGCTTATAAATAATGTATTAATAAACATACATAAAATGATTTGTTGCACAGTTGTGGAAACACATTTTTGTAAATTTTTTCTTCTATCTCCAACTTCACTCATTGTTTGTTAAAAAACAGGCCCACTTCTTTAAACATATTAGTTGAGGTTAAATTATTAGACAAATGTGAAATGTTTGAAAAATGAATCACAAAAGTGCAGCTCACCTTATATTTCTTTTCATGTTTTTTTTAATCTGCTCTATTTTAAACTCCTTTTATTTATTTATTCTATGAACAATGTTTGTCTTCAAAAGAACATTCATGATATTATCTACATTTTGATATATCGATAAAACTCACTGATATCACAATAACCCATTTCTATTATAAATCTGAGCATATTTAATACATTGCTTTGCCATGATTTCCTCTGCTGATGCTGTCCAGGGTCTTATTTCTAATGGTGTGTTAAAGGCATTCATTCTCCTCCTGCCTTGATTAATCCGAACTCATTGAACCCTTAGTAAGCGCAGCAGTACCATAGACACTTCCACTGTAACTGGAGGAATGCAGCCATCTATAATACGTCTAATGACCTGTAATTTTCTCCATGACCTCATTTAAGCTTCCCTGATACAACTTGTACCTGTCACACTAAATTACATGGAGTCCCATCTGCCCAAAAGTAAAAAAAGATCTTCATTATCCTGTTTATTTTTTTTGGTATCTAACATTTCCGACAAAATTTAAACTAGGCTTTGTCCATTTTTCAGATGTATATGTTCCAAATAGGTGTAACTACAGAAAAAGTATAGCAAATGTATATCTCTTTTCCCAAATCACCTGCAGTTCTCGCCTTAAATCAAGCTTGCTTTAAAATAAAGTGAACAAGTGCTCATTGTTTTGGCTCTCTTCCAATCGAGCCTTGTTTTTTCAAAACATTTCTAATATTGTCTTGATTGGAAATTTTTAACAAGCAATCTTTAACTAATATATGCCTACTGTATTCTTTATTCAGTGCCAATAACCTATCGATTATTACCAATCCAGTGGACTGTTGGAACCTTCCTGTAATTTCAGCTCATAGTCCTTACTATTTTGAGACCGTCTTGAATATTTTGCAGTATTGGTTTCATGGTCTTGTGCATTTTGGAGGCTGGAGCTGGGCTGATTGTACACTGGGAAAGCCTGAGTGCTCTTAGGGCCTCTTCACTCTGTGGGTGGTGCAGCGATGATGTAGCCAGCTCTCAGACACTCCGTTTTCATCTTTTTATCTTTGCGGCTGAAGAGAGAACATCTACAAAAGAGGAGAGCTACTGGTGGTGTGCAAAATTCAGACAGTATTTTAATAACGCACCAGGATTGAACTAAAATGTGCTTGTAAATGTCTTGGTTGAGGGTCTATGCCGAATGGACCAGAAAATGAACCACAAAAGTGCAGAAATATCACTTCATAACCTTGTTTGGAAAATTACTCTAGATGTTTCTCTTGGCCTCAGTTTTTGACTCTTTTTTTTGTCATTTTAAAAGTTTAAATGAGAGATTTCATACTCATAAAATATTTTTTTTTTCAATTTGTCTCCCACCTCTAGTTTTAAGTGTATAAATATAGAAAGGAGTGTCTGCGAACAAAAAAACACAAGAAGTGTCTTTAAGCCCTGTAGGTTGTATCATAGGTCTCAGAAGAATGGAAAATTAGATATCTTTTGGCTGTGAAATGGAGTGAGTGGACTTGGTATCTTGGTTTGTGTACATTGTATCCCAGAGTTCTCCTTGGTGATCTGCATCCACAGTCGAAGTATTGTAATTTCCATAACATTTTTCTAATAAGAAAAGTCGAAACACTCTTTGTTAATAAATTTTTGCTGTTGGGAAAAAATGTCATCTGTTTTGAGTTAGTTCTGCATTCAAACATTACCTCATATAGTTTTATAGTATTCATATTTAAAAGAGGTCTGAACTTAAAGTTGTTTATATGTTCCCAAATTTAAACAAGAGGCTTTGTTAAATGAGATATATTTTGCAAAATACATTTTGATGAGATTATATCCACAATAAGATTGTTTCCGCTTGTCATTTAACCACCCAAGTTGTATTTAGAATGATTCATGCACATTTGAGAAATGTTTATTCTCCTGCGGACAAGACGCCATTGCTCCTCCTACAGTAAACGTCCCTGGCTGTCTGCTCCTCAACTTGCTGTGAGCTTCATTAGCCATTTGTGTCACGTCTCCGGGCCCCCACACTCGGACAAAAGCCCCAAATCTCCCCATCCAGGACTTCGGGAGGGAAGCACCTCTTCTTTACGACTGTGCTTTGTGGAGAGACATGTTCCCAATCTGAGTTTGGTCCCTGGAGTTAGTCAGAGCAGGAAGTGATTACGCCCAAATATATTCTGTTTAAGATGACTAAGCTTCACTCTTTTTAGTGGAATTGTCTTTTCTCCTTTTTAGAAATGGAACGTTCATGCTTAAACAGCACAATAGAAGTTTCACATAAACTAGGAACCACCCGGCCCCCCTTTTCGTGTTCAAACCATGCCAGTGGCTGAAAGTGGTTCTAACTGGCTTTAACATTGTCATATGCAGAACATTCGAATATTTAATCACGTGGGTGCATTTAACTCCTTCTAACCTTTGAAAACCACACACTAATGGGGCTCAGGCCTTTGTCCCCACTGTCTTTATGTTTACATGCTTGTCTTTTGATATTTTTTATTGTGGTCTACTTGTCAAATGGGTTAATGTTAGGAGGTTAGTATGTACCGATATGAGTAGTGACAACATTGCTGATACTGATCCAACAATTAACCATTTTGAGAACACAAACATATTTTTACCAACTTCAACCCAGTAAACATATATTATCAGTATGTGATGCCACGTTCTAAAGCTCAAAACCTACTGTCACTGAGTTTATGTCATGCTTTGCTGTTGTAAAGTTACTGTAATTGATGTAAATATATTATTATGCTATAACTCCATATATGCATATATCATGTATGAAATATGCTCGTGTGTCGGCTTGTGTAAAACAAGTCGGGCTCTCACGAAAGACTATTTTAGTAGGCGACTAGTCAAAACAATTATTTCTATTGCACATTGGAACTGGAAATGTAAATCTACCTTTTATGATAGTTGAAATATAATGACTGAAGGTTTGTAGCCAGGGAATATTTACTAATAAAATATATTATTGATGAAAATCAGAAATTTTTTATTTGTTAACATTTTGATTTGATAATCCCACTGTCTTTTATTATAAAAAAGTATTTTTGTATGCGTTTTAGATTCAGTCCAGATTATAATTCTCAAAACACCACAACAGTTATATTTCTAAAGTCTAGTCGCAATTAGTCGATTAATCATTGCAGCCCTAAATACATGATTAACATAATTTCTATGTTTTGCTTTTTTCTATTGCACACACAGGATTCTATCAATTTTTTAGTACCTGTGCATGCTGGGTAACCGGATTTAGCAGTGACTATACAGGTGTTATTTGTTTTTAGCCTCAGAGCTTGCACAGTGTTGTCTTTTAGAACACGCTGTGGCCTTGTATTGATTTAGCTTCTGTTCAGAAACAAGTGGCTGCGCACTCCGGCTTCCTGTTTCACTCCATTAGTGTAGTAACGTGATACTCCGAGGGAATAGGTTCAAATCAAGTGCGTTTGTATGACAAGAAGACACAAAATAAATGACCAGATATCAGATTTGCAAATGTTTAAAGTGAACCTACTGAGACTTGTAGTGCCTTGTATCGGGTCCGGTTCAAGAGTCTGTACACTTGAGCTCTGGATCGAACGTCAAAAACGTGACATTACTGGCCAGAATTTGGAAGCATCCAGAGAGATCAGTACAACCAAAGTGTATGCTTAAAACCCTGTGGGCTAATGTTGCAGTCAGGTTTATGAGCAAACGGACGTCGTTGATGCCGCCAAAAACCTGGGTCACGTGACTCTTCGCTCTGCCTCTGCTCAGGTCCTTACAGACTGCTTTTGCTACTTTTCTGAATCTGAAGTGACACAGATCTGGCTTCACTTTGACATTTCGTTGACTGACCTGAGATCTCCTGCAGAAACTGGAGTCTCAGGTCGGTGTGTTCCTCCTTTAAGGTCCCCTTTCATTCTGGAAGACCACCTCATCCTCTGCTGCAGTCCTCATTCCATGTGCAAGACGGCTGTCTGCTGTGCTCCTTGTGCTGTGGTAGTGAGGGACATTCAGCTTTGTCAGTGTGATAGAAATATCATAAGTGTGAACCTTGAATCTCTTTGATATTGTATACATGTAAATAATTTCCTCCATTGGCAAGTAACTACTAAATATCACTAGTCCTAATAGACCCATCATGTCACATACTTCCCCTGAGCATTTTAACCAAAGGTAGTTTACTGCATTACAATGTAAATACAAACATCCCTAGGTTCACTGTGCTTGTTAATATTGTGAGTATTATATTTCAGAGCAGACTTCCTCCTCTGGCTGGAGGCGGCAGACAGAGGATTTGTTCTGGAGGAATACTTAAAGCTCTAGTGAACTGACAACACAGCAGAGTTTACAGAAGGGCATACATGCTTTGGATTCTTGAAACTTGGGCGGAAAAATATTCAATCATTTATATGGTACAATGAGTAAGGAAAGTCATTTTCAGAACGTGAATAAAATCTTAAAGTAAAATTAGTTTTCCCCTGTACAGATATATTGTAAACCGAGCTCTTGGGGTCAAAATGAAAATGCTGCGTGCTGTCTGCAGCTAATTTAAAGCATTTTTATTGTCCACAGTAAGAAGTAACACCGGTGTGCTGTTAGCATGCTAGTTGTTCTGCTCTGGATTCTGAAGGTTGTGAAATATATTTATAAACTCACCACAGTGTATAATTAGGATGTTAATGTGTAAACAAAGTGAGGAATAAGTTTGGAACGATGCAAACCATTCAAAAACAAACTAGTTCTGTTTTTCACATTTGTAAGACAGTAAAAATAAGGCACAGCACTTTTTAATTCACAAACAATACTAATACTACCGTTAAATACAATAGTAAATTGTTCAGCCTCAGTCGAGTCTCATCCCAAGTGTGACACAACACTCTTGGTCAGTTTGGACACATTAATGTCTCCAGCTGTGAACTTTGACCTCTGTATCAATGTGATCGCCATATGACTCAGACTGGGACAAGGTTCAGAGCGGCTATGGCTAAGGAAGCCTACTGTAACTCCTGTTTTTGTTCATGAGAAATACTCTCTGGACATTTTATGGATTATGGAAACGAGCTGATAAAAGTATCTGGGACGGCAGGTAGAACTACAATATCTTACATTCAAGACTTTTTTTTTTTTTTTCATTTGTGCATGTTTGAGTAAACCAGGGTGTGTTCATACTTAACACTGGTTTGGTCTTGGTTTGAGCCTGGATTAGTCCTGATGTAAACGTGATTTGGTTCTGTTCTAGTCTTGGTTTAGTCCTGGTCTAGTCCAGGTTTAGTCTTGATGTCATCCGGAGGTAATCAAGAATTGCTCCTCTGTGTTTTCAAGGTCATCACCTTAACCACAGTTTGTTTCAGAGCTACAATCTAAATGGCAGTTTTTTAAAAGTTTTTTTTAACATTATTTATAGGGCTTCAACCCAGGATACATGGAACTCCATTACAATATCATTAGAACATTTACAAACATCATTATTATACAAATGGATTTCGCTGGTAAGTTAAATGCTGGTATAGGATACTTTTCAATGTGAAACATTTAAATAGTGTTTGTTATTGTTATATTCAGAAAAAAAGTTTGGATTTGTGTGTCCTGCAGGTGGCGACAGACCGAGTTGCGGGAAAGCTGAGTTCAACTCTCTCATGGGTGAAGCAGTCGGTCAGTCACATGGCTAGCACAGTGGCCACGCCCATGTCCCTCCCAAGCTCCTCCTCCTCTGCGCCCCTGTCCTCCCCTGGACTGTCCCCTTCCACTCCGGGCCAGCTCAGCCCTGACGATGTGGAGCTGCTCGCCAAGCTAGAGGAGCAGAACAGGTAAAGAACTTCTTCTACTCGTCGTTGCATCGTGTCCGTGCAGTCCGCGCGATTTTCTTACCAATAATATCTGTCGTGTCGCCCCAGAACTCCAGAACCTCAAATTATAAGATTCCAACCCAAATATTGCTTTAGATTAATTTCACAACAGCCAATCAGCTGTTGTGCCTAGGAATAGCGTAGAACACCAACACAGCCCCAGTGACCTTTTTAAAAGCAGGATTTAATCCATTCGTTTGTTCATTTTTATAACAAAAGTAGGTTGTTTTTACCTTTTCCTGTTTCGGTGAGCAGAAAGAAGTGTCCTCCGACTGCTGTGATGTGTCAATTTTATCAGATGCTCTTCCTGGATGTTGCTAGTCTGACCCAGCTGACGGAGCTGACGGAGCTGTCAGACTGGCCACGCCCCCTGCCACTCGGTGGTCCCTGGAGAAACGTGTCCCAGACGTGTGGGAGCATGATAGCTCCTTTGTCTCTGTGCATTGTTGTTGTGCTTTGTTTCCTGATCTCGATTGCCTCCTGTTTCCAGGCTAATACGTTGTTTGTGATCTGGTTTGTTTTGTCCCTGGCTGTACGGGCAGTTTTCTTAGCTTTTTGTGTGGGTTTATTATGGTGTTGTTGCTGCTGTTGCATTGCAGTGAATTACAGCCCAATTCACTTGGGAGTGCTGTGGGAATAAGACTTCTGTCCTGCATAGTGCACCGGACCGAATCTAGAGATTTCTGAATCCCCCCTCTATACTTGAGCTGTGTCTTGTTGCAGATGTGTTGTATTTGTTTGTTAGATGTGTCTGCATGTCAGTGTTTCCTCACTCTCTCCCTCACTTTGTTTTGCTGACTACTTGAAACATAGTGCTGTTAAGTGTAGATGAGATGTTTATTACTCACCAGACTGCTCAAAAGCTTTGTTCATAAAAGAAAATATTTTATAAACCAGTTTTACATTTCTATTGCACAATTTAATTTGACCTGCAAACAGTTCTACAAAAGGCAAATTACAAGACCAGACCAGTGCATTGCAAATCTCTCAGCCTTTAATCATAGACTATAGGCTGTTTTCACACGTTAGTCTGCTCCGTTGGGGACGGCAGAGAACAAGCTTTCTGAACGGCACACACAGGCCAAAACACAGACAGCAAGTGCCTTGCTGATATTAAGTTAATCCAGTTTGCAGCTCTCATTCAAATTCAGAGATTCAGGCGCCTTGTTGATACCTTTCAAAGCACTTTCCACAGTGAAAGTAGATTGACCCACTTTCACATTATACTTTCCCTTCGCCAAGATCACCTGCTTGACTGATTGATGTAAAAATTCACTTATTTGCACTTTCAGGAAATTCTGAATCTAGCTCCATCTCCAGTTTATGTCATCAAGATAATAATTAATTCTTATTCATGCATTTTTCATGTTTTTTTCTTTCTGTAGTATAACATAAAGCAATATCTCCAGGCTTTGGTTTGTCATGAAATTTGCATGTAGAAGCACATGATCAGAATCAGAGAAGAGTTAGGAAACGGAGGAGTTTCATAGACTACAACATAGTGAGAGGCACACGTTTGAGAACTGAAGATAAACGAACTATAAATTATGACAACTCCATGTGTTTTATGTCCATTGTGATGTGTTACCATGAAGTACCCTGGATCATGTTTTGAAAATACAACACTAACAATTCAAATGATTGCTTAATTTATTTTGTCATAATTAATGAAATAGTATTTTCTACTTTTGGTCTGTTGACGTGGACTTTGGGTTGATGCTCTGTTCTGCCCCACTCTTGGCGTTGTGTGTGTTTTAAAGAGCCCTTTGTACTCAGGACAGATAAACATTTCAGCATTTGTCCAGTGTCTGACACGAGGAATGAGCTCCAATCTGAGAATCTGAAATGCTCTGATTTCACACAGCTCAGGAGTGAAAAGGACAGCATGAGTTTAAACTGGTAAGACTCTTTAGTTGTCTTTGCCGTAGTCAGAGTTATCAAAAGCTCTTTTACTAACTCTGCTTTTTGGTAATAGCAATGAATGCAGATTTTAAGTTGATTGTGTTCCTTGAGGGTTGAATACTTATCATTCTGTCAAATTTGAACACATGATTAGGTTAGTAGGTTAGCTGATAATCGTGATTATACAGGTCACAATATAATCGAAGAAAATTAAAACAAAAAATAGCAAAAAATGTTATAATTGTCACAGTTTTAGCTAAATGTAGTCTAAACGGCATAAAAATGTATGTATTGACTAATTAACGTAGGTGTTTATGTGACTAAGTTTACCTTGACATATGATTCAGAAAGATTCAATTTATTAATCTGGTTTTATTCGTAGGAATTCTAATCTTATTTATTTTATGTGAATGAAAGTGAATTGTTGATTTTTTTTTTTGGGCCAAAAATCTTGATATTTTTGGGAGCATCCTGATACTGATCAATACTCGAATTATATTTTGTGATTAAACATGTCTTTAAAAGTATGATATGAAATTTTAGTATCAGTGAAATGGTAAATGACAGAAGTGCTGACGGATCACTTTATAATGAAAGTATCATTTTAGAAATTAACTGTTTTATTTATTTATTTATTTATTTTTTCCACATTTTCGTTCAAAAGATTTCACACCTCTATCTTAAAAGTAACTCTCCGATAATGGATCGTTGCAACTTCTAACGCTGTTGCACTGTTTTTTTTTTACCCACTTTTGAGCAGATGTTTGACCACTGGTAAATTATTTGCAGAGCTGCAATCATCCAAGGTGAACCAAGTTTAGCTCTTAAGGATTTTTTCTTATTTGAGGAGAACTTGACACATAATATCAAGATTAAGTCAGTATTGAAATTACACTTAGTGAAAAACGTCTGTATGCATGATTGAGGTCAGTTTTAAATACATTCTGTCATTTTTAATGGTCAATGATCAGCTTGGGCCTTTTGAAAAGAGACGTCTACAGCCAGTCCTCTCTCAGTAAAAGCATGTGGTCTGCAGCACACATCAGACTTTGCAGGAAGAAATGTTAATATAAGTCATTTTACTCTTTACTCTTTCATTTTACTCTGTTTTTATCCCAACATAAAAGAGAACATTTGTGATAGCGATATAATAAGTTCTGCTTCCACTTCTCATTTCTTTCTTTTTTTTTTTTTTGGTATTGAAAGCCATTTTGACTGACAAAATGAAATCTTATTGTGTCATATGTCATATTGCACAGCCCTAAATTTTGATATGTCCAGTTGTGACTATATTTTATACCTTATTCATACACATTTACTGACTGGGCAAAATATGTTCATTTTGGAATTTTGGTGAAAACACTATACAGGTTAAAATGTTCAGAGTAAGTTCAGTTACCAAGTTTTTCTTTTTCATCTTGATACTTTATTTTACCTGCTTTGTGTGAGAGTATATTTCTGATTGTATTTTAAGATAATTAAGGACATATTCTAAGTTGTTCTAAATGTAACAAAAAACATCTTTCCTCCTTGACTGCATCGGTTTCTAAATGCACGTGTTTGGTGTCAGTGCTGATGCTGTTTCCAGGCTGCTGGGTGCCCTGTATTTAATCACCTCCCACACCACACAAATCTGTCTGAATGCTGTAACTCAACGCCTTCAGCAGCAGAGTGACGCGGAGAGGCAGAGCGTTTTCCGAGCTCCAATGTCTCCAGGCCATTGTGCGTCTGTCCCGATCTGCTCCAGATCAGGTTTAGTCAGCTCTGGCTCTGTTGACAAACTGATACAACTACTCTCCAAGAAACTGCTGAGCCTCTGAAAGGGAAGCAAATGTGTACTGGCCTGTTACATAGTCGTTTTGGCAGCTTAGATTTAAAGCATAGATTTTAAATGCAGAAAATAGGGATGCCCCAATACCAGTATCCAGTAGGGCTGTCACCGTAACTGCAATACTGCGGTATGATCACTAACACCGCAAAAGGCCTCAAGTGGCTGCAGTAACCGCAGTTTACATTTTAATGGAATTATGCCCTGGCTTCAATTGAATCTCTTCAATGAGTCAATAAATACACAGAGTAACAGTGCAGGTGTGCACGACTGAGCCTTCTGCACAAATTGCACAATGTTTTAATATAAGCCTACATTGACCCAAACAAAGCCCAGTGTATCAGCTTACCGATAAAGAACTGAAGGTCCAGAGTTACCGTGATATCCACCTGAAAACACGCCGTGCGTAAATCCACATCACAGCCTGTTATCTGCGTTGAAGCCAAAACAGACATGAATAACACTTGGCTATAATCCTCCTCGGTCCAGGTAAACACGTAAACCACAAGTAAATGTGGCTGGTTAAAGTCCAGTGCGTAAAGTTCAGCGAAAACAAAAATACTATCCAGTCCTCTTCCTCCTCCAGAAACGTGTAGTAAAAGCATAAGCACATGCTCTGCATCCGTGCTGTTTAAATGCAGAAAACAAACTAGAACTTAACATGGGAATCAGCTATGAGCTGATTCCAGGCGCTCAGAGACGCTCAAGACTTTTTGTATAATATTTCCCGTTAATGTAAACACACATACTGTCACTTATGCCTGCTGTTATAGTTGTTGCTATGATTCAAGTACAATCTAAATTTACATGCATTATTATGCCTATGGGCCATACTTCATTTACAGCAAAACGCAGTGTTGGGGCACGCAAAGTTACACCAAGAGAAATCGCCGGTAAACCATAGTATCCGGTATCAGCTTGATAATGTACCGATACCAAGAACCGATACCACTTAACCCTGTCGTGTCTAATTTGACGCCCATAGCTCACTTCTCAGCTGAGTAGTGAGCGCTGAGGAGTGAGGAGTTGACCATAAAGAGGCACATTAACTTCAAACTGCACATTAAGCCCAGCTTTCTGACCGACAGCTTCAATCGGATTTGACAGTCCTGAATGTCGTCATAGTTCACAAAGGATGTGAATTGCATGTTCAAAATAGTAGCAGGCTAACGTTGATAAGTGTTGCTGAGGATTCTTTGCTTGTGCATACATTGCAACAACAAATCCAGCCACTGACTAGAGCAAGATCTAAGCTTTTAAGTAATGTATGACATGTAGATACTGGTCAGCACTCTCTGTTATGCTAACCACAGCTCCTTAGCAGTCAGCTAGCAAGCAGTAGCGCACGTCAGAAAATTATAGTAAAGTACTTCTAAATAACAAGTATACAGTACTATAGAGATTTTGGTAGTGATTTAGAACAGCTTCTCAAATAAATGTTCTAAAGGCTATATTATTAAAATCCTATGTTCTACTACACAATTTGAATCCCTGTCAAAATAATGCCTAGTATTGGTTCTCTTTATTCAAAAGGAAGTACTTGTTCTCGTATAGATGTATATTGGTGCGTCCCTAGTAGAAACCTAATCTGCTGAAATCTTAATTCTGGTGATTAATGGAAGTATATGGCTACAAAGTGACATAGATATTCAGTGTGGTGTGGGAATAATCTAAATATGCCTTTTATTAATGTGTTATCTTTATGGACCAAAAGTCATGGCCAATGGCTGTCGATCTGCGCCAACGGACTCTTCAACCCCAACCATTCGCACTAGGGCTGTGCCATTAATCACATTTGCGTCGAGATCCAGTCATTTCTAATCGTCAATGATCTGCTCTATCAATAAAAGCATGTGGTTAGGAGCAGAATTTAGACTTCGGAGGAAGAAATTTGCCTTTTTTATTCTTGTCAGGACTTATTCGGCCCCTTTTCACTATTCCACAATCTAGTCAGGGCAAGGTGGGTGGATGTTGAGTGTAGCGTGAGATTTTAACATTTTCTTCCTACCTCCAGAACTATTATTTCAACTTTAAGACTTTGTTCTCTGATGGTGCCTGCATTCCTCTTGTAAACTGATTTTTTTGGGAGGTTTTGCAGTATAAATCTGCTCTCTTGCGCAGTATTTCTCTTTCCAATTTCCTGGGCCCCTTCACAACTAGACGTTCTATTTTTAGTCTAGTCCTAAATATAACGTCTTTGATCCAGTCGGAGTGGATGTGTTTGCCTCATTTCAAGTGTGTCTTTGCTGTGTTTGGCGGAGTCATCCTGTGGTTTTCTGTGGTGAAGCAACTTGTTTTGGTTATCCTGTTTTCCGTTGGCAGAAGGCACCTTAACTGACCAAATTAAAAGTGTATGATGTAATCCAGTTGGACAGTGGTGTATATGGTATGGTTTTAATCTTGGAGTACAATCTGATTTGATTTATTTTGGAGAGACTCACGATGTTGGATAAAATGCCACTTTTGCTAAATATGCCTGAGATTCCTTATGGTTCATATTCATATATATATATAAAGAAAATCAGAAGGCTAGTCCTAAACAGTGGAAGAGGATGAAGTGGTCGAGTAATATTAACATGGATTATTAAAATGACAGGTGTTATTAAGATGGCAGATGTTACGGCGGAAGGAAAGAAACTCATAAGCACTGGAGAAACTCATAATAAGTGGAACTTTTTTTTAATGAAACCACTCAAGCTTTTACCGGGCAGAGTTTGTGCCGGCCAAGGACAATTTCCAGCTATTGGCTGACAGTCCACTCAAAAGTGTCAGAGAAAAGTCACCGATCACCAAAAAACAATTGAGAAATATGACTGGCGACATATATGTATATACACACACACACACACACACACACACACACAAACTCCCTGATAAATGTAGATCATGTCAGCAGAAGACTAAGTCCGCTCTCGATGTTGGTCCACCGTTTGTTTGGACACAATGTCACTTGTGAATAATCTTTAAATTGTCATGTTTCTTCTCACAATAATCAGAACACTATGTTTTGATATTGTGTCATCCCTAGTCCACAATATTAGCTCTGTTATAGTTTCAACCCTGATTAAAGTGCATTTAATGATCTGCTTGTAAATGTAAATGAAGGAACGTTCCTGTGTTGTATTTGCCTCAGGCTGCTGGAGACTGACTGTAAGTCGCTGCGCTCGATGAACGGGTCTCGGAGGAACAGTGGCTCGTCCCTGGTCTCCTCCTCCTCAGCCTCCTCCAACCTGTCCCACCTGGAGGAGGACACGTGGATCATGTGGGGCCGCATCGTCAACGAGTGGGAGGAGGTACGCAAGAAGAAGGAGAAGCAGCTGAAGGTGAGGGCACAGTGCACACACAGGCTGAAGCGCTTAAAAGATTACAAACATGCCACGTATTAAGAGCTTAAAGAGGCACTTATGACCTGTCTGCTGGACAGAGGGACAGTAAGGGAATTGGGCTGTTTGTTGGCATTATATATTATGCCAACAAACACATTTAACAATTTGTGTCTGAGCAAAATTCAACTGTCAAAAATAGTTGATACTAATTTAGAACTGAAACTGAATCTTCCAAACGGCAAGGGTTTATTTGACAGTTCATTCACATTCTCTACCTAGAGAGACGATGTATCATATTTTTTGTGGATTTCACAAATGAATCTGATTATTGATTTTCAAGAGAATAAAATCAATATCTAATACAAATATACATTGTTGTCAGTATACCCACTAATGATCTTTTGAATGATGTTTTTGTGTAGCAGCAGGAAAGTGTAGTAATTTCCTGTGGTATGGCAACAAAAGGGCAAAGAGACCTGAGATGACCTTTTTGAAAGGTCTGTGCCTTTTTTATGAAATTTCCAAGAATTGCTGCTTGGTTACTTTGACACGGCTTTGCGAGTCTGAAACATGCTCATGTAAACAAACCAAAGAAAGAAAGAGGGAGAACAATGAATTGCAATCTAAGAACGTGTTTTTTGTTATTAAACGTGTTTTTTTAATATAAATTGATGTTGTATGTATTGTATATATGTACTGTACCTGCATATGAGAACATTTATACAAATGCATTAAAATGACCTTTTCCTGTTTTATCGATGAGAAAAGCATTTATACAAAAACAATATGAACTATTTTAAGTAAACTATTTTAAAAACCCTACTTTAGTTGATCCCACAACATAAAAATGATATATATATATTTAAAACTGTAAACTAAAAACACTTCCTTTCTGGATGTTTCTCTGTCTGCTGCTCTACCTCCACAAAGGCCTCTGTGGGACTGTTGACTTGTTCCAGAAATAAGACTATCTTTGCCCCAGGTGACCTCTGTGGTGCTGCCCCTCACGCTTCCTGACATTTGGAGCTAAAATTAGACTGCTGCTGCTTCACTCACTCTGTCTGGTCATAAGATAACAGAGGTCCAACTTACAAGCAAAACATGTCTCAAAGTAGTAGTACTATCACCAACTAGTACTGATATTCTACAAGCGAATACGATCTACAAATACGATCAAAATATTAAATGTACTTTCAATTCTACACTTTGATTGTGCTGAGTCGGTGTTGGACCTTTTCATTCAAAGTGCTGCTGTAAATATTTGGAAAAGGTTGGTTTCGTGCAGCTAAAAATGTCCCCTTTTGATCTCTGCTTTTTTATCAAGCTGAACACTTCCCATTCAGATGCAAAACATGTATGGGTCATTGGCTCTTGACAGCTTTGCATTCACTTATTTCGTTATGCAGATTTGATGCACTTCTGCTATTTAGAGCAGTACTGTCTATAAATGTATTGAATCTTTTTTTCATGTCCTCTTTGTTTTTTATTAACAAAACGAGCACTTTTGATGGCATAATCTTGCGGACACTGCATTTCCCACCTCTACTTAAGGGCTTCAGTGATTAAAAACATGGCTGGCAGTTTTTTTTAAGAGCTTGCATGATTATTGCATTTAAAAGCACTTTGAAAAGATCCCATTAGAGCTGGCAAACATTCAACATTTTGGTTACATTTGTCCAAAGACAGCACTCCCTAAATATAAGTCTAAATGAGAGGGTAAACAAAAGAGCTGCGGAATTCACTCCTGCTGAATACGTCAAACACACTAACTCAGGTAGGCCACATCATGAAACCTCTGTGGGTTTTGCCACTATAACAACTTTGAATTTGTCTGTTTGATGTTGCACTTTGGAGTTCTATTTAAAAAAAACACACAAAGTCGCACAGTTACAAATGTAGACTCGATCATTCATTGTGTACTGTAATGGCGTGCCGCTCTTTAAGTAGAGATAAACACATTTAACAGAGAAATGTTCACGTGAAACTTGCCTCAGATTGGACACATGTATTCTTACAAACATCCCGTCTTAATACTTTGCTTATTTTGAAACCTCCATTACCCTAAAACTTAGACTTAGCATTACTTCCCAGTGTTTCCTGTTACAACTTCTCCATAAAAACCTGACATCGCATCGTAACAACAGCAGTATTAACCTGTAACGTCAGTTTAGAGAGATTAATCATAACAGCTCCACAAAATTGACATGTGTTTCCTTTTGACTGCGAGGAAGGAACAGGCAACGTTCAGCTCAGTCAGCAGAACTGGTTTTCAATGTTTTCTAAAACCCATAGATCATCAAGAATCACATGTTTTGCTAAATAAAAAGTCTAATGTATGTGTAAAAGAGAAATTGCAGACTTGTTCTAGTGATTCATTTTGGAAAACCTGCATCATAGTCATTTGGCTTATTCCCCGTGTTAAACAAGTGTCTGGATTTTAAATGTGGACCACCCAAAAAGACTACAGATGTGAAAGCCTCATTGAGCTTGGTATGCATAGCTTGATGAAAAATGCAACTTCAAAATCAACCACTTTGAAGTAATATTTTGGTGCTACTTCAAGGTCAACTAAGCAGAAAATATGTAAAAATAAATGAAGAGATATCTGAACCAACATTACAGTTACTTGTACAAGTTTGTATATTTTTAACACTTTTGACTATTTGCTTTTTACTAGTGTGCTTGCTGAAATACTCTAAACATGTAATTTCCCTTGTGGCTGAACAAAGTGTGCACAGTTTTAATCTTTTTCTTTTATAGTGAACAATCACAATTTTAGATTTGATTTGATTATTTTTTTCTTATAAAAATGGATAAATACAGCTTGCATTTTTTGTTGTGCTCCTTAATGAAGGCTTTTTTCCTGGTTAATTAGTATTAAACTACAAAATACGTGGATCATTGTTTTACATTCGGTTCATTGAAAACCGCAATTTAGCTTTAAAAACAGCTTTGTTATAGAAACTTGACTTCCATTGACTTCCTGTTTAAAACTGCAGAACTTCAAACTGACATTTCACCATAACAAGAAGCAGATATTAATTTCATTAGAACCCTTCATACGACCCTGCAAGTAAGGATAGAGAAGTGGGTGGAGATGAGGGTAGGTGAAGACTGAGGACAGAAGACAGAACGATAGAGGATTACTCAAACATGCACGAATCAATCGGAATACAACTGAGTAAACTAATGATGAGGAAAAACCGGTAAAACATGGTTAAAAGCTCATCAAAGTAGTTTCATATGTCTCCTTTAATAGAGTAGACTTTTAATCAGCGCCAGTTAACACACATTTTCAAATTGATTCCTCAGTTTCCTTAGTTTAATTGTTTAGAATACCCCCTAAAACACCCCTAAAGATCAGTTTTTACTCAATTTGCCCAAGATGAAGCTAAGGCGACGCCTCCTGAGGACATGGTGTTTCTTTACACACTAAATCCATGTTTTGATCAAAAGCACTGAATGTACAGGTTTCCTTGCTTAATCCGAGTCACAAAACCTCTTCCCTCAGCACTCGACACGTTTTGAAGTCTGTGTATAGTCCAGATAACGATTATTCAATGAATCGATTAACTTGTTTAAGCCATAACTCAATCTTGATTAAAACCTTATCAATTGCTCAGCCCTAAGTATAAAGTTGAACCGTTGGCATGGAAACACTACGTTGTACTAAGTAAACCAGCATGCACAGATCTTTCTTGCAGCTTCGGCCCGCTCCTTCCTCACCTCCTCACTGAAGAACCACAGTATTGTTGTGGCACAGGGCTGCTCTGTCTCCGGCCGTGTGTGTGTGTGTGTGGACGACCTCTGCTCCAAATGCCCCCTGCGCTCGTCCAGATGTGCACCGGGTTCAAACAGCTGGACTCGGGGAAACGCATTGATCCCGTTTTAACAACAGCAGTATCAATTGGAACATATTAAAGAAAGACAGGAAGAGAGAAAAACACTAATCGCAAGTGTTCGTGTGATATGCTAGGAATGCACACACTGCTCTGGTAAAAACGTGGATCTCATAAATAAACAATTCATAAGACTCTGCACTTGATTGATCGAATAAGTAATCATGCCAAAATATATAACATTCGATTTAAAATGTTTGACAGAGCATTAGGTAGAGCCATCTTCAATCATTTGAGTCATTTCACCACATAATGGACTTCCCTTGTATTCATTGATTTTAAATATTGATTTAGCATTTGGTTTGTATTTACGGAGGATGCTCTTGACAGAGCCACATTTATACTTGTTTATTCTCCTTAACTCTAAAAAGAATGTTGTTTACAAATGCCAAAATTGCGGGTCTTATTTGCGTTATTTGCGTTTGTTTTTCAAGCGTGTTCTAAATCATAAGTGCTGTAGTTATTTACCTTTTTAGTTGAATAATAACTCTTCTTTGTGTCCAGGATCTGGTGAGAAAGGGGATTCCTCACCACTTCCGGGCGATCGTGTGGCAGCTGCTGTGTAACGCCCAGAACATGGCCATCAAAGATCAGTACTCGGAGCTGCTCAAGATGACCTCTCCCAGCGAAAAACTGATCCGCCGAGACATCGCCCGCACTTATCCGGAGCACGAGTTCTTTAAGGAGGACAGTCTGGGCCAGGAGGTGCTCTTTAACGTCATGAAGGTAACATTCAATCTTTATTTGAAATGATCAGAAATATAAAAGAACTGTACTTTCCTTACTTACTTACTTACTTTCATTTACGTTGTCTGTCTGTTGTTTCGTATCTGTTTTAAGCATATCGTTAAATGGAACTTTTTTCTTCTTTCCCAGGCGTACTCTTTGGTCGATCGTGAGGTGGGATATTGTCAAGGGAGTGCCTTCATCGTAGGACTGCTTCTCATGCAGGTAAAAGTCTGATAAAGTTCATTAGGTTTTCACGTTCTAGTCGTTTTGATTTCTTATTGCCAGACCTGTATGTTAGTGTCGTAAAATACAGCTTAAGGGTTTAAGAAATCCAAAAGACTAGACAATATTTTAAAAAGTACAGATTAGTTTCACAATTCGTTATTCTTTTGTCATTTCTCCAGATGCCAGAGGAGGAGGCATTTTGCGTGTTTGTGAAGTTAATGCAAGAGTACAGGTTACGAGAGCTCTTCAAACCCAGTATGGCCGAGCTGGGACTCTGCATGTACCAGTTTGAGAGCATGATACAAGTAGGTGGACATATAAATAATGTCGAAAATATAGCAAAGTATTTTACTACAGTTGTAGTTCTCAACATTGAGGTGAACAATTAGCTAAAAGTGTTAAACCAATTCAAAGCAACATATTTGACCTTAAAACAGGAAGTCGCCACTCATAAATATAGTGTATTTAGCACGGCCAGTTTCATTTTTATTAAGATATGTAGATGTTGAAGTGCTATCAAACACAGGGTTTATATGCCAGCAAGTTTAGCGGAAACCATGGAAGGACTAAAACGATTTGCGTGCGTCTCAGGAGCACCTCCCGGAGCTGCACATACATTTCCAGGCTCAGAGCTTCCACACCTCCATGTACGCCTCGTCTTGGTTCCTCACCATCTTCCTCACCTCGTTCCCTTTGCCCGTGGCCACCAGGATCTTTGACATCTTCATGTGTGAGGTACGTTCAACTAACTACCTTTAACTGTCTCACTCTGGCCACGAAAATTGCTCAGTAAAACGCATTCACAAAAGGTATTGCTTAATGACTGTTGTAGTAACTTACAGCCAGCTGGTGGTGACAATCTGTATTGCAGATTTCTCTCCATTTCTCTCATTCTTTTATCCGTTAAATCGTGTTTGTGTCCAGGGTCTGGAGATCGTGTTTCGTGTGGGACTGGCCATTTTGCAGATGAACCAGTCAGAACTCATCCAGCTCGACATGGAGGGAATGTTACAGGTAGGAATCCAACGTCACCTCACGATATGATGGCGTTTAGATGGAGCGGACAGCACAGAACAGATGCAGAGTATTCGTCGTCAGCCGTCATCCAAGCTGCTCTGATGTCGAGTTGGTACCTGCAGGGAGGAACCACACCACTCCCAGTTAACGAGACCCCCACACACACTTTTGACCCACACGGGCACCGCTTTGAAGTACACGCACACCTGTTTTCTGACACTGTAATAAGTTAAATGTAGTGACTTTACGGGCGCGTGTCTGTTTTTTGCTTTCTACCTCAGCACTTTCAGAAGGTCATCCCTCACCAGCTCGACAGCGGGCCGGACAAGGTGATACAAGCCGCCTACCAAGTCAAATACAACGCCAAGAAGATGAAGAAGTGAGAGCAGTTTTTATTACTTTTTATCTAAACTAAACAGTGTATATCTGATTCTGTTATTACAACAATCGGAAAAAGCGTGCCCTCTTTGTCTCAGTTTATATTAATACTAATAAATTGGCTTTGGTTGGAAGTGTAAAAGTAGTTTGTATCTATACTTTTTGCATTATAAATTTGGTGTTTAGGCTCAAATATCACAAAATACCTCGCTGTAGCCATTGTTAATGCTTCTCTTTTCTGAAAATATAAAAAGGTTTTAGTCCGGACGTGGTTCCCGGTGTCTTCTCCCCTCCTTTTCCTCGGCCGCTGGGCTCCGTGTGTGCGTCGGTGTCAGTTAACAGCCAGATGCATCGGAGCACGGCCAAAATCAGCTTTAGAATTCAAACATGTTTACATGACTGCTTCTGGGGTCTAGTCATGTCTAGAGATGACTGGCACTGACATGGCACGACTGAAAATCAGAGAAAAATCAGGAAAATAATGAGTCCTCAGCGCTAGACAAGAGAACCAACTGTTTACGGACTGGATTTTTGTCACCCAGAATGTGGTGTGACTGAGTCTAATGGTCTATAAAGCGTTACTAAGCAATTTTAAGGCATTTACAAGCCTTTGGAGATGGCTTATAATACCTTTTTATTAATGTTAATGAGACTTTAACCAAAACGTGTGTCTGCTAATAAATGAAATGTTAAATTAAATCAAAATTAAAAAACAGCTTGTTAAACTATTTTCAATAACCAGGTGATACATTCTAGTGAAGGCCTTATAAATTCGTAAAAAATCCCAATCTACAATAGAAATTTGACGAGTGCACTAATCGTAAAAATAATCGCTGACTAGTCGACTACTAAAATAATCGTTAGTGACAGACAGCCTTACTTCCCATTCATTGAAAGAGATGGTGATAACGTTTTCACGTTTGTATCGCGCACATTTTCGCATGTTTGATCCACTAAAATTGCTAATGGGTTCTAGGCTGGAGAAAGAGTACACTACAATCAAAACTAAGGAGATGGAGGAGCAGGTCGAGATCAAGGTATGTTCTTGTCCAGCAGAGCATCAACCAGATATAAATATCTTTTCAAAAAGTGGGCTTTTAATGATTTCACACAGACTTTATTGCTATAGAATGGAAATCGCTTGAATAATATACATAATCAAGGGCAAATGTCTGTCAGCTTTAGCTTGTGTTCTGAGTGAGTGTGAATTTAGACGGCATTTCCCACCCTAATTTTTTATACATTGACTTTGCAGAGACTACGCACAGAGAACCGGCTCCTGAAGCAGAGGATAGACACATTAGAAAAGGTGCGTTTGCCTCGCGGTCCGTCAAAGTTTAACCCATCAGCACGACACCACACCATCGAGCTGTGTTTGCCCATGCCATGCTCGTCTCCAAACGGCAAACTTTACCAACAAAGCCTTGCCTTCCACTAACCGCCTGTGTACCGCCTGCGTTGGCAACAACACCAGGCATCAAAACCCTTCATTTATCACTACATTTGACCAGGAAACGTCTAACTCGGGCCTTGCGTTGTATGTGGGGAAAAACGTCCGCTTGGTGTTGTTTTAATGCCACAGAAAGCACTGCATGTCCGGACCGGAGGTGACGAGAAACATGCATGCACGAAAAACGACTGGGAAAGCAAATGGTGCCCACCGCAAAGAAGACTACCACAACTTCAGAATATTAAAACGCTTGCTGCCGCCTCAACGCCAACTAAAACCAAGTCCCATTCATTTAACCCAGAAAGCCACTACTGTGCTGTCTTAACTTTACTCTTTTCTCTGCATTCCGCTTAAACTAACTCACTTTTGACACTTCTACTCTTAAGTTTTTTTTTCTGCACCACTTCTGCATGCAATGTTCCCTTTTTACGTCTAAGCACATCCACTGTCTGTTTAAAGTGTTTCTAGTGGAAATTGAACATTACACATCTCTCTAAATCGTGTGTGTGCTTTAAAGTGCCTTCTGGTTTCTCTCTCCTGTCTTTGTTGATATTTCTGTTTTGTAGGAAAGTGCTTCCTTGGCAGATAGATTGATCCAGGTATTATATTTTCTCTTTATTAAGTTACTGCTTTCCTTTCCGCTCCTTTATCCTGCATGCTTATGGTCAGCGACAAGTACAGTAATTAACTAAGATTAAAAAGTCAGTTCACTTAATTTTGTGTGATTAGCCTGGTCAGCTATTCGGCTACTTTACCAATACAAGAATAGAAACCTCAAAAAGGCAACAGACAATAATGCGTCCGACCGAATGGAGCTACAGCCAATCTGAATCAGAGAATCATTTTTACTTGTGATGGTTTCAAATGATTTTCCATTTACTGAAAAATAATTTGCTGGTAAAACATTGCATGTGTATATAAACTACATTTAACTTATCAATTATTAAGGTATAATATGGATATTTCAGTATGATTTCTAACATAGGCTGCGCACTCAAAATCGGATTCATCAAATTTGAGTTGTTTTTTCTAATTGTTAAAACAAGTTTTAGATCAATAAGTATTTTTTTTGTGTGATTTGCAGTACTTTAGACAATGCTAGTCTGAGGCACATCCAATGAAAACCTTCTAACCTTATTCTTCAACTACTATAGACATTTATAAACTTAACTTACCGGTACATGTGATCCACGTGGCTGACCAGGCTAAAAAAACATTACACATGATTTCAAAGCAATCAAGACTGCATGAATCCAACACTTAGTATAAATTCAATTAGAAGTCATTGTGTCAGAAGAATGAAGTAGCTCCATTATAAGTCAGGCTGTAGTCAAGAACAAGCCCTTAGAATCCCCCCCGCCTGCCCCCCTCCCACGGGACTCTGACCCACTGCTGGATGTCCCAAAGGGGCAGGTGACGCGCGCTCAGGAGGCCGAGGAGAACTACCTGGTCAAACGGGAGCTGGCCACGGTCAAACAGCAGAGCGAGGAGGTGACGGTGCAGCTCGAGCAGGCCTGGAAAACAATCAGCCAACTGCAAGAACAACGGCAACCTCACCCGGTAAGAGAGGACCACAGCGCACTCTAGTGGTCCAGCCAGGCCCAACAGCATCGCCTGCTACCAGTCAAACTCACAGCAACATAATATTCCTGTTTTTACCTTACAAATTGTATCAGAATTCTTCTTCTTTTTTTTTCATCTGTGTATGATTTAAATGGTGATTATAATATAAGCTTTTATATTTTGGATATATGCGTATATATACAAGACATATGCATTTTTTCAGGTACTTATTGTACTGTAACATAGTATTATTCTTTGTAAATTGCAATATTATAACCTTACATGAATCACTCTTAATTTTTCATGTATTCGCAACTAAGTACATGGGGCAGGGATAGGGGGTAGGTGAAAACGGTAATTTTCTGTGCACGTGAGCCTAATACAGGATTAGTCAAACATGCATGAATCAAAATGCCACTGAGCAAACTAATGATGGAGAAACACTGGTGCAACTATTGTTAAAAGCTGATTTATATGCAGTTAATTCAAAAAGTAATAGTATAGTTACACAATTCTATGAAGCTGCTTACAATTGGGAGAGCATCCGGCATAATTACTTACCAAATCACTGCGCAACCTGTTAACTGTATTCTACATTTTATTTTTGTTGTTTAGTCAGTATTTGATTTTATTATTGATATTTTTTTTTCGTTGCCGATTATATTATTCTTTATTACCGTACTCCTTGTTTCTCCAAACGGCCAAATGTCTTCCCCTTCTCGCTCTGGTGTGTTTTGGGATGCATGAATTCAAATCGGGACATGGGTTGTTTACATTTAGCCACAATCACAAATGCTTTTTCCTGAGTCTAGTCCGCGGCATCTCACGGGCCGATAGTTTTCAGACACTGTGTTCATAATGTGGTGCTGAATGAAATATTTATGTTTGGAGTCCTCATGATTATGTACAGGCAGTACCTTGCTTTACATAATTCGTCATTATGTTTCACCAAGAGCAATGTTGAATTATTTATTGAAACAAGACGGGCGAAATTATGTCTGTCAGCTGATATTTCAATCCAGAAACGTATCAGTGAGGGGTTGACTGATGCTCAAATATCAGTGTTTTGATTCAAATTTAAAAAGCTTTAGAATAAGGTTCCTTAGTAAACTATTTTTAATCAGTTAATTATAAGCACCTGAACAGTTACTAGCATTTGTAGCTGACTTAAAATACCTTATAATAAGGCATTAACCAAAACGGTAACCATAACCAAGTGATAAATGTGCTTATAAACAAATAACTTCTGCTTATTGATGCATTATAGTTCAATAAGGAACCTTATTTTAAAGCGTTACCTCAATTTGTCTAACATTTCACATTGCATACACACTGAAATGTCCTTCTCTTCGTGTCTGTTGTAGAAAGGGGTCCCTCGGTATTCGGAGGAGGCCATGCTGCAGTTGGAGAGGGAGTTGGTCCAGGCCCGACTAAAGGAGGCGGAGTCTCAGTGTGCTCTCAAAGAAATGCAGGACAAGATCCTCGACATGGAGCAGGTGAGAGACCGAGGGTTTTATTCAGGAAAAGGCAGTTTCTACAAACTGTTCATGTTGTCAGATTTTTGTCCTAGTTCATGTAAAAGTAATGCAATGGCCAAAGTATAATCCAGTGTTTCTCCTGTCTCCAGAGGAACACGTCTCTGCCTGATGACACTAACGTGGCCCGACTCCAGGAGGAGCTAATCGGAGTGAAGATCCGAGAGGCCGAGGCTCTGACGGGGCTGAAGGAGCTGAGACAACAGGTGCACGACCTGGAGGACCACTGGCAGGTCAGGAAACACTGGGTCATGACATTATTGTAGACTGTATACATCCACAAGTACTGACAATGCTCTATTGTTCAGCGGCACTTGGCACGCACGGCCGGGCGCTGGAAGGACACTCCTAAGAAGAACACAGTGGCTGAGCTTCAGGACGAGCTGATGAGTGTGAGGCTGAGGGAGGCAGAGGCTCAGGCTGAGCTCAGGGAGACCAGGCAGAGGATGCTCGAGCTGGAGACACAGGTGACACCACACCAGTCTCACTCTCCACTAACCTATCATGTTAATGGAACTAAACGTTACACTACACCATAGGTACAGCGCTTAGACCTAAACCTCAACTAACATGTTTAAAGGCATTGTTAGACTTACGTAATATGGATATTCAGTTTTGTCAATATTGCCCACCCCTAGATTATATATTCTTTTGTATTACAGTACCAATATTGGCACTTCATTAACATTAAATAATACGGTACTGTTACTCGAAGCAGGATAAGCAAATTCATTATTTAAACATTATATGCACGAGGACAAATTTATGCACAAAACAAAATGAATGACGTCCTTGAAATATCTCAAAATAGTGTTCGGGGATTTGCTCGTCAGGGTCTAATTTCACACAGTCGCCTCTAGGGGGCAGCACACACACTTATCTGGTTTTGAGCTTGCTTTTGTTTGTTTACAGAATCAGATCCACAGTAACCAGCTGCGGCGAGCGGAGCAGGAGAGTCGCTGTTTGACCGACCGAGTGCAGGCCCTGACCTCTCAAAACAAAGATCTACATTCACAACTGCAGGAGATAAAGCGCAGACAGGCCGAGATCGAGTGCAAGGTACAACAGGCCGAGTTCTGGTGTCTCTGTGGACCTCAGGCTATGAAACAAGCACGAGAAACGCTAAGCATGGGCTAAACAAATGTATTTGTAAAGAAATCCGCCTAGTCTCTTACAGTGATTTAGAAAAGTTGTACAAAACAAATCATTTCCATACTTGTCTTGCTTCAATGACCTCTGTAGAACCAGTGGTCTCTCTGATGTTTGACCCGGTGTTTCAGAGTAAGGAGGAGGTGATGGCCGTGCGGCTGCGAGAGGCCGACAACATCGCTGCCATGGCTGAACTCCAGCAGCAGATCTCAGAGCTCGAGATACAGGTCAGACTCAACACTTTCCATTTTGAATACCAGTTTACACCATTTCTTCGAAACATTTCCCTAAAACATAATCGTATTTATATTTTAATTAAAAAATCCTGCTTAGTTTTCCCTCATTCGACAATTTTGGTGAAGTTTATAATTGTATTTGTGGTTGGACACGGAGAGCAGATGTGGCATACTTATCGAGGAAATGCATGACTGTTTCCAAGCAATCACGTGTCTAATTTACACAATAGTTATGATTTGATAGCATTTATTTTGCTATTAAAGTTTAAACTGTCTTTTTGATGGAGTTTTGTGTATTGTGCATTACCTCCTGTAAATTAAAAAAATGCCCCCCAATTTTTCTTCACAAAATGCCACTTAACTGTTTTAAAAACTATGATACATATTCACTATATGTGCAGTAATTGTACATGTATTAGTACTACCCGCCAAACAAATGAAAGATTAGAAACAGGAAAACCTGTCATATGTACAAAGATTGTCCTGCACAGCACATTCTACTATTCATGGGTTTCAAATGGGCAGCTGAAGATTGTTCGGTTAATCGATAACTGTGATTATTCAGGTCACAATAGAACAGTATGAATACTTGTGACTATCGTTGGCAACAACAATAAGTCATTTCAGTTCAGTCTATATAAATGTGTAAATACTTTTTTATCTGGCCGTTTAAGACGATATCATTACTTTTTCATTCAGAACGTTTGATTTTCATGCAGCTAGTGGGGAAATGAAGAATGGATTCCACTTCTGTTTGGTCACAGTGACAACGATCAGGATTTGTGATGTTTTTTTATACCGTGACATCCCTAGTTTCAAATGATTCCTTACTGATTTGAAGGGTTTTTGTGATTACCTTTTCTCCATTCAAAGATTTATGGCCACGAGGACGTTGTTGCCATAGCTTGAAACTCATGAATAATATGCATTTCTGCTATTCTGCTATTCATTTCATACAGCGGTAATTTGCGTTTCAAAACCCCTTTCTATCAAAGTTTACATCTGCCCCCAAATCCACTCTCTATCGGGCTCTAGTGTGCAGACATGCAATGGGACTGAAATACTGCGTGAAGTTTTAAAAAATCTCAAACATGCAAGATCAGTCAAGATACGTGTTGGTTTCCTTTCAGCGGCTCTAATCTGATCTTTTGGCTCTGACGCAAAAGTCTGCCGTTAGCAACATCACGGCGCAGTCTAAGTCTGCTTTAAACCAATATCGCCCTGAACAGGCCAACGCATCACTAAACTCTGAACCACTGAACCGGTCTGATCCAGCGAGCGCAGAGAAGAGTATTTATGTGTAAACAAAAGTAACGTCACACACACACACACACCGAGGGCGATCACAACAAATACAGGAGATAGAGTTTGTTTACGGTGAGGCCATTCACTGTCTTTACTTTGGTTACAATCAGATTTGTGCCTTGAATGTGTCACTCATTTATTGTTAGTGCAACACATTTACATCTAAATGTGCAAAACCCATAAGCAGTTTCAAATCGGTTTGCTTTTCTGTACTGAAAGTTCAATTCATCTTTATTATTTATTCAAAAGATCTGTTCTTTGTGCACTACAAATATACACATTTATTTTCACAATTTGTTCAAAATGCAATTCAAAGTGCTTTACAGACATGAAAATACATTCAAATCACAATACAAAAACCATAATCATGATTATTTGGTTCATAATTAAAATCACAAATATTTAAATAGATCAGTTTTAATGTCCCTACTGTCAAAATTAAAATGTAGACTTTTTTTTTTCAATATTTTTATGATCAATTTTATTGGTAGCACACACTTTTGTTTAAAAAGCCTTTGTACAGTAGATGAGAAACGTTTTTGTAAATTGTATATTGTATTTTCGATTTATAACTTTTTTGTGTTTGAGTAATTGAAATCATTATTATATATTTTAACAATTGCAAACACTACAAACAAATAAAAGTATAAATAATCATTTCAAAATTAGTATACAAAATGAGTTCTGTGCAGCTGCTAAAAAAATGTTTTTAAATCACATTATTGACAGGAATGACATCTAGTCTGTGACCTGGAATACAAATGAATACCACATAATCAATAAAAAAAAGAAAAGAAAAAAAAAGCAAGTATTAGTAAAAATCCTTAGGCTACAGTGCGTTGCTTAGCTCTTACTGGTTTAAACAAGGAACTACAATCACAAGTGAAAGACTTGAAGAGACTCATGTGACGCTCTTTTTCGTATGGGATCACAGATGGGTCACATTTATGAAAATGAAGCATATTCGTATATATACTGTTCCTTTAAAATAACAACTAACAAAAGAAAGCAATTTTTTTCCTCAATAATAATATGGACGTATTTGCTGTTGCATTGTCACTCTTTTCATATACATATAATTATGGGGGCCGTGGAGTGGGCTTTTGTGGCGTCTTATAACATATTTCTGAGCAGATCTGAAGAAGGCTGAGTGTATTTTTAACCAGGACCTCTGCCCCCATTTCTAGCTCTTGTGTGGTCTGAGGTTTGGTTTCTACGCATTAAACTGTTAACACTAACGCCCTTCTACTTTTCGTATCTGCATCTTAGACTCCCAGCAAAGGCCCCTCACTAAAAAGGGGTTTTTATTTTTTGGAGATGATGCAAGTTTGATACTTTTTTCTTTTTTTTTTGGTGTGCCTTCATTTAGTTGTTTTGCAAAGCACTTTTGAGGTCAAATCAGTGTGGCTTGACTGGTTGATGGTTTGTGGTTTGGTTTACCTGCTCTAGTTGTGGCTGAAAGCTTCAATTACAAGAAAATGTCAAAAAACCACTTTCATCATGCGGCTGATTCAGTCTCCTAAAAGCCATCTGTGACTCCGTGGACTGTGCCACAGGTGAAAGGGGGGTTTCAGAAGTGTAGACCAGACATGCAGGGTTTGTCTTTGGCAAATTTGTGTTGATGTAGGTAGCTTAGTTTGGCCTTGGTGTTAGAAAGTCTCCAAAGACACAACACAAACACAGAGTTATCCAGCAGTGAGTTCATGGAGAGTTTTGAGCTCTTATTATAATGTTGTTTCATTAAGAAGTATAGGCCCTTCTGTATCACTCACGATGTGTTGCGCACAGCCTCATACTTTTGTAAACCTTCCATCTCATTCATTTTAATGAAGCAGCAAATAAATAACTGTAATTTTTGCAGACACATGCTTGTCGTTTATGTGTTGTGATAACTACCAATATCTAACTTCAACCTGGAGTTTCTCAAGTTCACTTATTACTGTAGGATTTGTGGCACTTGGTGAAACAAAACCAAAAACTCTTGACAAACTGTTGTGGCCCGCTGTGTTTGTGGTGCAATAATGTCCAGAATAATGTTGGATTTAAACTGTTTATGAACGGGTTGTTGGCATGTATGCAAATTTTAAATGATTGGGCCAAATGCAGAGGAAACATTTCCCTACGTGAAAATAAAGTGTATCTTAACCTTAACGCAAATCGCTAATGGTAACAATCTACACAAAACAGCGCTACACGTGGTAATGTGACTATCGTGGCTCTGGTGTTACTCTTGTGTGCTCGAATGGTTGTCAGCCACCAAAACAGCAGTTTTCTATTTCTATAGAAAAAGTATTAGTATTAGTATTAGAAATGGTACTGGCTAATGGAATATAGCGTTTTTTTACAAACACTGAAAGGTTCAATATATGCCAAACTAATGCGTACAAACATACATAAAACATAAAAGCCTGACTAATGCATAATATTCTTCCTTTACATTTGGAAACAACGTTTAGTATTTATCATATTTTAAAGTGCTCTGTGCAAAGTCTATGGTTGAGGGTCTGCCACCTGCTTGTCTCTATGGAGATGTTATGGCTTTGCCTGGAATGTTTCACAACATGGAAATTAGCTCATCTATCTTCAAGAAGACGAGCAGATGACACCACCAGGCCAAGTTACAGGCCAGATCTGTGGAGAAGCGAGGCAGCTCACAGTACAAATGCATGTTTTCAACAATAAAACACCTGTAATTGAGCAGGAAGGTTTAATGCCATACTGTGGAACATTCCAGGAAAAGCAATAACATCTCCATGGAGACAAGCAGGGGGCGGACCATTCACCGGAAAAGTTACATACTGCAACTTGCAACTCCTGTGTTTTTAATGGTTGGAATATTTCCAATTACTGTGTTCACCCAGTTTGACTAATAAATAAATCACTTGAACTATACTTCAAAATGACGTGACTTGATGTTGTTGTCATGGTGATGGAGGAAAGACCAGTGCGCGTGCCAGTCTGGTGCTGCTGCAGCTGCTGCGCTTAGTTTGACAGTCAAGAAACCACTTCCTCCAGACTCCTCGGTTCAGAGCTTCACTATCACAGATTTATACTTGGACCCGTCAAGTACTAAAGAATCAAAGAAGATTTGGCATATAAATAACTAAATAATATTGATAATGTGATATAAGGCTGCAATTAACAATTATTTTGCACCCCATGAAGCCTGAACTATAGCGTTGATAGAGTACGTTTGCAAAAGTATACATTCTTCATGTGCTGCATTGACATCTTCTTACGCCTAGTTCAGCAACTGCCACATTCAAAAGAGCAAAGTAGATATTTTGTATGTTTAAGTGAGTTTTCTTGTGGAGGTTGTGAGCGGTTGCATTCATTTATCAATGTTGTTTATTAATCATTTTTAGATCAAAATACATCGCTACAATATTTTTTTTACTGTTCCTATACCGTTACATTTTGCCTCTTGGGATATAAATATGTTTTTGTCACAATCTGACAGCTGCAGCTTCACCCAGCTGAGCTCCAGGAAGCTCCTAACTGCCCCGAACGGTCGAGTGTCTCGAATACAGAAATAGTTTTGTCAGAATTGGCTCCTTGTGCGCTCTGACTTCTCAATAAAGTAGTATTTCTGTGCCTCAGTCTCACCTTTCTCTCACTGTGTGTGTGTGTTTTCTGTATTTTTTGTCCACTGCCTGTAGTGTTGCACTATCGGGTCTAACCTCAGCAGCTACTGATCAGATTTTTTATTTTGAAAATGGATATTGTTTTGGAAATTGAAATAGTTTTTTTATTATAAGTCAGATGTTTTTAGGAAAGAAAGTAACCGAGGGAAAAAGTTTTGATATGAAATTCAGAATAAACCCATGTATCACCAACTGTCTGTAGATGTAAATGATCTATCAACCATGACATAAAACTTAAAATTTACTTTTATTTTGGAACAAGAAATGGTTTACATACACACTAATTTTTTAAGGGTTAAAGCTGCATGTACAGTGGATCTAAACATTCCACACACCTCTGTTAAAATGCCAGGTTTTGCGATGTAAAAATATGAGACCAAGATAAAACATTTCAGAACTTTTTCCAGAGCTTTGGAAGCTCTCTGCGGACCATGTCTTTGGCCGTCAGATGCGACTGAGAAAATGTCAGGAAAAGCCTATTAGAACAGCAGAACTTTGTTGGGGGTTAAATCAGAGGAAGTTTAAATGATGGCAGGTGTGTATTGACTATTTAACATGAGTTTGAATGTGATTGGTTGATTCTGGACACACCCCCATCCCCAGTTGTAAGAGGGTGTGCACACGTGACCTCATTATTTATTTATTTTACTTTCCCCTCCCTTTTGTTTCTTTTCTACTGAATCATACAGGTTATTCGCCACGTAATCCTTCTTCCGGTTGTATTAGTGAATATAGAACTGCCGACCTCCAGAGAAAATAAGTTCTACACAAACTAAAAAGCCGTTTTCGGGTCGCCCAGGGAATCTGTGCATTGTTGAATTGCTGGACCGGAAGTGCGATTACAACCAAAGTGCCGATCACGTGGGAGAAGAGGGAAAAGTGGGCGGGGCAGAATAAGATCAGTAGGTCACATTAAAGGAGCTCATTTTTTTTACATCACAAAACCTGGCATTTTAACAGAGGTGTGCAGACTTTTTATATACACTGTATAAGCAAAAAAAAAGTGTGTGTTGAGTCTTGTTTGCTGAAATGTGCTTTACAAAGTGCCATGTGCTCATTCAAAGAATCGTGCTTATGTGCTTATAACCTGAATTTGAACCACTTTATGTAATTATTTAGTTTGTGTTTTCCTGCTCCACAGAAGGAAGAAGGGAAGGTGCAGGGCCAGCTGAACCACACAGACTCCAGTCAGTACATCAGGGAGCTGCAGGACCAGATTGTGGAACTCAGACAAGAGGTGAGTGTCGCTGGGGTTAACCCTGTCAGAAGCAGCGCCGCACCGTACCGTGCAGCGCCCGGGGACCTGATCAGGAGGATTTGACCGATTGTGCAAGATCAGAACCTGTAAAGAGTGAACGAAATCCTAAAATAACACCACGTCAGTTTCCCTGAACACAAACGCTGAGCAGATTTTGACTTGTTGATCTGAGCTCAAACAGATGAGTGTTGACTCCACCCAGAGACTTCCTGTGTGGAGCTGCACGCGACTGCAGCCAACAACTCACTGACAACAACAAGCTCTGTTTGGACCGTTCAAAGGATCAAAGCCATCATACACTATTTATAATATATGCAATATGTTGAAGTTATGTTTAAAGATGCACTCTGTAACCTTTTCACACGGGGGTCCGGCCCTGTGTGTTTTGGCTTTGCCTGGCAGGTTGCAATTTATTTAATTACCGGTGTTTTTGCAGCATAAAAATAGCTTGAATAAAAGATAGAAAAGTTATTCTAACTCCAAAGGTAAATCTTACTTTGGATAGATAAGCATCTCCATGGAGATGAGCAGGTGAAAAGTTACATACTGCACCTTTTAGAATAACCCATATATACCTTCCAATATAATAAGGATATAATATAAGACTTTTATATTTGACTTTTACCAGTCAAAAGAGACTACAAAATGTAAAACACATCTAGTGTATCGTTAACTAATTACCACAACTGACCATGACTATTTCTTTCATTGTTATTTGTTCACTACTTATTATTTTCAGGTTAGATTATATAGAAAAAATATAATTTTTGCCAATTAAATTAGCCAGTTTTCTTAGCTTTTTGTAATCCCGGTTTAGACCAAATTAGTTTTTGTTATGTTCCCGGTTTTAGTTCTGTCAACCTTGGTTTAATTTTATTGACATTAAACCAAATTTCTGCCAAACAAACTCGACTTTGTGCTTTACAAGACGGTCATTGCCCCCTCCCCCTCCTCTCACTTATTTTTCAATTTCCTCTCGTAAGTTGCTGTAAGTTCCTAAGTGCATGTTAAACGTAGGCTGCTGGACTTAAACTATTTAAAGAGGTGCGTTTTGTTCCTCCACATGTCTGACTGTGGTGCAGGCTGTACCAGGTATGCCAACAAAGCCCTGTCATTTCAGTCCAAACCCACGTCTTGTTGTCTCCTTCTACATGGGCCACATTTAAAATGTTTTTGATGACGGCCGCTTGAAATTTCCGTCTGTGCATGCCTCCCCACCACATGTCCGTAGTAGCATGCATACACCACACACGTCCCATGAATCAGAATAAACATTGACCCACATCCACTTATAAACTTTAATTCCAATTCTTAGTTTCTTTCTATTGATATTCTAAAACCGTTAACCTTTAATGTTTTTATTAATCTATCTATTTTCATAAACTTTCTATTAACCCATTCAACTTGGCTGTTATAATCATGCTAGAGTTATTGCCTGAACAAGTGTCATTGAGTCATGAGGGAAACTTTTACACATGCTCTATGAAATGCTCTGTGAAACGGTGAAACATGGACAAAAAACCCTCATTGAAGCATTTGCTGTAAAAAAACAAGTTTAAAATAATAAACCGTTTCCCTTCAGAGCTATTCAAGAGAAGATTATAAACTCTTCACTACTACTAAGGAAATATAGACAGAAGATACTCACATTAACCTTTTGATTTGGCTACGGCAAAAGGAAGATGTAAAATCCTTAACAAATTATAAAAATTTATATTGTTATCTTTTTTAGGTTTTTAGCACTCAAGCCTTGAGGACGTGCAACCGTCAACCTTTTACTAAGCAAAATATAGACTTTTAATTTTTACTGTTGATTAATAGAAGTACCTTTCAGATGTGTTGCAGACATCTTATTTCAAAATGGCCTTCTTTATACCTTTGAGACACATTATACTGTAGTACAACTTGTAAGAGCTTTTACCCACGATAAAATTGTTTCCCCTCTCATTTACACCTCAAAGTTGTATTTAGAGTGATTCTTGCATGTCAATTTTATTTTCCTGCATTCAAAAAAAAATTCCTGTTCTCCCCGATACGCACCCACATGCTCACAGATTTGTTTCCTTACACCGTGGATGTGCTCGTTTATTCCTTAAATTGAGATTGTCCCTTTTGTTTATCTCATTTGTTTTTGCAAAATCACTTGCATGCCCATCAGAAAGTTCCTTTTATTGTTGTCTTCTGAATTGATTGTACACAAAGGTAAAGATTAATAAACAATACATTTGGAGCTGTTAAAACTAGGCCTGACACATTAACCCTAAAGGAGGATAATACATTTTTAAAAATCGCAGAATGAAATACTTGAGTATGTTATTTGCATCTACAATCAGTCATACAAGTAACTTTTTTAACCATCTACGGCTCAGATCTCTCAGAGTGACAAGAATCCTAGTACAAGGAAAAAATTACCCACGATAAAACTTGAACGTAATTTATTGAACGATGAGCCAATCATCATAATCATATCGTGACATTCCTAGTTAAAATTAAGGGGACAGATTTGAATCATGCTGTTTCTAAGAAGTTTGGAATGCTAAAGTCAGTGCACGCTAAATCTATACAACGTCTATTACGGATTTGCACAGAAAAAATTAGTGCAGTCATGATAAAACTAATTTGGAGAGTTTTATTTCTAGCTCCCAAAGTGAGTCTGTACAATGCCTGCCAGACTCAAGCCACTCCCATTTTATGCTCTTGTCCATCGTAAAACGTTTTTTTTAAAAGTGCTTGTAAGGGGACTGTACCCAATTATTTTTATTTTTTTTCAAACATAGTAAAGTACAATCTGTTTTGTCCCCGTACAGATATATTATACAAGCAGCTCTTTGGTCCAACTAAGACTGCATAAAGCTTTTTATTCTCCACAAGAAGTGAGCAGTTAGCATGCTAAAGTTTGTTACATTCATTGCGGATAATATTTAGGATCTATCTAGGAACGTATTAGGTATGTTATTGAGACAGTAAAATTCTGATGAGACAGATCTGTTATTCTGATTTCACATCTTCCAGGCAACAATGTATCCTGTATTCTAAGAAATCTTCCATGTTTTTGCTTTTTACCCTGTCAGATCTGCTGTCTCAAAGGCCAAAGGGGCTTGTCCAACCAGTCCACATTTGACGGCATCCGCTTGGTCAACCACTTCAGTAGCGGGGACCTCGAGTCTTACCACTTTTCAGACGAAGACCAATCCCGGGACCCCAGTCTCCAAGAAGTCCCGAGTCCGGACCCGAGGGGCGTGTCAGGTCCGACACGAATCCGCCTTAGACCCAACCTCCCGGACACAGACAGCGAAGAGGAGGAGGAGGAGGAGGAGGATGATAGTGAAGAACTGAGACTCACTGTTCCTCCGACGGCCAATCAGAAATCCACTACGGTGTGACAACCAATCAGGACATTAGATTTGCGGGGAAAGGGTGGGTGGGAAGAGCAGCTTGATCATTTCATAATGAAACTGTGGTTCTCAGAAGTTCACACAAAGCAATGCTTAAGAACATGCCAGAGCTGGACTCAATGAAGTCAAATGTGTGTCTTAAAAGGGGACTAAAACAGGATTAAAAGATGAAACCAGAAAACAACATAAAAGTACCAGGATTATTCCATGACTTGACCAGGTTTTAATGTTTTCATGTATTAAAGTAAAATGCATCTTTCCCCAGTACAGATTTAGTGTAAAAGCAGCTCTTGGGGTCAAAATGAGATTATAAAGCGTTTTTATTGGCCGTGAACCAGGAAGGTAACGCTGGTGCACTGTTAGCATGCTAGTTGTTAGCAATCGCGAGACGTCCAAACTCCGTTCTGGCCTCTGAAAACTTGTATAAACGCACCACAAATAATCATTTTTGATGGTCAGAATGACTTATGGAAATGAGGAATAACTCTGGACCGCTGCAAACAGTTTAAAAGGAACTAGTTCTCTCTTTTCACATTTTAAGACCGCAAAAATCAGGTACAGTGCCTTGTAAGTAGAATAGTAGAAAACAGGATAAAAGCAGGATTAAAACGGGGAAAAAAAAAAAATGAAATCAACGAAACTAACAGCCCACCCTGAACTAGCACCAAAAACTCAAAACTCTTGAGCCCCAGCATTGAAGGCATGTGTCCCACCTTTTGTACCTGCACCCCAGATTGAGAACCACTGCTCCATAGATTGTCATTGTTTACCTCCAGTTTGTAGTGTCTGAAAACAATAAGCAGAATTCTAAGTAAGAGACGTAAGAGTGCAATAAGACATTTTTTTCACAAAACTCTTCATTGTGTTTTTATACTTTTTAAAAACTTTTATAGCCGGGTTTCACATCACCGTTACTACAAACGTTCGTGCAGTGGCTGTACGTCTGTAAATTTCAAATATATCTGTTGTTTTGCCCGAGCCTGGTATCAAACCTGCTTGCACCAGCCGGAAAATGCTATTATTATATTATTATTACTACTACTATCGGCCTTAAGTCACTCGCCTTAACCGGCTCAATGTGGCGTCTGCATATTTGTAGATATGTACATGTGTATTATGTTTTTTCAACTCCTTTGAACTTGAAATATGTATCTTTTGCAACTCTGTTTTGATTGTACAAAAAAGGGAAAAGTTTGGCAAGTCCAAAACAATACATTTACAGTTAAGACAAATAACAATAAATAAGGGGACAGATTTTGAATGACTGTTGCTGTTTCTGAGAAGTTAAAAGTGCAAAACAAAAAAGGGTGTGCACGCTACCGTTTTGATACATCTGTTTGTTGGTTTTGCACAGGAAAAGATTAGGGAAGTCAAAATAAATTAGCATTTATTTGAGCTACCAAAGTGAGCACTAAAGTTTGTGACCCAATTCACTCCATTTTATGCCCGTCGAGAATTTTAATTTACAGATTTTTCTTTCATGGCCTTGAAAGCAGCAAGCAGTATTGGAAACAGCAGGCTATATTGCTTTCTGATCATGAACAAGATCTCCTGTGTTTAATTAAAGGAGAAGGAAATAAGCACTTTTGGAGTCTCCAGTGCTTCAAGAACTAAGAATGGAGAACGGACACTAAAACTATACCAATGACCGATGTTGTTGCTGTGTCGAATGAGTTGTCACAATAAAGAAATGTTTTGCTAAACTCAAACGTCGTTGCTGGCTTTTGTCATTTCTCGATGACGCAGAGTTCCTCTAAAGATTCACTTAGATTTAGTGCATCCAGGAAATGATTTTTCACGGTTTCAGAGCTGATCGTTTCAAGAACAAAACCACATATTTAAAAAAGCGTTTCACTTCAGGTTTTTGGAGATAAACAGGCTGATCTGTGACAGTATTGAAAAAGCAAGAGGCCGCAACATTACAGTTAATGCACAGATTGATGTTTTAACAAACCGTAGTAATACTGCTAAATATTACGCACAAAAACTGCAAATAAGCCAAATGTATACTTAAGTATCTATGTCCACGACAAAATGGACCCAACAACTCCTTTCTGTGTAAAAGGGCTCCACTTAAAGTAACAGTAGTAACTTTCTGGAGAACGTTACTACTACATAATCTTCACAATTCCATGGAAATTAAGTTAAAACCATACTTTTGAACATTCTCCTCTCAACCAGGAAAAGGTGGCTTGCCCTCTCCAGGTGGGTGGGGAGTCCTTGCTTCAAGCGGAAGAGTTCAAGTATCTCGGGGTCTTGTTCACGAGTGAGGGAAGGAACGTGAGATTGACAGGCGGCTCAGTGCAGCGTCTGCAGTGATGCGGTCGCTGCATCGGACTGTTGTGGTAAAGAAGGAGCTGAGTCATTTCTAAAACTTGTAAATTATACCTGCTTATACCTACATACCTACCTATACCTACATTAACAATTGTCTTAAGTTCAGTGTTGCTCTTTAAAGCAGCAACGTGTAACTTTCTGGAGGTGGTCCTTCACCTGCATGATTCTAATAGAATGTTAAAACCATATTAACAATCTTCATGGAAATAGATAAGCTTTATGCCATACTGCGGAATATTATGGCCAAGGGAACACTTAAGTGGAAACAAGTACAAGTCAGGTTTGTGGAGGTACAAGCCCGCTCACAGTATTTTTTATGTTTTTCAGTGCAAGCAAAACATTTTTAAAAAATGTTTAAAGATTTATTTTTGTGTGTGTATATGTATGTACGTATGTATGTATATGTATATATATATATATATATATATATATATATATATATATATAATATATGTATGTATATTGCTGCTCTCAGTGATAGCCTACATTGTGCAGACAGATTTCCTGAATGCCCCACGCACCAGCCTGTGGCTGTGCCTCTAAGCCGTTGCGCAGCCTCCTATCACTGCCGTCCACTTAAGTCAAGACAGCACCTGCTGCCTGCCTCAATACTTTTATCATGGCCTCATTGACCTCAACACTGCTCCGGATGCACGGTCTCTGACTAATCTGGCACGTTGCGCTTTGAGTTCCTGCCATTAATGTAGTGGGCTACTCAATGAATCCACGAGAATAAAAAGCCACCCTCTAATATAGGCCTTTTACCAACAATGGCCGATGTCAGTAGTTTATGTCAATGCTTTTAATCAGTTTGTAATGAGGCAAAACAAACGCCACAAAGGTGAGTAAAAACAAAAGGCGCAATAGTTCTGTTTGGGGGTCTCTTCCTGCGCAGTAACACGAGGAGAGTCGGTGACTGCAGGCGCGAGCACGCACACTGTCTGTCGCGTAATGACAGCGCGAGGAGCAGCCAAGCCAGACTAATAAGGCTCGATAACGCGGCTATTGTGGATCTATGTCACGTTTAGAGAACAAGTGCAATGGTGTGTGAGCGTAAAAATCGGACGCTGCGTTTCCACATCAGAGAAGACTTTTACGCACAAGCGGCAACATGCAGAATTTCCCTTTTATGGTTTATTATTTTGTGGTGATATTGCACAGTGTAGAATCATGATGGGAAGATACAATTAGTAACAATTACATGCAGAAAAAAAACTTGAATGGATGCAGGGAACAAATAAATCAATTGCGACACGTATTGGCGCAATTAGTTTCACCATACGGTCAATAATGATATTTAATACATAACCGTTTGTTCTTTTTCTGTTTAAATTATATACAACCTACAATCAGAGCAAACCAAAGATGAGCTTTAGCTATTTAACAAACCTGGACCACTAATGCCTGGATCTCAGTCAATTAAATATGACACTTTGGATCACTTTTACGCACAGATGTACCATTTGCACACGCCACTCTTGAAGAAGGCCACATGCGGCGGTGGCGTGAGCAGCAGTGCGTCCTGTGGTGCAAAGCTCGTTTCCTCTCTGTGCATCTCTTCTAGATTAGTTAATCACAGATAAAAGGATGCACGAGTTGCACCACAGACTCGGAAAGTGGACACGGCAATAGTCAAGTGAGTCTGCTGGTACAATTTGACCAAAAACGGGCATAAAAAATAAAAATAAAAATAAAGTTTGTTGTATTGGACTGGTGCATACATTATTTTCTATCATTTTTATGTTTTTCACTGCCTGGTGATATTTAGCAGTGCAATTGCGCGATCATATACAATGCATGCTTTTGTTTGAGTATTTTTGGCTAAAAAGTGTATTCATTCAGAAGCAGCACAGACTCAATGTGCAGTGTCTTAAATTACGAGTTTGGATTTTTATTTTTTATTGTTAGTTTTGTGTGTTGTTTTTTAGCACCATGATTGACCACTTGATGCATGTTCAAGTGGTAATAAAGAAATGTGAGCATATTTAGAAGATATTGAAACTGTTTTAAATGATAGTTTACTGCAATAATATCCTCCTGGTATAAAGTAGGCTAAGGAAATGGCTATATACAGTGTAAAGTAATTTACTTTACAGTCGCTCTTTCTCTACATTCGCGTCTTTGTTCCAAGTTTCAAGCCTAAAATGATCCTTCAATTGTGCAAAATCACAATCTCTGCATCTTTACGCAAACTGATCCAAAGCCTTCAATTTAGCGTCTTCCCGTCTTTACCGCCGTCACTCACCTGTAACCGTATAGCCACGCACCATACGTCACCGCGCACAGACACCTGTCTCCTGTCCCAACACCTGGCAGACGGGACACCGACCACTGCGCATGCTCAGCTGTCATGTCTGGCCGCCTTTTAAAAGCGCACGGAGAGGTGTCAGCGGAGATCAGAGGCAGTGCAGCGGCTCACAGCGCGCAGCGTCAGGGCCCGTGGACTTAACCAAGTTTACGAAGGTTTACTGCGACGATTTTAACTGGATTATAACGGATTTTACGCACACAAAGACGCAACATGCCCCGGTCGTTTTTGGTGAAGAGTAAAAAGGCGCACAGCTATCACCAGCCCAGGAGTTTGGAGGATGACTACAGTAGACTGGATACGATTCTGGCACAGATCTGCGCAGGTACAAAACTGTCACTCTACCTCGAATGCTAAGAACAGTGTTTTATTTTTAATAGCCCACTATTTTGTATAACTCGTCATTCTTTGGATAAGGTAAAAGACTGATTCTTAATTTTTAAAGGGTCTGTCCCTCCGTGCGTAAAAATGCGTGTTAGCGCATTGTTTACGCTGTCAACTTAGTGTCATCGCAACATATATTTTGTTAAATTATTTTTGGTTTGATGCCATTGGATTTCCTTGCTTCCTTCCTTACTTGTTGTAAAACCATTTCAATTTGGTATCCACGGTTTTCCTCTAATCTTGTTGTTGTTGTTGTTGTTGTTGCTGTCGTCACTAAAACACGAATATTAATGACAACTGTTAAAATAAAGCTCCATTTTGTTGTGCGTAAACAGTGCTGTAACTGAGAACCTTTTCTTCTATAAAGGGAAAAAACAATTCGTCCATTCTGACTGTGTTTTTAAGTGTGAGCAATATTTTAGAAACATGCAGAATAATTGTATGAGTTTGATGTTTGTCTTATTACCGTTTGAAATGACCCATAGACGTGGACAGAGTGTCAGAAGATCTGGACGTGTCCCTGGACCTCTCGGTGGATCGCTGCGGCCTGTCTCCGGACTCCCACATCCTGGACGCGGTTCAGTTTTCTCCAAAATCTTCGCTGAGCTGCGCCGACAGCGGCTGCGAGCGTTCCCCGGACTACGAGGATTATTGGAGGCCGCCGTCTCCGTCCGCCTCGCCAGGTACGCACGGCACCGAGCAGCGCACGCGTTTAAAACATGCGGTTTAGAATCTGACCTGAACCATTTCATCTCAGACCAATGTCCTGTAGCTCCAGAAAATACACAAGATCGTGTTTAGGTTCAAATAAAGGTTGACCATGGCTTTGTACATGAATTAATCATCAGCATAGCATCAATGTACGTAATGATAAATGTTAACTGTAATCCCCCCCGTGGAATCTTAAACTCTATCAGCACTTTTGGTTCAGGGTTTGGTGATGTTTTATTAGATTGTGCTGATGATTAGATCGCTTTCATTTCTGGTCCTCTTCATTTAAAAAAAAAAAATCTTTCCGTAAACAGTAAATCTGCCAGTGATGATGTTACAGTATGACTCATTGCCAACGCACATATAGGCAAGTTAATTGGATGCCAACTCATAAAATAGGCTGTATTTATGTAACAGTGTTTTCCACTATATCTGTTCATCAGCATTTAGGTCATTCTTCTTTCTATTTATTTGTGTCATCAAAAAGACTCAGCTGAAGAAGCAGCTTTTATGGCCCTTCTAATCAAAAACAGCCAACTTTGACCAGTCTAATGAACGCTTTTTCTTTCTTTCTTTCTTTGTCTTGTTTTTAGCCTCGGACAAGTCCCTGTCTCCCCTGGTGCATGACGACAGCCAGCACTTTACCGTCCCGTTCCGGCCATACGCGTGGGACAGTCCCCCGGGTCCCAGGTCGCTTCTCCAGTCACAAAGCCTCACCCCGCACAGGGTCGACCTGGATCAGAGCCCCGGCGCGGCTGTGGCCTTTTACGGTGACCGTATGTACCCGGAGGACAGCGGCTACGGCGAGTACCGGAGACACGCCGCGTCGTTGCTTTATCCAGACGTCAAGAGTCACGGGACCAAGGCCCAGGCGGATCTGCTCTGCTCCAGTCTCATCCTCAACGGGGCCTACAAGTGCGTCAAGTGCAGCAAGGTACGCGCGACGCGCAGCAAAGCGCCGGAGATGTGTGTACTCAAGTGAGAAGAGTAAAAGTATTTGGGCAACAGTAGAACTCAAGCAAAAGTAAATGCCTGATTTGAAGTTGTTTAATGGGACAAAATGTGATATTTTCAAAGGCTATACACAAAAATGAGAAAAACGAAGTCGTATCTGAAGGAAAAGGGCAAAAAACACAAATGCTCCAATCATTTAAAGACACAGTAGGCTACTTTGTTTGTTTTAGTCTCAAACAAACCAGTGAGTGGGCTTTACATGTTGTCGAAATAAAGTTTTTGTCACTTGTAGACTTGCTCACAGGAGAGTAAACAAAGACTTTTACTCAAGTAAGAGTAGGCCTGCTGTTACATTGTATTACTCAGAAATAAAAGGCTCTGGTGTTTGGAAATTTCAAAGAATTGCAATTTATTTAAAAAGTAAATGTAACTGTAACTGAATACATCTGCAAGGGACCAAATACAAGACCAATTTATCATTCCACAAATTTTAGGAAAGAGTAAATAAAAATAACAAAGCATCATCAGTTTAATGTTTACGTTTGCGGCATCTTTACGCCCACGTATTAATCACCAAACGAGTCTCCACTTCTCCTCTGCAACTTTTGGACACAAAAAGGTGAACTGATATTGAGTTTTTTGTTTTGGTTTTCTACAGGTGTTCTCCACGCCACACGGTTTGGAGGTACACGTGCGCAGATCCCACAGCGGAACCAGGCCTTTCGCGTGTGAAATCTGCGGGAAAACTTTCGGACACGCGGTGAGCCTGGAGCAGCACAAAGCCGTGCACTCGCAGGTGAATAATAACGCACATTTACGCAGACAAACTTTACGTGTGCGTGAGTTTGACCGTGAGCTGTGAATCCGTGTTGTCGTGCGTCATCGTAGGAGAGGAGCTTCGACTGCAAAATCTGCGGGAAGAGTTTCAAGCGCTCGTCCACGCTGTCCACGCACCTGCTCATCCACTCGGACACGCGGCCCTATCCGTGCCAGTACTGCGGCAAGAGGTTCCACCAGAAATCCGACATGAAGAAGCACACGTTTATCCACACAGGTGCGCGCCATGACGTCACATTAAAGTGCATATGATAGTAAAAAAAAAATGAATAAAAATGTAATATGTTTTTCTAATTATTGTCGTACATCAGTCTGTGACGAAATTTTGAATAACACTAGTTGAAAATTCCAGGAAGTGGAGTTCTAAAACAGAATCCCACATTTCATCAAAATGCAGGGACAATTTTATGCTGTTTAAACAATCTTTGAACAAAATAAAAGGTGTTATTGGGTATTATTATTTGTCAAATTATTTTATGGATTTCGGCACTTGTTTGAAATAACATCATAAACCTCACTAATCTTGTCAAACGGGGGAAATATGGGCAACATTTTCAGTCAAATCTTAAAAGTGACATATTATCCTCTTTAATGAGCTTTTAAACTTGTTACAATAGAGTTTTCTCATCACGAGTTCAGATTTGTATTTTTTTTTAATTGATTCCTGCTTGTTTGAGTAATCCTGTATTGTCCAGCAACTGAAGCACGAGTATGAAAATTTCAATTTTCACCAACCCCCCTATCCCCGCCCACATCTCTGTACTTAGTTCCAATTATTTGGAACAATTAATACTTTAGGTGACACATGTAGGGTTCTAAAATGTCATGTAGCCACTAAGCACAACAATAAAAACAAATAAATGACAATCTGCTGCTTGTTACAGTAAAATGTCACAATGAAGAGGCGGGGCTTATCAGATCTGTAGATTTGAACCGGAAGTCAATGGACACGTTTCTATTACTGAGCCGTTTTAGAGCAATATTGTGGTTTACAATTAACAAAATGTATTATGATGATCAACTCATGTTATAGTTCAACATTAAGCACCTGGAAAAAAGCACAGTATGTCTCCTTTAAATATAATTCTGTCCATTCTATTTTAGGGAAATGTGTAGTCTAACCTGTCATATGCACTTTAATTCTAACTATTGTTTTGTTGTTGTTGTTGTTGTTGTTGTAAAGATCACAACATGGTACTACATTGAATCATTTTGCTGTTGTGTGCATTTGGACTCATAAACGGACAATCTTGCTCTTCTTTGTGCAGGTGAGAAGCCGCACAAATGCCAGGTTTGCGGTAAAGCGTTCAGCCAGAGCTCGAACCTGATCACGCACAGCCGGAAGCACACGGGATACAAGCCGTTTGGATGCGACCTCTGCGGGAAGGGCTTCCAGAGGAAAGTGGACCTGCGGCGGCACAAGGAGACGCAGCACGGACTCAAATAAATATCGGTCTGTTTTGGGCCTTCTTGTCCGACAGGCCGAGCAAGGACTTGGCACAAATGAAGACTTTAACCATTAAATTATTATAGCCTTTAATATAATATTTGTATTTATTTACACAACTTGGATTCATGCTACACTATAATACAACGCCACAGAGTATCACGGCAGCGGAGGCGATGAATGGAGATCAAGAAATACTGTATTTGTCGATAAGGGCGGATTTGGTTACGCGCACTAAAGACGTGCGTTACATCCATGCTTTCATTTTGCACATGCCAGAGTGAACTTCTTATTGTCTTGTTTACAGAATAAATGTTTTCCCAAGTGGTTCTTCTCATATTATTTTACGCAGACCACATTTTACACACTAAACCATCCAAGAATCGCAGAAAAAAATACATCTTTACCTTAGGGCTTTTATGGCAATCATCACTCCAATCGACTACATGACTCTAAAATTGCATTATAGTAGGCTATACTTAAATAACAATACGTAAAAGATCTACTTCTTTAATCTGTATCTGTAAAGAGCTGTAAATTATACTTATATTACGCACAGGCCTAATGCGTAATGAGCGCGGTTTGTGCGTGATTCTCTCCAAACCCCTGGCCACTTCTCACACGATCTTCCTCGTATTTAGCCTAAAACACTAAACAAATGAGCTCTGAGCGGACCGTGTTTACGTTGTGCCAGGGCTCCATTGAACTGCGGCCAAAAGAGAAGCAGAGGCGGGGACGCAGGCCGTGATTGGGAAAGCCCGCAGGCGCCTGTTTGTTTTGCCTACTGCGCGCTCTGTGTTTGCACCTAAAACAGGACCGTTGAGCAAAATGTCTTTTCTCCCTCGTGGCTGTTGCTGTTAAACGGTAAAAAGGGAAAGATAGGGAACCGCACAGAGCAGCTGGGAACTGGAGAGAGCCGGGTTGGAAAGAGGGCGCGGTGTGAAGGCTCCGGGGCGCGTTGTTTTTCTTTTTTTTTTTAAAGGTTTGGGGTTGAACAAAAATGGCTTCTAGGATTACTGAGAAAGAATAGCAATGTGTTGTACTAATCAAAAGATCCTCTTCAAAATGTGACAACTGTTAACTAAACAGAATACACGCAAATGATACGCAAACACAGACATTTGCATATCATTTGCATACCGTTCAAGAAGAACATTCTGGTTTTCACAGTAAGGATTTGTTGAGATTTGGGTAAAAGAAACGTTAGAGGATTTTTCCAGTAGCCCATAAAAAGTGACAGTTTAGTTGATTTATACTATAAATGGTGTCTACAAATATAACATAACACACACAAAAAGAAAAGAAAGCGTTGGTATAAACCGCTAGTATTTTAATCTTAAAAGGCAATTCTAGTTTAGAGATAATGTGGATTTAGATCTCATTTATAAAATACTCTCCCAACGTGGTGATATAACAGAGTAACAATCAGTTTTCTTTTTCTCGGAACATTGATTGAAATCACTGATTCCACAGGATTTTCTCTACTTCACTTCACTTCAAATCTTGCAGCGGCGTCCGGGCCGAGATGCTGAATATTTGAACATTTGGGACTAACGCGCAGCAGAGAAGAGGAAACATAACTCTCTCATTTATTCTGCTGGAATAAAAATAAACTCAGAACTACACTCGGTATTGTGTGAACGCGCGAGAGAGGTTTTGAAAAGGGTGCAGTGCGACACCTCTGGATATGTTTGTTTTTAACATTGGTGGGGCCTAGAAAGGGCTCAATGTATCAAAGACTTATACAGAAATACAGATATTTTGGCTTTAAGAATCTGATATCAAACAATACCACAGCAAAGTGATTTCTTTAACACAATGTATAACAAAACTGATCCAAATTGGCTATGCTATGTAATGCTATTTATTCAAGTAACTACAGAACAACTTTATTAAACATTACATTGTCCATTAAATAATCTTATTTTATCATTTATAGACTCAACCAACCAACACCTGTTCCAGCAGATTCTGTATCAGAGCAAAGTAACCAATCAAGAAGAAACAATGTGTAGTTTATTAAGCGGGTGTGTGGAAACAGTTAGTGTTGCAGCCTATTTAAGGTATTTTGTGTTTAACAGTAATAACACTTTTGACACTCTTAAGTCACCGATCACCCCCACAACCACATTCATACACTGTGAACTGGAATAGAACCGCTGACCTTCCAGCTAAAAGAAGACCACTTCACCAGCTGAGCCACATTAAAGGGGCACAATGTAACTTTTCTGTCGGAGGGTTGACCACCTTCTTGTCTTCATGTAGATGTTATTGTTTGTCGAGAATGCTCCACAGTATGACATTAAAAAAGGTGTGGCCTTGTGTGAGACACTATTTTAATGACTTTGAGATTGACTTGATAAAACGGACCAAGGCGTGATACTGATAAATACAACTGTTTTGTAAACAATTTTCTCTTTACAGTTCACAGGTAGAGTTATACTTCCAATGTTTATTTAGGAACAAAATGGAACAAGTCCCTCCCCACTTCATCAGGACTTCTTATAAGAGGGAAAAAATCATATAAATGGCAAAAATATGAGCTGTATTCAGTAATTTGACTTGAGGCCAAAGACTTGAGACTTAGAAAACAAGGACCTCTGGGTATTAAACTTATCTATCTCCAAGTGACACCACCAGGCCAAGTTACAGGTCAGATCTGTGGAGAGAATGCAATAGAAACACATGTAATTGGAAAAATTACACCTGCGGAACAATCCAGGCAAAATATTAACATTTCCATGGAGACAAGCAAGCAGGTGGTGGTGGTGCATCTTTAATATCTGGTTTTGTGTTATTCATTAGTAACTTTTGGGATACATTTAAAACTCAAATCAAAACTCAACAGCTGCTTAAAGTAATGTAACCAACAAATCTCTTCCTCATCTTCTTATCGTCTCCTTTAAAGCATGAAGTGCATCTCGAGTCCCAAAGCTCCTTCTGCAATCTCAGAGTGAGTTTTCTGAACCCAAAGTCTTAAGTGAACCATTAGCCTGCCCTGATTTTCCTCCAGCCTCACCACTGCCCCGAGGCGTTATCAAATATGAATACAAGCGACCGATCGATTTGAGAGGGCCAGAATCAGAGCCGGCCAGTCCCAGGCTTTAACCAGGGTCAGGGAGGGTACACACATATACTGTACACACTACAAAGGGGGCCTGGATGGGCTAATTTCTCATGACAGAAAGAGCATTACAGTGAAAATGTTCAGTAGTCTTGGTTTTGTGGTTTTGGACAATTCATAATTGATGGTAAATTTAGCCTAAATAATAAATAAGGGCGTTTAGATGTGCACTTTGGTGTTATGTTTTGATTCTGTTTTCTAACGCAATGTAACTTTACGATTTTTTTAATCCGACTCCAAAGTTACACAGACCACAATTTTTACCTTGGGTTTTATATTGTTTTCAGCACACTAATAGTTACATTAACACAAACACTAACTAAGGGTAATTTACATCAACCTTTACACAACCACCTCTATTTTTCCCGACTTGGTGCTCCAACTACAGTGTCAAGATAAAAAAAACAAAACAAGAGAGAGCAAATGTAATTGTTCATCCAGGGGCTGTGTCACCCTGTTTTGTATAATGTAATAATAAAGTCCCGCTCGGATCAGCAGCTTTGACGCAGGTCGGACCAGTTACATGCACAGATAAGTTAAAGCAAAGCAAGATTCCAACTGGCAACCTCAGTGGAAAAAGCACTGATTACAACGCTCCCATGTCAGCACAAACATATGCATTTTTGAAATTAAACGGCAAACAGTAATAAACAAGGGGAGAAATAAATAAAAAAGACAAAAAAGCGATACAATAAAGGAGATATAGGGCACTGCATGAAAGCTTCCAAATGTCCTTTTCTAATTGATTGTTTAACTGTCAGATTGTAGATTTGATGCGCTGGTTTAATGTCTCTGAATGTAAATACTGGGCCCTATCCACAGGAAACAAAAACTGGCACAAAGTTCAACGTCTTCGCTGTCTGTGTAACTTCCGAAAGAGTCAGTTGAAAAGAGTTTAACCTTAAAAAGTATAACGTACCAATTAACCAATTGAATTTAATGACATTTTCTTTTCTTTTATAATCCAGTTTTACTCTGTCTTATTTAAAGCAATACATAAACATGGCCTTCAATATAATGTCCTGAACAACGCACTTTGCCATTTAACACAAAGAAAATGAACTCATTCGATTAATTGCACAGCCTTATATTTGATTACAGATTTCAATGCCACAAAGATATTACAAAATAATAGTAGTTTCTCTAATATTTTCACGTGGTATTACTATGTCAGATACAAATAAAAAAACATAAGACTGTTCAGGAAAGTTTCTAATCAAATTTGTCCTATCGACGTCATTTCTACTGTATGATCTAGTTTTAACACTAGTTTTAGTATCGATTGGTATAGATTTAATGACATTTTCAGTGCCAACTCAACACCAAATTGTAGGCTGGTCACTCTAGATTCCAAAAATACAACTTTGAATAACAACATTGCCAAATACTTTGATTCAGCAGGCTACAGTAAATAAAGTAAATCATCTGCGTTGCACAAAATGAGGTCTTGTTAGTGATTTGACCGACTTGAGTAGAAGTTAGGTGGTGACAGAGCCGCCCCTGTCTCCCTCCCCAACAACTGCAGCTCATATAGGACACCGCTCTTTTGTTGCACGGCCTTATCCATTATTCACCTGATCTGAAAAACAGACTGCAAACCAACTGCACAGCTGTCATGGAGCAACAAGGCGTGGACACAAATAATTCATGACGCCCCGGAAAGAAAAGGCTGAGGCCGAAAGAGAGCAAAATAATAACAAGAGACAAGCATCTGACAGCTTACACGTGGAGAGAGATGGCTATTTAAAGTCGCCATTTAAAGTTGGCCAGAGGAGCCTATTACTATACAGCGGGCGGTGGAAAAGCAGTGCAAGTGTAGCAGTTGTTTTTGTGTTTGTAAAGAATACATTCATTGCGCCTTCGATGAATTTTGCATATTCGGGAGGTCGGGATTGTACGTCATATCTCAAACTCTTTAGTCAGGCAAATTATACTGGAACATAAACAGATTGGCGAAGCTGCACGGTAGTCCAGGCTGCAGCACGGATTATTGCAACTCTGATTACTTTCTGAATGTCCTTTCCACTCATGCACTGTGTCCGGTCTAATAACGCGGGATGAACAAACCATGACTTAAAAAAAAAAAATCTTACTCTTTTTGTATGGTGTGTGTTACCTTGAAAATAGTTCACTATCAGTTTTCAAACGAGCCAAGTGTGATACATCCTGATATTTATGTTTTTTTGGATGGAAAAAATACATTTGCCTTTGCTTGGTTTTCTAAAAAAGCAATATCTTAATAACCTATACGCAAAACAGAACTTTATGGTTCATCTTTTTGCTGTTGCTATTTGTATTTCATTATTGTTGTTTTAATCTGTCTGTAGTTTATTACAGTTTGTATTTTGTTATTGTTTTAATCCGTGAAGCCCTTTGTGAGTCTTGCTCTTTGAAAGGAGCGCTACGAATATAATGTACTTATGTATCTCTGACTTCAGCCTTGTATTAAAACTAAGACTGCTAACGGGGTCAGAGCAGGGCGGTTTCTGGCATATTGGGGGCCATTTGAAAGATGCTTCTGAGATTTAGAGTCTATTGTACATGTTTTTAGTGGAAGGGGAAACCAGAGCGCCTGGAGAAAAGCTGCGCAGACACAGGGAGAACATGCAAACTCCACACAGAAAGGTCCCATGACGCCAGGACCTTCTTGCTGTGTCGCCTAATATAATTCCCTACAATGAGTTCAAATCGAATAAATAATACATTAGCGTACTTATGATCATGCTTATTATTTATGTACAGTACTAGATATAAAACAAAAGTATTTAATGTTGGAAAATCCACATTGGCTGATTACATTTGTCACATTCAGAGTTAACCAAGCGCCTCAGCCTTAACCAGTGCTGACTGTAGTGTAGCAGATTGCTGTAAAGAAGGCCTACAGAGACGTGTGTGGTTACGGTCAAACATCTTTGCACTGACCACACTGAAAGCTTTCCATTAGAGTGGTCTGTTCTGGTCTGGGCCTGCCCTGAACAGCGTGGGTCCAGAGGGGGTGAGGGGAGGGGCTGAAGGGGGTCCCACAGAAGAGAACCAGGCTGCATTTAAGGCAAGTTTATCTGCTTCATTTAGCATTACATATCACTGTGCAGGGGAACTCCAGTGTTTCCAGGATTCCAGGATTCCAGGATTTTAACACCGCTCATCAAAAACACAATCCTATCACAGGAATACTGGGTTAGGGTTAACGTTGATACTTGATGTGACTCTCAACTTTTTGTAATTAAATTAGCAGTTTTCAAGTCTGAATTGAAATCAGTGGTTAAAAATACATCTGCAATACCCCTAAAGGTATTCACTTTATTAAACCCGACCAGCTCTGAGCGCTACCGAGCCGTACATCCATTGTCATCGCGAGAATTCTATTGATTTCATTGGTGAACTAGAGAAAAGTCTGGCCTCTAAAATATTACATAAAGTCGTTTGATTTGTGAACAATGGTTTGTAAAATGTTTCCACTGTTAATGTTTTTTCACCTTTTTTTTTTTTTTAGGTAGCCTGTGCTCTTATTGGTTTAAAAACGAAAACTACAATCACTGGACCCGTGTTGCCACGTCCTTAATCTGCATAAAGAGGACAGTCACAGGCCATGTCTCATGTTCAGCTCCTTTTCCAGAATTCCATAACTGCAGAGGCCAAACTGGCACTGATTCATGACTGGTGCAGATGCTGGGCTTTGGGAAATGACTATTCAGATCAGAGAAAAGACGCATCAGGTTAAACTAACTTCAATTTCATCTTAAAAAACTGACAACACAAATGAGAGACTCATGTGAGGCTCATTCTGCTTTCTGATTGGAGAATCGTCTTGAGATCCAAAATACCAAATTATAAATCAATATTATTTTTTTTATATATCTTATAATTTTTATCAGAATTAGCAATATTTGATTTGAACATATTTATTTACTGTGTATCTGGGGACGGATGTTTATGCAATTTGAAATTCTACATACTCTCCCTTTAAGAATGGGACAAACTAGTCATTTTAATGCAACACAAATAATACATAAAAAAAAAGTTACAATTAGGGATGTCAAGATTATTAGGTTAATCGATAATCGTTATTATTCAGGTCACAATATAATAAGTCCAAAAAAGGTAAATAACTAATTCTTTCCTGGCTGTTATTGTCATATTTAACCTTATTTTGTCTTTCAGTAAGTTCCATTTTGTAAAGATGGTCACAAACTTGAGGAAAAGTAACATGTTAGACCACAGGAATGAAAGAAAACTAAAGTATTCACTGTTTAGTCACAGTCTCAATAATCGTGAATAATCATGATAGTTTTTCTCACAACAATCGTAACACAAAAATTTGATATCGCAAAATCCCTAGTTACAATATAAAAAGTTCACGTAAAAAAGGAATATAAGAATAAAACAACATTAAGTCAAAATCTTGTTTCGTTTTTTACTTCAAAACTACTGATGTTCCTATTTGAATACTGAAGGTTTTGTCACAAGTAACTAAATTAATTAATTAAAGTAATAGACCAACGTGATCCGGGGTCTGGGCCATGATTTAGTGGTTATTCAGCTGTACCTGGAATCCTGTCCTGCACTGCTCCCTGTCCCGCTGCAGTGGCCTGGTTTCATCATTTATCAGGAGTCACGTCTCATCGCGCTCAGATCCTTGGAGTGGCATTAAAACGACCGCTTCTGTTATGTGGCTGAAAGAGAGGAAAGAAATCTGCTTAATACAAGTGACAAGAACAAGACGCTGCAGCTTTTAGTATGCACTCTATATTTAACGGTTTACATGGCTGACGCGTGTGACGAGATAATGGTTACAATGTAAAGCTGTGTCTTCGCTCTGCATCTAGTGAGAAATGCTTAACGACTAAAGCAAGGTCGACGAAATCAGGTTCACATCCAGGTTAAAACGTACAGTTTGTGCTCGGCTTGTCAAATATATCAACACCAGATATTAATTAACTAGCCATTCTGAAAACATTCTGACCTAATTTTATCTTAGTAATAGTTTTAGAATAGTCTTGATCAAGAAATACTCAACAAAATACAATTATTATTATTATTATTATTACCACCGGTATTTTTTAAATTATTATTATTATTATTATTATTAATAATAATAATAATAATAATTATTATTATTATTATTACGATGATGGTACCAAAATCAGTATCAAGCCTTTCCCTCAGTATACAAAATCAGCGTGCATGTTTCAAGGGGACATTCTGAAAAATATAACCATGTAAGAAAAATATTCTCTCATCTTTAGCTTAGTCAGAGGAGTATTTTGATTGATGTTTGAATTTAAGTAATCCTGTATTGTTCTAGATTCAAGGCTTGAGTTCTCAGAAAATGTCTGTTTTCACCTCCCTGTACTGTAAATTTAACTCTAGGTCAGACATTTTGAGTTCAGAAAGGTCACGTAGCCATTAAAAAAACATTCTTTAAACATGTACAAGAGAATATTCCACAATCTAATACAAGACTCACGTGTGATTCTTGACAGGGGCAGTCTCCAGATGATAAAGAACTTGCATATTTTAGGAGACATGTATGAGAGATCAGTCCAAAACAGTTCCATCTGTATCTGTAATTTTGCTATTAATCTATATCATTTGAGCAGCTGGGATAGGATTCGTGGATTTGAATAAGTATCGACAGCATACAGGTGAGAAAGTGTCTTGCCCAAGGACATAGGTAAAATGCATTGCTGGTGGTGGCAAACAATTGAACTACTGTACATTAGAGCGATTCTGCAGAAACAGTGACGTCTATAAGATTGAATCCCAGATTGTGTTGTCCATGTGAACAGAACAGGACCGAGGCGTCCTGCCATGGCAGCACATGAGGGTGCTCTGATACACTCAGACAAGGCCTGATTGAAGCGATGAATCTTTCTAAAACATTTATAAGATCCATTTCACAAATGACCAAGGCACGCATGCAGGCGTTTTCTACCACACTGGCAGCAACGAGCTCGAAATGACAAAGATTTATTCTCAGCCTCAATCAAATATTTATGTTGAGGCATTCAAGTAAAGTTACTTTTTGTGTTCTGATTTAATGAATGATTTGAGCGGTGTGGAGCTGCGAGGGAGAGATGTTAGGTTTGCTGAAGCCTGCACTAATGCCTGTCCAGGGGTCTGCGGTTCATGTGTCAGACTGTGGCAAGATCAGGAAGTACGGAGAGAAGAGAGAGAACTACAGAGAGAGGAGAGAGAGAAGTACAGAGAGAGGAGAGAGAGAAGTACAGAAAGAGGAGAGAAGTACGGAGAGAGGAGAGAGAAGTACAGAGTGTGGAGAGAGATAAGTACAGTAAGAGGAGAGAAGTACAGAGAGAGGAGAGAGAGAAGTATAAAGAGAGGAGAGAGAGAAGTACAGAGAGAGGAGAGAGAGAAGTATAAAGAGAGGAGAGAGAGGAGAGAGAGAGAGTACAGAGAGAGGAGAGAGAGAAGTATAAAGAGAGGAGAGAGAGGAGAGAGAGAAGTACAGAGAGAGGAGAGTGAGAAGTACAGAAAGAAGAGATAAGTATGGAGAGAGGAGAGCGAGAAGTACAGAGAGAAGAGAGAAGTACGGATACAAGAGAGAGAAGTACAGAGAGAGGAGAGAGAGAAGAAGAGACAGAGAGAGGAGAGAGAGAGAGAGGATAGAGAGAGGTATGGAGAGAGGAGAGAGAGATGTACAGAGAGAGAGGAGAGCGCAAAGTACGGAGAGAGAGAGAGAGAGAAGTACTGAGAGAGGTGAGAGGAAGAGAAGAAGAGGAAAGAAGAAAAGGGAGAGAAGAGATAGGGACAGGACAGAGGAGAAAGAGATGTGAGGAGAGAAAGGGAGGGAGAGAAGAAAGAGAGAGAAGTGAGAGGGAGAGAGAGAGGAGAAAGAGAGAGGAGAAAGAGAGAAGTGAGGAGAGAGGGAGAGAGAGAAGAAAGAAAAATAAGTGAGGAGAGAGGGGAATGAGAGAGAAGTGAAGAGAGAGATGGAGAGAGAGAGAAGAGTTAAGAGAGGTAAAGGAAGAGAGAAGAGTTAGGGGGAGGACAGAGGAGAAAGAGAGACATGTGAGGAGGGAGAAAAAGAGGAGAAAGAGAGATGTGAGAGAGGAGGGAGAGAGAAAAGTGACAGAGAAAGAGAAGATGGAGGAGAGAGGGAGATTTACAGCACTAATGAATGCTCTATTAAAAGTCACCACAGTTAATTAACCTTTATATTGTCTTTATAATTTCACAGGTTTATTATGTTGTCATTCATATGTAGGCTATTTTAATTTTGAAATATTAGTATTTTTGTACCGTGTTAAACATTCTAAACATTGTAAATCAAACCTGAATTTGACTTAAATCGACTGAAAGCTATTTACAAACGCACATCTAACGGTGAGAATGACCTGCGATGCTAAATTAGCGCGGCGCATGTGAGGCCCGACAAAGGGGTCTGTTGAGGGCAGAATGGAGCCAAAATGTGAGGCCACGGTTAAAGGAAATGTATCCCGGCAGCAGCGCGACTCTCCTATTCTCCCTCTGGCATCCTCTGAAAGTTTAATGACCCCACGCAGAATCTGATCTGTCTCCTACTCCCCTTTATCTGTGCGCTCAACTATCTGCACACAAAGTATCCAACCTTCCATCAAGAGTTCTCATCTTGGTGTATGAAGAAAATAATGATTAGCCAAACGTTTCCAAATGTGGTGATGTTTAGTGATTCACCTAAGCGTTTTAAATATTATATTGAATTTAGACTTCCTTAAATGTGCATCTCTCAAAATGAGCTTTAAGGGAATCATAAAACAGATCTCATACTATTGTTTAATAATTGTATAAATCAGGTTTTGACTTGGTGACATGTTGCTGCTTACCTGTGAGGCATGCAAAAGAATCTACAACGACCTGAGTTACATCCCATATGCCATCTCTCCAACTGCAAACACAAAACATAAAACACATCAAATAGGTTTACTTTATGGACCTATGTTATTTGATATGCCAATACTTCCATCTGAGATCCTTTTTCTTTGTCTTAACTGAATGAAACATCTTGTATAATTTCATCACATAAAACTGCACAAACAGAGACGATGGTTGTCACGATACTAAGATTTCAACCTTTCAAACTTCAAATACTAAATAATACCCTTAATTGTTAATTTTTGAACCGCGAAAAAAATTCTCCTTTCTTTTCAGATGACATAGACTGACATTTTCAACACAAAAGAATTGCACTTTCTTTATTAAACCCTGTGGTCTTATTTGAGTTCTGATAAAGCTCAAGCACATTTTAAAACTTTTCAGGAAATGTCAAATTTAGTATATATTCTTGCTCAAATGGGTATCTAGTTTTAATACTAGTTTTATTGTGGATTAGTAATCTCATTTTTGATTCTTTTGACCACTTTTTGACCAATAGATGGATATTTTTGCAGCATTAAAGTATAATTTCATAGTTAGGGATGACCAGATTATTTGGTTGAACAGTAATCGTGATTATTCAGGTCACAATATAGTTGTAAGAACTAAAAACTAATAATATATTAGTTTCTATTATGTAATTTCTATTCAATCTGGACCCCAAAAAGTACCCTCAAATGTATAGTGAGTTTTATGTGGCTTTACTTTTGCATTCAGAAAGTTTGAGTTCATAAAGCTGGTCACGTAGTATTGGGACAGTAACGTATTAGAATGAAAGAAAATGAAGGATTTCACTTTTGTTTTATCATGTGCCAATAATTGAGAATAATCGTTGTATCGGGACGTTTCTTCTCACAATAATTTGATATCGTTACATCCCAATTCATAATCGAGACCTATAGGATGTGCTGAAGTTTAGCCGGGAGCGGTGTGAAAAGAGCCCTGAGTGGCAGCAGACGCTCTAACACTTGAATGAGCACTTTGAAAGGATAAAGGGCCTACGGAAAAAGACTAAAAGCTTCCATCACTTTCAACGAGACGCTGCGCGGTCCCAAACTCGGAGCGTGTCAGCATCTTTAAACACTGGGCAGAGGTGCGGCTGGCAGAGTGGATTTGACAGGCGCTTCACGTGTAACACGTCCTCTCCATCCTCCTCCGGGACCCTTTACCCAAAGACAGCCCCTGTTTGCGAGAGAACCGAGTGAGGGGAGTGGGGGGGGGGGGGTTATTGATCAGGACGGTGTAAGTCTCCCACTCCTGTAGCGGACAAGCAGCAGTTTTTATGTCTGTCGGTGTGTTGGGAAAATCTATTGATCGGACATTGGGCTACACTTGTCGTCAAAAAGCTGGTTTACAAAGTAGCAAGAACAGAGTAAAAAGCATATGGATTTATTGTTATTTCTTCAGCCAGAGTGGTTGTTGTAGCCACTGTATGCCACTGGCTTGTGATAGTAATACCAGAAGTGTTGATTAAGCTTCTTCTAGTCACTACGACCCCGAGACAGACCAGTGTTCTTGTCGAATCCCAATGTTTGGAGTCCAGGTAAATAGGCCTGTTACGATTATTACTATATCAACTCATCGTTCAGTAAAAGAGAGATGGAACACTGTATTTTGGTGCTCAAAATTCATTGTGTATATATTTTGAGTAACTTCTAAATATTAGCCTTCATTTTGCTATTTATTTGTTGCAGCTCATGGCGTTTTACTGTACATATTGTAAAGTAAAAAAGGGTTTAGTGGGATTATCCTGCTTCATGGTTATTACTTTCAATATGATTGTTTATTGATATTTTCTGTAGCAAGGCTCAAGTCCTTATTGTTCCAGTCTGAAACCAAGTACAAGTAACACTAGTTTGAGAAGAGTCCGTGTCAATGCCTCAGGTAGACCAGGCCTATTCAATTTAAGGGACGCGGGCCAGATCAGGGCCTCCAAACAATGTGATTTGACCTGTAGCGTTCAAATGTAAAAACATATATTTTCTCTTGTTTACTGGTTTAGTCCTGGTTAGGTCCTGGTTTATTTCTGCTTTAGACCTGGTTTGGTACTGGTTTAGATCTAGTTTAACGGGATAGTCCTGGTTCAAGCCCAGCAGGTACTAGGTACTAGTCTAGTTTAATTCTGGTTCAGTAATGGATTGGCAAGTTTGCAGAGGGATGTTAGTGAAAGCTTTTGTATATTATTTTTCACAAAAATCTAACATGGTAGTTATATATTATCATTATTGAAACAGCTCTACTGTTGTAGATATTTTGTATAAACGGTGTCAAATGCGGCCCTAGAGTAGGTGCTTTACCAATGAACCTCTTATCTTCACTGATCGAAAGAAATTTTAAAACATAATTCAACATACAATCATTCCTCTATCTTAACTCCAGTAATCAATAATGACTTTTCCCCTCCTCCTCTGATTGTTTGATACACGACGAAAGCTTTTACAAAAGGTGCTGGGGTCAAAGTCTTTCCCCTCTGGAGACCTGGCTCTCCATTAGCTCGGCGCGCACTGGGGTGGCTCTCTCTCGCCCCTGATGATATTTGACGGGGACCATTAGTGGGACGCGGGCCGTTCCTCTAGGTGTTTCCCCAACAAATGCCACGCAACAAGACAACAAGTGCAGAGCCGCAGTGGTGGTCTGAAGAGCCAATAACAAACATACAGCGCGTTGGTGGCAAAGATAACAGCCGCATGTAAATCAATAGAGTGCAAGGCTATAGCTTGTTCTGCATGGCACTTATGGTATGGGGAGTCTATAGGATGCACTGGGCTAAACCAGGGAGGTTCTGTGTTTATTGTATTCATTTGGGCAGAACATTTACTTAAGAGGGAAGAGGGACAAATCAGGATTACAACGCTAATAGGTTTGTGGTGAAACAAGGCTGTAGGTGAGTTTGTAGTCAATTAAAATTACATAACTTGGGAAAAATTATCAAAATATACTGTATATATCATCCAAAAAATATCGGCTATCAATTTCTCTGGATTCAAAACAGCATCGGTATTGGCATTTGTTGTGAAAAAAAACCATATCCGTTTATCTCTACAGGTCGTCCTTCCATGTTATTGAAGTTTAACAGCTTCTATAATGAAAATAAAAAACAAAACAAATGTCTACTGTGTTACAGAACGATTAAATCATGAAAAAGTTTTAGAGCACTAAAGTGCATTCACTAAAGTAAATCTGGCCTGTATAAAATACCTTGAAATCAAATTCATGTGGCTGGATTAGGAGTGAGAGCTGGAGCAGAGGGACCCGCGGGAGGGCGGGAGGGGCCCCTAACATGGCAGTTGGTCTCGACAAACCCAGCTGGAGCCTGGGGAGGTTTTTGGGCAGACAGAGGCAGAGCTGGAAGTGCCCCAGGGGAGACTGACTGGATAAATAGTTCACTTAGACCCTCTTGCTCTCTAAGAGGTCACCAAGGAAATCCGGGATGGAGAGGGAAAATAGAGAGGTTTTCCGGGCTCTCACAGGACTTGGCTGTTTGTACACGAGACTGCCCCATAAATACTGCACAGAATGAGACGCACAGATGAAACGAGATACACGCAATCTTATTTTGAACTCTCTCTCAACTAATCGTTTAATCTTTAATCAAATCTAAAAGTTTGAAATATGTCTTGTTTTAATATCTAAAATTGTGTATTTAAAAAGATCCATTTAGTTTTCATTTAGCTCTAACCAAAAACATGGTACTCAATTGTGTTCTTGGATCCCTCCAATAAAATATAAATGGATATGTGATATGACTGGGCAAAGGTAAGACTGGGACTTACTGAAAGCTTCTCGCAGTGAATATAACACAATACACACGTTGCAGATACTAGCAAGTATCTACTTGTGTATTGTTAATTCTAATATTGAAATCTCATTACTAATTTTCAGTACTTGATAGTATATCAAGTTAAAAAAGGAGGACTTTGCTGTGATACAACAGTGCTCACGAGTACATAAATAAAAGATTGCAAGAATTATATTGTGAGACTGAATGCAACATCTTCAAGTAAATCTGATCGTCTACAACCAGTGATTGAGGTGAATTTGCTTTGGTTTTAGTCAGTGAGTCAAACAGTGCCCCCCAGAGGTAGACCATTTAAATGCAAATGTATCTTGCCCATATACCAGGGCTATTCAACATAAGGCCCGAGGGCCAAATCAGGCCCTCCAAGCGATTTAATCCGGCCCACAACCCATCTTTCAAATATATTAAATTATCTAAAAAATCTTATTTACTGGTTTAATTAGCACTAGTTTAGACCTGGTTTGGTCATGGTTTTGTCCTTGTTTAATTCTGCTTTAGACCAGTTTGGATTCTGGGTTAGTCCTGGTTCAGACCTGGTTGGTTTGGTTTAATTCTGGTTTAGAACTGGACAATTTTGCAAAGCAATGTTGGTAAAACATTTTGTGTGTTATTTCACACAAAAATCGAATCTATCACTAGTTATGTCATTGTATTAACTCAATTTATTGAGACAGTGTTGGGGGACAAAATTGTGTCGCCCAAAATGTGGTTACCGTCTCGTGTGGCACCTCCGCCCAAATGCCTGCGCCTCCCAGAAAAATCTGGCTTTGGAATAATCTAAGTTGTGTACCATTAAGCCAAACATTTGATGAACATTTGCTATTCAACAGGTAATGAACTGCTACAACAACTGAAAATGTACAATCATTTCCTTAGCTGGTCTCTGCAGTTAGTCCTTGTTGTTTTCAATATTCATTCATTCATTCATTCATTTTCTAACGCTTGTTCCCGTTAGGGGTCGCGGGTGACTGGAGCCTATCCCAGTGCCTTTGGGCCTTAGGCGGGGTACACCCTGGACAGTGACCAACTCGTCGCAGGGTTAACACAAAGACATAGACACACAGACAACCATTCACTCTCACACTCATTCAATATTCATTGCATTACAGCAATCCTTATGGAAGACCCAGTATTTTATAATTCAAAATACTTTTTATTCTTTAACCCTTTAAACGTAAGTTGAAGTATTGAACAGAAACAATCTTTTCAGTGTTACCCAGTATGTTTTGAGAGATAAATGCTCCCAATAATATATTAGTGAACCATGCTGTACCAGAGACCACAACACACACATGAGCCTTCATCAGTCTCTCATTAGTCTAAATCTGGGATGACTCTGTGTCCTGTATTTACCCTTAAGGCTTTTGTTATGAATTTTCATCACGCTTCAATAGGCTGAGCAAACCACAGCACACGCAGTTGTCCAAATCCTACTGTTCAAATAAGCTCCGCTCTTCACTGTTCGCAGGGGGGTTGAAATGTTATGAGTAAATTGTACTATATAGAAGATTTGTATTAATGTTTATGTCCTCCTTGTAGGTTAATCTTTATTTAGAACCACCTTATGCAAAGTTTAGTTTCTTTTTAGACAATGTTTAGCTCCACTATGAATAATTATAAAAGACCATTTACCTGTAAAGGTTTAATTTTCCAGACATGCCTTATTATAGTAGTTTTTTTTTACTTTTTACTTCTACCTGAGTTATATAATTTTGAAGTAATAATAAGTTAGTACTCTTACTCGCGTAAGTTTTTTCTACCTACCTCAGACCGTTTGTTATAAATCTGAATTTAGGTGCACCTTTCCCCCGAGGCAAAAGTCACCGAGTGCTGTTCCATTATGTTCTCTGCAAACGCTGGGGGCCAAAAGATGATCCCGTCCTTTTGAAGCCATTGTGCTGAAAGACAGAGGAGAAATAAGCTGCTGTCATTGGGCTACCACAGAGAAAGTATGCTTAATCCTCCTCCATACAACAAGCTCTACGCATCAGTGTAATTATGAGACATACAATTATAGGGGAAAGCGTTTTTAATTAACCATTAACTGAATGCACTACTAATATACTTTTCAGAAATGTCATCCCAGAAAGTGATTGGCATGAGATAAAGATGATCTAAAACTGAGTAACAGTTGTAATTGGAAGACAAGTACAATGAATTTAGAAATACATTTTCCAATCTGAAACACTTTCGCTTTCATTTTTGTCTTTGCCACATTAGTTTGCTCCTTTGTTCTTGCATAACTTTCTTTGTCGAAATGTGCCGAGGTGTGAATAATCAGAAACAATAAACTATCAGAAAGAAATCTGATTACTCACATCAGATGTAACAGTTTAAATGACACATCTGTAATCTGATCATTTAAGAAATCAAATAATGATCAGATTGTTGGTGTCCATGCAAACATAACCTCAGATGAAGTCACAAAAAGCTAATTTGGCCATGTCCTGGATCCTGGCAATGTAATTTCGTAAATGTAAATTTGGCATTATGATGTAACATGGGGATTTACTGAGAAATATAAAGTAATATGTTGATCATTATTGACGGTACAAGGGGAAGTACTTTTGCCTCACAGTAAGAAGGTCATGGGCTCTATTTCTGGAGAGTGTGTGAGGCCTTTCTGTGCGGCGTTTGCATGTTCTTCCTGTATCTGGGTGAGTTTACACTGAGTTGGATGTTTTGGTTCCCCTCATCAACCTACAAGATGATGAATGGTAATGAAAGTATGCAAAGACATTACTCAAAATACAAGAATAGAAGGTCATTTCAAAATAGAATATATAGCATAACATTTTATAACATGAAATAATAATTACATACTATGCTAAATATACTTAGTAAAAAGTAGACTATAATTTTACATTTTGTTCATTGTAAACCACAATATTAATCTATAATGGCTTAGTAATAGAAACAGATCCATTAACTTCCTGTTCAAAACGGCAGAACTGATAGTGGCATTTCACTGTAAAAAGATTGTCATTTTTATTCTTGGAAAGTGGCTACAAGACATTTTAGAACTCTACATGTGTCACCCAGAACCTTCATTTTAAACAATCACAACAAAGTACAGGGATGTGGGCGGGGATAGGGGGTAGGTGAAAGCAGGAGTTTTCTAAGCACTCAAGCCTCAGTTGCATGACAATACACAACATTACTCATAGGAATCAATAAAAATACAACTTTGAATAAACTAATGATGAGGTGTTGTAACAAGGCTAATTGTAATCTAAAAATAAAATGTATCACTTTTTAATTAGCTCCTTCTGGACAGTTCCTTGTGTGCTGTAGCCATAGACACGCTCTGGTTTAATCCTATTACACACGAAGCACAAAGGGCCTTAAGAGGTTTAGCCACAGTGGCTCACTACACTCAATCTCGCCTCTGTCACTCGCCTTTGGACAGACACTGGTTTTGACAGCGATACACAGCAGATTCCCTGTCTATTGTCTGGCCATAGATTGAAGATAAATATAGTGTAAGGATGAATGAAGCGCAGGTGAATGACACGATCCAGCGATGGGTAAGTCAACAGACATCTCCATATGTATAATGCGGCTCATGACAGACGTATGCTAACACAGCTCCAGCCATTCAAAATCTATACTGCAATGTTAGCAATTTAACAAAGTCAGACTTGTGGAGGCCGTATGCAGCTGTTACTGTTGTACTCTAGGTTACATTGTCATTAAACTGACAGTAGACAGTGTGGTTTAATTAAAGGTGTACCACGTCACTTTTCTAGTGGGGGGTTCGTCACCTGCTCGTCTCCATTGAGTGACTATTTCTTTGCTTGGAATAGAAGTGTTGCATTACTCGGCACCATGGTCTTGGAATGATGTACATAAAAGAGCATAAATTGGAATCTGTAGTGTTCCTTAATAAGTTCAAGAACATTTTCAAAAGTGTGGTGAGTAAATTTTTTTTTGGGAAGTTTGTTGTTTTTACAATGTAATATTTTTTGACTCTGTACTGAGTTGACCAGTTCTCACTTGTGAATCTCAATGTGACTTCCAGGTTGAATAAAAGGGATAAAAACCAAATATTTTTTTAATTGTAAAAATACCTTGAAAAACATTCCAACTGTGAGTTGGCTTGCCTCGCCACAGATCCGATCTGTAACCTGGCCTGGCATCGTTACAGCTAAAACAGCTGCAGTACATCCAGAACACTGCTGCTCGGGTCCACACTGCTGCTCGGTCCTGACTAGAACCAGGAAGTACGATCACATTAGTCCTGTGCTCAGGTCTCTGCACTGGCTCCCTGTGGCTCAGAGAATAGACTTCAAAGCAGCTCTGCTTGTATACAAGTCTCTCCATGGGCCTAGCACCAAAGTACATCTCGACATGTTAGTGCCATATGAGCCATCTCGGACTCTGAGGACCTCAGGGACCGGCCTCCTGCTGGTGCCCAGAGTCAGGACTAAACATGGGGAATCTGCGTTTCAGTTTTATGCAGCTAAAATCTGGAACAGTTTTCCTGAGAATGTGAGACAGGCCCTACTCTGGCAATGTTCAAATCTAAACTAAAAACTGTTTTGTTTGGCTGTGCATATGACTGAAATGCTTTTCTTTGCACTCTTCTCTTTTATGTCTTGAACTATTTGACGGATAGCCTGAAAATGGCACTTTTAAATTGAGATTTTGTGATTTCTGTCATGTCTTTGTGATTTTAATGCATTTTTTTCCTGATTGTGTGAAGCACTTTGAATTGCCTTGTGTACGAATTGTGCTCTACAAATAAACTTGCCTTGCCTTGCCTTACTTGCTTGTCTACAAGGTAAGTGCAATGTCATACTGTGGAATAATATCTCCACGGAGACAAGCAGGTGGCAAACAGTCCAACAGAAAGGTTACATAGTGCAGCTTTAATGTCTGTGTTGTCTTTCCTGCTGTTACCATGCAAATGTATGCTCCCCAAAAACAAGCTGTCACATTTAGCTAAAAATTTAATAAATAATAAACATTTCCAAGCAAAATGTTCCACTTTGATCTTTTCTGTTTGTAGAGGACCACTCCAGAAGATGACTTGAAGCCAGAGGACTACCAACATTTCCAGAGTATTGGAACGGCCTGTCTCTCTCAAGGCAAAACCACACAGCTACTTCAGTTTATTCAGGATGACAACAATAAGGTATTTTACACTCTCACTAAAACAATACAACAAAACAATCTATTGTTATATATCTCAATTGCCCGTGTGAACTATTGAGTGTATTGTATTGATTGCTAGAATGAACAATTTTAACGAGTAAAGTTGGGCGCTGTAACAAACTGATGTGTTCTGATGCCAGTGATATGTTTTTTGTGATATGGTCTCTATTTAATGCAGCTCTATGCTTACATTTGACAGTTTTTCTGTAGTTTACCGACATACATGTAAGAAAGAAATGTTTCATAATTTTCAAATAATATTTTCATATATAATGAAGGCAATTTATGCGTAAAAATGACCAAAATCACACATATTTGGGACATAAAAATCGGAAAAATTGATAGAATCATATTTAAAGGTTTGGCTTCATTTTTTTGACATATTAGATCAAATTTAGGGGCTTTAGGATAAATTTGAGTAAACTTTGCTAATTTGCTAATAAATACTTGAAGTTAAAAATGTATTGTGTATAGGGGTTGATTTCAGCTTTAAGGGCTGATCTTTATGTCACTAAGGGAGAGAAATACATTTTGAGAAAATGGCTTTTGAAGTTACAATGTCCCATATACATCCATGGATGAAATGAATGTTAACAATGATGACAGCATAAAACAGCACATGTACTGTAGGAAGAGGAACATTTGACTAACTGTAAACACCAGTTAAATGTGTGAATGTGACAAAACTATGGGAGCCTCGAGGGGCCACAGCTCCAGTGAAGCGCACAGCATTAGGGCTCTAAACGCACACACTGACCCCTGACCCTGAGGTGTAGGGAAAAACAAGCAGATATCAGTCAGATTTCTCGCTCCACTGAGATCACTTCTCCGTTTAGGGCTCCTTTAAGTGCCCTTGGACGTCCCTAAATAAAACCATAATGTTTCCTAGGACAAAAAGGCAAGTCAAAAAGTAATCTCACGGGTTTCAAATGATTATTAAATATTGCACTCATTTCTAAATGATCAATTACATAGTTAAAATGGTATATCCTTTATCTGATTACAGCACAGAGTCACTGTGGCAGTTTCAATAAGCTTCTGCAATATTAAAAGATTTATTTCCATCCAGTGTGTCATTCTTTTTCACAGTTGATCTTGTATTGATGATGAAAGTGACCACTGCTCAAAGCCTTTCTCCAGCTCGTCCCAAACACTCTCACTGGGGTTCAGATCTGGAGTAGATTAGTTTCTGCTTCTCCTCTCTGCCAATGATTTTACCCTTATCAAACACACTGACATCTTTTCCATGACCACGGGATTTGTCTTTCCACATGATTGTTCCAGAAATTCATCAGTTGGGTTTAAATACCGTGTTGCAGCTGAAAGATCATCACCTGCAGCAGTTATCCAGTAGCAGGAGAGGACCTACTGTATTTGGTTGTTGAATCCAAGTGGTGACTTTTTTTTGGACAGTAGACCGAGTAGTAAACAAAACTATAAAATAGATACATACATATTTTACATTTTGTACATAGTAAAACATGGCCTGGAACTGCGCTGAACTGTACCTTTCCATTTTTGCTCACATTATTTTATTGGGCTTATTGGTATCTTTTGGGTCTCAACTTTAAAAAATATGCACAAGATAATATGTGGGCGGGGATAGGGGGTAGGTGTAAACTGAAATATTACATGACTGTGTACTCAAACATGTACGAATCACTCAAAATACAACTCTGAGTAAACTTTTGATGTGGGAGTCATTTTTCCATACATGTCTCCTTTAACAGAAAGACAGTAAGGGTTAAGAAAGAGCTTTTGTGCTTTCAGGTGATTGTGAAGTTTATGGGCTACACTCTTCTGTCCCCTCTGCTCCATCAAATACTCACCAAAAAAAAGGACTGCAATCTCTGTCAGACCGCATTTACATATCTGACGCAGGTATGTGCCAGCTTCATTTCACCTTTCTGCATTCATTTATCACATTACAATACTGGCTTGTGTTGTTTCAGACCTGCTGTCCAAACAGGGCCGTCCACAGGCTGCTGGAGCTTATCAAAGACACTGACCCAGGGGCCATCTCTGAAACCATTGTTGTTCTCACTCCACATCTGCAAACAGGTCAATATCAGTTTGGATGAAAGTTTAAACAGCACTCTAAAATGTGTTTTTTACTTCATGTAAATTTGACTGGGTTATTGCCATAATTGCTGGTGTAGATATGGGTTCAGGAGGAATGTCACCAGAATGTTCAAAATTCCAAATTGGAGGCTACAGAAGATAAAAAATAAAGCGGAATGAAGTATTTAAAACAAAACATAAGATACCATGTTTAATTTCCAGAATAGAATAAATGTTGGTAGTTAAAAAGAATGAAAGAAATATATACAATAATTTCAGACCTCAACATTATATTCAAACTCCACCAAATGTATGTAAAACACTAACATTTAAGTAGCTGTCCAGTAAAACCTATAGGCTTAATTTAAGATCTTGCCTTCATCAAAAATGATAAAATTCAAAATGATAAATTCTGGTATCTGGTTTTAATTTGTCAGTTGGCTCCATTTCAGAATTCAGAATGTATTTGCTCACAAACTTTTAAAGGGCCTATATGTCTTTAAGTCTTTTTTAAGTGGTTCAGGTGAATGTGTGAGAATCAACTCCAAAAATAACTCACAAATAACTTAAACTCCAACACCGTCTTTAGTATGTAGTTATTTGGGTCCCCCTAGTGTTCACTGTACATCACTTCACTCTAACTTTTATATTTCCCAGTTGTGCTGAGGCTAGATGCAGAGCAGGCAGCCTCTCTGGGTGGGTGCCTGTCTTCCCTGCACTCTCAGCTGTCTCGCCTGCCTGTGCCCTACACGCCCGAGCAGGAGCAGGACGACCCCTACGGCCTGGGACGCTGCTGCTCCGCTCTGACCGCGTTCACCCGGCCCTTTGTGGAGAAGGTCAAACTTAACAGCAGCAAATGGGTCATCACCAAAGAAGACGAGGCGCTCAGAGTGGAAATACTCAAGTTGTAAGTTCTGTTTGATTGTATGAGCATTTATGTTTTGCTTTCACAGGGGGCATAGTGAGTGTTCCTGGGTAAGGCTTTACACACCCGAGGGGGAAATTTACTGCAACTAACAAACAGTTCAGTAGTGGACTGGTCAGCGATTATTTTTTCAATTTGTTGGCGAGTATATAAAAAGAGACAGAAATGTCTAGAGTAATCTCCCAAAACACAAGGGCGTAAAGTTCTGCCTTTGTGTGGTTTATTTTACGGTCCATTCACATTTTGAGCAATACTTGACCCTCAACCAAGACATTTACAGTCACATTTTAGTACAATCCCAATGCATTGTTAAAATACTGTGAGAATTACATGTTTTTTAATATTAAATTTTGTCAATATTGGCCATCCTTAGTTTCTTATTAACAGAGACATTTGCTCTTCAATGTTTGATCAGCTTCTACCTTTCAAAACGGCAAAGATTAAAACAATATCCATTGAAGTCAAGTCTTTGTGCATTTGTCTGTTTACAGCTGCATGAGGAGTCTGAGGGAGCCATTACTCGAAGCTCAACTGGAAAGGAACCGTGCATCTCCACTTTGGCTGTTTGCAAATTACATAATGGTACAAACATATCCACGCCCATGGCTTTATCTGACGTCTTCGGCTCTAACTGTAACACTTTGCTGCAGCTGACACTTTGTGAGGCCCTGGAGCCACTTCCAGACATTTTATTTTTCAACTCTTGGAGGAAACACGTCCCGGACAATAATCAGTCTCTAGAGTCCCGAGCGTGTGTGGCCTACCTGCTCTTCGTCCAACAGATCACAACAGACAGATTTCCGGCAGTTTTCAGGTGAGAAAAAAAGAAGTATCGGCATCAAAACACTAGTAAAAACAAAGCAAACATTTAATTAGCCGAACTAACATTGTCATAATTCATCTATTGGTTTTGCAGCCCTGTATTTATTCTCCAGTGCAACATGCAGTTTATTGACCAACTGCTTAATAGGTAAATAGTGTTTGATGGGTTATTGTGTTGCTATTCCTATACAACAGACTATACATACGTGATATGTTTTTATTTTGTTATTACAGCAAAAAAGAATCCCACTTACTCAAAGGGCTGGTAAGAAAACAGCATAATGTGTGAAATCATTGTGGCTTTTGAATCGAGGTCTATAGTCTAGTCTTGGAGGAAGAAATGCGTGATGTTAAATGGCCATTATTAAAAGTGTGTATTGTTTATTGTGTATCTGGAAATGAACATTAAAAGCCATTATAATTAGCGAAGAAAGAAAAAGAACGTGATGAATGTTTTTGCCGCACTGCCCAGCCCTACACAGACCCATCTTTGTGGCGTGTTTCAGGCCCTTTACGCAAAGAGCTTAAAGACTGTTGAGGATCGCAGCCTCTCAGTGGAACTACTAGAACTCAGCATCTTCTGCAGTGTTTCACAGGTACAGTACAGTTCAATGTCACAGTAATTGAAAAAGAAAATCTGTACTTTTTTATATCAATGTCATTTGCATGATTTTTAAATGTCTAGAAGCTCTGTTGTATTCTTCGAGAGTGTCCAATTAAACATTTGGTAAGCAATCGATTACTCAGTACAGTATTCTTTAAAAGCTTAAACCCAAAACAAATGAGTTAAGTAATTAAGGACATTTATTTTTTCTAGAAAGAATCCGGACTCCAGATTTTACAGATGTTCATCGACAGATTGGACGCTGAAGCCAAACACAAGTTTTTAAGGTAAGAGAAGAACTGAGGCGCACTGACCCTTTCCAGCAATGCATAAGTATTTGAAATGCAGAAGAATCTGTGTTCCACACAAAGGAGCCCACGTACCACCAGTGGTACACTTACAACAGTTTGAGAACCACTGCTTTGGATGGAACGTCACAAAAACAAGTTTGTTGACAGGGTGCAAAATGTCTAGATGCATGGGCCAAAACAATATAAAAACGTAAATAAGAGCCATAGAACAACTCGATAAACTTCTTATAGTCTACATTGGTTTAATATTAGGACAACTGAACATTCTACGATGTGTGATGATCTAATTAGAATATACTTAGTTACTACTTATATACTTTTCCCCCTAAAAAATGTTATTGAGTTGATAGTGGGTGTAATCCCTCATTCCTCCGGGAGTGTTCCATCATGGAAAAAGGTTCAGTTGTAGTCAAACTGAATCTTATTCAAATGATGACCTGAATTGGCAACAAAGCACCTTATTTTATTCCTTATCCTAATAAATAAAGTTTACTATAAAAAACTGTGTTCTTCTACAGATGTATGTTGAAAACCAGCAACCACTCAGGCATAGAGGGCTTCATAGTGAAAAACGTTAGAAATGAAGTTGAATTCTCCTTAAAGGTAAAGACATGTTTTGTTTTGCTTTGATAATGTGCTCGTCTGGATGCACTTTGAATAAAGCTGTGTTTTGGTTCCGCAGTCTGGAAATGAAAATGAATGGTTCTTGGGACCTGAGCTTTCACCTCTTTTGGGGCTAGTGCTGTGTTTGCCTCAAGGTCCAGAAACAGATCTGCTCAACAACATGGACAGGTAAGTGACAAAAGAGAGAAGGTTACAGATACAGAAAAGAAAAAGTCACACAATTATAGTGCAAAAAAAGCTGTCTTTAAATGTAAACAGATTTGTTTTTCTTATTCAGTAACTGCACTTGGGAAAATGGCATTAAGAGATTGGATTAGACATATTAGTGTAGTGAAAAAAGCCACTATACATACTATTCATGGGTCCGAGAGAAATCACTTCAGACTGTGGAGTGAGCATTTTGTTTCAGGAGATAGTTGACACATCAAACTGCTGCTAGACATTATTAACCTACTTGCAGACTTAATGTTAGCCTCATTTCCTACCATCCAGGTGCTATAACTCTTGAAAGCTTTGAGGGCTTGTCCTAACGGAAAGCGGCTGTGGACAAGGAAGCTTGGATGTAAATGTGAAGCGACTCGCTGCTGTAGATAAGGATCAAGACCCAAAAACTTCTGATCTTCAGTGAGATCTTTGATGTAGTATCATGACTATCTAACAGTGGAGGATCGGCTAGAACATACGGTACAGTGCCGTTCTCAAAATGGCAACAATAAACAAGTCATGCCCCAAATACAGTAGGTGCATGGGCTGAGCGAAGGAGCTCAGCACTGACCGCCCACCACTTGGTGCTGGAAGTAAATTTCCCATTCATTTTTGCAATTGACTTTAAGAAAAAAAGTTACTAAAAGATTTTACATATTTGAAGTTTTAAACATGTTTTTTGCAAAACAAATGATATTAACATTAATATATTATAGGTTTTGTGGTGCCAGTGAAATGTGTGTAAACTGTGGTATTTAAATATTCTCCTTTGATTATACATTTTGTACCATTAAACTCTTAATATTTAAAATGTATTTGACAATTAATTGTACTATTTTTGTAGAAAAGTTTGAAAAGAAAATAGAAAAACAAATAAAAAATGGAGATAAATCAAATCAATATGGAACAAAAGCTAAGCCACAGCTCATGTTGCCAATTAACTTGTGTGTTTGTGTGTTAATTCCTTGTGAATAAAGGGTTGTGATTTTCCCGGTTTACCTAGGATAATGGAGAGCCTTAATCTTCTGCGGTACCTTCTCATTCGAGGCAAAGAGTTAACAATCCATGTAAGTTCAGTCCCATGTGTGAAATGCTTCTGTAATTTTCCAGGTGGAGGGTCCAGTGTGGCTTTAAAATAAACGACTTAACGTTTGTGTACTTTTCAGACTGAAGTGTGGGCAGAGCTGTGCAGGTTGAGAGACGAGTATCTCAAAATGCTGCGAGTTTGTCTCCGATTATCCAGAGTGGATTACTCCTCTCAACTCAAATCACTGTTGGAGGATTGCAAACTAAAGGCTCAAGGTTCGACTGCAACCTGTTCAGACCTGTGTACACCTACTGAAGAAGCGCACAGTCAAATGCGAAAAGCTTTTGGATTTTTATTAGACCAAGTCAAGTGTAAAAATCCTACAATTGTTTTACAACTCTGAGTTTCCCTTTAAAATACAAGAGGACAAGGAGGACAAGAAGTTCATATTATAACGTATTTAAAGTTACCTATATTACTCTAAAAGATACTGTACTACACATACTAAATAGGAATACTCACTGAAAAGTAACCTGCGCCCCATAGGCTTCTTCACAACTATCTGTGGGAAACACTGAAAATAATACTTAAATTAAACTCATTTGGCTGCATTATTGTGACAATCTGAGCAAGTTTTTTCTCTTGGTGTACTTATTGCCAATATTAAAAGCTCTCTTTTTACTGCTGCCCACTCCAGAGGCCAGAGCTGCAGCGAGAGACAAAGCATTACTTCAGAAAATCAAATTGAAACAAGAGAAAGTATCCGGCCTGTCTCCAGAGGCCCAGCACCAGGTAAAGAAACATGAATGTGAATAGTTCCTGTCAATAACGTTTGGCAAAGCTGCGCTGAATATAAATGTATGTGTTTTCAAAGACAGTTATTATTGTTTGTTTGTTTACCGAGTCCCCCTGATGACGTGGGTAAGAAAACGATTTCATTTGTGGCCTAAAATTACTATTTTGTTCCAACATCGTGGAATTAAAAAATTTAACGCCAATTAAACAAAACAGGCCGAGATATTAGATTAGCGTTTATTCAGGATTAATCAACTAGGCAAATCAAGAGTTTTAACAATGTCCTTGTATTTTAAACCTAGATTAGAATAGAAATCGATCCAGCCGTCCTTGTCCATTTTTATTACATTTTAATTTAAATAACTTACAAATGATACAAAGATAATTACTCAAATTTCAAATTAAGATTCCCTAAACTGATAATATGTCTGCTGCATCATGAACATGCGACGTACACTGCACTTGAGCAGACATTACAAAATACTAAAACAAAATGTCTACTAGTTGGGTAAAGTGTGGGTACAATTTGGCTAATTTGACAATAAATTCCATTTTCTGGGAACGAAATAGTAATTTGAGGGCACAAATCCTTTTAACCCTCATCATCAGGGGGGCTTGCTGTGTATTAGCTGCTGTGGGGGCTTTTGTTTGACTGTGTTTTGTTGTTATGTTTCAGGTTTTACAGAGTGCCATGGTAACGTTTGATCTGATGGAGAGCCTCATTGTCCGCATTGAGGAAATCACAGCCGAAAGAGTCACGATTTAAATGTTAAAAATGTTTAAATAAAACCGTGTGTTATCATTTGTTGAATAAAATCATTCTTCCTGGTTTTACAGTCCTTGATCATTTTAACAACATCCAGCCGGGAGGCCAAGAAAGAGGTGAGGAAAAGTGAGAAATCAATAAGGAACTGGGGGGAAGATGAGCAGGCAAAAAGACCACTGCACGTCCAAAACCATAAAGGAAACAAAAATGATGAGTCTTGACCAATTTATTTTCGTAAACATGTACAGAATAGACTACTATAATTTATTTTCAAAGGACAAAATGGAAAACGTTGAAAAGCTATGTTAATCTTTTGCAGCTTTATTTAGAGAACAACTTTATACTGACTTAACTAACTTAACGAAAACTTTTTATTTTAATTAGAGAAAAGAAAAGTTCTTCGCACTACATATGAATACAACTCACACTATGTCTACTTACTGAATCTAAAAACAGTGCACACTCAGAGGAATACTGGACTTTTATAACATGTCTCGGAGCATCTCCCACACGGGGCTGTTCTCGATGATATTGGCCCGGGCAAGTGACATCCGCTCTCGAATGTTGTCCACGTGAGGTTTACTAGTCGCCTAAAAGTGTGCCTTCTCTTAGTTCAATTAACTACATTTGTATTTTTTTAAATAGCTAGTACATTGTCTGTTTTATAATGTACTTACCTTTGCAATTGTCAACATTCCTTTGACAATATCAGCATTGTTTCTCACAGGCAGGATCCGCAAGTTGCTCCCAAAGAAGCTAAAAAGAAATGTATTATTTTCATCAACTGAATAGAAAATTCTGTAAAATAAAAATAAAAAAAGGCAATAGTTATTTGAATGTGTTATTTTAAGATCTGCACCCAAAGTAAAAGCCCATTGAAACAAAGCAAGTTCTTTAAACGAATTTTGTAAAAAAGAAATTGACTGAAACTAAAGGTAGAACTGTAATTAACTGACATCGGGCAGAAGCCATTTCTCGTCCTTTTCTTCTTGCTTGGTGATGAAAGTAAATCTTATGAGTTCCCTTTCGACATGAAGTAACTGATACTGGTGCATTGTACCTGTGTTGAATCAGTGAGAGCGTAGCCATTTCTTTGGGTCCGTTGAAAGGAGCATGAAGGAGCACGAAGCAGTTACGATGGACTTGGACAAATGTTTCCAGTTTCCCAACAAGGACAGGGTCTTGATGCAGAGGGTCTTGTGGGTCAACGAACAGAAATGCAATCCCTGTAGCACAGACACGCACTCACTCACACGCAACACCATTGGCTCTGAACCGAAACAGTGATTACACGTTATTATCCAAAAATGTTACAAGCACGTTATGAATTCCTGCTGTATTCTTAACACAGATGCAAAAATATGTATTAGATAAAATATTTATATTTAAAATGTAAATCTCTAAGGCAACAGTCTTCATTTCTCATCCTTTTGAAACCCCTGAATTGAACTTTATGGGATATTTACAGTTTTTGAAAGAAATAACCAAAAAAGAAAATCACTTTTGTTTATTTACGGTGACAGAGAAGACATTGAACTTTGTGCCAGTTTTTGTTTCATGTGGATAGACTCAGTAATTACAAAGATATGAACCATAAACCAGGTCAACAAATCTGTAATCCAACAGTTAAACAGCCTTTTCCAATAACCATAATAACAATAATAACAATAATAATAATAATAATAATAATAATTAGGATTAAAATACGAAAGGAAAACACAGTATGTCAGAAATATACCATGAGTATATTTTATTTTTATACCACTATGTTATTTTTTAAAAAGCATTCAAATCTGACTTACCCGAAAGAGGGAAAATAAAGGCCCCAGTCTGGACTCCGTCTGTGATTCTGATGCGATGTTGTTGAGCTCTGAGCACTTTGATAATTTCATGGTTCTGTTAAAAAATAGTAGGATGTGATGTAGAAAGTATATGCAAATCTCACAGTACAATACAAGATGCTAAAAGAATTGCAGAAATTTGTGTCTTGATAAGACTTTGGTGCTACTCATTACTGTAACGATCCAAAGAATTAAGCTAAAATATGCTTAAAAGTGCTTAAGGGGAGACGCTGCAGGCAAATAGGGGAAAAAAAGGTTTTTCATTGTGTCATGTTTTCATACAGAAATCAAGCATTTTATGTGCAATATGGCCAAAATTGCACATATTTGGGACATTTAAATGTGAAAAATGGACAGAACCAGGTTTAAATTTACAGAGGGGATTTTGGAGATCTTATTTCATTTCTGAGTTAACTAGATCTGACTAAAAATATGCCTAACCATTTTAATTTCACCTCATAATTAAAAATAAAAACTGAAATAAATTATGTTTAGCATTAGATATTAAAAAATGATTCTGTACGTCAAAATATTGTTCAGTCCAAGATTGTAAAGTTTGGTGTGTGAAGGACTGATCTTTATGCCCCTTTGAAATCTATGGATGAAGTGGATTCAATGAAAGAATAAAAACAAATTGGGAGCCAAATGGGAAACTGTGTTCATGTTGTTACCACATGAAAGCCTGACGAGAAAGCTAAAAAAAAATTGGGGGGGAAAAAATAGTTTTGCCTGCAGTGTTTTTTGTTTTTTTTTTGAGTTATTTGTTCATGTCGTCTGCGCTGAAGTGGAGCAAAGGATCGTGGTCTCTTTAGCTTCCGTTGCTGCAAAAACAATGCATTTTAAGCAAAGGAGCTTGTAGTTCGATATATTATGACGATATCACAATAATTTCAGTTATTGTTACATCCCTAGAAAAATAGAGGCAGCGTTTGCAAACTATGATTTACGCTCAATTATAACAAAAACTGGATAGAGCTAAGCTAGGTTAATAAGCACGCACGTGTCAGCAAACGCCACATTTACCGTGTGCAAACCAAATTACAATAAACTTCCCGGTTTACCTCAAGAGAATTGCTGACAATAATAGTTGTCTTCCACTGAGGCACATTTTCTTGATTATGTGGTGTTGCCATTTTAAGTATGAATATAATACTTTTCATGAACTAGACGTCAAAATATAACAAAACAATTCCGATAATGTAACAGCGCAGATGGATATATGTGCAAACGTAATCCGCTAAGAGGGCGCTGTTGCCTGTCTATCGTTCAATGTTTGTTTCTGTAAAAAAAAAAAAGAAGCTAAATACACATTGTGCAAATTTCTCAGCAAGACAAAACGTAGAATACAATTGACAAATACATGACATGATTAAGCTATAATTAGGCCTGTAGAACAGAGGACTACATTTTCTCAGAAACATGAACTTTATTTTAAATAGCACATAAATACAAGCCAAGAGGAAGGTGTTTAGAAAGTCCAATCGACTTTTTTAGAGTACGTCCATGGGAAAAAGTTCCATTCTTTTCTAGAGACGCAAAATCAACATTAAACATTCAAAACATACAAAAATATCTGCATGCATTACATCTTTTTTGTGTCAAGAAAAAAATCCACTGAGATCTAAATCCAAATAGTTCAAATACTACTGTTAAATGGCTGTTGCTCGTATTCAATTAAGACATTTCTAAAGATTATTATTAAAGGCGTAGACAGTGAAGGCTTCTAGGGTGACCACTCATAATCTTGCCTATTTGGATTTGTATTCATTGATCTGATTTGGATAATATAGGCTGCGCTATAAAAGTGACATTGTGAAAAATGTTTGTGCATTTGGGTGTCCTGTGTTGCTGAATTGAAATATGTAATTGATCCTTTTAGTGTCATCAGAATGGTCAACATTCTGGAATGGAGGCAATATTTTTCACTGTTTAACCAACAGTGTTTTTAAGGAAAATTTCCAAATGTCAGTTTGTTTCCATCTTTTACAAAGGATATAAAAAAATACTATTTTCTAGTCTCAAATTTGTATTTGAGGTTAATTTGTAGTATGCAAGACATAATATATGTAGATAAAATGAAAAACTACTGTGGGGTCAACATTTCTCTAAGTATTTGTCCAATAAACCTAAATGTCCCATACTCTCCAAATAAATAAACAATGCAAAATACAAAATACAAGAGCAAATGTGTTGTGAGTGGTTTTCATTTGCCAAAACCACCTTGATTTTTCATATTTTGTGATATTGTGTGGTTAATCCCAGTTTCTCCAAAAAAATCGTATTGTTCCACATCACTTTTGCTCCATTCAGGAATTAAATATTTCAAATATTTTGCACACAGTTCCATCAATGTGTCTTTTAGCATGGTGTTTTATTGTTTGTTTATTTAGAAGGAGATGGGCCTAAATAAGTATAATTATGTCTGAGGTGGTCACCCTTTTAGTCTGTGCTTTTCCCTCAGTGGTGCGTCTCCAGCTCCACGATGGTCCACTCGCCCTGCGGTGACGCTGCGTCCTCGGGTGAGAAGCTCGTCACTGTGATGCTGGTAGACGAGTCTTCCAGGGGCGAAATCAACTCTGCCCACCGCTTAAATGACTCCTTTTCCGGCGAAAGAAAGGCCTGAGTGTCTGCACAGTCCCGGGATAGAGATAGGGTTTGTTTGATGAGATATTGTGCCAAATTAAGCTCCTCTGGCACCGGGTTTATTACGCCCAGATTGGACTCGTTATCGTTCAAGAGCCGTCTAAGCAAGCTCCAGTCTTTTTCTGCAAATTCGCTATCAATTTGTTCGGTTTCTTCGTCTTCTTGGTTAGGCTTTTGCGCGCAGTTCTCAAAGGATTCTCCAACATCCATCTCGTAAATAGGAGACAAGGCTTTGGCTGATGGTCGACGGTCATGTTTGCAGATTTGCTCCGTTCTTTGACAAGCACTGTCTCCTAAAAATAATTGACAATACTGCGAATGACAAGCTGTTTTTCACAAGTCCATCATTTCAGAAAGTTGGAGGGGATTTGAACAAGAAAAATACAGTCAAATGTACCCTTAATGCAACTGCTTCCTTATAGATATCTTACAATACATCCATTGTCATGAGAAAAGTACATTGTGTGATTGTACAATAATAACCCTGCTAAACCATTCAAAAGGTAGGCAGTTGCCCTAAAGGTAAATCACAAAAAAGGACTATTTTTCAGAAAGTATCTCTTTGTCCACATAAAATTAACAACGGAATATAATACCAGCACCAATGAAGTTGCAGTTCATATAAACAATATATCTTGAAGTAATAAAATATCAAGACTAATCTCACAAAACTTGCAAACAATCGTGCTTCACATGGCACAAATGTAGTTTACATGTCAGGTGTTTTGTTTTAAGTTGTTTACGAGATGGAAAAGATGAAATGTCATTCAAACATAATGCAACAGGTGCTGATTTTTTTTTTTTCTTCCTGAAATTTTCAGTGAAAAAAGAGACACATGACATTTACCTAGAGACAATTTACAAACCGTACAGAGGAGGCTACAGATACTACATCTTCTACATCTTCTCAAACTCAAACTCTACACAACTTAACACAAGAAAAAGGAGGACATTATTAGCACAGTCTACTGGGTATGACACGATGAATAACACAAAGAACATAAAGGGGTGTAAAACAAGTTTAATGGATGCATGCGTGGTGCAAAACAAACAACAGAACAGAAGCTGGGGATGGGCGCATCATCAGAAAACAAAGCTCAGCAAAGGGATCATTCCTTCAAACACGTTTTCAAAAGCAGTGGCAGTTATATTCTTTTTTTAGTATTTGTAACTTGTTTGGTACAATTTGGTGATTTACAGGTTTCTAAGATGCTTACTTTAAGCACTAAAACGTCAATAGTTCACACAAAAATACAGTTCAAGTGCTGCAAGTACAAACATTACTTTGCCCCTGAGAAATGTGCAGACATTAAATCCAATGATTTCAAGTGGCTGTTATATTGTTATAAGAGTTTACATTTATATAAAAGAAATACATTCAACTGTTAACATAAATAATGGCACATAATAATACATTAGTAGTGAACTATTGATGTTTTATTGCCAAATTAAGCCAGTTTAATGATGATCAAATTAGCCACCATCACTGCACTGCATAAACCAAGAAAAAATAATGTATTTTATGTACAGAAAAGTGCTTTTGTTGTAAAATGTCAGAGCCTTGTCACAAGGCATTTTTAATGTAATACAATTACATGAGTCTTGGTGCACATCACACCACATTCCCTTTTGTTTATGCTTTTATAAAAGTAGAATACTTTCACTGTCACTGAAGGTTGATCTGGTGGAAATGTCATGATGGGTCTAATTACCATCGTCAAAGGATATTTGGGTTGCAAATTCAAATGGACTATTATTATTGGGGCTGCACACTAATTTCTAGATTCAAGAAATACTTGAATTGAAAATATATATATTTAAAGTTTGATTGTAGTAACAGCAGTAAGGTTGTACTCGGTACATAATTTGTAAGATTTGGCGGGAACAAAACTAAGGTCAAACCTTTACTCAATTTGAAAGAATGTAAAGCTCAGAACACATGTATATGCATGTGTACTGGACTTTTCATTCTGTGACACAAGTCCCAGCACCAGATGCCCTACCGCTGAGGCCTCCCTGCGCCTAAGTTTTGTGCCTTCTTACCTGGACAACTGTCTGTCTGAAGGATACTGCAATGTCAGACTTTCTCACTTCCTTGTCTGCCCTTTTTGTCGAACACTCAATTTAATTTCATGACCAGAAAAATTCCGGTTTACTTCATTAGTTCATTACGGTTTAGCCTGTAATTTACAGTACCTTTGTACCCGCGGTGGATCTTACTTGCACTTTGATTGACAGCTCGGGGCTGTGCAGTGCGCGTGGAGGAGATGAGAGACTCACTTCTGTGCATATGAAACTGTGTATTCTTTGTTTAAAACACACATTTCTGTGTTTATATTAAAGACCTAAAACATAGATTTAATAGGTTGTCCAATTCCGTTTCAGTTCAAATTAAGCCCTTGCTGTAATGTGAATTTTAAATATTGTGCACCCTTTACTAAACAATGAATACATTTAAAAAAGCCATGACAACATGACTGATTTGTTTTGAATTTGACCTTTTTTTTTTTTAACCAAGTCAATATCCTTTTTGGAAAGGGGAGCGGTGATGGACTGAGGCTACTGCAAAAGAGGGTTTCATTTTGCAAACTAAACCTTACTTTTTTGGGGGAGAGAATATGGGATTGGATTTAAGGGGATAATTTGGGAGGGGTGCATGGATATTTATACATTACCTGCTGGAGACTGAGCACCCTGTTGTGAGGTCAGCTGAGGTTCGTTTAAGTCTAGACGCAATTCAGCTTTCTTGCTTTCTGTTGGATTTTTACGCGGCGATCCATTGCTGTAGAGTTCAGCGTTTCGTAAATCTAGATGACACGGTCGCTCTTGGGGTGGGTCCTGGGGGGGGCAGGGGGATATGTCTACTTGGGTATTATTAACCTGCTCCTGGAGTTCAGTTAGAAATACAGACTTGTCATCTTTTTCATTAGTGGTCTGCTCTGGTGAAATTCCAAGATGGCCGTTTTTCTTCTCCACCTCCTTGTCAACTGTAGTGTCTGGTTCGAAAACATCACAGGGCGTAGTCACGGAATCAGACTTTTGCTGAGCAGCTTCAACTCCGTCATCTCCCAGTTCTTCACATTCATCGACGGAAAGCAGCACGGACCTACGGAAATTGGAGGTCTGGTACTGCTCCTGGTTTTCCTGGTCCACGCCTTCATCATCGAAAGCCAGATTCACAATTCCTTGATATTGTGGGGATGTTTCTGTCTTGGGGATAACTTCAACTTCTGATTTTTCATCCTCTGTTTCTTCCTCCTCCTCCTCCTCCTCCTCCTCCTCCTCTTCCTCCTCCTCAGATGAAAATAACTGATGCTCCGGAACACTTTTCACCTACACGTAATCAAAGAATACATAAATGGTGTATTTAATGGACTTTAAGCTAATTAACAATAAATATGTTAGAGCATAACATTGAAGGCCTATGCATGGTTTTTATTAAAGCAGAACTAAGCAACTTTGGGCATAGAGCTCCCACTGCAGGTCCTTTGTGAAAGTACATTGTCAGAACAGATGCAAAAATAATCCCCCATTTTTTATTCATTTCTTTATCGTAATAAATCAGTATAATCACATACAAAACATTTCACATTGCCAAATTTTAAAAAAGAGAGTCGTCTTCAGGTCGACGTCGGCAAAAGACTTACAAAGACGTTTAATGAGGTAAAAAGTTACTTAGTTCTGCTTTAATGTGGGACAGCAACATTAAGCTCATTATTTCCGGCCACTTCTTTTGGAATAAATTTTTTTTTCTAACGTACACTTTTCTGACAACATTGTGAAATTATAAAAGATTAATATTATAAACTACTTTTTGTGCAGCCTATTTTGTGGGGAGAAGCTTATTGAGTTCAGGGTAGGAAGATGAACTAAATATGCAGGATTACGCTTGCACTTTTTACAAGGATAAAACATTTTCACCTAGTAAAATAAAGAAAACTTTAGTGGTTTATACCGTTACTGTGGCTTCAACTTCGGAATGCTCCTCCTCTGCCGCTGCAATCTCGTCTCGGTGTAACCAGGACCTGGGCCTTTGTCTTATCGCCTCCTCATCGCTCGTCGTCTCCATATCTCTTCCTCGCATCCGTACCTCGACTCTTAACCCACTTTCATACATTTTGAGCTCCTCTGGCGTGCTCGTGTCGCTGCTACTTCGTCCCAGGAAATCGTGGCATCTCATCGTACCGCATTTGGACACGCCCCTGTCGTTGGAAAAATCATCATCCTGTGAACCGCCGGCGTCGTAGTCCTCCGATCGGGGTTTGATATCGTCAGATGAGGTCGTTTGGCTTCCCGTTTCCGATTCGGGCGTGCATTGAGGGTGCAGGCTGCTCCAAGAGTCTTCTAACGGAGTGCTACCGATACTGCAAGGTGTGGGGCGGTCTGTCTCCTTAGGAGAATTAGTGTCATTGACTTGACTGGGAAAGCTTGATTGTGGTTTTTGCTTAGGTTCTGTAGCCGGTTTAGGCATCTCTGCATTGGCTGGATTTACTTGTGGAGCAGATTTAGCTGCCAGGACATTGTCTTTTTCAACTTTAGTGTTTTCAAGATTTTCTTCTAAATCTAATTGAAGCAAATCACCTTTTCTTTCTGTTTGCATACCTTGCTCCTCAATGCATAATTCTTCTTTGCGTTTCTCCTCCATCGCATCACCAGTCTGAACTGTAGTTACTTCAGTTTTAGCGTCCTGATATTTAACATTCCCGGTCTCTTTCTCTTTTGCTGCTGATTTCTTGGTAGCAGGGGTTGTTGTTTTAGTGTTCAAACCAGACTTTGGTGAAGCTGTGTCAGTGGTGGTAGCAGTCTTTTTCGGTCCTGCTTTGGCAGTAGTAGCTGGAGATTGCTTAGCGTTGACTGAGGAGGACTTGACACTAGGTTTAGAGCTGGGTTTAGCTGAGGCTACAGTGGCTGAAGCAGGTTTTGTGGTTTTCTTCTTTGGACCTTCACTAGTAATTTTGTCCACAGATGGTTTGTCGTCTTTCTTGGGCGATGGAGGCTTTTTGATAGACGTGCCATTTCTGGAAGCTAAAACAGAGATTTGGAGTAGATTTAAAAGTTTTCATTTGTTAGAAGACAGCATGATATTTTTATAAAAACTTGAGTATCTTTTGGAAAATAAAGATGAGTAAATTCAACAGACTGTAAGCCACTAATATAGAACTAAAAATGGTTGTGTTAGGCCAGGGGTGTCCAAACTTTTTTTTTTTTACAGAGGGCCGCATTTTGGAACTTATACGGAACAGAGGGCCACAAACAACCCGACAATGAAGTGAATCATTTGAAATTTTACATTTGACATTTGACCTTTAATAAGACTTGGAACATTAATATTGCGTTGGTATAACATCAAAATGCTTTAAATTTTTAAATTTCACAGTAAAAAGTTTTTGGGACCAACTTAGCAGGAAGCCTGAGGGCCAAAGAAAATTGTCCTGAGGGCCGCATTTGGCCCCCAGGCCGTAGTTTGGACATGCCTATGTTAGGCAGACAAATTAGGGCTGGTTTGGTCAACTAAAAGGCCGCGTGGCAAACGCTCTCAAAACTATTCAGTATCTCTATGATCATTTAACCCAAACTGCACTCAAAAGACTACAACTGCTCAGGAGTTTAAGCAAATGATGTTTACTGTATACTGTATGCAAAAAGGCTGATTAAATTCATGATTTGCGCCCACATTTTCAGCTCCATACCGCCTCCTCTCTGCAGCCGTCACATTTAAATTCTTATAATCTACATAAAAGAACATTCTCTGTCTATGTTAAAGTATAAGTCAATGTTGTTTACGTGAATGTAGGGCTGCAACGATTACTCGATGATTAGTTCAATTTACATATTTAATTAAAAACGAGTGAATCTGTGGCGTGCGGAGCGAACGGAGCGACTTGTGGCACTTTCGTTTCACACGGAGTTTGTTCCACTCAGACAAAAGCACAACAGAGAGAGTGGCGTGTTCCAAACTCCCGAGTGCGACCGGGAAGAGTTTTGTTGTGTGAAAGAGCACGGTGTTTTGAGCTGTAACTCTAACCACCGCAAATAGCTCCGCGCGTCGCCTACCCCAGCCCCCGCCTCGCCACCGCAGACCCCCGCACTCCCCCACACACTTGTACTTTTAAAAAGCCAATACACATGAAAACAGCACAGAGGACCGCAATTATGTTATAATAATCTGTTGTGAAACACAAAGTCTGCGACGACACGGAGGCCAAAGTGAACGGCACACGGAGCCAACGCCGCAAAACGACAAAATGCAAAATGCAGAGCTCAAAACACCAGGATCACTGGTCCCACCCAACATAAAGTTTTACAAACAAATGTCTTATTTTACGCTATGTGACATAAACGCTAATCAATTCATAGCTACTGTAACTGTTTACAAACGGTCTGTGACAAGTTAATTAGTCCTTTATATATATATTCTTTATATACAAACAGAACAGTTTAGACTGAAGTGAAATGCTGTTTTGGGGACATACTTATAAATAAAATGTGTTATTTAAGCAGAAACTCCATTTGTTATTTGTTTATTACTATGAACTATAAAATGTATTTAAAAAATGATTTAATATGCTTTTAAATGGTTTATGGAATGTACAAAAAATTTAACGATTACTCAATTAATCGAAGAAAAGAATCGATAGATTACTCGATTGCAAAAATAATCGATAGCTGCAATACAGTAAAAAAAAGTAAATCTTCATGGCCTGGTGAAGTTGTCTTACATTGTTTTGATGTTTAGACGTGAAACCAGCATGTTTTTGTAGTCCGTGTACAATAGTAAAAAAGTATGATGAATGTCTTACCACAGTTGTCTGCTGCTCTTCCTTTGGCGTCTGCTCTCATCGCTGCAGTGGCAGTTTTCTCCGTTCCAACAGTTTTCACTTTATTGGTTTCTTTGACACTTGGCTTGCTTGAAGAACTATGAGCGGGGGGTAAAAAAAGAAAAAAAAAAGTGTTACATATACATTAACCAACAGGTAGTATGCGCGTAAGTAGTGGATTAATTTATGAGGTCATTTAAAGTATAGTTTTCAAATAGTGTAGTGCTTATGACAATATACTAGATAACATCAAAATGCTTGAATATTTAAAATTTTACAGTAAAAAGTTTTTTGGACCAACTTAGCAGGAAGCCTGAGGGCAAAAAAAAATTGTCCTGAGGGCCGCATTTGGCCCCCGGGCCTTAGTTTGGACATGCCTATGTTGCCTATGCAGACAAATTAGGGCTGGTTTGGTCAACTAAAAGGCCGCGTGGCAAACGCTCTCAAAACTATTCAGTATCTCTATGATCATTTAACCCAAACTGCTGCAGGAATGATAAAAATAGAACTATTCTGAATCATCTCCTCAATAACAGAAGTTTGCTTTACAGAAGAAACTATGCCATCTTAAAAAGCTTGGCCTCTAAATTACTTGACCCAAAAATCTGCTAATATGAATTGCTGATTTCAGGGACACTATAAATTATTAATGTGCTCTTAGTGGGTGATGGCAACTAAAAAAGAGGTGGGGGGGTTTGTTAACAGTGACAGCACTTGTCAAGCCTGTCTGATACTGAAATCCTGTTGCTAGCAAGATGACAATGTATTATTTATGTCATTTTTACGGTTTAAAAACTAATACATACTGTATTAGTCTGTAACATTTTATAAATACAGTTTACCATAAATAACCTTACAAAATATCTCAACAAACAAGGCAAGATCAACTAAAGCAATACTTAGTAAAACTAGCTCCTTGAACAAAAAGTAAAATTGTAACATAAAAAAATCATTAATATTAAAAAACATAGATGTAATTTTGATTGACAAAATGTAGCCTACAGTATATTTGCGCCGCAGCTGTATTGTACCTTTTGTAATTAAATAGAGGCCTACTTTGTATTGCGTTCATTATCACTTCCAAACTAAACAGGACTGGAGCCTCTGTCTTCAGTACAGAGCAAGAAGAACAGTGTGATGAGAAGGAAGGCTTTGTTTGAGCGCTGGGGCAGGGGCTGAGCTGGGAAACTCAGGGGCTGCGGGGGGCCGTCAGGGTAAAATGAGAAACGAGGTGCTCATAATGTTATATCTAAAATGCAAACACAGGAATTACAAGACCTTTGTTCAAACCATTTAGAATTTTTACATTTTTGAAATCCTTCGTAAAGCTCCCAAATGGCTAGAACTAAACTAATAATCACAAATCAATCTGTGCAACCCCTAAATACATTTAAATGTCTAGTGTTTTTTTGTGGCCGTTTACATCACACTCACTTTACTTTGGCATTCATAACTAAAACATATCGATATCATTTTCGAAGCCGGAAATCTACCTCATGACGCTGAGGCTCACAAGAGCCTGGCATATAACTGCAGTTTAGACCACTTAACCACCGGGCAGAGCTCAAATAATGCGTCTACTTTCAATATTTAATACTTAATCTCAGGCGCTACAGTAAACTCAACAGAACCTTATGGGAGACACTGATATACTGTGGGCATTTTGTCAATACCAAACCTTTAAATTGAAAACTATTACCAAGATTCTGCTGACAATTACAAGAGCTGGCATTTTTGAGTCAGTCTACAACAAAACGTTATGCATAATGAAGCTGATTTTCCCTCTCTCACCTGCTGGTCTTGGCTGACTCGGTCTTCTGAGGAGCTTTCGTTGGTGCTGACTTGTTCACGGTTTTGACCTGCTGTTTCGGTATAGCACCTGAAACATAATATATTCAAAATGTCTATAAAAAACCTCCTTTGTGTGGATGACATGTTCAGAGCACTCCTGCTGTGGAACGCTCTACGACTGCCTTTGTAACAGGGGGGTTAAAACAGCTGTACCCACGGGGTAAAAGTTGGATCTTTCCCTCTGCATCTGCATGCAGCACCGAAAACCTGAAGTACTCTGTCAAACCTAATACTCTGAGAAAAAAAGGGAATACGTAAAAAAGGTTGTCCAAAAATCTTACTTACAATTATTTGGCTCATAATTGAAATTACTTTAGAGAATCTGTAGAGAAAGTATAAAGCTAATATACTTTATTAGTAATGCTTTGTGTCATTTTGACTTTTAGACTATAAAAGTGGCTTTGCTCCAGGTTTGGTAGAACGAGCACATATCATTCAGAAGTCGCAATTATCAAATCGCAAAGATGGCAATTATTTAGCTAAAATTATTTCCTGTGCAAACAACAAATGATTCCCTTATTTACTATGTTTAAAACCTTTTTTTCCCCCTTTTTTAAACACTGCTAACCCAGTAGTTTAATCCTCGACAAACATGTTGTGAAATTACATTCTTGGATTTATCAAAGCATAAGTAGCGAATTGAATAGTAATCGCAAAGCTGATTTTATTTTAATACTTAAAATCATTTGGCCCACTATCTGATACATATATATTTTTCCAATTCAAGCAGCAGGGCAAAAACATTATTTTCCCCCCTGTCATTTGTGGTGTCTTTTAAAGAAATGTTGAGAAATGTTTCCATCATAGCAGTGAACTGCAGCTGCAGACATTCTATGTATGTATAAAATACCACGAGAGCGGCCTATAACTAGCCAATTGATCTGAAGAAACAGATCTTGCTCCACTGGAAAATGTTTCTCGAATTAACATATAAATAACAATTGTCAGAAATAAGTCAATTATTTAGACTTTCAGAATCAGAATCAGAATCAGAATCAGAAAGAGTTTATTTATTACGAATCAGGGTCCTGTTTGAGTCCAGTTTAATCCTGTTTCCGCCTGATCTAATCCAGGTTTGGTGCTTGGAAGCATGAACTCACATTTATCTACATTTTAAAGTAAACCTAATCTATCCTAAACTACTGAAAAATCTGTATTTAAGTAATTTTACCATTTAAATATTCCTTTTGCAGTGCGTCTACGGCGCTGACCCACGTCGGACTCTGAGTTGCACGTTGACGCAAGCAGCTGCCAAGGACAATTTTGAGTTCTTTATTTCTGTCAAATTATTATGCACACATTAACCCCGTCTGCCCAAATGTTCCCCCTGACAGAAGCTCAACATTCATCAGACTAATTAGCTGCCCCACTGCCTTCATGTCCTAAGTCATAATGCTGAAAGCTGTCTGACTCTGGCATTGGGTTTTAATCATAGAGCAGATAACAGTGGATTTGGCACAGCACGGAAATGCATAAAGAGAACAAGAACAAAACAGAATAGCATTCATCACCTTTAAAGGGAACAGAAAATAGTATAAATAAAAATAATATAATAAATAAACCAATATTAAACAATAATGTTTTGTGTTACTGATTTAATGTAATTGAATCTTATGCGGGGGGACTAAACTAGATCTAAACCAGCACAACAACTGGATTAGCACAAAAATAAACTATATAGACTAAACCAGTCTGAGACTCTCAGGCCTGGACCAGGTCTAAGTTCCACCACAACAAGGACAAAATCAAGTGCAGTATTCAAGGCACAATATAATACAGAAAACAATATCCCAGAGAAAACTGATACTGAATAATTAAAAAAGTGCAAACCTGGCACCGTTTGGGCATCATTTTTGGGGCTGCTGCAACCGTTTTCTGGTGAAGCGCTGCCCGACGTGGAAGAGGCCTGAGCGGTGGTGCCATCAGGTTTGACTTTCGGGACCTTGGACCCTGGACCATGACTGGTGGATGTGGTGTTTGGAGGAGAGGTTTTCGGTCTTGCTCCAGGGTTTGGCCGTCTCTCTTGGTCTTTGGCCCCTGTAGTACTTCTTTGACCATTCGCAGTCACCTAAGGAAGTTACAATGTTAATTTTTTGTAATATAATGAATAAATACTGCATTACTCTTATATAGAGATTTTACACTCAGACATTTGAGTTTGTGTGAAGGAATTTAGTTTGGAAAATTATTAGGGATGTCAATTTTGCATTATATGTGTCCTTTAAAATCCCAATCCTGATTTTTTTTATAGCTCATGATACTGACCACATCTCGTCTAACGCTTGTCCCGTTGACAACTGGCGTAGCTCCGGATTTTGTTTTCGACGCCAGGCCGCGATCTGCTGGCTTCTTCACACTTTTGGTCTTCGGACCGTCGCCCGATTTGGGAGTTGTCCCGAGTGCGTCGGATTTCATGGCTTTAGCTGAATTTTGGGAGGAGTGGGGTTTGGCAATATTGGACACTTGTTTACTTTGTGTCCGGTTGACTGAAGGACTCTCAGGAGCAGGGGAAGGGCATTTTACCGCCCGGGGCTGTGGGGACAAAGACAAAAGTATTAGTCATAAATGTGTTGTGAGCGAGTGAGTAATCCACAAGTAGAGGTGAGCAGGTAAGTAGTTTGTATGTACACGACATCGGTTACCTATATGGTGGCAATGTTTAGTTGTACTGTCCCTGTCAAATAAATAAATAAATAAACACTCGACATGAACTAATACAGGAAAACATAACCTTAACTAAATACAGTATATGTTCCAAATGCCCTCTGTTCATTCATCCATTCAATCTCTGCTCCCCTCCCATGATTCACTTGGGTTTACGTATGAGGCCTGCACATCTGTTTACACTACATTACATTGGGTTGCAGTTCTTTTCATGCCGTTTTACTCTGCTTCATGCTGTGGGGGCAGGGCTTTGGGACATATGGCCTCTGCTGGTCACTCTAATCGCCCCTAGGGATTTGCTAAAACTATGCAAACTATCCATGAGTTTCAAAACACGCACACAGCACAAGCATTACTAAAAATAAGAGCATAGAACTGGATAGACAGTTTAGTTGAGTTATTCAGCACTGATTAGACAAAAAAAATGATAGATTTTGGTTAATGCTATTATTATAGCATGACTAAAAACTAGCTTAGAAGAGATCTTTCTAAGTAAGTAAGTATACGTATTATGATTCTCCACCCGTGAGATTACTAATAGCAAAATAAATAAATAAATACAAAGAAAATGTTAATTCTAGTGTCTAGAAAGGGAACATATCCAAGTTAAAATACCTGTGAGCTCGAAAATACCGGCTTTTTCCCAAGTCTTCTATTGTCCCCTTTATCAATTGCATCTGTCAGAAAAGGTGAAGAAGGAAGACATAAGCAAAAAATTGCACATTTCATATAAAAAAAAACTCTTTATATAGGAGCACATAGTACAGCTGAATAAAATATAAATATTGTATTTATTATGGTGGCTTTTTCAACAGCTGTCTGAATTTTGCATTAAGCGAATATGAAATAATTTTCATCTTAAATTAAATATTGTAAGTATTATTTCTGTAGCAATATATTGCTGATGTATACTTCAAATAATGGTGCCTTCAATAAACACTCACATACAATCAAAGAAAATCCACAAATATATTCAATGCAACAACAATAGTGGTGAAATGAATCTGGCATGTGATCTGTAACAGGCGAGGCTGCGCTGCCCAGGTGAAGACACAGCAGTCCTGATAGAAGCCTTTTCAATTATTCATGAGCGTCATTGCAACACATTGTCAGGTCTGTAGTGGAGGAAAAACAACAGACTTGTTTGTTTTTATCAGGGACATTAATCATCTGCAGTCACAAAGACAGGGCTTCTGCTTCTCTCCACCCTTTACAAACAAGCATGGCGCGGGCTGTGCGATTGTGATGTCTGAGTGCCCCCACATCTGTACAGCTGTCTACCGAAATGATGGACAAATGGACTGTTTCTTCAAAATTACAGTAAGTATCTTAGTGAAATTCAGTAAAAAAAACAAACAAACACATGCAGCAAAGATTCTCGTTTATATCAAATGAAGCATATCGCGCAATCGCAAGCGCTACTCTGGTTTGGAGGGAAGAAATATGCAAGGCCACGCACGTTTGTACTCCCCTCAATAAGCATGAGAGTGAAAAAACAAATGGGGATAGGTTTATTTTTAAGATGCCAATTTATTTCCTTACCTGCTAAAATCCTGTCTCTATGCTTTGGTGATAGGCTTTTCCCATCCTTGAGTGTGGCGAACGGCGTAAAAGGTCTGTAGGAGGAAGGTCCAGAGCCGATCGTGTAGGCTGCAAATCTCTCTGCTTGAATGGCTTTTCAGTAACACAGAGGAGAGTGAGCGAGGGAGAAGACAGAGAGAGAGGAGAGAGAGAGAGAGAGAGAGAGAGAGAGAGACGAAGAGAGAGAGAGAGAGAGAGAGAGAGAGAGAGAGAGCAGAGAGAGAGAGACGAGAGAGAGAGAGAGAGAGAGAGAGAGAGAGAGAGAGAGAGCAGAGAGAGAGAGAGAGATGAGAGAGAGAGAGAGAGGGAGAGAGAGAGAGAGAGAGAGAGAGAAGAATGAGAGAGAGAGAGAAGAGAAAGACAGAGAGACAGAGAGACAGAAGAGAGACAGAGAGAAGAGAGACAGACAGAGAAGAGAAGAAAGAGAAGAGAGTAGAGAGAGAGCGAGGAAAAGGCGGGCGAGGTGTGGCGAGTAAAGAAGACTGGAAGGGGTGCGACTACAGTGTCTCACGAATCAGCAGCTGTTTCAGGAACCTTCGTCTACATCGGCAACAAAAACCCTCCTTTCTCTCGTCTACCTTCCCGTGTTAGTCATACTTACGCGCGGATCGACTCCCGGAGCTCTCTGGAGGAAAAACCACTACGAGTGTCACCTGTCAGCGGACTGAGGCGCCAACAGAGCCGTGGTTCCTGGGTTTTTACGTGCAAAATATAAAAAAAAGACGGGATGAGATATGCGTGATAAATGCGGGGGTTACTCAGTAGTAGGAGGGAGGGTATAGTGAGACGTATGGCGATTGGGTGCGGCGCGTAGCCGAGATGGTGCGTCTCAAACTAAGAAAAAAAAAAAGACGGTCTCTTCACACTGGCAGCAGATGTTAAGATGGAACTACTGCGCGTCGTCGCCGTTGTATGATCTGCGCATCCGATTTGTGATGTTCTGCAGGGGCTCTCAGGTCCGCCCATACCTCGGCTGCCGGACTAGATTAAGAGGAACCTGCCGTCGTCGCCGCCGCTGCTGGTACGTGCCACTGTCTGTCTCGCTCTAATCCATTGTGCCACACTGGACAGGACTTAAGCAGCCAGGTCACTTTCCCCAGGCATAATCTGCTCTCATCGTACGAAATGTTAAGCCTACAAACACTACAACGACATAACATACATGTACGCCAGTGATACACGATTTTTAAGAGTTACTGTAGGATAAAGCTATAAGGGTCTATAAATCTTAACATTTTTTTAAAACCAAAGTTATCTAGAATTACTTTAAATGTGACATAGTTGCTTGGCTGATTTACAACAAATTAGCAAATGTCTCTTACTATATGTAAATAAAATTAAATATATAGAAACATACGACTTTAGCAAAAAGTCCAACAGTTAACGCATGACTGCTTTATTATGAGTCTAGGGTTATTTTGTGTAATTACTATAATGTGCAAAAAATGCCCTTGTACAAAGCAATGGGTCAAAGAAAAGTTGAATGATTTCAGCAAAATGGTCAACTAAGAGCCAACTGGAAACAGACAATTTCATACTAGAGTCTTTTAGCAATTGTAATGAACCGTCGAGAACAAAGACGCGACATAACAAGAATGAATCTGGGACTAAACCAGGCCGATCCATCGCACACAAGATACGATCATAAGATTTCATTCATTTTAAATTTGAAAGAACTAAAACTAAGACAAAGCAATGCCTGGACTGCAACTTAACCCGAATTTATGTAACCAGGAGAAACCACACACACACACAACAAATGAAGCCTCATGCGATTTCCCACACAATTTAAACTAGAATTAGGACAAAACAGTAATTTAATTTAACCTGGAATTAACTCAATCCAAACCAGGACTAAAAAAAGGAGTAGCCATGTATTATTATTTTTTTATGTTTTGATAGAATATTAATAAATGTATGACTAACCCACAACAACTTGACAAAACATTTACTAGGACCAAACCAGGACTAAGGATCAGACACAGTAGTTGCTGATTTTACAATAATCAACTACAACTAAAGTTCAAATCGGAAACCACAAACCAGAACAGAACCGGGACAAGGACATGACCCATGTGATTCACCTCTTGCTGTCTCTGCCCGGGCTCCTCCAGGTCATCTCCACACAGCCAGTGCACTGCAGTGAAGAGCTCGCAGCTGTTCTCCACCGTCACGCCCGCTTTTATGGCTGAACAGAGCTTCCTCAACAGCATGGGCTCTGTGGTGAACTCTTCTCTCTAAAAACAATAAATACATAAAATCCCCCTCAATCAAATTGCACTGCCTGACCAAAAAAAGAAAACATTGCAGAAGCTTAATGAAACTATGCCACAAAGAATGTGTGCCGTAATCAAAGTTTCTTTTGGCCAGGCAGTATATATCATAATTATGTCTATACATTTTTTAAATAAAGTCCTTTACACAAAACACACAAGCCATGCAATGTGTGTTGCACACTTTTTTGGAACCAGGATCTGTCGACTTAAAACGATAATCTTAGTCTTATTTTGATCATTGTAAATATTATTGAAGTATAAAACATATATGAAAATAAGTTTGATTGAGGTATTATTCCCAAATAAATTGCTGCCAAAATTAAGATGATATTTATAGAGTATGTAAGGCATATTGAATAATAATTAATACGGGGCTAAAAATTAAGAAACGTGGACATGGTCACATGCTCTTTTACTGTTTGTTTAACCACGTAGTAGGGTTACAACAAACAATTATTTTAGGAGTTAACTACTCAAACGATTCTTTCTATTGTACGGTACATTGATATTGTTTAAATACATTGTCAAGTAAATAAAGGTTGAAATATGAAGACTGAAGGCTTCTAAATAGAGAACATGTACAAATAAAGTGTATTATAGATGAAAATCAGACATTTGGACATATACTTCCATGGACATTTTGATATGATAACGCTGCTGTATTTGTTAGAAAAGTTAGTTTCCTATCGTGTAAGTCTGTCAATTACGTTTATCAAAGTACAACTACATTTTCGACTAGTTACGATGAGTGCATCATTGCAACCGTACAATACAGTCTTTACAAAATAAAGTAAAAAACCTCGGGTAAATCATTTAGATGGAACTCCAACAAATCTATGCCATATATAGCTCCAGACGGAAGAGTTAGCAGAGTCATACCCTGCGTAGATCCTGAAAGGCCTGAGTGCGTATGACTCTGGGGAAGTTTTGGACGATGTATTTGAGGTTGTGGTCCTGGAGCTCCGTGACCAGACTCTTCACCTGCTGAGCCCACTTCACTTCAGGCAGACTCCCGATTAGCTGCTCCGTCCCACACAGCATCGTCACCGAGTTATGAAACTGTCTGAAAGTGAAAAATATGACTACTGAAATGAAACTGAAACCTTAATTTCAATATTGGAAGTGAATCCTGTCACCTTGGGGTCTTATTATGTAGGATTTTCTAACACTGTAGTTTACACATCTGCAAACAAAAATGCACGTGATTCTTGTATCTCAAAGGGTGGGTTCACATTATTTGGTCCCGTTTTGAGCCCAGTTTAGTCCTGATGCAGAATTTGTTTTGGTTTCATGCTCTAATTCTGGTTTAGTACTGGTCTAGTCTTGATTTAGTTCCAAGTTTAGTCCTAGTTTTGTTGAGCCTAGGTCCGTGCGCGCTGGTCCTGGACACATTTCCATTACACTATTTGCAAATTGGTATCTAAAATGTAATGTTCTCCTGTCCTGACATAATTGCTAAGATATAGATCAGGGCTTTTTTTAAAGTCACAAAAATGACACTAAAATTCAATTCAAATGAAAACTGCAATGCTCACAATACTGCAATATTGGAAATTACAGTGATCCCTCGCTATATCGCGTTTCATCTTTCACGGCTTCGCTGCTTCACGGATAATCGAAGGTGGCATATCCGTTTATAAAAATCGCAACAACTACCCATAACAATATAACAATGTTCTTCTCTCGGAGAAAGACTCCTGCGCCTTCAGTAGAAACAGACGCTACAGCGGGGCGGAGTCAGGACGAAGAGGCACAGCTGGGACTGTGAAATACGCGAGTGACAATGTTTCCAACCATCCATCCATCCATCCATTTTTCTACCGCTTGTTCCGGTTAGGGGTCGCGGGTGACTGGAGCCTATCCCAGTGCCTTTGGGCCTTAGGCGGGGTACACCCTGGACAGTGGCCAACTCGTCGCAGGGCTTGTTTCCAACCATGTATTACTATATTAAAATTATTGTTTTAAAAAAATTTTTTTTGATTTTTGGTTTCATTATATAGTTCAGTTGCATTGTAAAATAATAAAAAACGAGGGATCACTGTATTGCGATATTGGATATGGCTGCGATATCAATATAATGCAGTGATATTGGAATATACTTTTTGAGTTCAGCTATAGTAAACAAATATGTTTCTGTCTTAATGTATTAGTCAAAACAAACCTTAAGAGACAAAACCCTAGACAAAATTGAGGTGAATTAAGACTTAATAAGAAAAATCATGCTTTTCAAGACATCCTAAAAGCAGTACACTTTGTTGCGATTATTTTAGTTATCAATACTTTTCAATAATATTGTGCAATACAGGCTTGCTCTGAAACTAAATTGTTTATATTTTGCCTCAATTGTTTATATTGCTCAGCGGGTGTACGGTCCAAATAGTTTTCTTGGCAGACATACGTTAGCGTTTTGCCAAGTCTGTACAAGTGTTTATGTGGCTGCTTTTGAGAACATAACGCTCCATTTGGATGTGAAGAAAGACAGATTCCATTATCAATTAGGCCCCTGGTTCCCTCCCCATCTGTCTGCAGGCTCATAATCCTAAATTAGCTCGTCTTTAATAACTGAGAATTGAATAAAGCGTTCCTTAATTAGATCACATTCAAATTTGCTTCCTGTGGACAAATCACTGGAGGATGAGTGGAGGATATTTCTGCGATTGCATGGAGGAAGGAAAAGAGATAGAGAGAGGAGAAATAGAGAGAGCGAGCAAGAGAAGAGAGAGCTCACCATAGTTTCGACAACAGCAGTAAAACAGTCTCTCTGAAGCTCCGGAGATAAGAGGGAGAAGTTGCGCTCAGACCACGACTTCACAAAATGCTCTGCGATCCACCTGGAAATAGAAATGCTTATTTTAAACTCCTTGAAACATCTTTGTCGACAGCAGGGCCAGACCTGTCAGCTAAATGTCTGAGCCAATATGAACAACTTTGCAATTATTTCGTCAATGACAGCCATTTTTATATATTTTTTTTATAAAACAATATAACAGAATGGAAAATATTAAATATATAAATAACTGTTACAGTAAGTAGTCACCTAACTTATTTAACTTAAAGGACAAATATTATGCATTATTTATATTGTTATTGGCCTTTAAACCGCTTCTAATGAAGCTAGCTTATCCAACGTGAGAAACTGAACTATGGGCTCCATCTACTGGCAGCAGAGAGAATTATATATTTGAGACAATGATATAAAAAGAGGGCAAAAGATTCTTGGAGCCACGTTACAGATCTAGAAAACATCACACATTGGGGAAATTCAGTATAGAGCGTTTTTGACGCTCGGAGGGGACTTGATGTTCTAACCAGGATTCATCAAACTAGCGTCAATTAAGCTCCAGGTATGTTTTAGACGACGGAACAGGGTTAGAACAGTGTTAAAAGCTCAAAAAGTCAATTTAGCATAATATGTGTTCTCAAATCAATTCAATTAACTATTTTAAATGTTTCCAAGATGAAATCCCTAAATCAGGGGTTGGCAACCCCGCGGCTCTAGAGCCCTAGTGGCTCCCTGGGGCTTTTTCAAAAATGTATGAAAATAGATGGGGGGATATATTTGCTGCTTTAATATGGTCTCTGTAGGAGGACAAACATGACGCAAACATTCTTGACGTTTTCTAAAGTTGTAAGAAAAAATTTATAATAAATATTACATTTCAACATTTGTGTTTTTTGGTCCGAAATGGCTCTGGACATTAAAGGTTGCCGACCCCTGCCCAAAATTATAACAATAATGGTAATGTAATGCTTATGCTACTATTCTAATAAATGTAAAATATGTGTTTGGCGACATAAAAAGATATACCACTTGTAGAACGACACAGTATGCTGAATATCCTCATTTAGGAGACAAATGCAAACTGCATCTAATTTTCGGCTTAAGTAGTTCTGAGGAAGTGTGGTGCATACTGGCCATAAAAAGGCTATCAATGAGCTTGTTAGGAAGGGTTGCATATGTTTAGGAATAATGGAACAGGAAATGGAGAAGCAAGCACAGGAAGTCACCCATAAATGTAAATGAATTTGGACGTTCTCCTCCAAAACAAGGAAATAATATCTATCAGTGTCAAAGCCTGACGTTTTAATATGGTAATAAGTAGTGAAAAGAGGAATATTTGCAATATACTGTATGTAGCACAGTTTGGTTGCTTCTATATAAATTACATTTCCCGATATATATGCACTCTTACCTCTTGCACTGCAGGTTGAGGTTGTGAAGGCCTAAGGCATGAGTGAGGCACAGGCACTCGAGGACACCCTTCTGGACCCCATCACTCGGCTGCCACAGAGACAATATGGAGATCATAAGATAAATGTGTCAATTGTTCTATGTCAAATGCTGTATGGTGAAGAAAAGACATTCAGAGATTTATTTATTTTCTTACAATTTTTTTTTAAAAAGGGGAAAAAAAGTGTTACTGGCAGTTTGCTTGGTAATTGTGAAAGCAAGGTTTATTAGGTTTATCTGACCTTGGGAAAGAAACGGCAGTAGTCTCTGATCAGAACCATCTCTACAACATCTTTGAGTCCATCCAAACCCAGCATGTCTGCCGCCAGCACCACCTGACTGAGGACAGCGAAATAGAGAAGAGCCTCAGTTGTTGTACACAGTTTATATACAGCCTTTTGGATTTCTTATAGTCAGACGTGTATTTTTGTGTCGTACCTAGAGATGCTTTGGCTGCACTCTGTGGAGTTGCTCAGAAGTTTGACTGGTGTTACTGTGACCTGTCTGGTCAGCTCATTTAAACAGATTTTGGTCTTCCTACTTGAGCAACAGAAAGACTTCCTCAGTCCGACTTCTTCAGAACTATACCCCAGATATGAGAAGAAGTTGGTAGGCCCTCTCATTTCGATTCACATTCTTTCGTATATCCGTCACAGTAACACCAGTAACATTTCTGAGGAAGAGTGCGTCCGAAACATGTCAAGGTACGACAAAATACAGGTCTGACTATAAGAAATCCAAGACTATTAAAACGTGAAACACTAATGAACCTAATCATATGTTTTACACTCCTTTCTTTTTACCTGGCACTGGCTCCTGATGGTAAATCCACAATAGCTCCATACATAAACTGTAGCAGTATCTCCATCTCCTCAGGCCCCAAACTAGAAAAAAAACGAAGACATACGTGTATCAAAGAATAAATTATGCATTTTGACTTGGGCAGCAACATCAATCTCATTATGAGCCACAATATGAATGGCAGTGTTAGAAAACAAAAAAGTAATGTATGTAAAAAAGTAATGTATGTAATAAAAAGCTCTCTCCAAAATATCTGTATGTAGCTTCCACAAGCCCAAGAATCTTCTCTTATCTGTAGTCACCTCTGTTGACAAAATGTGTGTTTCAAAGTTTTTATACATCTGATACATTTTCTTTTTAGGTTGTGTCAAATGCAGAGCAGTAAATAACTGGTTAAATGACTAACTCAACTGAACTTAACTGAAAATTCGATTACCTTTTATTTGGACATCTTACCAAAAGCACAGACGGATTCAGAGGAAATGTAACTTATCTATAATATCCACAGACCTTCACTTGTTGATCACTAAACTGCACTGATGTTATCAAACAGCTGAATTCTGAATAGACAGCCAGGCAAGGAAAGAGTCCCTACCTGAAGAGCACACTGGTCCTGACCGAGATGGAAGCTGTCCTTGTTTAATCCTTACTAACAGTATTGTTTGTCATTTGCTGACGTCATGATTTGTCTAAATTGTGTGCAGAGTTTTATAACAGAATTGGCGAAGCAGTCAGTTAGATCTGTTTTATGGTTATGTATATTAATGCTAAACATCTCACAATTTGGCAGATTTAGTTTGTATTTGTGTATTATGGACACACATGCCCCTCCCTTTGGTGCTTACCCCTGCAGAGTGATGCAGTGTTGGGAGCTCTCCATCCAGCTTCCACTCAGCATGGCGCGGAAGTACTGGGACCGCGCACACAGAACAGCCCTAAAAACACACAACTGACACTTCAAAACAAGACGGAACACCGAGTTCCAATTGACAAAAAAGTGCAGACTGAAGGAGGCTTAGAACAAACATGTTAATGGAGAGAAATAATTGTTGGTTGTTTACGAAAATGTGGTGTCAGTAGCATCAGAGAGGGGATAATTATAGGTGGCACTTATTTCTTTCATCAGTTGGAAAAAAACAATGACCAATATAATAGTTAAATAACCACCAAATAATACAGTTATACAAAATGATATTTAACTTACACATTTGAATGGGTTATTATATTTTGATATATCATTATAAAATATGTTTCCATTACATATTATGCACTTTAATGTGTTTACTCATCATTAGTTTACTCAAAGTTGTATTTAGATTGATTCCCGCATGTTTGATTAATCCTGTATTGTCCTGCAATTGGGCCTCAAATGGTCAGAAAATTCCTGTTTTCGCCTACCCCCTATCCTCACCCACAACCTGTACTTAGTTGTTGTTTCTAAATTCTCTCTGTCTCTGTGTCTGTGTCTGTGTCTCTCTCTCTCTCTCAATAGCTTACTTTGAAGATGTACAACTACAGAAGACATACAACTACAGTAGGTGGCGGTAAATACACCTTTCGGCTGCCAACCGCCATTAGAAGTAACACAACAACAACAACAACAAATGTAGAGTTCTAAAATAAAAAGGGGTAAATGACAATCCATTGTTTGTTGTGGTGAAATGTCCCCATGTAGAGACCCGCCTCTTCATGGAGACATTTCACCATAACAAACAAGTCAGTGGACCCATTTCTATTAAGCTGTTTAAACTTATGAACAAATACAAGTTTAAAATGTATAAAAAGTCAAATGATGATGTTAATAGATCAATACTAAGTATTTATTTGAAAAAGCATAATATGTCTCCTTTAAAGCATTTGCCAATATTCGCCTTCAAAAATCCCATGTGGCCCATCATTTCAAATATTTAAAATGACTGCAAAAGCTGCCATATATTCAAGTGGTACAAGATGACATTTTACATAAACTCACAATAATGAAGATTCACAGGTCAAACACATAATCTGTACCGGAGTTTTCGCAGCCCTGTTCAGGATATTTTTAGCCAGCCTTTATTCTCTTTGAGACGTGATCAGACGAGACAATGTATAAAAAGCCGTGCATTGTGCATAGGTACCAGCTTGACAAATAAAATCTAGACATTCCTGTTACTGCCCTGATCTAATATTAGATTATTATGAGTCAATATTTCATGGGAAGGGCACTCTAAAGCAGCAGCAGCAGCCTCCTCTAAGAGGCTGTCATGCACACCAATGCAGCAGAGACCAAGGACCAGGTTCTGCTCTGATGAGGACTTTATGGTCTTGAAAAGAGGACTCTGTCTCCATGGAAACTTGGTTCAAGCAAACTGACCACAAGTCTACTGCTGCTGTATTGGCCACATCCAGTTTAGGGGTGGACAACACGGCAAAAAACATATCACAGATTTCGTATTTAAGTGGATTCAGAAGGTTACATGCAGTATTACCTGTGGCAGGAGAAGAGCTGCTCGGAGACCTGGATAGTGATGTCACACTGCTCTGCGTGCTGATACAAACACAACAGGTCTGCCCCAAGTCCTGAGGCAGGCTCCAGGCCACAGTCTGGACACAGAAACACATCCATTTGTTTAAGTGTTACATTTATTTACAAATCTTGATAACCAGTACATATTTTGCTCTGTAGATTACAGTGCCTATACTGTACACTTGATCTTACAACGGCGTGTTTTTCACATAAAAGGACATGCAAGAACTGTATACTAACTTCAGTTGTGAATTATAAATTACCAATTGAAAACAGTGAATGTGTTATTACCAGAGTTAGTGGAGCAGTTTAAGTCTGGAACCTCTGGGGCAGCCCGTTCCACATCTGGGAGGATTTCCCCTGAGCGCATACTCTGCTCTGCTGTGTACACGCGTCTGTGGGGAGGATGAGTTCATTTCAGACCTATTCAGAACTGTTTATAGCTTTTATAACTGTGGAAATTCAGTCATCATAAAGAGATCTTTCTTCAACCAGTGGTTCTCAAATGTATACTGACACTGGTCCAAGGGCCTGTAGTATTTAAACCTTAGTTAATAAGGTTTCACAATACTGAAGTGTGAAAAGAAATAATGTAATCCATCTTGCTTGTCTGTCACAAACAGTATGCCAAGTCCCCAAACAATGATCTCATATGACTTTTTTTGTTTTGTTCAAGTCCTCCTTGACTACTCATCACAGTGTTTTCACTCACTTCCGTCACTTTTTTTTAAACATACATTATATTTTTAATTATTGTTGGTCATTTTGGATGGGTTTAATACATTGATACAAATTCATTTTAAAATAAAATCATCTTACTTTTGGTGGTTACTTGCTGATAGTTTTTAAAATGTTTGTTTTGGCGTTTCTTTTTATTTTGGACAGATAGGAAAATATGATAAAATATGATGAAAAACTTTGTATATATGATTGTATATGTACCCATCATTGTAAAATTCTATAACTCAATATCAATAATTAATGTAAAAAAGAAGCACAGCTTTCATACCGGAGCAGGCTCATTTAATCTTTCTTTCCTTTAAATAAGCATGAGGCTCCATTATTGCAACCCAGCCCTAATTTGAATAAAAAGCAAGACTTTCATTCTGATATTTCCATACATCTCAAACCAGAGCAATAGAACTACACACATTCTGTGTTATGACAAGACCATGGCAGCTAAAGCTCATTGGTTTGCTCTGTCTGTGACCAAAGAAAGCTGATGTTCACCTGATGAGTTCTTTAAGCCCTGCGAGGTCGAGCCCTGGCACGTGGACGGTGGTGGGATCTTTGTGTGAGAGTCCTTTCAGGAGACCGAGGCGATTCGGGCCAAAACAACGGCTCTGTGTGCCCTGAGAGACCCAGCACTAGTGCACAGAGTAACATCAGCCTCTATCTCCTCCTGCAGCAGCCTGAGGACACACAACATAACCATTTAGGTCAGGGGTGTCCAAACTATGGCCCGGGGGCCAAATGCGGCCCTCAGACCAATTTTTGGTGGCCCTCTAGCTTCCTGGAAAGTTGGCCCAAACAACAAAAAGTAGTACTTTTTACTGTAAAATTGGAAAAATGTAAAACATTTTATGTTAGAACAATAATATTGGGTTGGTATAAGTCTTAATAAAGGTATGGAGGTGTATGGAAACTATAACAAATGCAACATTTTGAATGGTTCACTTCATTGTCGGGTTGTCTGTGGCCCTCTGGTCTGTGTAAGTTTCAATATGCGGCCCTCAGTGGAAAAAGTTTGGACACCCTTGAGTTAGGTCAACAATAATATAGTCAGTTTATAGGCCTGTCATAAGATTTCCTGGTTGGGCTACTTTAGCCCCCCTCAGGAATAAATTGGATTGAGTGTGTCTTTTTTGGCTACTTTTGGCCTTACCTTAATCTTGTTATAATACTGTATATCACAGATTCTGACTGTATGTGAAATGAACTTGATTATCAGAAGAGTGCACAGACATGTTTCCCCACATGAGAACATTTATACATCCTTACACAGAGCGGATGAGCTATAAGAAGATAGAGCGAAATACTGCATTATTTGGGGTCATCATTGAAAAAGAGGGAGGACTATGGAGTGAGGGCAGATAAGGAGACCGCAGAATAACACTGGTCATGATCATGCAGTTTAACCATCCGAATGAATGAACTACAGCTTTTACCCAGCGACAGTTTCACTGGAGCCCCCCAGTGTTGGGGGGGGACCAGACCATGTGTGCGTCTGGGGGAAGACAGGGACATGGTGGGCTGTAGGCGCAGCTCTTTTGACAAGAGGTCTCTTATGCATTGGATTGATTAAAGAAGTCCTTTTTCATTTATGAACTAGGTTTTATTCATTATAATGACCAGGTAATGGTCCTGCTAACGTTCATAATGTTCCAGGTACGTTGTGCCCTACCGGTTTGTGGATGGGATTTTAACATTAAACCGCATTAAACCGAGTGGATAGCAGCCCTAACTGTAATGTGGAGCAGGCCGCAAGCGCCAAGAGCTCGAATCCGGCTTGTGACCATTTACAGCATGTCTTCCCCAGCTTTAACCCAATTTCATGCTGTACTGTCAAATAAAGCCTAACAGCCAAAAAAATATATGAAAAAGCAGCAAGTGAATGATACCTGATACCAGCACAATTTTATACTTTTTTCTTGACTAATAGCCCAGTTTTTATGTTTATTTGACCATTGATAAAATTTGGTTTATCAAATAAACTACAAAATAATACATTTTAATTGGTGGTTTTGTGCAGATTTTCACTAACCAATTGTCAATATCAAAGTATATTTCAAAAGCACACTTACAACTTTAAAAGTGCATGCAACAAAATACATTAGCGACATAAAATACAATCAATTACAATTACGCATAAAGTTACTAAAGATAATGACTCAGCGTATTTCAGTTCAAAAGGCCAGAGAGGCCGAGTACATTTTTTAACAAGGATTTAAACTGCTCTAGTGTCTCAGCAGCTCTAACATGCAGAGGCTGTTCCAGAGCCTCAGAGAAAGCTCGGTCACCTCTGCTTTTCAGCTTTGACCTGAGCACATCCAGGAGGAGCTGAGAGGAGGAGCTGAGAGGAGGAGCTGAGAGGAGGAGCTGAGAGGAGGAGCTGAGAGGAGGAGCTGAGAGGAGGAGCTGAGAGGAGGAGCTGAGAGGGAGGAGCTGAGAGGAGGGAGCGCATGGTACGAGCAGGAACATGGTGGGACAATAACTCCCGCAAATAAACAGACAGACCGTTTAGAGACTTAAAAACCATGAGCAACATTTTAAATTGGGCGGGCTGGAAGCAGGAAAAATCCATCTGGCTACACTAATATGTTGAAGTCTTTCCAGTCTTTTCAGTATTCCGGCCCTCGTCTATGGCATGGTCATGGTCAGCTTTGTGGGAGGGCATGTGGGATTCTTTTTAAATGAACTGTAAAGGCAAGGCAAGTTTATTTGTAGAGCACAATTCGTACACAAGGAAATTCAAAGTGCTTCACACAACAGGAAAAAAATGCATTAAAAATCACAAGGACAAGACAGAAATCACAAACATAAAAGAGAAGAGTGCAGAAGGAAAAGTTTTTAGCTTGGATTTGAACATTGAGTAGAGGCCTGTCTCACATCCTCAGGAAGACTGTTCCAGATTTTAGTTTAGCTGCATAAAAATGAAACGCAGAATTTCCCATGTTTTTAGTCCTGACTCTGGGCACCAGCAGGAGGCCGGTCCCTGAGGTCCTCAGAGTCCGAGATGGTTCATATGGCATACTAACATGTCCGAGATGTACTTTGGTGCTAGGCCATGGAGAGACTTGTATACAAGCAGAGCTGCTTTGAAGTCTGTTCTGAGCCACAGGGAGCCAGTGCAGAGACCTGAGCACAGGACTAATGTGATCATACTTTCCTGGTTCTAGGTCAGGACCCGAGCAGCAGCATTCTGGATGTACTGCAGCTGTTTTTACAGCTCGTTTGGGAGGCCAGTGAGCAGGCTGTTATTACCCCCAGATTTCTGTAATGCACTTTGTGTTATTGTGTAAAGCGCTTTATAAAATAAATAAAAATCACTAACCCATAAATATAAACATACCACAAAAAAATAAGAAACTATTCCTCATTAATTGAATATCAAAGCACTGTATACAACCTGTTAACCCTATAGTTTACACCTCATATATGATTTTTTTTTAAATTAGTTTTAACTGTTCATATTTCATGCTTCTCTCAAATATGATTATTCTTTATAATCAATAATAATAATAATAATAATAATAATAATAATAATAATAAGATATATTGATAATAAATAGATAATAATAATAATAATAATAATAATAATAATAATATATAATAATAATATATAAATAATAATATAATAATAATAAAAATAATAATAATATAGATAATATAATTATAATGGATACAACATATATTTGTCAAGGGAAAAAAAATGATTTCAACCAAAGCGGCTCTGTAAGGAAAGCCGGTCTGTAAACCACATTCTACACCATGATAAATCTACCGCGCCAAATGGATCTGATGACCTATTTTCTACTTGTTGGCTCTTCCTTATCATTAGCTCCTGCCTCAGTGGATAATCCTGGTGACCCAAAAGCGCTCAGCTCCAGGCTTCAGAGGGCAAAAGGAGCTTGAACACTGCCTGCGAAGTCTAAACTTTGGACTGCCTGAACTGATAAGATGACATGTGACTTGCAATATCATCACATTGTGCGTTTTCCATGTGAGCTAAAGAGAGCTGGAAGGTTAGGCTACTGTTGAAGTTTTGTATTGAAGAACTGATTTATGACACAAATACAAGACCACGAGCTATTAGTCGCATGAGACAGGATATAAACACTTTTCTTTTTTGTTGGAGGGGATAAAATGTGATCTTTTTATTGTGTGTTAGTTTTCTACAGGTCATCAATGAAGCGCCGCTGTGGACAGTAAGGGAAATAGTCCAGTAAGCATTCTTTCTGGAGGAAAAGCAATTTATCATGATTGTGACTTCATAGAGAAGTTTCCACTGGTGGCTTAATGAAGTAACTGCAGCCACAAGGTCACTGAATAGTGTGAAGTCATTTTAGAGCTATGAGGACATGTGTCGAAGTATGTTGAGAGCTGCTGCTTGGACTTTGTCTTTTCGATCTCTTTTTTGTGAGTAATAATGCAGATCTTTGTTTGATGTTTATGTGTGTGTGTTTGGGGACAGATGCAACTTGATATAATAACTCACTGAAAATAAAATGAAAAATACCTACATGCTATAGGCTACTGTCTTTTTCTTTATCAGCGTATAGTCCTACACAATAAAGATATAGAGTGAATTATTATTTTAATAAGCGAGGATTACAACAATGTTCTGTGGGTCACAATATAGATTTTTTTTACTCAGACAAACAATTACAATGAGTTATTTCATACTTTTCCATGAGAGTCACTAATATGGTATAAAACATAACAGTTTTATACATTCAAGGATAATGGATTAATTTCATTTATGTGGAAATCTGTTATCAGACCTAATGCAAGGGCTACCTCTGGACCCCTCTGCACCATTGGCACTGGCCCGTCCCCTCTGTCCACTGGCCCGTCCCCTCTTTCCCAATTCACTCCCCTCAGTGCTCTTCTCGTCATTTGAACCTCTGAAAAAGCTCTATGAAGGAAATGTGCCTCAATGGCTCGTTTTTTGACTAAATATTATTATGATGTTGTAACTCCATATATATTTACCGCAGGTTAATGATTCGCTCCCTTGTTGTGTTGCCACTTGCCACTTGCTGTGTGTGTGTGTGTGTGTGTGTGTGTGTGTGTGTGCCGCATGCAACGTTCATGCCAAAATCTTTTTTAAGTTTTCTGGACCAATATAACATTCTCGCATGGATGTGTGCTAAAAGCCCTCTTCTGGACACGTAGACGGAGCGCGTGGTCTGAATTGTCATCTTTGGAAAATCTATGAAAAGGCGGGACATACGGTAGATAAGCGGGACGCGAGACAGAAGCCCAAATGGCGGGACAGTAACAACAAAAGTGGGACAGGTGGTCACCCTACATCTCGCAGTCCAGAACCTCCATCGCACCTCCATATTTAGCATTCACCCTCCTCTGCCCACGCAGAATCTTATCCTTCCACAGTCATCAGCTTCCTCTTTTCCACAAAATCGCAGGCCGTAAGAAAAAAGTGAGCGACAGCTTGGTTGCTACATTATGTGTGCAGACGGGCTGATGTGTGAGCTCAGTGCGCTTTTCAAAAAGAAAACATGTAAATGACAATCTGAATGCACTGCTCGCTACATTGAAATGCCACAATGAAAAGGTGGGGCTTATCAGTTCTGCAGTTTTGAACAGGAAGTCAAGTCAGTCTCTATTACGGAGTCATTTTAGATCAATATTGTAGTCTACAATGAACAAAATGTAAAATGATTATCTACTTATGTTTCAGTTCAATACTAAAGCACCTGGAAAAAAGGAAAAGAAAAAGAAAGACAAGCTAAATAATTAATTCAGAATCCTTTTAAGGATAACTTATTGTGTATGTGTATTTCCTTGGTCAAATGCAGTTCTGTTCAACTATGAATTAACTGCTTTGTATTGGAATATATTAGTGTATTATCTCAAAATCCAAAGGCGTCATCATAGCACGCTTACAGAATGAGAATTAGAGGACTCTGGCTATTGACGATCAGCAGCATTTCCCTGACAAATGCTTATCCTGTACATTGGGGAGCTTCTGTCAGACACTTCACCTGTGGAAATCTGCAGACAGCGCTGAAGAAAGACATCTCCTCAGCTGCTCTTTGAACCTCCTCTCTTTGGCCTGGAACTCTCTCGCTGCCTCCGTGGTGAGCATGGTTTCTTATAGTCTCTGAGATAAACACAAATAAGAAAAAATATTACAAGAAGAGGATTGAGGAGGAACAGAAAGACAAAAGGCAAAATAACCATTCTTTAAAGACCATTCAAATGTAATCCAATATCACTGAATGAATCTTGGTCTATGAAGTTATTATTATGCACAAATCTCAACACAACTTACATTGGTTTGGTTTGATAGAACTATCATTGATTGTCCACAACCAGAAGTATAATAAACTCCACCAGTAATATAATTAAAGCATGCATTTACAGTGGATTTATTAAAAATGGATCATAAATAGCTGAACATAAGTGTGACAGGTTTTTAATATATTCCAATTTATTTTGTTTGCTGGAATAGTACCTGTAAAAGCAGTACCGGTGGTAAAATGTTTGTAAAAATACAAATAAAACAATATCCCTCCAAGTATGTCTTCAATACACAAAATGTTATCCAAAACGGACAGTTTAAGCACTAGGAACACATTCTTCTGGCAGTTTAAACACAGATTTAGGAAAATTAAAGTGTTGTTTTTAATTTTATTTGTCAAATCATTGCTTTAGTGTAAACTGGACAAGCTTTCGCCCTTGTTTAAAGTATTGTTAGGTAACAGTTATGAAATTACATCTACATAATGTCAAATCTGCTGTCTATGTCCAACCAGGAAGTAACATTACAAACCACCATAAAATGGTCAAATGAGGGAAAACTAGGTGAGATTTTGAGTAAAGTCTTAAATATAATTATGTTTTATTCATGTTAACTACAATTTAGCTATACGAGTAGTCTAACTAACCTGTAATATACATACATTCATGTCAGGTTTATTAACAGTACTATAATATAAAGAAGACTACACATTTCCCCAAAACGTAGTAAACAGGAGTTTATTAAAGATTTTACAAAAATGTTTCCCTATTTTTCCGCAGTTTGATAATTTTGGTGAAGTTTATAATGTTACTTCCTGGTTGGACATGAGGACGATAGGACATAGGTAGAATTATTTCCATAACTTTTAAATTGCAACCATATTGTAACAGTTTATATGATATCAAATATATATAGATATTTAACAAATATGTTGTTGTTGTTGTTGTTGTCTGTCATGTGCACTTTAAACATCCTATCACTTATTGCAACAGTCCAACAGTCTTTTGACTCTGATATATGTGTGGTTAACTCAGTGGTGAAGTAAACATAATACTTTTATTGTTGGAAGACAGACATTGCCTTAAGCCTGAAAAGCAAGCATTTTTTTATAATCTTACGGACCTTATCTGCAAAGAATATAATGTGAAATTTGATCAAACTTTTTTGTACGCATAAATGGTGTATCCACGGGTCTCTTGTTACATCTTATTCCCAGGCGGGTCGCTGTTTTACAACACACCAATGACAAATAGAAACGTGCTTATCTGATCAAAAGCACTAGCCAGAAAAAACACATTCATGAAAGCCTTTTAAAATAAAAAACTAGATAAGAGGTTAGATATACAAAACACGACCTCAGTAAAATAATAATGGCACACACGGCTGCTAACGCATCAACACTACCGTTTTAGATATAGCAAGGTCTTTCCACAGAAGAATAAACTCTAATACAATAATTGCTACATGTGTTAACAACATACTTACCATGCCATTGAAAAAAGACAAGTTTCGTTTGGGTCCCGTTAATCCGAGCAAAGAAATAATGCAACCACTTTAATGTTTCTGACAGTAGCTAGCATGCCTCATCCTCCAGCTGCCCATTAGCTACATTGTGCTAACGTTCACAGCTACTATATTGACCTTATGTGCTAAAGTGATAAAGAATGACTGTGTCTGAAGTGTCTGAAGTAAGTGTGTGATGAAGACGCTAAAGCTTTCTGAGTTGTTCTGCAGGGGCTTCATAAAGGCGCTGACCCAGTGGCCGCTGTTGTTGACATCTCTCCTCCTCACGCCTGCTTTCACCTCGCGCTGCCTCCAACACAGCCCGAAGTGTACGGCGCATGCGCAAACACAGAGCGGCGCCCACGATGCCTTCAAGTGTCGGAGTATAACTCGGACATTATTGATTCTTTGTTTTGTGTAAACTCTTGTTCGAAGTCCAGTGAGTTTTGAAAAACACCTTGGAATTGAATGACGTTTGCAAACCCAGATGTGTGTCAGACCAAAATTAGTTTAACGAGTACATTTTATTTTTCACTCATACGAATGAATGATGCTGGGGAACAACGTAGACTGCAACTAGTGCGTGAACGCAACAGTAAATTGGCACGATATTTGTGAGTTCACAAACGAAAAACTCATTTACAGTGAGACACAGATCAGTCTGGCGTGAACCAGGTTACCTGACTTGGGATGATTGAAGAATTTTTGAAGGTTAATTATGGACAGATTTTTTCTGTCCATAATGATTTTTTTTTCTTCATATATTTGTTCACATATTTCTTCATATTATAGAATTTGGTGATTTAAAATTGAGGGCAGAGGTCAGATTTTTGTGGATGAAACACTGCAAAATCACAAATACTGAACTCCCCCCCCCCACAAATTGCTATGAGGAGGCAACTACAATTTTTTGACGTTTTTAATTTATGTCTAATTTTGTATAGCCTAATTTGAAATACTGTGTCATATTAATGGCTGTGGCTCAAGGCAGCTCTGCTTGTATACAAGTCTCTCCATGGCCTAGCACCAAAGTACATCTCGGACATGTTAGTGCCATATGAACCATCTCGGACTCTGAGGACCTCCTGCTGGTGCCCAGAGTCAGGACTAAACATGGGGAATGTGCGTTTCAGTTTTATGCAGCTAAAATCTGGAACAGTCTTCCTGAGGATGTGAGACAGGCCGCTACTCTGGCAGTGTTCAAATCTAAACATAAAAACTGTTTGTTTGGCTGTGCATATGACTGAAATGCTTTTCTTTGCACTCTTCTCTTGTCTGTCTTGAACTAAGATTGTGATTTCTTGCCATATCTTTGTGATTTTAATGCATTTTTTCCTGTTGTGTGAAGCACTTTGAATTGCCTTGTGTACGAATTAACTTGCCTTGCCTTGCCATTATGTTTTATTATTTTATTTTTCATCTTGCTCTCTAGTTGTGTTTTTGTACAATGTTAATATTCAAAAATCGAAAAAACAAAACACAAAAAGAAAATACAGCCTCCTACAATGGCCTGATAAAAATACACTGCCAAAAATACCTTTTTATTAAAAGGAAGACGTGGCACTTGTTATCCTCACTTTGATGCATTTAGAAGCCTTGGGGTGACTTTACAGACACAACACCTCTTCAAATTTAGCACTGTCCATTTTTATCCAAAATATTTTTAGACCAACAAAATGACACTTACTTTGTTTTATTTATAAAAACAAATGGCATTGTTCTGGCTTGAGTTTCCAAAATGCAGTGATAAAAAATAGTTACAGAAGTCCATCACGATAACACCCAATCTGATTTATCTGTGTATTCGACTTTAGAAAAACATCTTTCTAGTTGCAACTCCAGAACCACATATCTACTTATCGACTTATTTTCCACAATATGAACAGTTTAACAATGACATGGGTGCTTTATACTCAGAACATGAACATCAATGCACCCATCTGTCTCACATAGTATTTCTACCCTATTTTCTATTTCTACCCATTCTTGACTCTTGAATGTTCCTGGATCTACAATTAGAAAGACATTTTCCTAAATTTCCAGGAAGATCCTAAATACAGTGAACACAGAGGAAAATCTACAACAACAGCCGGAGTACATTTGAAACATAGAAAGTGAAAGTACAAAACATAAACACTTTCTTTAAGACAACACCACCTGATAAACAACAGTGCCTGATAAAGAGTATAGAGCAAAGTGTGAAAACTACAGCAGACAAAGCCCATTTACTCTCAGCATGAAGTTCAAGAAGGCACCACAAATATATGAGCCACAGGTTTCCCACACGCTTTTAGTACTGCAGACTTTAAGGCGGATGTCATATAAGATCACATATTATGCAAAGTCAACTTTTTTTGAGCTTTTTAAACACATTATCAGGTTCCTTCATGAAATTGTGTTTCATTAAATTAACAAAATCACAATTGGTATACTCATCCCCCTCAGAACCAGCTTAATTTACGCTTTCAACAATTTGTGACTCCAATCGATGCCTGATATTTTTCTTGTAAGTTTTAAAAATCCATGCACCTTGTCGTAATTATTCCAGCATTCAAAATACTCTTTACAACAAAGAATCGGAAATACGTCATGATGTGCAATTGCAAAATGTTTACTCCTACACTTGAAAGAAAAGGTGAAAACATTTAATAGCAATACACATGTGTTTTAAGTTTCTAAAAAAGCCAGAATAAAGCATAATATGTCTTCTTCAAATGTGCAAAATAAACATGAACACGAGTTAAGTGTTCGTCCAGTGAGTGTGCTTCTATCTACAAATTTTGAAGAGGTGAGATGATAAAAAGGATGCGAGTAAGGTGGCTGTAAAGGGTCATTTAGCTGCAAATGGAGAAAATGCATGCTAAAAAGGTACAGCAGCAACATATGTCATATCTTCTATTACCCTGCAAACACTTAAGATGGCTTCAGAAGATGCATCCTTTGTGAATTAACCCTATAAAGAATTATAGGAGCTTAACCATTAACCATTTTAATCCGTACATGACAAAACACAGGTCATATTTTTGTCACTGCAGTAAAATTTACAAGCAAGAAAGAAAGGGAGCAATTTGCAGCTAAATAGTAATGCAGCCTTTTCTCACAGCGGATTGGTCTAGTTTGGTTGTGCAATCTCTAAATAGTTTTTTTTTACACCCAACAACTTTCCAAGTGTTAGTTTCAGCTCTAATCCCGAGTAATATCTATTCAGTTCCCTGCCCAGAGACAAAACATCCTCAAATGAATGATTTATGTTATGAAATCTGAACAAGAAAACAAAACAGCCTAGAGAGCAGCTCTACTCGTGTTGGAACTGACGAGGTTTATCTTATAATTGCTTTGTGCAACATTTGCAGACGATTTGAGGACACTGGCTGTGTTTACATGCACATTCAAAATCTTTTGGGAGATTTGTGGAGTTAAAATATTGTAGAAATCATCTGATTTCTTTCTGATCATGATCCTCCTGATTATTCACATCCGGTTTTGCGATTTGCATGTCGTTTAAATAATCTTAAAGGTCCAAAAAGCAGATAATAATCAGATAGCAACTGTTAATAAAATACTTTCTACATTTCTTTGTGCTGATGCTGTATCTAATTGCATGCATCTCCTTCATTTCCAGTGTTTCCCCCTTCCACCACAAGTGCTTTATCACTATGTTGCTTGGTATCACAGGCATATTCCAGTGTATCCAACGAGAGAGACAACAAAGATCTGTCAGTTCCTGTAGCTTTTGCGCCCCTCTCCCTCTTTAAGGAATGTCCATATGAGCGTGTTGACGATGTCGGGCTGGTCCTGCTGCAGCCAGTGGCTTGCTCCGGAGATGATGTTCAGTCTGAAGTGGTTCCTGATGTAAACGCGACACGCTTCTGCCATATCCTGCTCCAAAAAGGCGTCACGCTCGCCCCAAAGCAGCAGCACCGGAGACCTGACGTGGTTATGACTCAGCGGTAAAGAGCTGGGGAGAAAAGAACAATACAAATTCTTTTTAAAAAGATAAGAATAAAAAATGCAAGATAGTGACAGTCATTTTTCATAAGTCCCCACACTTTATATAACAGACTGTGTTTGAGATATTTGGAAGCATTGCCACATTGAAAATTGTAACCAAGGCTAATTTGCAGAAATGGTTCCTAACATTAAAACAGAGAAAAGCAATAACAAATACATACAACATGCAGCACAGTGGACATATTACACATTTACAGTGGCTTTAGTGTTGGTCAGGTATAGTGTCCCAGATCTGTGGGCCTTTTACAGCGAGCGCCTTGACCAAAAGTGGTCTTGCACTTTGCTGGTCACAGGGATTACACTTCTGAATCATGTTACTTACAATTTCTGGGGCAAGATTATTGACACATTTAAAATAACATTTTAAGAACGAGTACTTAATAAAATGGTCAAATCTTACTAAATTGTGTTTTTCTGTATTTGTACAATAGTGGTATCTCATCCGCTTTTTATCCATCACTTTCAAAGCCTGTTTGTAAAGAGAGCTTGATATATAAGTAGATAGATCATGTACAATTATGTTTGTGCATATTGAAATAAAGAATAAATATTGAAATTATACATGAACTATGAAAGCTCAATGCACGATCAGATGGTGGCTATTCATTTCCATAAGAAATTCAAAAATATACAGTGATGATTTTAAATAAAATCTTTGAATAGGGCATTAGATGCAACTTTAAAATCAACCTCTCGCATCTGATAGACACAATTTGACCACTAGAGAGAGCCAGTGTACCACGAGGTGTATCTGTACCACAGTTTGGGAACCCTACGGAATTTTAAATGTCCTTATACTGGTCAAGCAGCTTTAAAAAAAAAAAATACACATGTGCAGAAGAGTTGAAGTAAAACTGCCAAATATATAGTGGTTTACAATTACGTGTAGTGTTTGTACCGGTCTGGGAGAAAGAAAGACATTATTTGTAAGTTCAATGACTCATTTATTCTCGGCTATCAATGTATTTAATGTGGTTGCAAGAATCTTGGGTATAAGGCGGATGGTTTAAATCCATTTACTGTTAATATATTCTCCCACTCTCATAAGGCTGGCAGGCATTTGACAGACAGGTTGATATTCCATTTATGTGCACATAGAGAAATACACTGCTGTGACAAGCGGTCGTCAGGGTATAAATCTATGCTGCAATGATGATACAAAATGGCCTCTCTTTCTTGTTATGTGTCCTTGCCTGTGTTTAGGAGCATTCATTCTTGGAGACTCTAATTGGCTATGGGTCAGTGAAGCTTTGTTTTATGTACGCAAGTAAAGAGGCAATAGTGCGATCACTCACTGCACTGTGGCTGCGGAGGGGAGCAGATGGTGCACTCAGTCATGCATGTTCAGATCACATGTCAAAAACACACAAGTCCATATATTGTTCTAAATGCAGTCTGTGTCACTGTGAAATATGGGACAGGAACTTAACAGTTAATAACGATATGGAAAAGGACAACGGTGTATTTTAACTAGTTTAGACCGGGTTTAGTCCTGGTTGAGATCTGACTTTCTCCTTGCCTAGACTCTGAACCGGTTCTTACTCATGGATTAGACTTGATATAGTAGATCTGGTTTACTAGAGAGAAGAGAAAAGCAAGTTGTTGTAAGAAGTAGGCAGCAGTAGTCTAGTAGTAGTACGTCTATGTAACTCCATTAGTAGCGGTAGCGGAGGTTTTAGTTGTACTGTTAGAATTTTCTATCAAATAGTTTAACAAAGTGCTCTTGTGCTCTAGTACTTTATAACTTTTACTTCAGCAGCATGGCCAAAATGAATACATAAGTAAATATATTTTTTTTAGTGTTGGAGTTGAGCCAACTCAGAGTGGTCATGTGAAATTTATTTAGTGCCAAGCACATTTGATTTAAACATGTATTTTAGTTTTTAAAAAAGTATTTATGATATAGACAATAATTCACATATACTGCACATATTCACATATTAGTCTAAGTTATATTATTATATATGCATTTGGTTATGCTGTTAATCTTAAAAAACAAAATATGAAGAACATGTTCTGACAAAAAATATAACATTACTAACGAAAAATTACAAACATTTAAGACCGCTATACTTATAAGCTTTTAAGGATTTGGCGCTGTGAAATGTAATACTTTTTTAATTTTTTAAGCCCCCATGGTCAACCTGCAACTGATTAAATAGTTGCAAATTGATGTATCAGTACTTCAGCTCTCCTCCTGCCTGTTTGTTTTTACTGTATAAAAGGCCAGGACCCCTCGTCTGGTGAGTGTGTTGTGCTCGTACCTGAAGATGTTCCTGTAGTAGTTGAGTGCTCCAGTCAGAGCTCCAGGCTGGGACAGAGCGTACAGATATGCCTCCATCTCCTCCACAGTGAGCCAGCGGCCCTTCCTCCCAATCCCAGTGCTGCGGCTCGTGAACAGGGCCTTCACCGCCTACACAACACACAACAGGAACAGGAAATACTCACAAATGTATTGATTTAGTCCTGATACAGAAAAGTACATCCTTGTATAGCTCATGCAAACGTTTTTTTTTTAGACTGCTCCAGAGGAGTTTTGTGAAATTTCATCATGACATTGAAAAATATCCAGTTAATACATTTTATTATAGAACCATAATCCTCTTTTTTATTCTTTATTTAACCTGGAAAGTACCACTGATATGTGTTAATTCATTTCGTATTATAAATATATTTACCTATACTATATAATAATACAAATTTAAAAAAAATATACTTTTCAGTTCTAAAATGTTAGATGGGCAGTGGTGGAAGAAGTAAGTAATGGTACAAAGTAGTTCCCAAAGATTTTGAGAACTGTTAAATTTTGATATTTTGATCCACGATTTGTGCTGATCTTTGGTCAAGTAAATTGTTTTAATTTTATGTATATGTTTTTGTTTGCTCAAAGCTGGGGCTTGAACTCAAAACATTGTCACCATGAACATGCTCAAAAGTCTAATCATATGACAAGTACTTTCTACTTTAGAGTCCAGTTCAAAAATATAGAAACTAGACAGTCCAGATATCTGCTCTTAAATCTATTGAAATACAAGTAAAAAGTATCCACAGCATAGCTCAAAATTTTACTTAAATGTACTTTTACTTTTGCATTTTTGTTGCGTTCCACCACCGCAGATGGACCATACATCATTTTGAAAAAGTGTGATTCTACCTGAAACCAAGCTATGAATATTTTAAGTATAACTTTCTGGTGCTCTTTCTTCAGCTAACACATATCTTGCAGAGAAATCACTTAAAGACAGGTTCCGTATGATTTCCGCCCTGCAGCAGTGAAGGTTGGCCACAGTGCGGTCCAGAAAAAGCCACTTAGATCAGCTTTTATTGGCCTCGCTGAATGCCCTGGCACTGACTTCAACTGCTGGCTCTGCGACATTACATGCTGCGCTATAGCTTGGAAAACGATGAAGCCAAAGCATATGGGAACTAAACGCATTGCTAGTACTATTTATAATTTTCCTGTTTGCATATTACTAACTTACTTATTACTGAATTACTGTATAACTCAATTTCTAATTTCTTTGGCCATATTAGTCTTTTTTTTCCTAGTTTGACGGAAGAAGATCTAAAATTGTTTTGTAGATTTGACTATACCGTATGACTGAAATTAAAAAGGATTTTTGTTTGCAATTTAATTCTCATCATTTGTGCAGTATAATCCAAATGCGTAAATGCGTATGCTTGAAACTTAATGTAACAATGTGTTTTTTGTTTTGTTTGGCTTTTTTAAAGGCATTTTTGGCCCGTAGGCTTTATTTGAGGGGACAGTGCAGCGTGAAATGGGAATGAGACAGGGGAATGACATGCAGCGAATTGTAGAGAGACAGATTCAAACTCACAACACGTTTTTTGTCAGTTATTTCTTACATTTGGTTGGATACACTGACAGAGAACCCTTCCACACACTTACCAAATGACCTACACCATTGACTCTGTTGTTTTTGTATTGTGCTGTCAAATTAACAGTGCTTTGTGTGACATAAGGCACTTTATAGATGACGAAAGGTGACTCTAAATTCCCCTCTGAAGTAAATGAGAGTGTGAATGGGCATCATCTTTAGACAATCCTTTCATTAACTGGCTTCTGTCCAGAAAGTGGACAACCTCGTGCCATAAACTGCTGGGATACGCTCCAAACAAGAGACACAGCCAGGAATAAATGGTGTAAATGGTGCATATCATAAGAATGTACAGAGTCTTACCATTTAGATGATTCATAATTCCAAGTCTAGACCAAATCGGTTTTTAACTCATCTAAATCACTTCATTCTCTTATTTTATTATGCCAAGACACAAAACTATCCAGAATACTATCCAGAACAGGCCACCAAAGTAGCGCAAATAACCTAGACCACACTCTGCAAACGATTTGCCTGACCAACCAAGACGACACGCTTTGACACTTACAAAGACGTTTTGGACAGGAATCATACTCCCCAATGAGCGTGATTGATGGTCCATTTGTGTCTAAACAAACTTGACAGATTATGAGTTTAAAAAAAAGGGAAAGAAACGGACTGAGCACCAGACTGTAAATCTGAGGAAAAAGAAGTTATATATTTTGTTCTGAATGTTTAAAGTCTTCCGCATTTGAGAGACACTTGCTACAAATCAGCGGCTGTGGTTGGATTGGCGGAGAGTTCTTTTCAACACCCAATTTCAGACCCTAATGGTTTCAAACAGAAAGTAGGAGTGACTGGCTGGTCAAGTGAACTATAAGTGATCAGTGTATTTCCTCAGCACAGCTCTGAAATAGTCATTTGGCTAGTCGATCAATCTAGAATATAACTGCTTGTTGATTTCTAATCTAAGAATGAGTTGTTGCAGCAGGAGGTGGGAGAGATCAAACAAATGGATAAGATTGCAATTGTGGATTTGGAGATTAGAACATATAAAGGCTGCAAAAAGAGCTGATTAAAAATGAAATAAAAACAGTGCAGTCTTTCAAACAAAAGGTACAAAGTGATGGTTCTGTATCATTCGTTTTACAGTCCATTCACTTTTGTGCAACACTTAAACGCCTGCGACGGTTTTAGCCCATTTCAGATGCCATCCTTAATATATGAATGTTTGTCATTGGGATTCAAATTCAAAAAACAAAACTAATCATTGAGATATACATTTTAGTTAATATTGCCCACCACTATTACCCATATGGCAGCCCTAAAAACAGATCTACAATTCTCATAATTGATAGTCTGAACAGGTTATGTTCCTGTGTGACTTGGTAAACATAAATAAATACACACACACACACACACACACACACAGCAGTGTTGTCCTTGACCTTGAGCCAGACTAACAGAAACATGCATATGATGAGACGGGCAGAGGGGGAGTGAGAAAGAGAGTGAGAGAGAGAGAGCAAAAGAGAGAAAGAGGAAAAGGAGGAGAGAGAAGAGGGACCAAGCAAGAGAAGGAAAGGGAATGAGAGAGTGAGAGAGACAGAGCAGAAAACAGAGACAAACCTTGAAGTCGTTGATGGAATGCATGAGCTCGGGGAATCGCGGCAGCTGGAAGAAAAAGAAGTGACTGCATTTGAGCAGCTGGCTTGGGTGTCGCACCGCGTAATCTGAAAGAGACACCGCAGGAACAAAAGGTCAATACACAATTAATATAATACAGGCTGTAGGCTGCAACTATTCCAACAAGCCAACACTGAGAGCTGATTTGTTCGCTGATTTCTGCTTTAAGACACTTCAGACTCCCATTCAAAGGTTAAGTAAAATGCAGAGGACAAATTTGATCCATTCATTTGAGTAGAATTGTTAGATTATTACATAAATGTTTTTTAAATGTACACCAAACCCTGCATCTCTCTTCCTGCACCAGTTGAACCAGCTGTTGTGACTGCACATTAGCAGACTGTAATTAGCCTCTTCTCATTCGCCCCTTAAGTCTGAAGAGGGTTTACCAGATGGATGCAAAAACTGAAGCAATAATACCGGCTAATTGATGATAATAATTATGGTAAGAACCAAACAGCGTTGTGCTAATGAGTATGCGGCGGAAAAATCACTCCGAAATTGAGATCGCAGAGTTCACAAACAGGGCACTTTTACTGCAGTGAAGTCGGTCTAAAATGCTTGTCACTCGAACATTACTTACCCAGACACTCCGGGTGAAGTTCAAGCCATTTTTAGGCAACAAAATGGTTGATAGATGCAGTTTTAAGACTATCTAATCAATCTATCATTTACTTATTATCCTTCTCTATTCAGGACTGTTTTATTGAGAATGCTGCAGTTTTTAGTGGCATACAACGCCTGGTTATCTGATAGGACATATATTATTCACATTATATTTCTCCCTAGCAAATACTTGATTGGTGAAATGTCTGGGCTAGTCAACACATTTTTCCTGAGGGCCATGATGTCTGAATGCACAAGACGCTACCATTTTTAACCATTTTTGGTGCTGCACAAAATATACCCACTAATCATGTTTCGATAACTATAATATAACAACTGCTGTATTAGACTTTGTGAAGAATAAATTGCAAAAGGCCTTACCAATAATGCTTTACCAAATTAAAAAGGCCAGCTCTGACCTAGGATTAAACTAGGGCTGACCTAGGATTAAACCAGGATTCAACTAAACCATCACTAAACCATCACTAAACCAGAACCATACAAGGTCTAAAGCATAATTAAACAATAACTAAACCAGGACTAGGACTAAACCAGAATTAAACCTGGGCTAACCCAAGACTAAACCAGTAAACAAAAGAAAATGTCCATGTGTTAATATTTGGAAAATTGGGCCGAATCAGGAGGTTTGGCGGGCCGGGTTTAGCCCACGAGCCGTACGTTGAACCCTTCTTGCACCTACCTGCGAACACTGAGGGGTGCGGGCAGTTCAAGACGATGAGTTTAGTGACCATCTCTGGATAATAGATCGCAAACAGCCAGGCCACAGTCCCTCCCCAGTCGTGGCCCACCAGGCAGCATCTGTTATACCCTGGGCACAAACGCACACAGACACAGAGTTGCTGTAACCGAACAAGAGCAGCAATAACTCACTGTGAAATATTAAACAACGTCGGGCCTCCACAAATCGATATGGACCGGAGCAATAGGACCTTAAATCAATAACAGGATTAAGTTAATATTTCTTATGAATCCCCAGTGCTGCGCTTAAATCATGTGTCAATGGCACCTCATATAAATTATAATTTATAAGGTTCTAAGATACAATTAATATTATTTTTTTATATTTTCATGTCAAGTATGGTTTAATGTTGTCTGCTTTTCTTACTGTATTTTTTACTTTAAAATACACCAGCTAGTTAATTGCATAGAAAACGTTTGCAACTTTTTCAATGTAAAACAGCAAGTTTTCAGTGATCATTGCCAGTAGGACCTTACCACTGATCCCTTTAGTTTGATTACATTTGTCTTTTTCTGCATTATGTTTGCAAGTAACAATGTTCAGGTTGTGTAAGAAAATGTAGGACCCACATTTTGTCTATTTGATAATAAGTGAAAAAGTAAGATACTGTGTTAATTTAGCTATCCAATTTGCCAGTGTAAATCAATATGTCCCCACAACCTGATCATTCTTACTATAGTATTTCATGACCTCCAGCCAAAAGCGGAGCAAGGTTGAGTCCTCCATGTCCACGCTCTAATCCGCCATTACTATACCTCTCCCTGTATACCTCTGTATATCTAACATGGCACCGCTCAGCCCACAGCTTTCACACGTACTCTATATTTCTGCAGGGATTACATTAGAGCCACCTCCGTCAGAGCTGACACCGTCACTTTTCATTTCAATAGCTGCAGATGGAGGGCCCACAGCTTAAGGGGGGTTCAAGAGTCCAAGTGTGGATTATGGACAAGAGTTATGTAGTTTATATTACAATATCCATGTTATATACAGCAATAGGTGTAAAAAATGTCTGCTGACTTGTACTCTCTAGAAAAGCATCCAAGGCAATCTGAAGAAAAAAAAAAAAGAATGTTAAGATGTATTGTAAAGTCAAAAGCACTTGCTTCGACCAATACTATAGTGCCATTTGGCAGTAAAATGTTTTCTAAACCCTTCGAGGCAACTGCAGGCTGTAGTGATTTTGGGTGTTACAAAAATGAATTGAATTGATATTTTGATATTGATATCAAAACATACACTTTTTCAGTATTTAAGGATGTCATTGAGTTTAGTCCGTGATGACTCTTATATTGTGACTCTCAATGTAATGTGCGAGTATTAAGCGCTGCCTCAGGGGTGCACAAGCCTCAAAAATATGGACAGTAACTGACAAAGCACTTTTTCTATAAATATTTGAGCAGCCATTTGAGTTACTTACAGATCAGCGTATCTGCAAGTCATTGCAAACAGTGCATGGACCTACTTCGACTCAAATAAGCATTTTATTGCTTTTTTATTGCTTTGAAGATAGTTTTGTCAGCCTGGTATCTTATTATTTTGGGAGAACTTTAAACTTTTATGCCAGAGTCCCTTCTCCATCTCCATTCATCCACATAGGCACTATTCTTTTTTGAGTAAATGATAATTGCTCACAAGGAACAGTACAGTACTTTTATGCCTTCAATGATTTTAAAGCATTTGTTATGGACTACCCACAGTGCCAGTGCTCTTGGTTTAACCCATATTGTATGTACCGGTATGAGTAAGTGGGTTTTTATGTATTTGTTACTTTTATTGATTGTTTTATTTAAGGTTTTACTCTCAATTTTATTTGGATATCCTGGGTTTGTTTAATCTACAGGGTACTCACGAAAAAGAGAGTTTCTCACATTGGGTTTTCCCTGTATAAATAAATTATAAACAAAATAAATAAATAATAATAATAGAAATAGAACATTGGTAACATTTCTAACCTTGTATTATTGACCTCTGTACACAAATTGTGAATGTCTGTATTAGTTTCATAGATCTCTTACTGTGAACTACTTGAAAGCATTTATGGCATGAGGCCAAAAGTGCTATTTTTTCCCCAAACCACGCAGCCCAATGGTCCTTCTGATGTCCACCTTGCGTTCTAGCCTAAGGTTAGCTCACTTTGCTGGCCACATTTAGCATTAGTTCTGTGTCCATACCTCACGACAGCAATGACTCAGAGGTGTGTCATGGCTCTCAGCAGGCCGAAGGCTGTTTAACCTTAGTAATCAACTTTATTTTGGACCTTGTCAAAATACTGTCCATTTAAAGTTTCAATTTAGAAAGTCATATAATATAAAATCAGGTTTTGAATTTGGTGGCCATTTACTGATTTAAGACAATTCCATTAATAACATAACACACTTGATACAAGTCTGTGGCTTTGGTTTCCATGCATTTCTGTTAGTACACCGTTTGTTAAAAAGGGGGCATCATTGTGCCATATGTTAGAAAGTTTGGTCATCCTTTTGCAGCTAAATGGGCCTTACCTAAGTACTCCACTATGTCCTTGACGTCAGTGACCAAGTGCTCGAACCTGTAACTCTCTGTTGACAGCGGTAAGTCAGACTCGCCATAGCCCCGCATGTCGATGGCTACCACCCGGAACTCACTCTTAAACTCTCTGAGCTGGTACCGCCAAGAGAACCTATGGAGGATGAAAAAACAAAAAAGTTTTAAAAGTTAATTTAGCACTTACAATACCTCCTCCTATGAAGCGCAACATTGTACATTGCACGTGTACCCAAGTTGTTAGTACAATTAAGTTACAAAAAATACTACCATTGTTTTTAGGGAATGGATTTAATAGGATTTAGTAAAATAAATATTTGATTAAATAATAATAATTTGTAACATGCAACAAATGTGCCAATACAATAAATAAGAGTTATATCTCTAACTCCTAAACCATTTATTATTATAGCATTGTTTGCTATAGTAAATGTTTTTTTAAAAAAAAAGCTACATCAGAGCAAAAAATATATAATATAATGAACATGTAAACAGTGAATAATTAAGGTTTGGGCTATCACAATTCAACCTCCACGAGTAGGTTAGCTAAATTCCCTCTAAATGCTATGGAAACCTTTTGAAAATAATTTATTTCTGACTAACATTTCTTTTGATGTGTACAAGTGCCAGAACGTGGGTTGGTACAATTTGGCTTCCATTAAGAAACCAAAGCAGCGCAGAAGACTTTCAATTCAAATCAGTCCTCTCCATCTGTGTGAAGGTCATCTCGGTATGATAAAACTGTTTGAGATTCAGTCCGCCCCCAGATCATGTGGTAGGGACGACTCCTAATTGAAGATCTTGTCTCATGAAGCGCCCCTCTTTCACATCGTTCACTCCCATCTCTCCCCCCTCCATCTCCTCCTCATCATCTCCTTTCTCCTCGAGTGACTATCAAAACCACAGCGCTTTGACTCTGATGACTCAGGGTACAATATTGTGCTTTACAACAAATCCACATACTGTACATGAACGCATGTTAGAGCAATTTGTAGTTCTATAGGCAGTTCATATAGTGCAATTGTATTTATAGCTTGGTAGTGAATGTTGAGTTGTGTATCCAACTTCCTTGTCTACAACTTCTATTCTCTGGACCAGCCAAATGTGGAGATGTATCTTTCTTGTACCACAATAATAAAACCCCCAAAAATTGACTAAAATAAAAATGTTGTTGTTTTCGTAAATGTTTTTTACACTTAAAAACATAAACGACAATCCTGAGACTTGCATCCTCAGACTTGCAGCTCCACAAACCTGACTCGTTCTTAGCCTGGAGGAGTCTCTTCCCGTTTGCTTCAATAGAAATGTTATACCAGTGTGGTATAACTTATCTGTTCCTATGAAGAATGATCCAAAGTATGTTTTTAACATTCTAGTTCCATGGAATCGTGCAGGTGACTTTCCACCTCCAGAAAGTCACATACTGTTACTTTATGTTATCAGGTTGTAATAGTAATAACAGATCATTCTTAACTTTAGAATACTTTTATGAATACAGGTCTGCATAATTAGGTATAGAAAGTAGAAAAGTAGCAAAATTGCACTTTTGCAGCAATACTGCTTTTATCATTATAAATTATCATAAAAGTAGAAGAAAAATGAATGCTGCTAATCTTACTATGTCCAAAAAACGTAAATGTGAAGAGATAAATGACATAAATAAATAACCTCCCCATCATGTTTAGCCAATTTCCCCAGAGTTTTCTCTTCGTGACTCCTGAAAAGAATCTGTGCACTGAAGCAGAAACAGCTCCCACCGTTAATTAGGCCTGCTCCCGTCCCGCAGCCAGAGATATGGGCAGCCTTACAGCCTTTGACAAGTTCTTTGGCCTCAATCCAGGAGCAGTTGTATGCAGCGCTTTTCACTTCACATCAACGAGAAAAGACGGGGAATGCTTTGGACCATTTCATGGGACGCCCGCTAAAGACATCATTTACAACTACTGCTGCGGGTGGACATAGAGAATAGTACTTTGGAGTATTGGGGGGAGGTTTTACTAAAAGTAATTAAAAAGAACTTGGAAACTTAATAATGCAGAGCTGGTACCCTTTACCTTCTATGCAACATAATAAAGTATAGAAAAAGGTTGAATATATGGGTATCAAGTGATTTAATATCAGAACAACCAGCACACTATCTATTTATCCATCTATCAATCTAAATGGTAAAAAGTGCTCAGGAGTCTGGCCTTCATAACAAAAAAAGTTATGTGGTTGAGGCCAATGAATAAAAAAGTACAGTGAATAGGTTTTAGCACTAATTTAAGATTTTCACACCATGAAAGGTGTAAATCTGTCCCACACCAAAAAATTAAAAAGGCATTATTAACACCCAGATGCATTCATTTCTGGTGGTACTGGGGTAGCCAAGCTTAGTCTATCAGAGCGTTGCTTTCAGTTCTTAGTTATAAAGTAAGCGGCAGACAACTCATTTTGTCACATAGTGCTGCTTTTCCATAAAACGCAACATTTACCTAAAAAAGTTGGGTAAACAATAGACCTTAGCTTGAGAATCCTAATCCATTGACCCGGCTGCAACTGGGTCAACATACCAGGGAATTCCCATGGTGCCTGGCCGTGTCCTCCCACAAACAGCTGATCACATGGAATTTGCGAACACATGCTCTCTTATGATAACATTAAAATGATCTTGTCATTATAAGTGTGTACATATTTTAGTATAGGACAGCTGTCTTTCTAGAATGAACAATTTACAATTTGCAGTGTATTACGAGGGGGTGTTTTTATGGACCTGTGGGGAACTGGGAGCTGTAAATGGAAACTGGCAGTTCGAAATTATGAATGGCTTTTTTCTAACTTTATAAGGTTTACTTGAAGCGTGCTTCTTATAGAATGGGGGTCTTATATAGTATACATTTCCCTGGTCATGGATAGCTTTTGAAGCAGTTTGTAGGAACCTGTATCTATGGATCTACATGTAAGGTCTTTTAACTGCAAAGTCAACCTTTTAAAACAAGCTACGACATCCCAATAACATCTTTGGCCTACCAGAATTCAGGGAAGCCGTGGAGGAAAAGCATGAGCGGCTTGCCTCTCTCTCCAGCCGCGACATAGTGGAACCGAAGTCCAGACTCCTGCAAAAGACAGCAATATAGCTCTTTATTTACATTTAAACAGCTAACATCTTAATTCAAGCCCCTTCGCACACAAAACAGATCTATCCGGTTATTATACAGTCCGATATAAAAAACATGACTTAAGAACCTTACACGGGGAAGCAGTCTGGGTAAGTCTTCTCATGTGGAAAACCGGCTTATAGCAGTTAAATATAGTGATGTTAAGTGGACAGTCGGACTCTGCGTGTGCCAATAAAGGATTACCATAACAAAGCTAATCCAGAAAAGATTAGCATGGCCTGAATGACTGGGCATCTACACTAGAATATGCAGATCACGATGAGTAAATAATATGAAGCTATTTATATCTCACTTGTGCTACTTTTTATGAGTATATATTTAGTAACATTTTCCAAGTGAAGGCGCAAAGACAGTGAGACAAAATTATGTCTGTGTTTTAAATGGGGTAGATAGGAGTTCTGGGAATGATATGATCTTTCTTGCACTTGAATTGATAAATTATGTCAAGTTACAGCACATCTTGAGCTTGAAGAAGTGGAAGACTGGAGAAGTGCCACTAAAAAATTGATTGTTTGTTTGAATTTATGCAAAGAGACAACATTTCTGCAATATGTTCCTCAGATGTGCAACTAGTTTGCTCCAGACACACACTGGATGCTTGTTCAAGGTGCAATTAGTAACCTTAAAAGGGTTGCATGAATAAAGTCAGTAAAACCCAAAGCCATCCTTACTTAAGTTAATTTATAATGAACAACCGTTTATTAAGCAAGTCTGCGTTCTTGATTTATTAAGACTAATTAAAAAAAAGGTGTAGTTATTAAAGTTGAAGTTTTTATTTAAGAATGTACTTAAGGAATATCTTTCAAAGTACAAATTTAGTCACATCTGCCACTAAATAAGCTTTTAATAGAAAAGGTTTGCACTTTACCACTTCACAGACACAATCAAAGGAGGAAATGTAGAAACGTTTAACAGGTCACCTCAAAAGGTCTGTGGATCCTTCTTGTAAAATATATCTGCAGTTGAGTGTTACATTTTTGTCCTCTCCCATGATACATTACTTCTTTCTGCGTAGGTCATGGAATAGGATTAACCAACAGAATCGATATATACAGATATTTATTAAATGTAAATATATCACCTTTAGGGAACTTGCTCAAGAAACATGGAAAACAGTACCATATGCATGATACGTAGGCTGGCTTACATTTGCAATAGCCTATAAACAAGTCTATTTGGGTTCAAGATGGAATTACAACGTCAACAGATAAAGGAATGTCAATTTCTGTGCAGAACAGCTGTCTCTAAGAACAAAATACTTTCCTTGGCAAAGGCTCAATATGGTGCCTATTATGTAAAAGTATGCAAATAAGTGTCCAGTGTCTGAAATATTGCTTGCGCTTTTAAATATAGTCTGGGATGTATCCAGTATGTGCTGAGGTAAGGAGTCAGTTTTATATTGTGGGAGCTGCCAAGTTTTTTAATTAGACTTCCACTTGATATATTTGTTTAGTCAGGTGTTTATTTAAATGCTACACAATGCAATACAGCACTAGTTTTACTGTTCATTCTGTGATTTACCTCCTTGTTTTGGACATCGCAGTAACACAATTATAGGGAACTTTTCCACAGGGGAAGTATAAACTATATAAAGCCCAATTCAAACGGGCTAGTATTGAAGTTGTAATATGCATTTCAAGAGATCGTGTCTTGAATAAACTTGATTGTGACATAAGCACGCTTCAGTATTCTCCTGCAGCAGCGCTATCCTTTCAGCACAGCACCTGACGTCTCGACAACAAACACAGCAGACGAATTCTACCTAACCAATGACCAGGCCTGTTCTTTTGGCTTAAAATTTAACCACGACGCCACCACTACATCGTTAAAAAGACGTGTGGAGGTGTTGTGCTGCTTAACAAAAGGAATACACTCACCTCACCGACCAGACACGCTCGCTCACGTTCAAGTGCGTGCGTGCGTGCGTGTTGTCTTGACTTACCTTGATGCGAACATAACAATGCGTGCCCAAGGACGTGTCATTCAAACAAGCCGGGGGAGTTTCGCGCACTGCCCACTGGAAAACTGTCGTCGGCCGCAGAACGATGCTCCACCAAAGTTTAAGCAGCGCTACGGCGGTGCACACTCCGCAGTAGGCGTAGATCAAGGACCAGTAGCCCACAACTTTGATCTGCAATGCCAGTCTTATTAGAAATATGATCAAGTTGTGGAGGACTCTAGCCATTTTTTTTTCTTTTCACATTGCCGCAGAAATCCGTTTTGGGGGCTTCAGCTATCGATCCGGTTTGTGTCACGCGCTCTCGTGGGCAGACGCAGCTCTGACAATGCTTCGTGCCCGGCGCATACGCACGACTGAGAGTGAAGGAAGGGAGGATCCCACGGCGCCGACAGCAGTAGCAGACCGATAACGTGACGGAAGACGCGGGTGAATGGGACTGTGCTGGAGGTGGAGGTGGCGAGGAGCAGCGCAGTACGTCCGATTTTTACGCGTGCGTGTGGCAGGGGCGACGCTCGTGCTTTTAAAAAGCAGGAGATAGTCAGTGTGCAGTTGTTGACTATACAAGGCATCAAGTGCAGAGAGTTAGGCTGGATCGTGATTGGAAATGGTTACTACTGTGTGCAAACCGCTAACGAGGGAACAAGGGATGGCTTCCCGCGCTGTTATGGCAACACGGAGGAGAATGGAAAAGTCTATTAATCTAATGGAGACAGGAGACAATAGACAATAACGAGGAACCTAGGAGCAATACAACAAGTTGAGAAGCCTCCCGAGACATCATTTTGATAGATTATAAAATAAATATGTAAATAAGTTTCAATTCCATTGTCATAAAGTATCATTTTAATGGAAATTACCCAAATGGAGGGGAAACTTCAAATGCATGAATCACGATGTCCCAAGAATGACTGTAATAAGTCAGTGCAGTTCATTCCTTTCTGGAGGGGCTGCCACACCCTCTTTTCTTCCCAGTGGCACAATGGGCTTGTAGCAGGTGGAGGCACTGTATTCATTGGGAATTTATAAACAAAACATCTATGACATTAAAACCTAATCATGATTTTTTTTGGATTGAACATTTTGTGTGGGTGCGCATATTTTAAAATAAAATAAGATGCAATACAGTATATGCCTTTTCTTTTTAAAACTACAGTGGCTTGCAAAAGTATTCATACCAGTGGGACTTTTCCACATTTTGTCACGTGACAAAGAAAGTGCAGCACTAAGTGGCACACAATTATGAAATGGAAGGAAAATTATACATGATTTCCAGATTTAAAACAAAAACACTGAAAAGTGCAGCGTGCAAATGTATTCAGTCTCTTTTACCTGGGTGCAACCTATTGCTGTCAGAAGTTTCCTGATGATTGCTAGTCCACCTGTGTGAGATCTAATCTCAGTATAGATGCAGCTGTTCTGTGAAGAGAAGGTTGAGGAGCAAAAGCATCGTGAAGTCAAGGAACACACCAGTATCATGGGAGAAAGTTATGGAGGAGTTTAAATCAGGGTTAGGTTATAAAAAGATTTACCAAGCTTTGAACATTACAGAGCACTGTTCAATCCATCATAACACATCAAGGCCGAACAAGAAGAGCACTGATCAGAGATGAGCCAAGAGGCCCATAACTCTGGAGGAGCTGCAGAGATCCACAGCTCAGGTGGAGGAATCTGTCCACAGGACAACTATTAGTTGTACACTACACAAATCTGGGCAGCAAGTACCAGTTTACTACAGAGGTTGCTCCCTCCGTCTCACCACAATGAAGCAGTAGCATGATAGTTTTTGCTAGTCAAAAATTTACTTTTAGACTTAGGACAAGCACAAAGTCTCATGTTTGGAAAGAAATCTGTTGGAAAAATCTATCACAGTGTTTAATAACACAAGTCAAAGTGCACATTATCAACCGGGAAGTACTGGTTGTTTGAGAAACTCAGGCTGTCAACTCTCATATGTTTTGGGGGCATCCTATTATTCATAAATACTGCAGTGAGATTAATGAGGCACTGCAGACAGCCCTCAATTGCTAAAAAAAAATAGCAATAATGAGATAGCTGACAGGGACCAAAGCCAACTGTCAAGGACTGGACTAAAATAACATTGGACATTTATTAAATGGAAAGATTGACTTTTGCAATACAGTTGAAAATGAACAAATTTGATGGTCATTGGGATATTTACAAAAAGGGACATGACAACTCATTCTTTTTGCGCTCTTAAATTAATTTTGCATGATACAAAAATAATACAATTATTTTTATTTGAATGTTTTTCAGGATAAATAGAGTAAGCATAGTGGGCAATGTTTTCAGGTGAACGGATCACTTTAAACAAAGTAATCACCACAAATATGGTGAAGTAGTGAAAAATAACTTTATTCCTCAAGTAAAAAACTATAACATATACAAACTGTAACATACAAAATATGTTGATGTCCAAATCTAACTTTAGAACTGTAGGTAGAACGGTCTGAAAGTGCACATAGTTAGAGTTAAGAAAAATAAAGTGATGTATTGTGTAGTTTACACCAATCAAAGCATATATTAGAAATCTTCGTAACGTGCAAAATGTACCCAAATAAAATCCCAAACAAAGCAGCGTCTTATTATAAATGATTGAATTGCAACTGACATGGTAGAAGCTTATTCATCGCTGTAGATTACAGTTTAACTGCAATTTGGAAATATATATATAATCAAAATTGAACTGTGTGTGGATTATTTTCCAGATTTGTGAATTATAGAAGGATTTGGCCACTTTGCACCACCAAACATGCAAGTGCAGCTTTGATACACCAAACTAAGCCAAACTGTGGGTGTAACCAGTGTAAATAATAATCAAAGGCAACTATTTCCCATACCATTTACATAATCTTTTACATTGCAATAGATATTCTATTTTGGTGACAATTTAGACGCATCAAGTATCAAACTTTGCCCCTATTTTTTTCTGATTAGTCCAAGTTGAGCTCAAAGCTAGTCATGATGTCCCTCTGCATTGACATGTCAATACCACACATCTGCAGAAAAGCAAAGAAAAGGTTGAATAGGTATTTTTGTCTCAGCGTCGCAGCAGAATGATAGTGAACAAACATTTTACAAGCTGAACTAAAACTTTACATTATGTCACCCCTGAGGACAGCACTCACCGCCTCTCTCCTTCTTCGTTCCTGTTCCCTTCGTCGGGCAATCTCTCTTTCCTTGTCCACCAGTGATTGTGACGGAACAGCTTTTGGTTCCTGAGGGGACAGTGGTTTCTGAATTTCGGCCTCATTTAGGATTTCGGAGAGCGGGTCTGTGTAAATCCTCGGCGGTGAGGCGGGTTTTTCTGGAGACTGGCATGTTTCACTTATAACCAGCCCAGGAAAACTAAAGCAAAACGGTTTTTAGATTTAGAAAACAGTCATCAACCACACTATTCTGACTAATAGATCACATTTGTTTTGTTACACTTCAGTTATACCTGTTGTTTTCATTGCTTTCTTTGTCGATGTGTTTTTCCATTTGTTTTTTCTTTAGTTCTTTCTGACGTTCCTCCTTCTCCATCGCTGCCTTCCTGAACTGCTGAAAACTCTCCATGGAGGACTTGATGGGGACTGAGGTGACCGACTCTCTCACTACTTTGGCCCAAGACTCCGCATTTTTCAAAACAATGTCCTACAAAGAAATAGATATTATATGCTTTTCTTTCTATTTTGGGTGGAGTTGGGGGGTAATACAAACCTTTTTGGGGAGTTGGGATTTGTCTACCTCTAAGGTTTTACTTGTGTTGGTGCAAGTGAGATTCTCAGAAAGTCTGAAATCTAATACGATATACAGAAGTCAAGTGTACTTGACAAACTAAGCGAAATGTTGCAGTCATTTGTTCACAACAGTGACTTACTTGACCTGTTCTCATCCTTCAGCGGCACTGGACTGTCGCTCAAAGGGGACAGCACAGGAACTTGCTAAAACACAACATTTATTTTTACACAATCATCAAACTGTATGCATGTACCAAATAACAGCTAACCAGATTTTTAGTCCAAGAGTCTTACTAAAGAGGCCCCTTTGAATATGGGAAAGGTTAATAGCACACTGACAGTGCTTGGTTACACAGTACACACGATACAGAATGTGGCTGGGACTGCAGACTGGGCTCTTACAATGGTTTTGTCCTGAATGCCTCAGGACAAAACCATGGCAGCAATGCCATGTAGATTTTCCCCGCTCAGGGATTTTACAGTACTGGCTGCAGCATTGCAATTATATCCTACTATATCACTGAGTTAGTGTTACAGGGACATATACAAGACAAATACCTCAAACCTGATGGATGCCCAGTCCAAGATGATCCCTGGAGAAGCCATTGGGGACAAAAGCGCTGATAAATCTGTCAAACAGGAAGCAATATGTATTGATCTGAGCTAAGCTACTGTGTCAGGCATTAGAAGAAATGAGAAATGAATACAATTATACACAAGGAAAGCAATGTGGGGCAGAGAGCTGACATAGCAGGACACAACTACCTAAAGCTATTTCAGAGAAGCAAAAACAGCATTTTATTGAACTTATTGAAAGTGCCTCATGTGTTGAAAAAAAGGAGTGTGATGGAATGTTACCTGGGGGAGCCACAGGCAGCTCATTACTGTTGCTGTCAGTCAGTGTCTGTTTAGGCAGGTTTTTACTCCCTGCTACTAAGGAGTGCACAGGAAGGGAATGGGCACGGCCTGATCAGACCGGCGCTCAGGTCTATAGGTCCGAAGATCTGTTTGCCAATGCTAGCACAGGGGCCCACTGACTGGGAAAGAATTCAAACTTTTAAATGATATATTATTTGATTTTAATGACAATATTTCAATACCACATACCTTTATCGATCTCTTTTTAGTCCCTCTTCTTGTTGATGACACTAAAAAAAAAAAGAAAAAAAAATAAGTATTTAAACAATTTTTACAGACTATAATATTAATACAAAATTAAATACCATCCATTGATGGGTTTAAGGCAAAGAGATTCCTTCATGATTTGAAAGATTTGGCATGGCAGCGAACTTGTTGTTGTTATAGCAATAGCTCAATTCAAATTCAAATATTGTATTTTTTTGAATGGGGAATAGTCCTCAAATGTCCTCAATAAATCTTCAAATCAGGAAGGGATCATTTTCCTGAAACCCTTGAATATTATGTGCTAGCTTAGAGAATACAGAGGTGGGGTTGGAACTAGAGCTATTTACCCCAGTGGAATGATTACATCTTAATCTGTGTAAATTTGTCAAAGACTGTAGTTTTTGCCTTGTTGAGTGTATAGATCTGTTTGATAACAGAACTGACATATGGACCTTAGTGTCAGGCATTATCAAATTGGTCAGGAACTTTTTATCCAATTACCTTGAAGCATCTTAAATTTTAACATGATGTGGTGCTGGTACAGAGCGTGCAGAGAAAGAACAATCTGCAGTGCGTTGTGAACATGAGCTCAAAAATCATAGGGCAGCTTCAGAGGCCTTTAAGCAGCATGTATGAAGAGCCCCCAAGGAAAAAGCCTGTGTGCATCATACTTATGTTATTACCTGTGGCGTGTTTTATGTACAAAGTCATTTTTTAATACTTTGCAATATGAATTGTAGAGCTAAGAGTGACATGTGGCTTGTAAGTTTTTAATTGTTTGGAGAAAACAAAGTAACAATAAAGTATTCTTAATCTTAATAAAAGCAAAAAAACCAAATAAAATAAAAAACCTCCTGTAGGTTCCTCTTGTAGCTTTTAAGGCTAGGGGTCAAACTTTAAGAGAAAAAAATATATTCAAAAGAGAAATATATATATATATTTTTTAATACATTTGCCAAATGATCTCAAATAGGCTAGTGGGATTTGAAACCAACTCGAAAATACACCATGGGTGACCAATGTACAAGACAAACAAAGCAGACCTGAATCTGGTGAATAGGTATAGAATCCTTTAATGAAGTGCAGGCGTCTAACCTGATTCAGAGTTGGAGCTCTCAGAGTCAGACTCACTGCAGGAGCTGCTGCTGCTGCTCGCACTGAGGGCCGGCGCTCGAGGAAGCTGCAGGGGCAAAGGCTTGGGGGCTGAAACCACACATTTAAAAAAAATCATCATAAATCATATCATCAAGATGTTCATGCTATGACCTGATCATTTTACAGCTCACTTACCAGGTTGGTTTTTATCTACTACAGAGTGATTTTTGGGGGCGACCTGGGATTTCCAGACATCTTTTAAAATACCAGTCTGACTATGGTCTGGTGGCATGCATTTCTGTTCTTCTGTTAGAACACAAAATGTACTACAAGTTTAATATATGCACATTAAAAACCACAACACAATACATGAGGTAAACTTACTAAGTTTGTCTTTCTTTAGACATGAGACGACATACTTTTGGAGCTCTCGGAGAGTGGAGTTCTTGAGCACATCAAAGTCCACCTCAATCTCTTCAAGTGTGGAATCTTGGAGACAGACCTCTCTGTCGTGGATGATCTTCACCAGTTTCCCTAGTCGCTCCCCTGGCAGACAGTTAATGTCAAGCTTCAGCTGCTTCTTCTCTTGGTAAGACATTGGCTTTGATAATTCATCCTCATATTTCAAGTATTTTCTGCAGTACATACAAACAATGGCATTAAAAAAATGAACACTACAGTATAATATCAAAATTCCTTCTGCGTCAGTGACGTACAAAGACTTCTTGTTTTTCATTTCTTCCAGCAGAGACTTGTATTTAGACGATTTGTGTTTTAATTTCGTGATAATCTTAGCTTTTTTGTCCTTTTTAAACTTGTCCTTCTTTTTTGACTTCATTTTTCTCAGATGCTCGCTCATCTCTTTTAACTAGAACCCAGATCAAAGGCTAGATGAACAGTGTTTAAGAAAATGATTGATGCAGATGTGCTGCACAGGATACTCACCCACGTCTCCAGGTTAGCCAGCTGCACAGCCATGTCCTCTTTGGACTTCTCAGGCTCTGAAGAGCTCTCACTGTCTGAGCTCTCTGAGGTCGAATGACCTCCAACTCGGTCTGCTTTCTCCTCCTCCAAATGCTGAGCAGGAACATTAAAACTCCCAGAATCCACGGGAATTTTAGCATATCGTGCTTCAAAAACCTCCTTTCCAAAACAGGTTTATAGTCACGATTTTTGCACATAATGTGTATTACAGTTATAGAGGTGCTTTGTAGACCTGGAGCTTCCTTGCCATGTAGACTACCTCATCTGAGGGCTGGTTGTATTTGTAGCAGTTGGAAAACATTAGTCTTATGTCAGCAGCAAACTGTTTTGCATTAGTGTACAGTCGTTCATCCATTTTGTTCTGATGAAAGAAAACAGTTTTTTGTGTTCAATGGCGATGTTGATCGAATGAGCTTGCATTGCTGGCGATGTCTTTTCTGTGTGTTAAAGCTTGTGACCCCCTATCCCAGGACAAATTTCACCCATGGGAGACAATAAAGGATTATCTCATCTCATTTTACTCAAGAATATAGAACATTTTCCGAAACATTCAGTGCGCTTTACTTACCCGTACAGTGGCCATGTCCATGGGTTGTTTAATGACTTCATGATAGTCATGAAGGCCCAAAGCAGCAGCGTCCACAGGGCTGTAGAAGGGCCAGGCGTAGGCATAGTGCCTCTTAGAGAAGAGCTCCTTCAGGATGTCGTTACAGCACCGGAGCTGTTCAGACAATCGACCCTTTTTGACATCTGTGGATGGGAGGTCTTTTTTGGGGGGTTTGATGGGTCGCCCACTGGCTTTCCTCAAGGGACATGCTGTGGAGGGTTCACCTTGAGAGGATGGCTCAGCTCTGGGCAGAGCTTGTGGCTCTGCCTTTCTCTTCAGACCCTTTGTCGTCTGAATTAAAACAGAAATTGTTGAATTGCAAGATACTCAATATTGGACTTTTAAAGAGGGACTTACAGTTGCTTCAGGTATTTTGGGGATCTTATTGGGAGGGGGGATTACTGTTACTGTCTGCTGAACCATGACTTCAGATAATGAAGCTTTGTGCTTTGCATCACCTGTAGTAACTAACAAAAGTACAGCGAGAATCTTGAGCTTAATTTATATATACGGACATTCAAAACTAGTCTGCATTGCTTACCTGAACTTTTTAGTGTGATAGCTTCTTTTCCAATATATTCATTAATGTTACCCTCTTCTTTAGGCATTTTGGACATCTTTTGCAAAAAGAGCTCCTCCAGGGTTTGTGCCATAAAAACAATGTCATCTCCTGGCTGCAGAAATACACAAGTTCTTCTTGAAT